>OY744519.1:190756320-190788820 GCA_963556195.1 Sepiola atlantica | reverse complement strand
AAAATATCCTCATTTAACGCTGAGTTTCTCACCTCCACCGTCCGATGTAGTATTCTACATTTTAGTGTATTCCCTAGCAACGCTGGATTGCCTGTCTAGTATACAGCACTATGACAAAACATATTTATATTTTCCCTAACGGGCAACGTGTCGTTTAATGACACCTGATCTATCTAAAATATGCAGCACTTTGGATTAACTTACACTATCTACAAAATGTAATACTCCGATATTACTATTATTGCTCCCGGGAAACGCCGAGTACCTCTTTTCTATTCAACAGTTTCATAAAAACACACAGTTAATTCTTTCTCTCGTCAGTTAACGGTGACTCGTGTTCCAAGGTTCGAATCCTGCGACTTGTTTGAGCAGTTATCTGCACACTGAAGATTGGATAATAATTAAATATTCATTACTAAATAATTATTTAGTAATGAATATTTAATTATTATCCAATCTTCAATATATGGGCCCTTTAATGAGAAATAATATAAGCCGTCTAATCTAAAGATGCAATTTCCTTTTTTATGTGATTTGTTGAACACTCTTAAGACGACTGACTATGTTTGTCTGCCTGATATGACAAATATCGGGCATATTTTTCTACTCGATGTGTAACGGTTGGAATTGGTGTCATTGGTGTCATTGGTTAGAGTGCTCGAAATTGAGTTAAAAGGGGACTCGTGTTACGGGGGCTCGAATAGTGCAACGACGTTGAACAGTTATCTCCACACTGAAGATTCAGCGAGGATTAAACATATACGTATGTGGATAATTATTAAATATCTATTATTAAATGATCATTTATATATATTTTCGAATCGCATGACCGGTAGTGAATAGTCATATCTCTATGCTGATGAGTCCCGATTGAAAAAGGACGAAACGTATACGTATATATACAAGAAACACCACTTACCAAATGTAATATTGTATTATTGCTATAATTAGTCCAAGGCACGCTGAATACATTTTCTTGTATAACAGAGTATAACAAAAAACTGAAGTTCTTTCTGTTGAGTAAAGCTACGTATAAATACTCCTGTTCTATGTAGGATATTGAGCCCTTTGGGATTAGCATGTACCACGTTTCAATTGTAATACTGTATTATTACTGTTATTGCCCCCAGACCACACTGAGTAATTTCTCTTTTATACATAACTATAACAAAAAAAAAACAATGAATGGCGTTCTCGCAGACAATTCAGTTTAGTAACATAACTGCTCTATCTAGTGTATTAAACAGGGTTTCATTTTAGCTATACTACTTACCGAATATAATACTGTGTTATTATTATTATTTTTATTTTTCCCGGGCTACGTCCACCACCTTTTTAGTATGCACCATTAACATATACAGCTTTAATAGATGAACGAAAAATGAATTAAAAAAATCATAAAAAAATATAATTAAGGAACAATAATAAATGATAGATTTAAAAATGATTTTAAAAATAACGAATGAAATACAAACAAATGAATAGAAAAATGATATAAAAATTAATTTAAAAAATGAATGCAATATGTACGAATGATGAATAACTATGAAAATATGAATTATAAAAAGACTGGATGTAAATGAAAGTAAATAAATGAAAAAAAATGAAAAAATGAATACAAGAAAATAAATGAAAAAGTAATGAGTAAATGAATAAAAAATGAATGAAAAATAAATGAATAAAAAAAATGTAATGAAAACTAAATTAATTAACAGAATTTAAAAAAATAGTTGAAAAAATAAATCAAAAATGAATTAAACAAACTAATGAAAAAATAATGAGAAATGATACTGTACTATTACTAGTTTGGCTTTCAGGCAACAAGGATATTGAGCTGTTTTACACTGATGTATACCATTTACAAAATGTTATACACAATAAATAATATGATGGCTCTCGGACAACGAAGTTTATTTTTTCTTGTATACAAAGTATGAAAAAGACAGAAAATTTACGGGTAACGCGGTGTTTAACACACTTGCTCTATGTAAGGCATTGATGACTTTCAGATTAACATATACCACTTACAAAATGTAATACTGTGTAATATTTTTCATTGTTTCAGGGTAACATCGATTTTAGGTACGGAACACTGTAGCAAAACATTATCAATTCAGTGGAGTTATTGCTTCTATTTTAAAGCGGCGATTAACTTCATCTGCTCTATCCAGGATATATTAATTCCGAAATATAATACCGATTGTAAATGATTACTTGCTAGAATTGAACACTAGCTTTTTGATTTCCTTCAGATGATTGGAAGTATTGAGTTCTAAAGAACGCGAACCGATTATATAGTTATATTTGAACTCAATATAGACCATTCGCTATACTGTGAGATTACCCATTTGGATAATTTTTTCCAACCATAATTATTTATAGTATTCAACGGAATGTAAAAACGTTACAAATGAGGGAATTCCACAGAAAATACATCTTAAAGAATACATACTAAATATGGTCATATTTCACGTACCTACAGTAAAGTAAAAACTCCCTATATTAAGTAAATTGCACGTTACACAATTGACGCACTATCTTAATATATGCCACTAATGTATATGCAGTGTCAATCGAAAGACTGAAATATTTCGCTATTGGTTTTAAATATTGACATTAACTATTATTTCTTATTTTAGTAAAATCGAATAATTCATTTTATTTTGATTCAACGAATAGTGGTGTTTCGTGATGTTGCTATATTTTTTTTAGAAATATTCAGCATTTTGAGAGACCGACTTGATTTTCGACAACATTGTGATCTATTTCTAAATTGCACGTGAAAAAGAAAAACTGATTTTTACATTTTTTTCTTTTTTATTGTCACAATTGAATATGTATTTAGAAATTGCCAAAATGTTTATCTATCTATATGAATGAATGGAGAGATTGTGTTCACAATAAAGTCATGAATGTAATGTGTATTAATTTAAATTGATATTTCAATGATTTCA
The DNA here is from genome assembly GCA_963556195.1 of Sepiola atlantica. Taxonomy (NCBI): domain Eukaryota; kingdom Metazoa; phylum Mollusca; class Cephalopoda; order Sepiida; family Sepiolidae; genus Sepiola; species Sepiola atlantica. The sequence continues at coordinate 190,785,866 of OY744519.1, read as the reverse complement.
AACAGTAAAACTTGTGTAGCGATAGCGATTCTGCAATGGCAGCTAATATGGAATAAAAATGTTTAGCGCAAATATGAAGAAGAACCATGAAATATTGCGTTCTAAATTTTAGAAGAAATAGCACTTATTGTTTACACTTGTTTTTATCAGAGAACACGAGTACACGGACAGAAGCAGAACACAGACAAATCCTAGGGGGTGTGATCAAAAACGGACTGACTCTGATGCTTTTCGTTCAATGATTTGCTCTATCCAATTTTTCCGTGAGAATCCTTTCACAAAAAAATGCATATCGTCAGATTTTCAAGATCGAAGCTGACAGCTTTAAAAAGTTTCATTTCTAATGAGATGGTAGCTGTTACGATGAACCCAATGCAACGCATTTAAAAAGATATTCATGCTAAGACGACAAACAAATAAATGATAACATTATTGTCGTCATACTCGTTGCTTCAATTGACGGTTTTCCTTTATCATGTTCAAGTTAAACATGGAAAAGACAAGATTTTCAGAATGATTCAATTGTGTTTCCCATCTTTTACCGCTTTTCATTCTGCTTTCTATATGATTTTCGTTTCTCAATTTTACTCTCTGAATGTTATATATATATATATATATATATATATATATATATATATATATATATATATATATATATATATATATATAACATGTATATATAATCATATATATCATATATATACATATATATATAATCATATATATCATATATATATACATATATGTATATATAATCATATATATCATATATATATATACATATATCATATATCCACATACATCATATATATATATATATATATATATATATATATATATATATATATATACATATATCATATATCCATATATATCATATATATATATATATATATATACATATATCATATATCCATATATATCTTATTTTTATTTTTATTTTTATTACTTAATTTTCATTTAATTATTGAATACTTTTATTACTTTTCTTATTATATATATATATATATATATATATATATATATATATATATATATATATATATATCATATTTAAGTTTTGACACAGCTCTCACTGAAAACAGTTACACATATGGATTATTTTCACTCTTCTTTGTTTCTGTCAGTACCAAAGCGTTTCGATGGTTTCATTTGTAGGCATGTAGTTAAGAGATATTACGAGTGCACTCTTCTCTAAGTTAACATCACATCAGAATGATTGTTCAAATTAAGAAGGGAACAACCGAACCTGAAAAGAGAAGAAGCGTTTGTGATGCGATCTCAAACGGAATGACTCTAATTATTTTTGTTGAACGATTTCTTCTATCCAATTACATAGTTTCACTCATTTTATAAAAATAAAAACGTTTGAAATCTTCCCATAGAAAAGAAAGATCTTAGGGATCAAAAGAAGCGAGAAAATCACCTACCAAGAAGTCAACGACCGTACACACCGACTGTTGGCATCGTGAATAATCTGCAAACGACGTCTAGAATTGGCCATAGAGAGATTTGCAAATCAAGTGTTCAGTGGAACCCTAATAGAAAAAGAAGAGGAAAACCAAAAATGAACTGGAAGCACACAATCGAGAGAGATTTGATCGACACTGGAAGAAGCTAGGTGGACGCTGTTGATCTGTCTTCAGACCAAATAAAATGGTTTTCTTTAACGTAAGAGTTCCTGCGTCTGAGTCTTAGTCATATACATAATAACAACAACTTATTAATTAGAATATACGCATAAAAATGCAATACAATTACAGGTATAAGCACACACAAAAAGTTAATGATTGACTTATTTGAAGTAAGTCAAAGTGGTTGTACGTGTTGGACCATATTAGGTTGCCCAGAAAGTTTGTGCTACTTGTTAGTAGTTCCTGTTTCGGCACGTTAAAGCATGTTCAATTGTTGACAGATATAGTTTACTTCTATTATCAAGTATAGCAAACTTGAAACTGTTTCTTGAGAAAGAAAATGAAGATATATTTAACTTTAAAGCGTGGAGCTTTTTATTTCAATAAAAGCGAAACTGCCTTGCAAACAAAATTAAAAATTAAAAAGCAAGTGCAGTGTAAGGCGATGATGATTTAGCTAACAGTACTGTACGGAAGGTATTGACAAAGTGTAGAGCTAAAAATGTTTGTCTTAATGGCGAAAAATGCTCAAGAAGAATCCAGTTACATAAGACGACCAACTCAATACATAAATAAAAATAACCAATATACCAAAAAAACACAAACTCGCATAAATGCTTACCATATCAACACCCACCATTAACGAGCATTTAATAAAATATTTAATGACATATATTTGAGACGTTGCATTACCTGTTTAAGTTCGACACGAACATTCCGGACAATCTGATGAATTTTTACAAGATTAAATGAAATTCTAACGACAGGTGTTTAGTTAAAAGGTAAAGTAATGAACTCTGGAACACATTAATTAATAGTAAATGCTTAGAAAATTAGTAACACGGAATTAGATTAATTAAACAGAGGTAGAGGTCAAAATTAAAGTGTTTGAATGATGAACCTCAGGATTTGGTCGATAAGACGATCATCAGTATATTCATTAGAGAAACCCGTTAGAATGGTTGATGCCATCTTTAATTCACAAGGTATATATACTCTTCAAGAGTCCTTTCATTTTTATCAGTACATTCAACAAAATCATATTTAGATGGGTATTGACAACACGAGCGTTTATCCACATTAATAGTTGTTTAACAATCTTGCCATTGGCACACATTATATGTTCTTTTAAACAGCTTCACTGATTGAATATGCAAAACAGGATATACAAAGTATCGTAAAACAAACTAACTGGTTTCATAAGTTTTTAAAAATAGTCTTATGAAAATCATATGATTAAAAAGTTCTTACGTTTTAAATATGTATTATGTTAACTTGTTCTTTCTTCTGTTTTTAGAGTTCAATCTATAAGTTTTTGTTACATACCTACTTACCTGTTCCTGTAGGCGCTCGGGAATTTCGTCGGTTGTTAGTACGTTGATTCGGCCGTGTCATGTCCTTTGAGCTGTTGGGCTGTCGATCAATCACTAGGTATACAAAAAACACATGGGCGCTGTTTTTGGCTTTAAGAGTTTTAATTCAGATTCACACATAACTGCGACACGACTCATGTAGAGAGAGAGAGAGAGAGAGGGTATATATATATATATATATATATATATATATATATATATATAGAGAGAGAGAGAGAGAGAGAGAGAGATAGAATTTTAATTACGTGAGAAGGGAGATCTTAGTCAGACCTTTTTGGGCGACTTCGCCAAAGGCCCAACCCTCAGCGGGAGAGGTCGTTTCACGTCTGATACGTTATAGTGTCAGGAACAAAAAGACCAAATATCATTCCAACGGAAGTGACATCACCGGACTTCCGTTTCCACTCCAACTTTTCGCTCGGGGAGCTATCCTACAATCATGCTTCCCACTACTTTATATCGCATCTTTCCGGCGCCCCCACTATCCAACATTATTTATCTTTGGGTTTTTACTTTTATATAATCATTCTATACGAATCTAATATATAAAGTAGAGACGATTTCTCCCCTGTACCTTCTCGAAGAATAGGAAAATAACCACATGCATGACTTATTTACTCGAGCGTGTTTTAGTACATTTGTTATTATTTTTTCCCAGCTATTTTTCTACCTAACACTAAATATTACATTTGGCCAACCATCCACGACTGTCCAGAAAACCAACTCCATATAGGTGGTAGCAAAACTTTTCGCCCTAACAATTATGTACTGTCACTACACTCATCGACACCGGGAACTAATAAACACAGTTTACTTTTCACAAAACAGTCCGTCCTTATTTATTATTTGCCTGGTATTAATTTACTACATAATATAAAGCAATACGCAAAAACTTAAACGCAGTGGTTGGGAAGGCAGGTTTCATGATCGACTGTTCAGCGTTCGATCCCATTCGACGCGGCCACTTTTTTTTAATTCAAAACATTCGTTAACTCCGTAACTATAGGCCGTTTTTTTTATTCGACGTCATGCAATAGGTAGTACTTTCTCCTGTGCAACGCCGGGCGATTGGTTCCGCTAGTATACTATAAAGCGTATTGCTATTTTTAAATAATTCCATTTGATATTGTAATAGTTACATACTCTTAAACAAAAAATAAAAGTAAAAATAAATGTAGGTTTTTGTCAATAGTTTAGTAATATTTGTTAATGTTGGCTCAAATTGTTCTTGTAATTTGGCTATGTGTGAAACCTGGGCAATATTTCTTTACTAATGGGTCATGTCTTCTCAATGCCCGGGGGAAATCTGAGTATAAGTATGACATTGTTAATTGTTGGATAGTGATAGGCTCCATGCGAGGACCGGAAATAATACGGGGGATGCACAGAAGATTACTTAAGAGAAATTAATCATCGAAAATGACGGCTCAACAAGTAGTACTTTACCTAAGACTTTAAAACGACAATGATCTAGTTGGTTTGGAAGCAGACTTCTTGTATCTTGTCCTAGCGACATCCTAGGAAAATAACTTTATTTATGGTAGTTTCGTTCATTTTCTTGTAAAGAGAGAGTGGAAAGAAACGTTATTTGCTGTTGTTATAGACAGACAAGTTTTTGCTGTAAATGTTTTCGAGGGTGTACCAGAAATTATAGCTCAATTGACCATCTATCCAGAAAATAAATATACTATACAGAGAAGCTAGCAACATCTATAATGTGTGAAAGACCCTGTAGGTACAAGAAAACCTCCTCCAACCCTAGATTACAGAGTCGATTTTGTCAGGACATGGTAGAGTTTTCCCAGGTATAACAGCAGTACTCAATCTTTTGACGTATATAGCTCTTAAACACGTAAATAATTGCATTATATAATATCTATAGTAGGAGTAAGATCGAAACACTTTTCTAGAAAACTTAGCAACAGATTTGATTGAAGTCTTTCATTTCAGGTGTGGTGTATAATTCTGTCCTAAAAGCATATATCAGAAGGAAGTTTCCTCGAGTATATACATGAGTTGAATAATACGTGAGAACAGTTATTGTTCAATTGTTGATGTTATAAATTATCGACGACATTTAAGACATAATCTCAATTTACACTTAGCTTGTTGGCTTCTGTGTACGTGTATATAAGTGATTTATTTACTCCGAGTAAATCAAATAAAATGACACTAAATTGGTCCCTGTTTACGTGTATAGAAGTTACATATTTGCGCCAAGTGAAACAAATTAAATTCCACTAAATTTTCTTTTGCGTACGTGTATGTAAGTTATTTATTTGCTCAAAGTCGATCAAATAGAATGACGCTTAAAGGGCTTCTGTGTACGTGTATGTTATTTTTATTTGTCCCCAATCCACCGAATAAAATGGCATTAAATTGGTTTCTGTGTACGTATATATTAGTTATCTATTTGATCCAAGTAAACAAAATAGACAGACACTAAATTTGCTTCTGTGTACGCGTATGTAAGTTATTTATTTTCCCCAAGTAAACCCAATAGAATGACATTTAATTGGCTTCTGTGTACGTGTATGTAAGTTATTTATTTTCCCCAAGTAAACCCAATAGAATGACATTTAATTGGATTCTGTGTACGCGTATGTAAGTTATTTATTTTCCCCAAGTAAACCCAATAGAATGACATTTAATTGGCTTCTGTGTACGTGTATGTAAGTTATTTATTTTCCCCAAGTAAACCCAATAGAATGACATTTAATTGGATTCTGTGTACGCGTATGTAAGTTATTTATTTTTCGCCAAGTAAACCCAATAGAATGACATTTAATTAGCTTCTGTGTACGCGTATGTAAGTTATTTATTTTCCCCAGTAAACCCAATAGAATGACATTTAATTGGATTCTGTGTACGCGTATGTAAGTTATTTATTTCCCCAAGTACACCCAATAGAATGACATTTAATTGGCTTCTGTATACGCGTATGTAAGTTATTTATTTTCCCCAAGTAAACCCAATAGAATGACATTTAATTGGATTCTGTGTACGCGTATGTAAGTTATTTATTTTCCCCAAGTAAACCCAATAGAATGACATTTAATTGGCTTCTGTGTACGTGTATGTAAGTTATTTATTTTCCCCAAGTAAACCCAATAGAATGACATTTAATTGGCTTCTGTGTACGCGTATGTAAGTTATTTATTTTCCCCAGTAAACCCAATAGAATGACATTTAATTGGATTCTGTGTACGCGTATGTAAGTTATTTATTTCCGCAAGTACACCCAATAGAATGACATTTAATAGGCTTCTGTATACGCGTATGTAAGTTATTTATTTTTCCCAAGTAAACCCAATAGAATGACATTTAATTGGCTTCTGTGCACGCGTATGTAAGTTATTTATTTTCGCCAAGTAAACCCAATAGAATGACATTTAATTGGCTTCTGTGTACGCGTATGTAAGTTATTTATTCTCCCCAAGTACACCAAATAGAATGACATTTAATTGGCTTCTGTGTACACGTATGTAAGTTCTTTATTTTCCCCAAGTAAACCCAATAGAATGACATTTAATTGGCTTCTGTGTACGCGTATGTAAGTTATTTATTTTCCCCAAGTACACCAAATAGAATGACATTTAATTGGCTTCTGTGTACACGTATGTAAGTTCTTTATTTTCCCCAAGTAAACCCAATAGAATGACATTTAATTGGTATCTGTATACCCGTATGTAAGTTATTTATTTTTCGCCAAGTAAACTCAATAGAATGACATTTAATTGGCTTCTGTGTACGCGTATTTATGTTATCTATTTTCCCCGAGTAAACCCAATAGAATGACATTTAATTGGCTTCTGTGTACACGTATGTAAGTTCTTTATTTTCCCCAAGTAAACCTAATGGAATGACATTTAATTGGCATCTGTGTACGCGTATGTAAGTTATTTATTTTCCCCAAGTAAACTCAATAGACTGACATTTAATTGGCTTCTGTGTACGCGTATTTATGTTATTTATTTTCCCCGAGTAAACCCAATAGAATGACATTTAATTGGCTTCTGTGTACACGTATGTAAGTTCTTTATTTTCCCCAAGTAAACCTAATGGAATGACATATAATTGGCTTCTGTGTACGCGTATGTAAGTTCTTTATTTTCCCCAAGTAAACTCAATAGAATGACATTTAATTGGCTTCTGTGTACGCGTATGTAAGTTATTTATTTTCCTCAAGTAAACCTAATTGAATGACATTTAATTGGCTTCTGTGTACGCGTATGTAAGTTATTTTTTTTTCCCAAGTAAACCTAATAGAATGACATTTAATTGGCTTTTGTGTACGCGTATGTAAGTTATTTATTTTTCGCTAAGTAAACCCAATAGAATGACATTTAATTGGCTTCTGTGTACGTTTATGTAAGTTATTTATTTTCCCCAAGTAAACCCAATAGAATGACATTTAATTCGCTTCTGTGTACGCGTATGTAAGTAATTTATTTTCCTCAAGTAAACCCAAATAGAATGATATTTAATTGGCTTCTGTGTACGCGTATGTAAGTTATTTATTTTCCTCAAGTAAACCCAATAGAATGACATTTAATAGGCTTCTGTGTACGCGTATGTAAGTTATTTATTTTTCTCCTAGTAAACCCAATAGAATGACATTTAATTGGCTTCTGTATACCCGTATGTAAGTTATTTATTTTCCCCAAGTACACCCAATAGAATGACATTTAATTGGCTTCTGTGTACGCGTATGTAAGTTATTTATTTTCCCCAAGTACACCCAATAGAATGACATTTAATTGGCTTCTGTGTACGCGTATGTAAGTTATTTATTTTCCCCAAGTAAACCCAATAGAATGACATTTAATTGGCTTCTGTATACCCGTATGTAAGTTATTTATTTTTCCCCAAGTAAACCCAATAGAATGACATTTAATTGGCTTCTGTGTACGCGTATGTAAGTTATTTATGTTCCCCAAGTAAACCCAATAGAATGACATTTAATTGGCTTCTGTGTACGCGTATGTAAGTTATTTATTTTCCCCAAGTACACCAAATAGAATGACATTTAATTGGCTTCTGTGTACGCGTATGTAAGTTATTTATTTTCCCAAGTAAACCCAATAGAATGACATTTAATTGGCTTCTGTATACCCGTATGTAAGTTATTTATTTTTCGCCAAGTAAACTCAATAGAATGACATTTAATTGGCTTCTGTGTACGCGTATGTAAGTTTTTTTTCCCCAAGTAAACCTAATGGAATGACATTTAATTGGCTTCTGTGTACGCGTATGTAAGTTATTTATTTTCCCCAAGTAAACCCAATAGAATGACATTTAATTGGCTTCTGTATACCCGTATGTAAGTTATTTATTTTTCCCCAAGTAAACCCAATAGAATGACATTTAATTGGCTTCTGTGTACGCGTATGTAAGTTATTTATGTTCCCCAAGTAAACCCAATAGAATGACATTTAATTGGCTTCTGTGTACGCGTATGTAAGTTATTTATTTTCCCCAAGTACACCAAATAGAATGACATTTAATTGGCTTCTGTGTACGCGTATGTAAGTTATTTATTTTCCCCAAGTAAACCCAATAGAATGACATTTAATTGGCTTCTGTATACCCGTATGTAAGTTATTTATTTTTCGCCAAGTAAACTTAATAGAATGACATTTAATTAGTTTCTGTGTACGCGTATGTAAGTTTTTTTTTCCCCAAGTAAACTTAATGGAATGACATTTAATTGGCTTCTGTGTACGCGTATGTAAGTTATTTATTTTCCCCAAGTACACCAAATAGAATGACATTTAATTGGCTTCTGTGTACGCGTATGTATGTTATTTATTTTCCCCAAGTAAACTCAATAGAATGACATTTAATTGGCTTCTGTGTACGCGTATGTATATTATTTATTTTCCCCAAGTAAACCCAATAGAATGACATTTAATTGGCTTCTGTGTACGCGTATGTAAGTTATTTATTTTCTCCAAGTAAACCAAATAGGACGACACTCAACTTATCATGAATATGTAGAAATTACAGGATTTGAGGACATTCACGAAGAAAAGGGGCATACATGATTGAAACTAAGCTGACCTGATCTCACTTTTTGCACAACATATTAATAACTGTTATAATAGATGAAACTGCTTATTTCCGTAATTATTATAATTTAAAGGCCGTCGGTTTCAGCTATGTAAGTCAAAGAAGTATGATAACAGTAAGAGAAATTTAAATGAGAGAAAATAATATTAAAATAGTATAATTACCATCTTTAGTTACATGAGACAGTTAGTCCAATCAGATATAAGGAGAAGGCTTCAACTTAAGTTGTTACTTAGTACAGAAGAACGTAGGCTCAAACATAATATACACAATAGTGAATATCTGAATATAAAGTTATACACGTTATATTGTAAATGGATATTGATATATTTTATGACATTCATTGTTAACAATAGTAGATAGTGTTTAGATATATTTGTTTATTTGACGTTTTCAATGTGTTTACTCTAAACAATTAGAAGAAACAAAGTAAATTGAGTTGAAGCGTCTGTCATTGTTTTAGCATATGAAAATGCTTGGAATCAGCTACAAATGCTGCATTTTTTGTACGTCTTTTGCGATGCGAATATATGATAGAAAATCATACAACTAGACAGCGTAACTACACATAGAAACGAAGATACATATGAAACACAACAATATGAGCTAGAGATCGTTTTGGTGAGCTAGAGATCCCCTCATTTAGAAGCCTTCTGTGATAAGTTATGTTGACCTTTGAGGGAGACAAGTACAATCGTAATAGCCCCGCACTGAACAATATGTTAATTCGTATAACACGCTGTTTGTATCGAAGTAATCGGGGTTGCTGGGCACGATTCAAGATGTCAACTTAAATATCAACGTTTGAGATAAACGGCTGCCGGGGTTAAAGGATCCAATCAACTGTCATTTAAGATATGTTGAGGACTGGGAACATGGACAACGGTATTCCTTGTGTCTCTTTCTTCCTCTCTCATTCCCTCCCTCTCGCTGTCTCTCTTTCTCTCCAATTCTCGAGGGTTGTAATTCGGTTCGGTGTTTGAATCTGCACGCGAAAGACGTGGGGCAAATGCGCACCGAATTCCCGAGTTTTTCATTATTCTACAGAATGCATGAATAAATAATATATGTATATATGTTTGTTCCATTATGACGAAGCCTTGATTTCCAGAAGCCGATGGCCCCAGCAGATGATCGATTCTCTAATGAGGACTAATTTCGCCGCAATTGAAAACGTGAAATACCCACCCGGGTATTAATCCTTTCATTAAAAAGATGTGCCTAACGCTGGAACTCGGGGAGCTGGGTACCGTGCCAGGACGATTTACAAAGACACACCCATAGAGCGGATCACGAAGTTCGCACTCCATCGGCAAGCAATAGTACTACACAGACACTCCCTTCACACACACACACACACATATATATATATATATATATATATATATATATATATATATATATATATATATATATATATATATATATATATATATATATATATATATCATGATGACTGCGATGTTTTATCAGACGAGATAAACTTGTTCGTGTAATGACCGTTCATGGGCCCAGAGATCACGTTTCAAGCCCGCAAACGAACTACATATTCTTTTGCCAACTTGACACGCATGTCGATCATTGGAAACGTAATACCACAAAGCAAATAACTTGAATAAATGTGTATTTCTGGCTACGTTTAAAACCACCAGCTTATCAGTGCATCTTAGGGCTTCTGTGGTTCTGCGCATATATATATATATATATATATATATATATATATATATATATATATATATATATTATATATATATATATTATATATATATATATATATATATATATTATATATATATATATATTATATATATATATATGTATATATATATATATATATATATATATATATATATACATATATATATATATATATATATATATAGTAATAGTCAGCCTAATATACAATTATATAGAGCTATAAATATATATTAGACATCATATTAGAGGCTGGAAAACTCAATGCATTTATCAACAATTTAGACCAATAAGTAACTTTACATACGCATACCAGTCTATAATTAATTCGACTTGCTGGATCTAAAGTTTAATTAATTTACAGAGAGGCGATCAGAGTCATACAACTTATTAAAAGGCAATAACGACGCTTGCATATAAATAACAATGTACACAAATAGGCAGATAGGTAGAAACGTATATATTATTGGCTTTGCTAACAGTAATTTATTGATTTTTTTGGGTTCTTTAGTTATGCTAGACAATCGCCCCGCTTAATTAATGTTCATTTCCTATAAAAAATCAAATGTCCAAATTAGAATATATCAAGTAACACCATGAACATCATAGTTGTGTTGTATTTCTCATAATTATAAAAATGTGAGAAAAAAATTATTTATTTATTTTTCTGTAAAAATGCTATAGATAAATTAATTGCTGCCTTGAGGTTGTAGTGTTTTGGCTGGTATATATATATATATATATATATATATAGGGTGGGCCAAAATAAGGGTCCTAACTTTAAATTTGAATAACTTGAATTTGAATAACTTCCACAAAATAAAAGTTAAACTCACCAAACTTTATGTGTGTGTAGACTGACCCTTCCGAGATTTTTAAAAATAAACAAAACAAATTTTAGCCGAAAAACACTTCTTAAAACTTACAAAAACTAAAGTATTGTTTTTTACACTGTTTTGAGTTTTTTAAGCAAAAATAATGTTTTCTAAATGAGGGTACGTTCCTTAGGGCTAATATGGCTCATGCTTGCTTCGGAAGGGGTCCTTTACTTATTCTAAAAAAAAAAAAAAAAAATCAATAAATAAAAAAGTTATGAATTTTTAAAAATAGGACCCTTATTTTTGCCCACCCTGTATATATATAGGTGTCTGTGTGTGAGAGAGAGTAATACACTTTGGATGAACTCCGATAAAATATCGGGAATAAATGGAAAAGTGGATCTACCAACATAGTACAATACAATCCAAGGTAGATTGTTATTTTATTGTAATTATTCCAAAGATTCAATCAGAGTGAGTTTAAAATATGAATAATTATAAATTTTGGTACATGTAGACATGAGAAAAAATAAAAGATGTGGCTTAGAAATTAAAAAACAAACAACGGTAAAAAAAGTTTAATTAAATAAACGACTACCAACTTATTACGTAAGCAGGTGAGGTGTCTATACAGATATACGCCTTTTCTTAAATTTTAAATATGTCGTTATTTCACAGATATTTTTGCTTTTCATGATGTCGGTGTTTGACTCTCGGTTATGGACACGTATCTTTCTGTGTCTGTGCACATACATGTATGTTACAGACAGAACATCTTAAACTTAATTACACAATTCATCGCACACGTGATTTTCGACATGCAGTCGGTTTTTCCATTTTCCAACTTAATTAACGAACGAACTGTTAAAATATCTGATTCGTACATAACCGAAGACAAACAAGTACAATAAAAAAAACTAATAATAGCACACAACCTATACTAAAACAGTTCTTTTATTGTGTGCTTTTCTGATAATTATTGCAGACATGGAAACAAGGGGCAAGGTTAGGGTTAGGGTTTGGGTTAGCAGTACAACAAAAATAAAATAATATTTATTCTTAATCATTTAAAATTTCTTAAAGATCAATTACCTAGTCGAGTACATTTTCTTATGTAACGATTTTGTTAATTAGTTTTCATGACTTCAAAATGGTTATTTAAAATTATATCTATATGATACGTGTTTCTTATATGGGTATGCTTCTCAATAAATATGCATATATATAGAACTATGCACACACACATACACACACAGACCCACACAGACCCACATATATATATATATATATATACACACACACACATATATATATATATATATATATATATATATAAGTAAATTTCTCGTACAACAAGATCGTAGGATAAATTTCAGAGGAAAAACTTTTCAATCAATGAAACGGGCGGGTGAAAAAAAAAAGAAAATTGCTAAAATTTTCCTTAAGGCCTTATCGTCTGACCCTCTAAGAGGAAACGACAGAATGATAAATTAAAAATTAAGAAAATCGATGAGGGGGGAAATTGTTTCAGTTGGAAACAACGATTGAGAGAAGAAAAATATATATACACATATGTATTATATCACATGAATTCCATGGATCTATATGTAATGCGGCTTTCTATAAATATACTTCAATAAATAAAATTAAGTCAGTCGAATTTCCGACTTTAGAACTAAATAAAATTCCGCATTGATACTTCTTCTTGTTTTAGTAAACCAAATCTTGATTCTCCTTACTTGCTTTCACAAATACAATTCATCTTGTTTGTAATGTTTTTCTGAGTAATGTACTATCTGTTTCGCAGCAGCAAATATACGTTTAACATCGAACCTATATTACTTCATGGGGCCACTTTAGTTTAATAATCCGAAATATAACTAATATCATATATTATAACGTATATTGCTACTACATAACTGTTAAAGCAACTATATGTTATTCTGAATGAAACTGACATCGAAACAAATAGTTAATATCTGAAAACTGAAATTTCGAAATCAGTTCTGGTAAAAAGGCACATCCTTCGTACACGCTATTCATAGAAGAAAATTACATGTATTTTCCAATACTCATTTACCTTCCATTAGCTCGGTGTAGATGTTTCAAAATTATTGCTATTGACTATTTAGTAATCACTATAAAAGAACTACCGAACACAATAGTTCTTGTTTAGTTCAATTACAGCGGGAATGTTTTTACGTTTCTTTAAGTTTTCTTTTTTCTTTTGATAGCAATTTTTACAATATATTGTTAACTTTAAGCTAATAATCAATCGGTCGTTATTACGATTGCTACACTATTTTAGACGAAAGCAATTACTAAATCACACAATAAATTATCATAGGACATTGGTTAAGTTCTCTTTAAGCGGTTATGTCTTTCTTTACCTCGCGTCATTACATTATTTTTGTATTCCGCGTGAGATAGCGCGAACCTCTGTATATAAAATCGCATCGATCATTGTCCTCTGCTCTAAAATATATGCTTACCAGTTTATGAAAATTATTCTATAAGTAATTGCTTTTTTCGCGTATTAGCGACAACAGATAAACACACGAGTTATAAAACAAAACATATATAATTCCGACGCAGTAAATAAATACAAGGAGATTACAAACATATAGAGGATTAAAACTATTTCCGATATTTTTTATTCACACGATTGTTAAATGTGGATTATGGATAAGAATATTAGCACATTATTATGTGTTTAATGATTGAAAGATTTCAAAGATTTTTACATCTAATAATTCCGAAATCTCGCTAATAACAAAATTATCTATTCGTTTATCAGAATTATGCCTACTTAATTTAATGACCAAACAGATCATATTAATTAAATTAACATGTCCAATCACTACGTAAAAACGAAAAGAAAAACGTTCTGTAAGACACAGATAACAAAAATGTAATTCGTGAACAAGACGCTAACACGATTAGACACGTGATGACAAACGTGACCAAAAATGGATAAACAATGCGTCTTTTCCTGATCTCTCTAAACTTCTATGAAGTATTAATCTATATATCTTAAATGAAAATAAAAATACATTTTCAAAATAAAAATATGCCGTCATTTATATAGGTTTAAAACAGATAGTCCGGTAGAGATTTCAACCAAAGGTTATAAAACATTGGATCTACAATTTACCAACAATACATAAAAAACACTCTTCTGTCTATAGTCTCTCTATTATATGAATAGCGCTCAGAGGTGGAATAATTACCTTTATTCCTCGTCTAACCGAAACAACTAAATAAAAACAACGAAGAGTAGATATTTTTAAGATGCGTCCATAACATTCATGCGTTCTTCTTCTTCCTAATATCTGAACAGTGTTTCAACTACTTAATTAACGTGGTTGCGTGGTCAACATCGCTACTTGATGTTCATGAGAGAACTAATTCCCGTTCTGGGGCTTTGATGTCCGATTACCAGATTAAAAATACCGTAATAAAACACACAAATAGCCCTAGAAAATGAATTAATATTTTAAATATCATTCCATGCACCTAGGAATCCGAAGATGATATTCAAGATGGCAACACAAATACGGTTTACATTTAGAAAAGTCGATTACCGAGAAGGAGTATTCCATATAATGAGAACATTTCCATATTAACAGCACAGAAGTAAAACCAAAAAAATATCAATCCTAATATAGCACCACGCACACGTTATAGAGGCATATTAAGAAGGGTCATTCTTATTTTAACATAGGACTTCTAAAAAGCTTATACCCGTCTTATGATTGTTAATTTATTAACATTTTCCAAATCTTTCTATTAGTTCCTATATTCGTGTCTCCTGTTTATTCAAGAGATAATAGATGCCCTCTGAATGTGATCCCATGTAATAAGTAACTAACTAACCGACAGCTTCAGTTGCGTTTAGAGTCTGGACCTATAAATATCAGTCAGGGTGCCGTTCTCGACAATCAGTCCTGTAGTAACTGAGCCATTTCAGTGGCATTCTATCTGTCAGGCTGAGTAATTGGTCCTGAGTAGTCCCCAGAGGTCCACACTCCCAGGCTTTGCCTCCCATCTTTGGGGGGGGGGTACGTTTATTGCTTACTACATGAAACGCCACGACCAGGTAATACCGACGGGGCTGCCCGGACAATCATTAAAACGCCAAAGTGTTCCTTCTTTAAGGGCGCTGGTTCGACTCTCCCCACTTTCCGACCTTGTGTCACATCTTCCTGTTGTGGGAAATAAGTAAATACCAGCACTAACCGACATTCTCATGCCCGGAAATTATACAAGTATTTTAACAGAGAGAACACTGATATTAAGAAGCGTCGATAGAACCAGGTTTCCCTTTCTTTTAACTACAATCAGTTAACATGTAAAAGAAGCGCTCTACCACTGTTGTTATTATTGCTCACTATTTAGTAACTACTAATCATATCTAAAATTACAAGGGGAAAAGTTAATAAGATGGATCAATAGTCAATAAAATGATGATGCATACCTTAAGAGGATTACACATCGGTACATACGACCTACTAAAACAATAGCTGACCAGAAAACAATTATTATTACCCCTTTTGTCAGCAACATTACTCATGGAATATAAGACTAAAAGATAATATATGAGAAAGAGTAAGTTATGATGCTGCCGAATGAAAACCAAAGTAAATTTCCCGCTCCTCATTCTTCCCTTTCGTTTTTTTATGGAAAGTACAATTGTAGAAGTAAAAAGTTTAAAAAGTCACACAAAAACAAATCAATAGTCTTACTCCACAACACTGGAATGCTAGAGTATATTCATAGATCCACATATACAAAATTCTAAGTTTGGGATCAATGGTTTCTTTTATTGAAAAGCAATATCATATCTAAATCCCTCCATTGAACTTCATGTCGGTGACAACGTCGTCGTCCATAATTTGTGGTGTTGATATTCAGCGGAACGGCTAAATTATCCGACCTGAAATCATAGAGTATGCTGTCAGCTCTTGCGCCATAAAGGTCGGCTCAATTTACCGGACTAGAAGACTTCTGA
Source organism: Sepiola atlantica (assembly GCA_963556195.1). Classification (NCBI taxonomy): domain Eukaryota; kingdom Metazoa; phylum Mollusca; class Cephalopoda; order Sepiida; family Sepiolidae; genus Sepiola; species Sepiola atlantica. Next base: position 190,769,263 of record OY744519.1, on the reverse strand, counting down.
CACCTTCCAGTATCCTATATTTCTATAAAGCCAGTATTCGCTCGCCCATGAACTATTGTCCTCATCTCGGTGTTAGTGCACCAACCAATCGCCTCTTCCTGTAGCACAGATTAAAAAAATTATGAACTAATAAGTGTTGCACTCTCTACTAAGCTCAAGTTTGTGTCCAATCGCCACAGTTTTGTATACCTTTGATTGTCTTAAATGTACTTCCACTCTCTGAACAACATAGTTCCCTTCTAATCCCTAAATGTAACTATTCCCCAACATACTGACAGGAAGATATATCATACTGATTTATAGTAGACCTTCCTAGATGGCAGAAGATGTGTTTTATTCTAATAGCTTCCTTACTTAAAGCGCCTGCCTGAAGAATAGCTTCCCTACCTACGGTGTTCCTTCTTGTACGACACATTTAAATATAATGTTTACAAAGATCTTGTTTCCCAACGGCCAAGCCAGGTTTCAAATTACCGATAGTAACTCGTGTGGGAATAACTAGACAATGAAAATATTAATAATAAAAATGTATTAAAAATCTAAGCCCATAAAAATACGACCATTTATCAGATCGACGTAAAGAATTGGGCACGATAAATAATATACTTGGCTATTTGGTCTCATTTAGAGAAACAATATCGTTAATTAGAACCATACATGACGTTGCGATCGGAACAAACGACACAAAAGCCAAGATTTACAAGGCCTAGAAAACAACTAATGTAAACGCCGTAGATAAATAGGCTGACTAGTTAACAGCATAATCAGTGAATGCAGTAAATCGTTTTAAAGAAAGTTCACATAATGTGCACTGAGTTGGGAAGGTCTAAAATAGCTTTATTTTAGACATACAGATAAATTGTAGAGACATAGACCGGAAGTAGTAGTGTACAAGTAAAACACATAGAATAAGAAGAAGACCGGATGTGATAATAGTCAATAAAAAGAGAAAAAAAAGTGTCGAACAGAAGATTTGAACGTCTTCAACTGTTTTATAGTTCTGCTAAAGGAAGCAGATAAATAAATACATGAAACCTGCCAGACATCTGATGGGAATAGGAAACGTAAACTCTTACACCGATAATTGCAGGATCACTAAGAACAGTTCCAAAAAACGTGACAAAATAATTAGATATTTTAAAATCCAAGGTGATATCGACATCATATAAACAAAATCATTTATTAAAACAATTAGAATAGTTAGAAAAATCCTAATGCAATTAAAGCCACGGCGTATAACCAGCTGACATAAAGCAGCTATACAATAGCACTTCGCAATGTGAACAAGAATATACCAAAACAAATTTATCAAGAACAAATCTTAGACTGAGATTACAGTATTAGAGGGCACTTTTTCAAAGCATTTATTTATAAAAAAACAGATTTTATGTTCACACATTTGCCAAATAAAAAAAAATATATATGGAAGTTGCTCAAGAAAAGGCATAAAGCTACTTGAGGTAAAGAGCTACAAATATAATACTTTAAAATAAAAAAATAGCCAACGATTGTTATTAGATGGGTAGATTCCGACCAAGAAAACAGCAATTATCCCCCCTTGGTCAGAACCATCGCTCATATAATGCGAGGACTAAAAGACAAACTAAAGGAAGCAAGAGTTACAAGGCTGCCGAAAGTAAACCCAAGGTCAAATTTAAACTCTCCTAAATAGCAAATAATGTGTATCCAGCTTACTTACACAGTCGCTCGGCTGAATAATAGAATAACTGCGCTTACAATAGATTTATACGCGCAGAATATAATCATATATTTAAATGAACAACGATAAACAGACGCTTTTGAATGCATTAGCATTAATACAAAAGGAAAATTGGGCTGTGAAAACAAACAGCAAGAGAAACAATGAAAGAAAACTATTTATTTCTACAAGGAATAAAACGTTGTTATATGTCTTCATAAGTGTAGCTAAGTCTCATGATTTTAAAACAAGATATTATAACAACAAAAGCACATTTAATAACAGAGAACGTCGAATTAAAACAGCACTAGCAAACCACTATTAGGAGCTAAATAATATTGGACGCTCACCAATAATTCAATGGAAAATAATACGACAGGCCAGTACATGTAGAGATTTAGACGACCCGTGTAGATTATGTCTGAATAAAAATTTGAAATCCTAAACTTTATAGACCCCCGACATCTATTAAACTGTAGAAGTGAGATAGCAAACAGCTACCTACGCAAATAAATTTACCTTAGGCTAACGATACATCAATAAATAAATAAATATCAAATAAGTAAAAAAAACTAAACTAAACAAAAAACGAACAATTTACAAATTAAAACCTAAAATAGAAATACAAAGGACCACGTGTTAAAATAAATTCTACCATTATATTGATACAACAAATGAAACATGATATAGGCCAATCTATAGAAAACAGAACAACAGAACAGGATATAGCCAGTACTACACCTTTGTTCGTGGGAAGCCCAACAATTGGCTGAGAGAAAACAAATAATCTGATTCGTTAACTAGCTAGCTGTGTATATAAAACACCCGGCAAAAATAACTCCACGCATTTTACCCTGAAGATTTCCCGCGGGGATGAAACGCGGGAGCCTCTGTGTAGCTTAATTGCCATAAATATATTTTCATAGCTTACTATATATATATATAATATATAATATATATATATATATATATATATATATATATATATATATATATACAGAGAGAGATAGAGAGAGACGGTTCGAGAAAGATAGATAGAGATAGATACAGATATAGATTGATATATAGTGTGAGATATGGATATAGATAGATATATAGATAAATATATATATATATATATATATATATATATATATATATATATATAGAGAGAGAGAGAGAGAGAGAGAGAGAGAGAGGTAGAGAAAGAGGAAGGCAGCCAGGGATACACACAGACAGAAAGACAGTAAGAAAGAGAGAGTAAGACAGAAGGAGAGAGGAGAAGAAGAGACGGACCTAACCACTTTACTTTTATAAATAAGCGACAGAGTAATAAATCAGACAATGTCATTTCATAGAATCATTTCTTCTAGATGATGACAGGTAAGTCGTTTCCCGTTGCATCGAGTCTGTCGATGACAATCAACGTTCAATAATTCTGCGATAAATGAGCACAACACATATTTTATTTTGTATTTATTTCTTCTTTAATATTTCTTGACATCGGATTCAAGAGAACCAATTTTACCAAGAATAACACCACAATGGAATTACTTTTATTAAAGACAAATGTGAGAAAATGTGAAAGAGCACATACTGCACGCATATATATATATATATATATATATATATATATATATATATATATATATATATATATATCAGTAGCTGAATTCACACACAACGTGTGTGTGGTCAGCTACGTCACACCGTGTTTATATACGTATACACCATATATACACACATATAAACACATACATTGGTATGTGATATTATATATACTAAATATACGTTACTCGTTGTTAGTATATATATATATATATATATATATGTACATATATATATATATATATATATATACATATATATATATATATATATATATAGAGAGAGAGAGAGAGAGAGAGAAAGAGAGATACAAAAGGAGAGAAAGAGACCAAGAGACCGCGAGAGATCAGTAATAATAGAGAGTAGAGTGCTGGAGTACTGGAAGGATTTGATGTCACTCCCAATGAGGGTAATACCATTAGATGTTATCAATTATACATTACTGGTAATTGCTGATAAAAGTTAATAATTATAATATATCTACTCTTACTACAACAACAAGTACTACTGCTCCTACTAGGGTTATTACTACTACCAATACTACTACTACTACTAGTAATAATACTACTAGTAATAATATTAATTATAATAATGATAGATTACCTGAAACTATTTGCAAAAAGCATAAATAACTGAAAAAGCTGATAAATATGACCAGAATCTTCAGCCAGGACATCTAAATTAAATTTGGAATGGAATAGTGTGCACTACTAGAGATAAATAAAAATAAAACTGGAGACAACTGAGGACATGAACCTGCCCAACCAAAAGGGCGATGAAGGCGCATGGCGAACAAGATAACTATATATTTTCTGGAAGCAGACACGACAGGATCTATAGAAATAAAAGAGAATACAAAAAACAATATATGAGAACAAGAAGGCCTTTAGAAAGGAAATTATATAGCAAAAACTCGTAAAAGGAATAAACACTTGTGCAGTACCACTAATACCATGCTCTGAACCATTCATAGGTTGCACTAAAGAAGAATTCATGCACTTTGACCAGAAGACAAGACAATTAATGACCATGCACAACGCACTACACCGAAAAGACGGTATCGAATACTCTATGTGAAAAGAAACGAAAGTTGAAGATGTCTTGTAAGTATAGACGACCGTGTCCAAGACACGAAAAAAACTAGAGAAATAAATAACTTAGAACACAGAAAGGCTGATCACCGCAACAAGAAACACCGTCCCAATGAATAACGTAGGAAACACCCAAACGAAGAAACAAAAATACAAGAAAAGTAGAGTCGGAAGTAAAACTACTACATAGACGTTTATTAAAACCGAAAAAAGAATACACACACGAAAATAGCTAGGCATGGCTAGAAAAAATACATATTAACAGAGAACTGGAAGTCCTATTGACAGCTACACAGAACAATGCGATTAAGATAAACTACATTAAAGCTAAAATAGGTAAAACTCACGAAAACGTTTAACGCAGACTGTTTGGGCAATGAGACGAAACAGTAAATCACATAAGTGAATGCAGCAAATTTGCCGGAAAACAATACAAACACAGACATTAATGCGGAGGGAAAGTAGTACTCTGGGAACTATGCAAATGCCTACATTTCAAACACGTTGACAAATGGTACACACATACACCAAAAACAGCACTGGAAAACACAAATAACAAAATCCTCTGGGGCATCAAGGTACAAACAGATGAAGTCATACAAACAAGGAGACCGGATGTTTTAATAGTCAACAAGTAGGAAAAATCCTGCAGTATGTCGTCCCCGCAGTCCACCGAGTGAAGATCAAATAGAACAGAAAAACGAAGCAAATACACGGCACTTGCCAGAGAATTAGAAGGATCTTGGAGCATGAAAAAGTCAATATCATACTTATAATCGTAAGAACAATAAGAATCGCCCCGAACAATCTGGAAAAATTGGAATGAAGCCATACAACAAACTGCAATAATGAAAACAGCTGGAAGCTTGAGGAACATCCTTGAATGCGGAACGAACCCACACACGCTACAAGGCGCGTTCAATAAGCAATGCCCCTAACCCATTTCTAATAGCAGTAGATCAATGAAACTTGAAAAACTTATTAGTCTTTCTGTACATAGTAACCACCAAGAGTTATGCATTTCTCCCATCGTTTGATGAAGCTCTGCCCACCGTTTTTGTAGAACACCCCAGATTGGTCCTCCAACCACGTCGTAACTTCGGAAATCAAGGCTGCATCATCTGGGTAACGATTTCTTTTATAGAACAACTTCATGGCTGGGAAAAGATTAAAGTCAGAGGGTGCAAGGTCAGGAGAGCAAGGGGTAGGGAATGTCATAGCCACACGACCGTGCTTCTGATCTGGCGACATGCGAGTTGTGGACCGGAGCGTTGTCCTGCAGGATCGGGGATACCTTTATTGATCTTGCCTCGCCTTTGATTTTGATAGCTTCTCTTAATTTCATTAACAGTTAAGCGTAATAGTCTCCTGTAATTGTTGCACCAGTTGACAGGTAATCTGTCATCACTACTCCGTCCTGGTTCCAGAATACTGTGAGCATGACCTTACCAGCAGAGAGCTGCACCTTTGCCTTCATTGGATGTTGTGAGTCCAAGTGCTTCTACTGCATTGACTGAGTGTTGGTCTCTGAATCATAGTGATGGGCCCAAATGTCATCCTGTGTAATCAGTCTTTTGAAAAAATTTGACTCATCTTCTTGGCGCATCTCTAAATTTATCCTCAAGCACTCAACGCGTTTTTGCTTCTGGAAAGGTGTGATACACCTGGGAATCCACCTTATGCGTATGCAAATGGTCATCAATGATAGTTTTCACAGACCCTGTACTAATATTGACCTCTTGGGCTATTCGGCGAATAGTTATGCGTTGATCTTCCAAAATAGCAGTCTCAACTTGAAAAGGGACGACAAGGTCTGGGAGCTGTTTTCACATACTTCCGGCCATGTTTGAATTCACGATGCCAGCGTGTTACAAGGTCATATCGTGGGGCATCATCACTATGAGTTTCTTTCATTTCACCAAAAGTCTCCTTTGGTGTGCTTCTTTTCAAATTAAAAAAAAACAGATCACTGTCTCGATTTCACACCTGACTTAGTTCAAACATCTGTAAATCAGAAACTACAATTAGTTCGGAAAAAGTGTTTTACAACATAACCCATACAGATATAAATCATTACACATGCAAAATTTCATATCAGACAACTAGAAGTGGGTTAGAGGCATTACTTATTGAATGCCCCTCGTACGAAGACTAATCAGTCACATGCAAGATGTAATTTTAAAAAAACACAGAAAAAACACCACCGCAAAAAAAAGAATAGAAACTGCAAGAAATGTAATAAAATACAACACCTCCAAAGAATTGCACCAGCCTCGGCTGATACCACAGAAAATAGTCCTTAAAGTGAAGGCTTAGGAGGGATAGCAGTAACCAACCCTCTACCAGAAGAGTTCGGAGAGTACTTCGACTTTGGGGAGGCTTATTGCAATACACATGCCAGAAGAGCAATGGTTGTTACCAGCGATACATCAATGAAAGGCGACGTTTCCGATGCCGTATCGTAATTTACGGTCATTATTGATAAAAGGTAAGGAGTTCTGGAAATCTGAAGAAGGCTTTTTTTTCACTCAGACTCTTCGTAACACTATCGTTTTTGTCTGTGAGCAATCACTAACGATGACTTGTGTGATAACCCTAGTGAGTACTGTAATAATATTAAGTATCAGTACAATCATACTTGATCCTTTTTTCAGAAATGTAAACGTTGTTAATCTGGAATCGTGCAATAGTGCAATAGTAAAAATGACATAAAGTCTCAGGGATTATTTAAAGATCATGGAAGAAAAGCACAATCTACGAGTGCTAGAATATTGTAGAACTTAATGTATTATAAGTTTCAGACAAAATCAATCACCGGTATCAGTTAGAAATAAGATAGAAACGGATGTTCGGAGAACGCAAAGTTCTTTTAAATCTAACTAAAAGAGTGCTGAACATTTCATGCAGACTGTTGCCATTTAAACACTATGGGCACTACGTATTGTTTTCAGTGATGGATTACCTGGTAGTGAGTTAATTAATAATCATGTTAATATATGTTAAATGGCTAAAGGAATTATACATCTCGTAATCCCATGAAAAATATATGTTCAAATGATCGAACCATAATTGCGTATATATATATATTGTTCGTGATTTTATTATTCCATTAATTGCGAAAATATATATGTTGTTTCCTTAGCATTCATAATGAAAGCCAACTCTTCAAGTTTTAAACGGAATCACTGCCTAAAATCTTAAATTCAACCTCAACCAGAAATTGAAGATGCATAAAAGGGAGGGGGGACGAAGAGGGGGCTTAGCCTATGGAAATTGAAAACAAAATATTATTTATGTATTCATCAACGTGTCGTGTTTATTATGAGACTTCTTCGCTATGATTGTCTGAAGTAAAACACACACATTTGGTACATGTGTTTGTTTATACTTTAGACATGCACTCTGAGAAAGTTGTATAATAAAGACGAAACGTTGATGATACATGAATACTAGTGTTTGGTATTCCTTTTTTAATTTTAATTACGCTGAACACTTTTTTCAGTTCTTTATCACAAACACACACAGACAGACACACACACGCACACACACATATATATACACACACACACACACATATATATATATATATATATATATATATATATATATATTAGGTTCAAGTATTGTGTGTAGTGTATATATACAAATGATTTATATGAGGCGATTACAATGCAGAAGTGTAATGGGCTAACACGGAATGAATGAAAATCAAACCATACAGAGGTTAAATTAATTTGTTTTTCAGTTTTAAACCTTATATTTATATAATATTTTGTTAATTTTTCCTTGTTATTATTATATTATTTCCTTTGTATTATTATATTATTATCCTACTTGCAAACAGTGCAATTTGATAAGGTATCCGTATTACATAATATTTCGAGACAATTTCTCCGCTTCAGGTGTGTGTTTTACTTCAGATACAAATGTGCATATGAAAACCGTTGATAATAGTTCAGCAGGGAATATTTTTTAATGCATTTTTCTTATATTTCTTTTATTAAAATATACTTTAAAATTAAAATAAATAATAATAATTTTTTTTAAAACAAAATAACTTTTTTGAATCTAGAAAATATATGCTCTCTCCGGTGGTATATTTTTTCTCGGGTACCGCGTCACCCACTTCTCTCTCGCTCTCTGCAATAAGGTGTGCCTATTTACTTGTCTATCATTATATAATTGTAATAAACTACATACAATACATATTTAAAGCTAAATAATTTTTCAGACTATTAAAATAATTTCAATTCCACATTTCCTATTTATTTATTTATTTTTATTATCTCTTAAGTTTGAATTGATGATTCAGGTTCGATTTCTGGCCATGGCGTTCGCTTTATTTTTTGAGAATTCATTATTAACTATTAATGCAGTATTTTTCATTTCTAAAATTTGTTTAAATCTCTGATATTTGAAATTATACAGATTCATCAATGTATTTGTTACGTTTAAAAAATTGTAGTAACGTACAGACAGACGGACAACATCCCTAGTTATATAAGATTACAAAAATATTATTAGTTCATTTTAATAAAAGTAATTATATTTAATTCGGTAACAACATGTATATATTTCCTCTACTGAATCAGGTTTATATTTGATTGTCTATCTGAATATCAATTCACATATTTTTTAAAGTCTGTTTAGACATTAATCACCTTTTGTTTTCAATGTTTTATTTGCTCAGTCGTTTTGAATAAAAATTTGAATAAATTATTCATTTAATAATTATTTATTTAATTAATTAATTATTTAATTAATTATTTAATTAGTTATTTATTTAATAAAATATGAATTATTAAATCATGCATTTATTAAATTAGTTTATTGAATTATATTAAATTAAATTATATTAAATTAAATTATATTAAATTAAATTATTTATTAAATTAATTTAATAAATGAATTATTAAATTATTAAAATATGAATTATTAATCAAAAAATATTTAATTAATTATTTAATGAATTATTTATTTAATGAAATTCGAATGAATTATTTGAATACAATCAAACAACACATTTAAGATCAAATATTTTTATTCGATGGTTTAAAGAATCGCTCCTAAAATCGCGTTTATTTCTTTTTATTACATCATTTTCTACTAAAAATACAAATCGAAAGTAGTATTAATAGTTACTTGTTTCACAAAAAATAGTTATACTTAATTTTGAGTCAATATGTGCATAATTGTTAACATTTTTCTTTTCGGGTGTCTACAAAACTCGCTACCTGTTTTTGAGATTAAACCAGGTCCACAAAGCGAACATACCTTACCAGATAATATTTAGAAGTTATTTTAAATGGTTTGATCATAGGGTCACTTGTAATTACTTCAATATATGCGAGAATAAATCTACAATATAAAATTTGATCATACATATTTAGTTTAATAATTATTACAATATGTTGTGAAAATTTACTCATTAATTATCTGCTTATAAATATTAGAAGTGTCATCATATTTAGACTAACATTAAAGATATATATATATATATATATATATATATATATATATATATATACATGTAAGGATATATATATATATATATATATATATATATATATATATATATATATATATGTAAGCATATATATGTAAGGAGGGCCTGTGGACGAGTGGTTATAGCACTTGTCTTTGGGCTGGACGACCCGGGTCTGAAAACTCCCTCTGTTCACCCAAGGCAGGAGAGGGATGGGCCCCGCCTTCCATATGCTGTGCCCTAGACACGGTGATTATTTACGGACACTTGTGCGCGACCTTTACCTTTATATGTAAGCATGCTCATATATATATATATATATATATATATATATATATATATATATATATATATATATGTATATATAACATTATTAAAAACCTTATAAGTTAAATGCTAGTAACAAATTATATATATATACATTGATATTGCAATATAGTAAGCCTTTAAATTATTTAAACGTCCATATATATATAAACAGTTTTATATTTATATTTTTTATGTTTCAAATATAATTTGTTATAACATAAAGCTCTTCTAATTGCTCAATAGTAGTAGTAATGTTAGACTAGAGCTATGGTAGTACATATATTAATGTTATTTAGGCTACATCAAATGTATAGAAAAAAATCCCTTAAAGATCATATTTCTATTATCATTAGGATCATACAATTGTTTTGGCCTGCCACCAAGATATTTATGATAATAATCAAGTATCCAAATCAGTTATTTATTGTGGTTTATACCATCTGTGCTCATAAAAAGGAGGTAATCGTCCAGGAAAGAAACGCCTAGATTGCAGTCCGTACTCATTTTGTTGGAAAACGTTTAGTGAAATGGTATGAGTCTGTTCTTCCTTCCATTTCCTGTGGTTAAAATAACAATTATAAATTAATATATATATATATATATATATATATATATATATATATATATATATATATATATAAATATATATTAAATTCCCGAAACAGTTTTTCATGGTAAACAACTGATGATCCCTTAAAATGGTGTTAGAAACAAACTAATATAATAACTGTAAAAAATAAATTGACTTACATGAGTGATTTTCCACTGGAAGACTATAAGTTGTTTTTTTTGTTTTTTTTTAATATAGTTTTAATGGTTGAGAAACTTCCGAGACTATATATACAGGGTGTTTCAAAAGTCTTGGGAACATTACAAATGCGTATATCTCATGAACTATTCCAGGTAGAAAAATGAAACCGGTTCCATTTTAAAGCTTGCTTAATCAAGTTTTTGGTCATACTAGTGATTTTCGTGTTATCTTTCCAGGTGCAGTAATGGCGTTCTCTAAACAAGACAAGGCATTTTGCGTCCTCCAATTTGCAAAGACTGAATCGTGGACATGTGTTCAGCGTGCATTTCGCAGAAAATTTAAAAAAGAAGCCCCTGAAAGTAAATCCATTGTCAGATGGCATGCTAAATTTGTGAAAGATGGGTGTTTGTGCCCAAGTAAGCGAAGAGGTCGCCCTTCAACTTAAGAAGATGCAGTTGAGCAAGTTCGGACAGCCTTTCAGTGGAACCCCCGTAAATCAGTGAGAAGAGCCAGCAGGGAACTTCAGCTTGCTCCAGCAACTGTCTGGCGTGTCTTAAGGAAACGACTGCAAATGGTACTTTACAAGCTCAAGTTGGTCCAAAAGTTGAAGGACACTGATAAGCCACTTCGCCGTGACTTTTGCATTGCAATGCAAGAGAAGTTGGAAGATAACGGCTTTGATGACCGGCTTGTTTTTAGCGATGAGGCGACCTTCAATCTGAATGGCAAAGTTAACAAGCATAACACTCGCATATGGGGTACTGAGAATCCTCATGAACTTCTTGAGCACGAGCGAGATTCACCAAAAGTGAACGTGTTTTGTGCAATTTCCAAGAAAGGTGTCTATGGACCGTTCTTCTTTGAAGAGGCAACTATCACTGGTGAATCCTATCTCAACATGCTGGAAGACTGGTTAATGGCTCAGTTGGAACAAGCAGAATCTGATGACTTCATTTTTCAACAAGATGGTGCACCACCACACTGGAGTCTTAGAGTAAGGCAGTTTCTTAACACAAGGCTGCCTGGTAGATGGATTGGGAGATCTGGGCGAGGTGATGACGTTCTCATGCCCTGCCCTCCTAGGTCTCCAGATCTTACCTCGTGTGACTTTTTCCTTTGGGGCTTTGTCAAGCAACAAGTCTATGTGCCGCCCCTTCCAAGAGATATTGACGAACTAAAGGCTCGAGTAACGTCAGTTGTGGGAACCATTGACGTCAAGATGCTGGAACGCGTTTGGCAGGAAATGGACTATCGACTAGATGTCTGCCGTGTGACGAATGGTGCTCATATTGAGAAACTTTAGAGATTCCCCACAAATCTTGAAACTTTAACCTTTCCAACGGTACCAATTTCATTTTTCAACTCCTAATAGTTTTTGAGTTATTAAAAATCGTTACGTTCCCAAGACTTTTGAAACACCCTGTATATATATATATATATATATATATATATATATATATATATATATATATATATATATATAATAAAATTAATAACGAGAATCAAAATTGAAGATAAGAACAATATTAATTAATTGTTGTAGTAATTTACACAAAGATTATATCAATAAAATTTGTACTAACTCTAACCCATAGATTTTCAAAAATGCACTCTTTTATCACGAGAGGATATCATCGGGTAAATCAGTAAAAATGATATTACCGCTATGAATTATTTAAAAAGAGAAAACCCTATGGATTAAGGAAATGAAGTTAAAAGTACTTGCTGATTCACTAAATAGTATTATTTCTCCAATTGTTATTCTCATGATTTATTTCATTTCATAATTGCTCTATCCAGTATATTGAGCATTGCATTTTCTTGAGTAGATCATTTGAAAGATACTATATTATCTTTATTATATCACCATTATATATATATATATATATATATATATAGATTATATATATAGAGAGAGATAGATTATATATATATATATATATATACATATATATATATATATATATATATATATATATATAGAGAGAGAGAGATTATATATATATATATATATATAGAGA
>OY744519.1:190696320-190751320 GCA_963556195.1 Sepiola atlantica | reverse complement strand
TAATACGAGAAAGTTCAAGTGATAGAGAGACAATTTGTAAGAGATAGGCCACTTTTTACGTTAATTGTAAATTACGGCTCATTAGAACAATTACCTGGATTATTTCAAACATATCTCAATCCGAAAACTGAGGAATATATTCATATATATACTTTTTCATTTTTTATTTTTCATAGAAATCGCTCCAGAGAAGACATAAAACTACTTGATGTAAGAGGCTTATATAATACAACTTAGACCTAGATGACGGCAATTCTTCCCTCTTTTATCAGAAACATCCCCATGAAATTTGGGGACTACAAGACAAAATAATTGAAATGAGAGTTGCGTGGCTGCCGAACATAAACCCAGGGTCCACTTTCTACTCTCCTCGAATATATATATATATATATATATATATATATATATATATATATATATAAAGATAAATGAAGGAATAGAAATACAGATGTGCAGATGACAAATCTGTCATTTTCGATTGTTCAATACAAGGTGTACTCGATGAAAAAAAAACATGTTTATTTGTTTCATTAAGCCACGCATTTCAAGGATTAACATCTTATCATCAGAGGAATTACATTTTGAATTTTGACCACTTCCCTGCACACTTATCAATCTACGTAATTCCTCTAATAACGATATTTTAATATTTGAAATGACTGGCTGAAGGAAAGAAAAATAAACATGTTTTATCGCGTACCACTTGTATTAAACAATCGAAGATGAAATAGAGTTGTCATCAGCACATCTTTATTCCCTTTCCTGTATTCATCTTTATTATTGCTCTATCTCGTATATTGAGCTCACACAATTTCACTATAGGTTCAATTCTCTAAAAGTATACTTTCAGTCTCATAAAGATATATATATATATATATATATATATATATATATATATATATAATTCTGAATGATTTCACAGTATTGTGTGAATATATATTCGATACGTTAATTATATACTGTTATAAATGTGAACTTTTCTTTTCAATTAATTAGTCTTATATTACTATCAAAATGGGTTACTGCTATTTCAATCAATGACACAGCATACTATTTTGAAATAGTGTATATATAATACTAATGAATGAGTGATAGACCGTTTGATAACTATTTCTTAATCGGTTCATACGAAATTAATTTTTAGTATTATTTATTTGTAACTTTACTATATATATGAAATAGATCTGTCCATATCAACATTGATTAATTACCGCGATTGAATAAAAAAAGATAACTTTCTATAAAAGATTTTAACCCAATATCGCTAGCTCGAATTCTGACCGACAGTCATAAGACAGATGAGAAAAGAAGGTTAGGGGTGGCTTGCTAGCGGGATGGGTTTTTTTTTCTCTCATTCTTTTTCTCTCTCTCTCTCTCTCTCTCTCTCTATCTCTCTCTCCCGTCCTTTCTGTGTTCCGTTAGAGACGACCTTTTTATTGTTTATAAAATCATTAATTATTTAATCTCGTAGACAAAACGTTTCGTATTTGTGTTTAAATGTCCATTTACGGCTTTTCAAAATCTAAATTGTCTGTTCAAAAAGTAGCTATCTTGCCCCATACACACCATCGATTTGGCGATTTAAAAAAATGTCATTTCAATCCTTAAAAAAAAATTTAAATTAGAATACAAATAGACATATGTTAATGTTGATCTATTTACATGAGTAAATTCGACAATTTTTAGTCTTGCGATTGCACTAAACTTATGAATGAAATGTTTTTGATTTAAAGTTTGGGTTTCAAGTATTTAAAGTAGCGAACTTGGCAAGTTAGTTAATACTAGAAGTGTAATTAGTATTGCCAGAACAAAAACAATCGCAGATAATTTGTGCGTCTGAGAATTCACAAACTCATTAATCGTTGCTTCCAATCTGTTCATGGACAGCTATCGTCTCGTATGACAGAACCATGTATGAAAAACAACGGGGGCAGTGCGTTTTGATACAGCTTGAGTTAGATGATGAAAAATAATTGAACACCAAAATCACTCGGAGAACACACAACTCTACCAAGGTGTACTGTGTTATCCTACTATGTAAGGGAAACTTGGTAATGCTTTTGAAAATGTGCACTGACACAGTAAGTTTACACAAATTGATTGAAGAAATGCCAGATTAACAGAGATTCATCTAAAGTTGCAAAATGTGATTTTCTATGTAAAAATGAGAAGTGCTGCCAAATCTTTAATCTTTATCAGATCCAGATTAAATTTGATCTTGTAATATATAATCCTATCTGATACACACGTTTTAATGTATCATTGTAATTGATGTGATCTTATATATAAGTATATTATCATGTTCAGTCAATTTCGCGATTACTACGGGAATCTCTGTCTTCAATCCATCCAATGTACAGTATTCTAGCTCATACGCACATGCCTACAGGTTTTACCAAAATAATCGATCTCATTAATGTTAACATCATCTGCGTAACTGATTTAACAATAAATATTTCGTTTGAAACAAAATAGGGTCTACTGACAGTGGCATATTACGCTAGTCTATACTGGTCCCCGAATACACATTTGTAGGTGTATACATGCATGGTTTACTCACAGCGATTTACTGAATGAACGGTAATAAATCCCACGTAAAGAAGCTGGCCTATGAAACCCACTATTTGGACTGCATACATACCATCTTGTCTGACGCCTTCTACACACCGGTAGTGGGTTCACCAGTTGACCCTACATTGTATATAAAAAACAGACGATAGTGGGAAAATGTCGACACGGAAACATCAAATAAATAACTAATACACATCATTTTATATATATATATAATGTCGACACAGTAACATCAAATAAATAAAAGAGAATACACATTTTATATCTCATATAATTTCGTAACAGTAACATCAAATAAATAACCGAGAAAAATCATTTCATATATCATATAATTTCGACACAGTAACATCAAATGAATAACCGAGAAAAAGCATGTTATATATTATATAATGTCGACAGAGTAACCTCAAATAAAAGAGAATACACATTTTATATCTCATATAATTTCGTAACAGTAACATCAAATAAATAACGAGAAAAATCATTTCATATATCATATAATTTCGACACAGTAACATCAAATGAATAACCGAGAAAAAGCATGTTATATATCATATAATGTCGTAACAGTAACCTCAAATAAATAAAAGAGAATACACATTTTATATCTCATATAATGTCGTAACAGTAACCTCAAATAAATAAAAGAGAATACACATTTTATATCTCATATAATGTCGTAACAGTAACATCAAATAAATAACGAGAAAAATCATTTCATATATCATATAATTTCGACACAGAAACGTTAAATGAATAAGTGAGAAAAATTATTTGATATATTCTATGATGCTGACAGAGTTACATTAAATAAATAACCAAGAAAAATCGTTATATATTATATAATGTCGACACAGTACTACCAAATAAGTAACCGAGAAAAATAATGTTATATATTATATAATGTCGACACAGTAATATTAAATATATAACTGAGAAACATCATTTGATATATCATATAATGTTGACACAGTAACATTGAATATATAACCGAGACAAATTATTTCATAAATTATATAATGTCGACATGGTAACATCAAATAAATAACAAAGAACAAAATCCTTTTTGTATTTTGTGTATCTTTATTTGAAACAAATCTAATTGAATATGTCCTCTTTTTCCCCATCATCCTCTTTTTCACAGAAGATGGGATGCTAGTCTTTGTGTACTCAATCGTTATTTTTATGATAGGTTCTCGCCGAGCCGAAATCTATGGTCCCTTTTCCTGTAAAATATTCACAAGAAAAACTCGTCTAGTAGTTGGTACTGTAAACATTTTTTGTTGCTTACACTGTGTACATATAACCTAACGGAACTTCTATGAGCAAGGTTTCTTTCTAAATATAACTACACATAGGTAGAACATAATACCACGGACTGCTTACCATCTGACTACAAGATAGTCGTATTCAAGTCTAATATATTACAATTTCTTGTTGAGACGTCTACTTAAATAATAAAATAATTTCCAGTATTAACTACTGTTACCAATCATCACGGTGTTCTCTCAGCGTCAACCTGAGAAACACAGTAACCCTCATCTTTTACTGGCCTTTGAGCTTGATAAACTGTGAATTGTTTGTATATTATTAAAAAAGAACTTACGCACTTTCGCGTAGCGCCTTTCCGCAAATAATTGAGGGGTTAACCCTTTCCAAAATAATGTGCGAAAAAGATACTTTTATATAATTTATGGACGTGAACATATAACAACTGCTGTTGAATAATTCATTAAACGCATTTCTGTGATTAAAATTTAGATTAGGTAGAAAGTGTCCGCTGTTTAATATGGATGAATGCAGTTCGGCTGTACGCTAATATTTTATTTAAATACAGTTTAATGTTTGCAACGTTCGATTTACCGATCTTCTATTGTGGAAATTGAAAAACATGACGCCATTTTGAAGACATATTTTTGTTTCTGGTGAATCACAAGTCCCTTTCTGCATTCTTTATTTCATCATTTATTTAAAAAAAATTCTATTCGATATTTCATATAGGGATATCTACTTTTCATTTATTAATTAGATGGAATGAAGTAGCTGCTGATATAAAAAGGAAGTTTTATTCTTACGATTCGTACATCTAATCTGCACATTGTGTGATTAAAATCTATTTCATATTAAAACAAGAGAGAACGACGAAAACTATATATCAATCTTAGATATCTTGGGTATTGTGTTACTTTTTAACTATGTGTCATACATGGACTTCCTAAACATATCTTAATAAGCTCCTCGTTTCCGTACGCTTCCTTGAAGTGATATTACACGACTAAGAACACGTGGCCATCAAAAATGTTCGTTAATTCCCTGAAAAAAGCAGGAAGTCTAGATAAATGTTAGAAGACAAGAAATAGGCTTATTCGCTTTGTAGCTGTTCTAAATCACTGAACAATAGATCGATGAGATAAACAGTGAAGCGTTTATTATTAATGTGCAATCATATTTCACCTGGACACCGCTAACCCACAAGTTCCTTTGCGCGTGCTTCCAAGCGAACACCTTAAGCCACGTGACGTGAAATATTTTTCTATCAAATAGTAGGCCGAACTGACATCTGAGTACACAAGTCTTACCGACGATTACACCCTTATTTCTTGTTATTATAAACTAACAGAAGTATACTCGCTCAATTTTTAACACTTTAACGTGACAAAAGGACAAATATAAATATACAATATTTGGCTTTTCAGGTGAACGCAAACATAAATGCTTTGATATAATATTTTTGTTGTATGTGAAATGTAATAGCCTGAACTTTATCTACGTTATATAAAAGTTATTTATCTAGTTATCCATTATCCATGAGCGAAGAGAACAGTTAACGGATTGTTATTGATAGTTGTTGAGTTTTGTAACTTAAACATCCAGAATAGCGCTACTTAGAAATTGTTATGACTCAACAAATGTATCTGGTGCGCCAAAGATCTACATTGTATAAAGGGTTCAGGTCGAAATTCGTTATATATTTCTGAGTTCCACACAAAGATTTCTGAGTTCGAAAAGATTAATCGGTAAAATTTGTAACGCGTTGAGAAAAGAACGATAAATATTAAAATAGTAGTCAGAATAATCTAAATAATTCAATTTATCAAGATTCATCCCAAAAATTCCGAAACATATATTATTTATTCATAATAAATAGGCTATGGATATGAATGTTACCACCGACAATGAAGTTATGTTTCGTGACAATTTTGCATTTTTAGCTTTTTTTTTAAATTTGCATATCTTTTTGTTTTTGCTAAGTGTGGGACATCCTACCGGATGTCAGACATCCACCCACTATTCTGGACACTCCAGCCGAGATATCTTTTTAAGATTCTAATCGTCCCTTTAAGTGCAATTGTTTATATCTCTCTTGAACTTGGTTAACCGGGTATATTCGCAAGTCGTTTGAGAAATTAATTTGTATTAGTCCTGTTGCTCATATAATTACTGGGATGATTGAGATTTTCTTAAGATTCTAGGTTTTTTTTCATGTCGTACATAAGACCTTGGTATTTCGTAATCTTTTCCCTTTCAGCTCTGCTTAAGCCAGCATTATTAGGGACACTCACTCTAACTAGGGTTGCTACTTTTTCCCTGTTGCCCCATACAACTATGTGAGGTTTTACAGCTCCATTTTCTAGATATGTAGCTGTAGGTATTACATAGTCATGTAGCTGTAAGGATTGAATAGTCATGTAGTCGTAAGCATTACATAGTCATGTAGCTGCAGGATTGCGTGATGCCATTATGTGTTTCTTTGCTTGAGTCATCGTTAATTATATTGATAAAATATCGGCTATGCTCTAACTGAAAAGTGATCTTATATTCTAGGTCAAATGTCAAAGTAACGAACAGTAAAGTCGGACTATTTGTGATAACTTCGGTTTTTTTTATCGTAAAGACTCGCTACTTGACCCATGTTATAGCTAATTACATGGGCCTTTACCTTTGACTTGAAAAGTTCGATCATAGTTGAGATTTTGACTGAATTTCAACTTCCGAGTTTTCAAAGATGTAGGTGTAGATCTACTGCACTTTGATAATAATAACCACCATCCGCAATTTCAACCTAATAAGATAAATAGTTATGGAAACATTATTAACGACCACGTTGCGAAAATTTCATGGTAGAAAAAATGTAAAAATCATTTAAAAAATAATATTGTAAGCTATGGTAAAATACAGCATAATCGCGAGTGCACATCATTGGGAATTGGCGATGATTATCCTGGTTAGAATCAGATGTGTGACTGTTTGGAAATAACAAGCACGGTATGTCAAGAGACAGTGTGGACATCCGTGCCAAACAAATAGAGATACCTTTTGCAAGTATTTCAGAACATGTTGCTAACCTACACTGGTTTTATCACAGCGGATATACGTGGATGATGGTTTTGTAATCAATCATGTGACAATGTTCTCCGGGGAAAGTGTACACTTCGTTTGTTTTCATAATATTCATTGAAATAAGCAGTAGACTTTACATATAACATCTTCAAATACTTCTTTACTTTTGGAATATATATATATATATATATATATATATATATATATATATATATATATATATATATATATATATATATATATTAATTGAATGACACAATAAAATGAGAAATTAATCAAATTTTATTAAAGTTCAAAAACAATGATTTTTCATTTTATAATATCGTTCAATTCATATTATTGCTTTATACACTATATTTAGCTTTGTTGTTATCCTGATAGCTTACTGGCTAAATATATTATTTATATATTTAAAGTATTATCTTACTCTCTCTCTCTCTCTTTCTCTCTCTCTCTCTCTCTCTCTCTCTCTCTCTATATATATATATATATATATATATATATATATATATAATGGCGTAATGCCTCCAAAAGTAATAGGCTGATTATTTCAATAACTTTGCTGAGATAATTGTATACGTGTGTCTGATTGACAAGAAATCAACGTCGAGAAGTGGAGGTCAGGCCTCATTAAACAAGAAATTATAAATAAATCTAAAACAATGAATGCAAATAAGCCCGTCGAAAGACAATGTATATACACATAGGAAAGAATTGCGTCATCAAATAATTAGAAGAACTAAAGCTAGGATAACATCAGACAAAATATTTAAAATCGTTAAGTGTTTTCTTCTAAAATACACTTATTTCCGTTCTGGAGTGTGATGAACATTGTTTACTAATTACAGGTGCGGACTATAAAATCGGCAAGTCGATTCGACTCTTTCAATTGTCATAAATTATCATCGATTTTGATTTGACTAATTATATTTGCATGTGTGATAGTCAGGAACATGGACCAACACATCCTCACTCCATTATTAGTCGCTACAGGCCTTTTCAAAATCAGCTGAACTTCAAGGCACGTGGGCAAAGACAAGTCAGATGAAATACCTTGCATGTCTGTGAAACGATCATGCATGAATGTGTAAATATTATTATGTATTGTAAGAATTTTAATAGGCCTTTTGTCGGGCATGGCTGATTAAAATGATATTAGAAAGTACGTTTTAACATACAAACGATACTTCGAACTATATTTTCGACGGAATAACTAGTAGCTGCTTATAAAAATTACAGAACAACGATATAGATTTGTTTACGTATATATATGTATATATATATATATATATATATATATATATATATATATATATGTATATATAAATATATATATATATATGTGTATATATATGCATATATATATAAATATATATATGTATATATGTATAAATATATATATGTATATATGTATATATCTGTATATATATATGTATATATATATGTGTGCATATGTATGTATATATATATATACATATATATATTCGTAAACAAATCTCTCTCTATATATATATGTATATATAAATATATATATGTGTATATATATACATATATATATTCGTAAACAAATCTATATATATATATATGTATATATATATATGTGTATATATATATATATATATATATATATATATATGTGTGTATATATATATATATATATATTCAACAATAACTTACACTGTGAGAGGTAAATGTATGTGTTGCAGTATTATTTAAACGAAATGCTAAATAAAGACGTATCGCCAACTGGTTTCAAAGGCAAACATATGTTATTGTATTATCAATCAAACGAAGTCGCGTACCCAGCCATATCTAAATTGTCGATAGAAGCGTCAGTTCTGACGCACCGTCTCATACCAATTGATATCAGAGGAAGAAACAGGTGCCGATCGATGTAATTTGGTTAAAAGGTTAGCCATCAAGACTAGACGAATCCCGTGTCAAAAGAAATGTTTACTCTTGCTTAATGCCAAAATGGACGTAAATCTATATAAGGCACTTTCGACATTTGTTTAATTTCATTGACGCTTAGATCAGTTTACTTGACTCATCAGCGTTTTTATATAGACAAAGACATTTTGCTTATGTACACTGGCTTAAACGGACGAATAATCGACAAAATATATACTTATATGTGTTTTTTTATATATGTCTATATATATATATATATATATATATATATATATATATATATAGAGAGAGAGAGAGAGAGAGAGAGAGAGAGAGAGAGAGAGAGAACTGGAGAGAGAGATGGGCATAGAGAGAGAGAGAAAGAGAGTGAGAGAGAGAAATGGAGAGAGAGATGGGCATAGAGAGAGAGAGAGAGAGAGAGAGAAAGAGAGGGAGATAGAGAGATAGAGAAGGATAGAGAGAAATAGATAGTAAAGAGAGTTGGTGTGTTTTAGTACTTGATACAAATTACTTATTTAAAGATAAATAATGACAAATGTATATCAAATTTTTTTCTACAAGAATATATGTAATATGTATGTCAGAATTAAAACATAATACACAATTACATATACTTTTTAGATGTCTACATCTAGTCTGCGCTATAAACGATGACAATACTAGTTAAACCTGCCTGTGACAAATAACGAAAATCTGTCTCTTTGTCATACATAAACAGTTGAAACTCATCACTCAACCGCAACGAAAACCTTTTTTATTTTCTCCCTCCATCTTCCTATCGGCAGCACAAATTTCCACATACGGAACTTATTTGCAAGGGATTACCGTATGCGGATCACATTAACGCGTGACTGCTTCACTGAACTTGGTCACCTACAAATCCAAAGTCAACAACGTGTTGTCACGGGCCGCCCCATAACCAATCAATCGTAATCCATACCATTGAGCAATCTTAGTTTCGGCTGGCAAACATTCGCATCTCATTTACCCTAATCTACGAGTGGCTCTCAAACTTGATTAGTAGTGACCCCGAATATTAAGAATGAATATATCGAACTTAAACCTGACGAAAAAACTCAAAAGACAGACTACATTTTTACTAGAGAGCTTAACGAAAAGTCGATTTCAAACTTATAAATTGTTTATATTATTTGAATTATTCGTACAACAGTTCTCATATTGGATTTTATTCGCAGAACGTTTCGGCCGATGTAACCTCTGTCCTTCTGCATGTGTATATTCCTGAACTCAGAGATATTAATGTCTAATTTTTTAACCGGTGCTTTGTTACATTAGGACCCGCGCTAAGTTTGACTCCGTCGTTTGGGTCAAGGTTTGGGTTAGGTTCAACGTGGGGGTTAGGGTTAGGGTTAGAGTATGAGTTACAGTTAGCAATATAGTTTGAGTGAGACTTAGGGTTAAGGTTATGGTTAGGGTAAGGGTTAAGGTTAGTATATGGTTAGCGTTAAGGTTAAAAGTTAGGGTCGTAGTCATGGTCAAATTAAGGACGGGTGCGAATGTAACAAAGAACTCGGGCACGTTTAAGGAAATTCGAACAAAACACTGTTTTATGAACGGGGTTAGTTTGGTGTTGTTTCGTCAGTCATGACCATGGCAAGATTCTTCAGTAATTGGTAATTGTATTCATAGTATCGCCCGAACTGAAAAATCAACCTTTGATCCCCAGAAAACTGCAACTTAGAATTGATTATTACTTTGTACTTATATCTGTGACGTCACAGATTTTTGTACACATGGCTGATGAGACGAAAGCAAGCTACCGTCGTGCATTGAATAAAAAGAAACTTACAAAATTCCCGAGTTCGCCATGAATATTTTCTAGTCTGACATAAAGAGTCTGGTGTTCAACGAAGAGAACCTGAATATGGTCGGAAGTGATATCAGGCGAAACGTTGTGAGAATAACATCCGACATAAGAACATTAGTGAAATTAATCTGAATCATGCAAATTAACTATCATCATTTCTAAAATTTCAAAAACATTGTTAAATGCTATTCACAACTCATACGTGTCATACAACGACAAATCTATTTCACGTTCAAGTCTAAAATTATATCATTCGAAAATTCAAGACAGATAAACCAAGCGATGTCCAAACGGTCTTATACAGATAGTTGGATGTATTTCACATGTGATGTGTATGTTCCATCTTTACGTTTAAGAAAGTCATTTTCTATTTTACAATAACAAATGGTAACTCGCCCGTCTAACTCACTTATTCAGCGATCTACCGATCGATAGACAAACGTATCAGAAACTCACCTGTTAATTAGATTAAGACACACGGAATATACATTTCCTTTCTATGTATTGTTTTACCTTATATTTTATTTTCGGTTACAGAGAAATAGTCTACGTGACGGCAACTGTTTTGAATCTATAATCGTACGCCGACATCCAGTAGCTGCACCCATTTAATTCTTTATAGAATTTGGTAAGGGTTAGATTGTTTCATAATGGATAAACGTATGTGAAGAACAGTTGAATCAGATAGTATGGATTTAGTACTAGATGAACCAGTGCAAGTTATCTTGACACGAAAAATCTGATAAACAAGTCCGCTCTCGGATTAAAAAAGTGAACAAGTATGAACTGTTGGTTAGTTTCGAGTTGGGAAATCAAGTAAATATCAGACAGGTGTGTTATCACAAATACAGTGCCCCCTTGAAGTAGTGACTTCACAATACTGTGCGGAAGAAAGAAATATGTCTAAGTCGGTCTGGTTTTGGAAGCAGTGACGAACAGACGTGAATTCGGAATGTAATTCCAGGAAAGGAAAATGGGGATGTAATTCTTTTATACGTACTGGTATGCTCTTTCGTCTTTCCACGTATAAAAGTTGTTATATTAAGAAGAACATCTTGGTCTCGTTTTATTTGATGTTAATGTGTTATTATTATTTGTACGACGGGAAAATCGCTCAATATTAATAACCCGTTATACTATCTGTCGCTTTTGGCCTTTTCCTAACTGTGAATGAAAAGTTCTATGATTACAGATACACTACGACGATGATCCTGGCGGCGAAATACAGTTCACTAGACGATGGTTATGATGGTGATAAAATGCAGCCTAATATGATGATAATGACGACAGCGACGGAATTCAGTATACAAAAAAAGAGATTAGATAACTGAGAACAATCAAAGTAAGTTTATTTGATTTAGAGAATGTGTGTAATAAACAAAAACATAACAAGGTTTGGTTAAAAAGTAACAGTTACCCTGTTACTTAGAATTGAGTATTACCTTGCACTCTTATCCGTGACGTCAAAGCTCCCTGCTCTCTGGGCTGATGGAACGAGAGCAATCTACCCCCGTGCATTAAATTAAAGGGTATCGTACAAAAATCCGTACAGATTCCCGAGTTCGACGTAAAGATTCTCGAGTTCGACATAAAAATCCCAGTGTTCGACGTGGAGAACCCGAATATGGTCGGAAGCTGTATCGGCCGTAATGTTGGGAGGAACACACCTAATATAAGAACACTCGTCTGATAAATCCCAATTATAAAAATATGACTACCATCGTATAAAACAGTCAAAACTATTAGAAATTGTTATTCAAAACTTATGCGTGCTCTCGACATTGTGCTGGCGATGTGTTAAGTCCGTGTGATCTTAACAGCGAGAATTTGACGATGTTCAATCAGGAGGCGAGGTTACACGTTGGCGCGCGTTAATATAAATAGAGATCTTTTTACGAACTTTAAAACCTCCCCTTATTCATATATATATATATATATATATATATATATATATATATATATATATATATATTTATTAACTGTGTTTCTAGCTTCATGGCAGATCATGATATTGTTAATAACTTCAATTATATGAATCGCACAAGTTTGAAATTTTGCACACTGAAAGAGTTCTCCTAAGTAGGTAAGATACCAACATATTTTGCAAATGTATACTTTATTTCTAAAGTTATAGGCATTTAAGTATTTGTCAGCCATTTTTACTGTTTCTCGCTTTATTGCAGGTTTGTAAAAATGCCAAAAATTGACGTTTGACTGCTACTGAAAGGCAAAGGGTTGTAGCTTGCCTTGCAGAAGGACTGACACTTCCGGATTTAGCCAAGGAACTGGGAAGAGATAAGAGAACCTTGGTTTATTTTGTGGAGCATTTTCCCTCGTGATATGCGAAACATACGCTAACAGATCATTAGGGAATCAAACGAAATATATCATTAGAAAATTGAAGCCTTACAAAGCAAGCGACGGACAACTGGTCTTATATAGATGCTGGCATGTATCTTACATGTACTGTGTCAATACCATTTTGACGTTTAAGAAAGTAATTTTCTATTTCATAATAAAAAGATGGTAACTCGTCCGTCTAACCTACAGACTCACCTATTCAACGATCTACTGATCAAAAGACAAGCACATCAGACACGCTTAAGAAGACTCATCTGTTAATTAGATAAAGACAGGCGTTATATATATTTTGTTACTATATATATATTTTCGGTTAAAGTGAAAAACTGTGCTTGGTGGCGACTATTCCGAATTCATAACTGTAAGCAACCATCAAATAGCTCCAGTCTTTATAGGAATAGGTAAGGCTTAAGGTAAAGAGCGTCTACTTTATGGTGGATTATTTTTATCAATTGAGAATAGTCGCCAACAAGTACCCTGTTTTTCCTGTACCTTATTTCGAACTTTTAGTTTGAATGTAATTGCGTATGAAAACGTGTAAGCAAAATATTACATACATATCACCTCGTTTCGCGATATGCACTGTATGTAGAGTTTAGTACAATACAACACACGTATTGTGTCTTAATTGTAATATTTCAGTAATGTTTACTAAACCTGGCACAGACCCGTATTTTACTATAGCTTATATCTGTAAAGGATAGGTTTGTATATGACTATTTCTTATTTACATATACTGGAGAGTTGTACGAAATTTTCTATAAAGAACCATTCAGTTACGAATTTGTGAATAACGATATCTTAATATCTTAATATTTCGACTTCTACTACTGTAACTATCATTCATGTTTTTGGTTAAATATTTAATTGCTCCAAAACCATTGCCCAGTATTATATGATACTAGCATGATACATCAGAAAGCTTATTGTTTGCTTAGCGGTTGTGTCGGTAAATATGACAGGTTCTTTGTTTCTATAGTTTCTTTGTATTCATGGTTATTAAATTAAAATCAAAAGAAATAAAGGTGTTCACTTTTCAAATATAAAAATAAAACAATAAAATATCTGAATATATTTACATTCAGTAAATTAATTCTCACAGTATAGTAAAGTCTGTATGTTTCGAAAGGAAAATCCTGTACTTAAGCGAGAGACCACGTAAAGGTTTCCAACATTCAAATTGGAAGTGTGTTTTGTTTAAACGGGTCGGCATTCCATGTCGTTAATCACCTAAAATCCGTCATCCATAACCGACACATAAATCCAACACGATTCGTATTATTTTATATTACTGTGTGTATTAATTGATGGGAGAACATTCTATCTCGAAAAAAATATTTACTTTTTTTCTGCGATTACAATCCGATTATAGACGCCGCGCTTCAAAACATATTTTCGTTCCAAATATTTACACCTATCTATTTAATTCCATTCTTATCAAAGTCAAATTAAGAAAAAAACGTGGAGACGAAAATAGCAAAACCAGTTATATTCAATTCCGTAAGTAAACAAATAAAAACGTGACGGAACAAATATTATCATATTTCTGAAAGATATTCACTCTTGAACCAATCCAACCCATATATTCGGTGCAGCTATTTAGTAAACAACCGTCTCTCACTCACGTTCTAAAAGCTCCAATCTGCTATTTCCTAACTATTTAAATTTCATTCTTGCAAACTTTATCTAGACGAATTAAACAGATTTAAATTCTGTCGTAATGATGAAAAGTCGCACATGAAAGAAACATTGCATTAAAATAAATTTCTTACAGAGAAAGATTCCTCTATATATATTTTGTGCTAAAATCGTCAATATAAATAAGCTTTTATTCACGTGCATATACAGGCAAAAGGCGTTTTTTCATTTATTAGTCCGGTTAATAAAAAAAAGATCATGTATTAAGGAAAGTATAATTCACATAATTTTTGTGATAACACTCACACTATATACAGAACACTGGGAAAAGATTCGAAATTAAAATAGATCTATGCAATTCCGACTTTATCAAAGACACATTGAGAACATGCGAGGAAGATACTTAACAAGAACCAATATTTTTAAAACGCGTTCATTTATTCTTCGAGTTTAGCGATTAAAATTAGTTAAAACTGACACACTAACTGTAATTACATCCCTTAAGATTCTTCACTCTTCAATAAATTCAACCGACATTTTTTGTAAATATGCATGGCGACCGTCGAAATCGACACATTCCCGTTATAAAATATACGCCCTATAATTTCCCAAACATTCAAATTAGATCATCTAGTCGGACTTTACAGAATTAAATACTGTCGTAGTTAGTTATGCGAAGTCCCATCTGACAAAAATCTATTTTCATATACTTCTGGAAAATATCCGATCACTTTAATCACATATTGTCCGACGATGCATTAAATTCTTGGAACTTAATTTACAATTGTCAAATACTTCAAAGAATATTTCATAATCGATTATTCTGTAGATTCTGTTTCTCTCCTTTTTAATTTTCTCAAAGATCACTGATCCGTTAGTAAAACTTGCAAATATCCAAAAAACATTTTAGTCTATTCCAAGAGAATCACCTAAGACAGATTTAAAATCGAAAAAGAAAGAAAACACTATAGTTCCGTTTATATTTGAATACTTTTATTCATGTCTTATGTGTGTCTTATTTGTCCGATTATGTCTATGTCCCTATCTGAGTAGATTTAAAAACATATAAATCTATCCATTCAGCAAACACGGATATTATTTTCAATAAATAAACTGCCGGTTCGTTTGTCTGTCGTTTAGTTTGATATAACGTTTTAAATAAACACAGGCATGTCTATAACGAATAGTTCTTGTTCATTTGATTGTCAGGTCTTGCATTTTCCGAGCTGCGTTTAATAAGCGCACATTAAGAATATGGTGTCTAATATCATGTTAATTGTATCCAAAAGTCAACATTACTAAACTCTTTCGTAGTTTTGTATTTCTATATATGTAAAATAACAAAGGAGTGCGTTTGCTAGTATTAATCTACCGATTTGGATTCGCGGATTTATCAAATCATCGAGTGCGTTTAAGTGATGTTCACCTACATGGAAACGGATGTAGCACAACATAGTAAAATTGAGAGTGAAATATCAAGAGATAACCAGTTTGTGTAACACTTCGGGGCGAACAGCACGTGTATACAATGACTTAAGATTGACGATAAACAAAGAGGCTAAGAAGCTCCAAACATTCTTATCTTCGCCGCTGCTAAAAGAGAAATCTACATCTTAATAAAGTGGGCGTTGTTCAAATTCGATAATGTTCTTCGTTTATTATTGCTGTTCTGAAACATTAATTTAGTGTTCCCGAGTCACAGAAGAGATGTGATTTGGCAGTGCATTGGAACTTATGAGATATCGGACCTCCTCATTTGAAGAAGAGGTATACGTAAAACACACACACGCATATATATATATATATATACATATATATATATATATGTACATATATCTATGTATATATATATATACATATACATATATATATATATATATATATATATATATGTATATATATATGTATATATATATCAATGCATCTCTCTCTCTCTCTCTCTCTCTCTCTCTCTATATATATATATATATATATATATATATATATATATACGGAAGATTTGTGGTGATAAAACGCTGGTAAGCGTTTGGGATATAACGTCTGGGGAATATAAATTATGTTTACATAATTTTATAGGAATGAAGATCAGTGAGAAGATATTTGTTTTACATTTTTAAACATGGTGATACATTGTTTGGCTGGAATCATATGTGTACCCCTAGAAAAAGGTATCAAGTAAGCTCGAAGGTTACCGCTGTCGTAAATGAAAAGATTGCGAACTTAGATAAAGGTGGATGAATAACAATTTAGGCCTTAATAGAAACGAGGCATGATGCTTGACACGAGAAGCTTGGCGTCCGATTGCGTCGATGTAAGTCAACTCAGACTGCTCGTGGCTACGAAAAGTAATTTTTCCGGGCAATGCCGGTTAATCTTGTCCGAGTATCCAAAGCAGAGTAAGGTGCGAATTTTACAGAACATAATAGAACAAAGAGATACACCCTAGAGTTTCAAGATGGACTGTAAAGCAGACGTTTAGCGCCTTCCCCTACCTAATCGAGCGAATTACTATTCTAAAACCCAGAAAAAGGTTTTTCATGGCAATTGTCCACTAATTGTCGAGTTGCAAAGTCGAAGTTGAAAAGCACCAAACAAAAGCTCATTCAAGGACCAAATACATAAAACCCTGTCTAACGTCGCAAAACAATGAGGTTCTGCATATACCAGTTTTTGAGTTTTAAACAAATATTTTTCCTTCAAACAAAAATTAAAAGTATTGTCGTGTTTTGAATATCCGAATTGTATGTTTGATTTGCAATTTTGTTTAATAGTCTTCCCTTCATTTGGCATCGTCGGACTGTATTTCCTGATTTAACAAACACAATGTAGGGGAGGTACTCTCCATTAGAATAAGAAGTTTCTACCCAACTAGGACTTCTTAAAGAAGTGGGATTCATCGTTGCTGGCTATACGTGCGTACGCCCAAACATTCTGTGACGCCACATTAACGGACACCGGACCTCTGTGCTCGATAACTAAGAAAATTATACGACCATGTAAGAAAACGGTATTTGGTTCCGGATCGAATGGGCTCGGTTGCATATATATATATATATATATATATATATATATATATATATATATATACTTTTAATTTTACAATATTTAACATATAATCTTTTTTAGTATTTCGCACTCTGGATGCATGAAAAAGGTAGTGTAAGGGATAGTAAAAAAAGCCTATGTGATAGTAATATTGAGGCTTGCTGCATGAGTACAGCTCTTAGTCAAGTGAACTAAGATGGCGTCCCGTTAGACAGTCTCCCTTTTAAGACACATGATTAAATTCTGTACGACTTTCATTTTTCACTCGATGGTATTCCTGTTTATTCTCAGCTACAGCAATAGAAATACATTCGCTGATTTATCTGGTTGTTGATAGTGACCGTGAGGGCTTAGGCATCGGAATATGAATTATAAATATGACTCGGGTTCCAGAGTTCGAGTCCTGCGACCGGTATGAATAATTATATCTACACTTACGACTCTATTAATGATGGAACGTATACGTATGTAGAGAAAAAACAAATATTTATGATGATTATTTGTCGCCCTCAAATGTAAGCTGACCACTCCAGTGAGTAGTATTGAAAAAAAACGTCATCCTAGCTTAAATGCACGTTTTGTTAGCAATCGACCACTTTCTTTATGGCTGCCTTTAATAAGTGTAAACTCTCGCTGATTTATCGGGTTGTTGATAGTGGCTGTTAGCGTGTACGCCTTGGAATTTGAGTTATTAATATGGCTCAGGTTCTGGGGTTCGAGTTCTGCTACCGGTATGAATAATAATCTCTACACGCACTATTTCCGTAAGAATGAAACGTATACGTATGTTGATAAAAACAAATATTCATGATTATATATATATATATATATATATATATATATATATGTATATATATGATAAAAACAAATATTCATGATTATATATATATATATATATATATATATATATAAAACTTTTTATAGATGCAGCATATGTCTACAAGTTGTCATGCCCGTTTCTGAGCACACACATCCGCATATTTATTTTATACAAATCTTCTGCATATAAGGCACACGAGGCCATTGGACTTCGTTTATACACACCTATAATAGTCTTCTTTTATTTTTCCTTAATTGTTACCATCTCTGGAAGCTCACATAGTTGAGTAGACCAGTCATCGAAAGAGATGATCTGCCACAGTCACTACACATAAGGTAGGTTTAAATATGTCTCTCACGTGTGAACCGGACCGGTTCAAAGTCACGCTTCAAGATAGCGTACTTAGCACCAAATCTCCAGCTGCTGTCATATACCTGATTACGCTCACTCAAAAGTTTTGAAGTCGTTCTATTTCAGTCAACCACAGACATATACACATACACTCACACAAACACACATATGTTCCATATTTAATGTATGTACGGCATAATTAACAAAAGAACAGTAAAGGTGAGCCTGCGCTGCTAGAGATGGCTGTCCATCTGGGAGCAGCAGGCGTTCTATACTGTTAGACAGCAACATCACTCTGCCAAAGAACTTCAAAAACACGTTCACTTAAAAAGCAGTAAAATTTTTGTGAATAGAGAAAATTAAAGTGAAATTTCAATGAATCAAATGCCGTGTTTTGCATAACAATAAACACTCTTAACAAATCTAAGTTATCTAAAGGTATATAAATGATTCAATAGAATATAAAATATAAAATAATCATTCGTATTCCATAAATTAAGATACCTTTTGCATGCTAACTATTACTAGTTGGTTTTAAATATTATTTGATTTGCTCTAGATTGTTTTCAATATATCGTTCTTTTTTTAAAAAATATTTTATTGTGTTGTTTACTTGTGACCGAAAATAATTTTAAATAAATGAGTTTTCTAATTAAAATAGGCTTACTCCGAATTAACGGGATTGATAAGTCAATTTTGTGAACGAGACCGAAGTTCATGACTATTGCAAATAATATATAATTAAAACAAAATTGGAAGTGTTAGCTGTGAATGATAAGTTATTAAGCACTATTATGAGATGTCATTATTTTAATGAATAAATAGTTTAATAGTTAGTTCTGTTAAACAAATGTAATTATTTATATGAAAGCCAACATAAATAAATAAATGCAGATATTTGTTTTATTACTAGTTTTTATTTGCAGCAGGCGTGTATTGGATTTTGAAAAAAATGTCTCCATGTTAATAGTCTACAAAGCTGCAATAAGTATTTTTCTGAACGAAACTACATTGAATAATAGTTGGTATCGTTAAAACATGTGGTAAAAGGACGGGAATCTGCAAGTCACAACCCAATATCGATTAGTCAAAAGTATTGCTGTCGTACTTTTAATTTGAACATCCAACTGACTTAATTCATTAATTCATATCAATAAATGTACAGTTTTGTTGCTATTAGTAAGAACATTTTAGAAATAAATCGGTTACTTACTGTATAGACAGCGTAAATGTTGCGAACATCCAAAGTGAATGTGTTTTTGTGGAACAAACTGGATTCGAACTTAAAACACCCAACACGTAAGTTCGTGTCCTAAACCATCGTCACCTCCAACTTACACAAGTATATATACATATATACGCATATTATGTATCACACTGATTTTTGTGTGAGCGTTTGTAATATTATTAACAAAACAGTTGAACTAGGCTACGGGAATAAATATCACATAAAGTTATGTGAAATTATTACAGAATGTATTCCTTCAAAAAAGGGACATTTTTAATGTAGGTATCTGTTTTATCCTTGGACTAACACGCTGCAAGGTTAGAGTTGATTCTTTGCCAAATTCATATGTTTTAAGCGTGTGGCTTATTACTGTATTCGCTGATTAAACTAAGCAGTGGGTGATTGCTATTTAATATGCTAACACGAGTGTTAAGAAAATAGTAGTATGATGAATAATACACTGTTGGAAATGAATGTTAATGTTAACTATATATTATTATTACTAGTATTGTTTTTGAATTGTTTAATTTGTTGGTCAATAATGTAATACAAGACACTTTTAAAAATAACTCCGTTCTGGACTTTACCTATGAACTAAATAAAGATAAAAAAACTCCCTTTCTTAGACGTATTAATAGACACCAATCATAACGAATTTGTAACATCTATATATAAAAAACCGATTAACATTAACTCATGAACTCTTAATTTCGTTAGTGAATGCACCTTTAAATACAAAATAGCCATCATTAAAAACTTAATAACGCGGGCAAAATTAATCTCCTCCTCCCCAACTCTCTTTCAAAATGAACTAAAAAATATAAAGCAAACTTTAGTCAATAATGGTTTCCCCAATTACATTATTGACCAACAAATTAAACAATTCAAAAACAATACTAGTAATAATAACAATAATAATAATAACAAAAACAACAATGAACCCAAATCTCTACTTAAAAACATTATAAAACTATTTTACTGCAACGAATTTCATCATAACTATAAAATAGACGAACAGGTTCTCAAAAACATTATAGATAAAAACGTACTCCCCACCGACCCAAACAAAAAAGTTAAACTAATTATCTATTATAATAAAACTAAAACTACCAATCTGGTTGTTAAAAATAATTCTTCACCCCGGATTAGAGTTCTTGATAGGACCGGCCTTGTATACACATTTAAATGCCCTTTGGGAGAATGTGTCTCCGACAATCATGAAAATGTATACATTGGGTCGACTGTTACGACGCTATCCAGAAGATTAACTATGCATTTATCTAACGACTCCGCAATAACCCTAATACTAATACACTTAAACTCCACATACTCGAAGCCCTATACATTAAAACAGAAAAACCAGCTATTAACAAGATTTACTATACTATTAGTACTAATATACTCAAATGCCTATAAATATAAATTTACATAAAACACAGTCCTTTATTTTCCCGCCTAAATAGAATATATATTCACTACTAGGTCTATGCCTGGTTAACATTGCTCCACTGACGATGGACCTGGAAGGGTCCGACAGCGCTTTGGGAAGCTATGGCAATTTTATCAGCCAGTTTCCGTCTGAAACTAAGAACCTAATCAGAAAAACGGAAAGGATCTTAGAAAAAATAACCAGACACAAGATATCCGTTATTTTTAATGATACTTGTATAAAAGAAAAGATGCTGCCAAGATACACACACACACACACACACACACACACACATATATATATATATATATATATATATATATATATATATATATAAATTCATCATGGTTCAAGTGCATCGTATTTAAAAATAAAATTGAACACATTCCCTTTGAATATGTCTATCCAGACATACAAGGAAAAAATAACGTAAAATCTTTAAAAGATTATCACATTTAAAGTGGCATAATGGATCATATATATATATATATATATATATATATATATATATATATATATATATATATATATATATATATATATATATATATATATATATATATAAACTGAAATGAATAATGAAAAAATCGAAAAAGACCAATATTTATTAAATCATCAAGTAGGTTAAACAATCTATATATGAATATACTTTTTGCTTATTTTTACCCATGGATTTTCTAAAAAATTAAGCTTTTATCATCAGATGAGATAATTGAGATAAATCAGTAAAATTATATTATTATAGCACATATTCTAAATATATATATATATATATATATATATATATATATATATATATATATGTATGAAGCCGCGATTGGAATTTTTACAGAAGAAAGTAATTCCATACAATATTGTTTTTTTATCAGGCGATAGGCAAGATAGTTGCGCAGCTGCCCTAACTTATTTAACATGTCTTGCCTCGTATAAGAGATATGAGTGCATTCGTTCTCGTTTGTACATAGCTATATGCAACTAATGCTTGACACTTGTTTATTTTGCTATTGTCATGTGACTCAGTAGATAAGTCCTTTATAGTCAGGATCTGCCATATAAATCACACACATCGTTAGGTTTTAACATGCCTGGAATGTTCGGTAGTTACTACTTCCGTAAATTACGTTGCAAAATGGGGTACTCTATTCGTTTAGCTTTAAATCTACAGCAACCATTCGAGATTCACATGCGCCATACCGACCTCTCTTGTTCGATCCTTCTCTAGTTCTCCACTTTCATATCATTTTTTTGTGAACACCCTGAATAAAAAACAATTAATTTAAAATTTAGAGTGGGTGATCAGTTTAATATATGAATCCAAGGACAAATAAGCAGTGGGGGGTTCTTAGAGACGAATTCCGTGCATTTATTTTTGTGGGAGTCTACTTTCTGAAAGGATTATGCCTTATTTTACGACCTTGGCATTCGGACTTAAGGTTACTGGTACAATAATTTAGTGAACATCACTGAAAAGTTCGAATGATCCGGAAATGGTGATGATTTTACGTTAAATTTATATATGAAACTGATCTCCTACTCTAAATTCAAAAGATCTTTTTGGTGTTTGTTAATTCTTTCCGCTTGTTGTTAACTACATCTTTAAAACATCTCTTAAGTTTCCGTCTCGGACATTTGCTATGCTGCATTTTCACAATGTGATATTTTTAGCGAGGCTGTTATCTTCCATCTTAAGTAGTGAACCTTACTACGTATACTATTAATATTATCCTCGGCACTCCATGTTAGAACATTGGTATCTGGTGGAAACGGTTGCCACTTAATACTTATGATCCCCCTGAGGCACGGTTGATATAACACTTCCTTGACCCTGATATGTTGGCGATACGTAGTCCATGTTTCAAAATAATACAGGAGAACCAAGCAAACACACTCTTAGTACACAGTAAGTATTTTTATGTTAATTGCTCTGTCCGATCACAAGCACTTTTCAACAATACCGTATTTCTGGCTATATTTTGTTATTGTTAGAAATATTTCAGAAGGCAAAGGATATCCTCCGGAAGAGAGTGCTCCGAAAACATACACATAAATAAACAACACTTAACCAAGTTCCCTAGACGTAAATGTTAGGCTCTCGATATTAGAGTTTTGGTGGAGTAGTAAGCATTACCTCAGTCGTCTGTAATAGAATAGTGAGTCCAAAGGTAGGGAAAGTTCGACAGAAGAAATCCATTATCGTATGTAGATTCTCCTCTGTCTATTAATGAACACCTCGTCATCGGCATAGAGTAGCTCCCGGACAAGTGGTTGCAAGGTTTTAGACTTACAGTTAGGCGTTTTATTAGTTAGAATCGGGAGTCTGTTGCTGATACTGTACTATTTACTAACTATCCTTGGGAAGACGTGTGAATCCGTAGATTCTCTGTAAACATCAGAAAGGACACTAAGCTATCATACTTTTCGTTCAACTCAAATCCCTATCTCAGGTTTAATTTGAATTGATCTAACAGTTTAATAGTACCTGTCAATAACGGCTTCAATTTTAAAAGCATTTTCATCATCTAGATAAGTTCCGAGAAAATATGGTTAGACAGTCGGACACACTAGTTTGTTCGTGAAGCATCAGTTTAAAATAGGGTTGATATTCAAATATAATTTTCGAGCATCTGGGCATCATTATAAGATTTGGTTGCTGTTTGACAGTAATCCATGCTTAGGTGTAAGATAGCATTTTCGCTGCTTAAGGCTTGGATGCTATCATATTATTTCAGAGACGTCTAATAATCAATCAGGTTCATATGTAATGGATGAGCAAAACATATGATCACTTATTGATCTCTCACTCTTAATTTTGAAATATTATTTTCAGCGTAAAACTCGTATATTGCATGCAGATATCTTTTGAATACCTAAGGTTATTTAACTTTCACATAATTAAAAAGTATGACTACTTCCACTAAGAATAATAAATAAAATGACGGTGATTTTTGATTGAAAAAACGATAGTTAGTATGAAACCGGAACTGTAGCAGAACCTCGCTATGAAGCGAGCTTACAACAGAATATATTGTTGTTTGGAACAAACGGTTTACCTTGTGGGCTTGCATATATATATATATATATATATATATATATATATATATATATATATATATATATATATATATATATATATATATATATATATATATATATATATATATATATATATACAGCTGTGTTACAGGTGCAATACTCAATGTCAGCCTCCAGACAATGTCAGGTAATCAGAAAGGAGTACGCACCGTTTCTGGGCATTTCTCTCGACGGATTTTTTGCGTATCCCCCCTCACCTCTCTGACACGCCAAAAAAGTGAGAAATGATAGTTAAACATTAATACATATTAAACATTCGTGCCATTATTGCTTTCGACAAAGTTCATTGCAAATACATACTTTTCTATTTGTAAATTCAACGGAGATCTAAAGAGGAACGGATATCCTTAAAGTACGTTCAATACATCAGTACGTAACCATTGCCCTACGAGCGACGTACGAAGCCTCTTTTAGATTTGCTTAGATGCATGATTCCAACGCTTTCAATTTATTTCTATTAATAGTTCATCTGAACTTTAAATCAATTAATTCAATTTGGTTGACTTCGAGGCCGAAATCACCAACTTTCGCGATATTTTTTTATTATTTTGATTTGTTTCGCTTCGGGCAGATTCTTGACAAGTGGTTGATTCAACCTCGAATGAAACTAATTGCTCTCGAAGCTGTTTTTAAAATACACAAATCAAATTTGCCCTCACATATCAAGCAAAACGATGAACTTTAAATTAGTTTAAATTATTATTAAATCCATAAAATAAAATAATACGGTGTGAAATTAATCTAATTTGATTGACTTCATCCAAATTAAAACAATTTAGAAAATAAACGTAGTGAGAAAGTTCAAGACATTAGCATAAGCATAACATCAAAATAAGACTAAAAATTGAATTTATTGTGTCATGTCATAAAACTGAAATTAATTATTTGTACAATCAAAGATCAATAGTTCCACATATTCGATTTAAATACCATCTCCTCTATGCGGTTCTGTCTCGCATTAAATGCGAGATTTCTAATCTTCACTTATTTAAGCTTTTTAAAAATATTTTAAATACTTTTTGACGTATCAAATATTATGATTTCGATCACTAGAATGGTATTTTATTACTCGCCTGGTCTTAAAACGGCAGTCAATGTAAATATGTGTTAGCATAGCAAGGCCTGTCGATCTACTGTATATCGACCGATTTCTATGTAATACCAAAACATAATACAACATTGATCATTTGGACTATAGAAACTAGTGTTCTCATGTTTCTAATCTTCACTTATTTAGGCTTTTTAAAAATAGTTTTAATACTTTTTGACGTATCAAATATTATAATTTCGATCACTAAAATGGTATTTTATTACTCGCTTGGATTTGGTAGAGTTCGGTATCGATTTCTCTCTCATACAAATAATCCCCTACTTTGTCCCTTCTAATATTGTTCATCACCTGGTCTTAAAACGGCAGTCAATGTAAATATGTGCCAGTATAGCAAGGTCTGTCGATCTACTGTATATCGACCGATTTCTATGTAATACCAAAACATAATACAACATTCATCATTTGGACTATAGAAACTAGTGTTCTCATTTTTGGATATCATTCTTACAGCGATTCAGTCGGCGTAACTTCCGACCTACTCCAAGTACGTCCCTTTCAACTCGGGAATTTTAAAGTAAAACACAGAAATCTGTACGGAATTTAGAACGAAAACAGTTACTTAATCTACGACAGTAAACTGATCTTGAGCTGCCACACATGACCAGCCAGAAGTTTTGAGAACTTGTTCATTTTTTTAGTACCCTCTGGATAAAGGATTGAAACATAACTGACTTATACTTTGAACAAAATTCGTTGGGTTACTGTTCCATGTAGACGATCATTATCATGGCATTTAAGAGCCTTTAACCATATTCCTGTTTTATATGTGTCGTTTTACTATGTAATATTTATTATTATTATATTGAAAAAAAACATTAATAAATAACACAGTGTTTTTGCTTGATAAGCCTTGTTTTTTTTTACATTTTCCGAATAGTCTATTCAATATTCCGAGCTTATTAGTATATATTAGTTCCATTTTTCCTTCCCTTTTTTGCGAGTACTTTCGATTTGATTTATCAAATCTTCTTCAGGCAGTGTTAGTCTTGGCGTGTTTACAAATATGTCTTTATTGTTGAGTTATTTTTTATTAACGGCCAGTAATTTACAACCTCAAAAAGAGCGTCTATAATATTGAGATGTTACATGCGAGCATGATTACGTTCTGGGCATGGACGACCACCGTACACATACAAAACCTCATTAGACTGACCAAAGCTGACGGACCGACGGCCGAATATGTTTTTCTCTTTTAAAAATGTGATTTAAGTGACAATCGATACTCCTACACGTTAAAATAGGGAAACTACATGACAGATATATTAACATATATAATTTTCACATTAGTATTTTGTCCATATATATACAAATATACGTGGATTAAGCATACAATTCTGACCCTATCGTTACGGCGAAAAACTCCACTCTAGAAGAAAATTAGAGAAACACCTGAGGAAAATGACACAAACAAGGTCAAATATAATTGTTCCTACAACATGCAAACAATTAGACATCACACCCACATGTCTAAAGATTAATTCCAGGGTGCATTTAGCACAAACCACATATCTAAGGCACAACAAATATATGAGGCTG
Source organism: Sepiola atlantica (assembly GCA_963556195.1). NCBI lineage: Eukaryota > Metazoa > Mollusca > Cephalopoda > Sepiida > Sepiolidae > Sepiola > Sepiola atlantica. The sequence continues at coordinate 190,724,057 of OY744519.1, read as the reverse complement.
CCTTCTACAAATAACGAAACCTCGCTCTAAAATCATTTCATGCAAAACAGAGAACATTCTCATACATATGCGACAGGTACAAATCGCATCTCCGTGATTTACTCACCTAAGCTACCTTCACAGAAACCTCTAGACCTCTCAACACAAGTTACTCCAGACACCTCTATTGCCTGCAACTATAACAATGAAAACTTAACATATTATCAACAATGATCAAATGTTTAAACACATATAAAAGCAACATTACTCTGTACACCTTCAGTAGACTACTCAAACATTACAACACACATCACATTTCTTAAAGAACCCAATACATAAGCTTTACCAACCTATCAGACTACCAATTATCGGAAAACGAAACCACACTATTAGCCAAAGGACTTACATTTGCCCATCCAAAAATTTTAACCCAGTGGATCTATGATATGACATCGAAGACAACGTCATGAGTATAACACTAACATAATTGTTCCCTAATAACAAGCAACCAGCAACCACCAACCTCCCCACATGTAAACAGGCAGATTCTTCAAAGGCCACACATTGGACATCCCCAATGAACGCAACCCGAACATAGATGCACATAACAACACAGTAAAAAAAACACATAGACAAGTTAATCAAAGACAACCTTCACGAAAACACATACTATAATATAACGAAAGACGAACATCAGGTCATACAATCTCTACAGAAACACAAACTCATCAACATAAAACTAGCAGACAAAACAGAAGAAATCACCATAATGAACAGCAATGAGCACATAACAGAAATAGACACGCAACTGGCCAACAAAGAATTCTAGAAAACACTCACCATTGACTCCACACACACACATTCAAATCCAAACTTAACACGCTGATTAGCAATCTAGGCTACGACACAAGAACTACCGTCAATAAATTGGAACCAGAACACCTCAATCCAGCTATCTTCTACACCATCCTCAAACTTCACAAACTCCCCGGAATAATCAGCAACCACTTCCAACCCGACAACACCACGAACACTCAGATACTGATCAACGAACCCGAGAAAAATATACCATATAGTTAAGGCTCTCAAGGCATTATCATTCGGCCGACCTATCATTTCGGGTATTACAACAATCACTGAAAACATCTCGGGATATATCGACAATATCTTCAACCCCTTGTTGTCGAACATCCCCAGCTTCCTTAAGGACACCACACGTTTCCTATAGATTCTACACAGGATATATAACTTACCTAACAATGCAATTCTCACCCCAATGGATGCATCTTCACTCTATTTCAACATTCCACACGAGGAGGGAGTATTCCCGTGGAGGAGTTTCTTACAAACCCAACCCCTACAAAACACCGACATCATAGAATTCATTCTGACACACAAATACTTCACAACCAACACTTTCTACAAGTAAAACGTTAAGTCACGGGAACTAAAATTGCTCAAAGCTAAGCCAACATTTACATGGACACATTTTAATAAAAATACATACACACCTTCCACCATAAAAAAACTACACTACTACAGGTAGATAGGTGACATCTTCCTGATTTGGGAACATGGAGAAGAGTCACTTAGACGTGCTAGTAAACATCACCAACCATCACACCACCACATAACTATATACTAAACCCTCTGACGGACACGGTTACCTTAACTTTGAGAGTTGCCACCCGGTAATCACAAAAATGCTCCATTATATTGTCAATGCCTACGCATCAAAAGGATCTGCTCAAACTCAACTGATAGGAATTTTAGCCAACCACTTCCTCTACAGAAACTACACCTTCAAAATAATCAAACACTCTGTAAGGAAAGCATCTAAAACAAACAGACAAAAGCTTCTAATATACACTAACAGCAAAAAATTATCTTCACTAATACAAATAATTATTAACTTTACCCTAACACAAACAACCTACATGATCCTCTCAAAACATATTCACACAACTACAGCATGACCCCACGATTAATACAATATACAACAAACTAGCCATATGTGCAAAACCTCCATTTTCTACTTACATCGATCAAAATACACCACACCCTCGCATTCTAAGGAAATAAAAATTGCAACAAACCCAGATGTCAAATATGCCAATGCGTAACCACCAACCTCACATTCACACCTCCAGACACCTACATCTAACTTAATCCCCCCCCTCTAACTTGCGATATCCCCAACGTGGTTTACTTGATATACTACACCAGATGTACAAAAGACAACTATGCTGAGGAAACAAGCTTGGAGTTGCGCTAACACCTCAACACCATAAAACAACGATTAGAGACAAATTCACACGATAACCAGTAGCCGAACATTTAGATCTTCCAAACCACGCCACAGACGACATGAAATGCATCCTCGTAGTCTTCAGATTAAAATCACAACAACACAGCCGAAACTCTGAGACGAAACTTACTCTGAAGCTAAACCCCTATAACTCAGGACTAAATGTAGGCCTGTGACTTCTCAACAATTGTTCTTTCTACAAACATATGAACTGACCCAAAACATTTCCCAAGAGGCGAAGAACAAGTGTTTGTTACGGTGGGATGTTAACATGTTCCCACTTGAAGAGTACCAATATCAACTTTTTTTTTGTTTTTTACCATACTTGACAGACCCACCAGTAAACTGTATCCATTCATTTGTCTATCCCCCGCTCTATCTCTTTCTTTCTCCTGCCCGTGTTTCCCTTCTCTCCATAGATATGTGTGTACGCATGCCGTTGTGGGTGTACGTATATTACTATACATATGTATCTGTCTATGCCTCTCCCCCTCTCGCTCCACATGAATGTGCGTGTATGTGTTGGAACGGATGTGTATGTATGTGCATGCATATATACATATATATGTATGAATACATATTTATATATATATATATATATATATATATATATATATATATATATATATATATGCATATGTATATATATATACATGTGTGTAGGTGTGTATGCGAGTGTATGCATGTACCCATTTCCACAGTATTTTCATTTTTCATTTCAGTTGACAAGAGCGCCGTGTACTAACCCCCACCCTTACCCTGAACTTTCAAAGATTCTAGATTATTTGTCAGTCCACCCCTATCTCTCGCCCCATACTCTCCCTCCTGCTGTGTTTGTATATGGACATATGTATGTTTGTGCGCGTGTGTATATGTAAGCTCACAAACGTAGGTGAATGTACCGATGTTTTTGTGTGTAGGCGTGTGTATGTATATGCACAGGTTCAGTTGTATATCAATCTATACATTCTTTTATTCACATTTATTTATACTTAAGTACACTACAACCATGTTTATTACAATTTGACTCTTGCCTCCAAGCTATTACGGACGGACACCTGTTTGGCATTATTTAAAATATATTTTATATACATATATATATACACATATATATATATATATATATATATATATATGTATATGTATACATATATATATATTTGTATATATATATATATATATCCATATATATATACATATATATATACATATATATATATATTCATATATATATATATATATATATACATATATATACATATATTAATATATATATATATTTATATATATATATATATTTATATATATACATATATATATATTTATATATATACATATATATATATTTATATATATAAATATATATATATTTATATATATATATTTATATATATATATATATATTTATATATATACATATATATATATTTATATATATATACATATATATATATTTATATATACATATATATATATATATTTATATATATATATTTATATATATATATATATATATATATATATATATATATATGTATATATATATATAGTAAGCTATATTTATATATATAGTAAGCTATATTTATGGAAATTAAACTACATAGAGGCTGCCGCGTTTCATCCCCGGGGGAATTCTCAGGATAATATATAAACTGTGTTTCTCGCTTTATTGCAAATCATAATATTGTTAATAACTTCAATAGTATAAATCGCACAAGTTTTAAATTTTTCACACTAAAAGGGTGCTCAAAAGTAGGTTAGACACCAAAGTATTTTGCAAATCTATACCATGTTTCTAAAGTTATAGACATTTATGTATTTGTTAGCCATTTTTACTGTTTCTCGCTTTATTGCAGGTTTGTTAAAATACAATATATAGGTGATAAAAATTGACTTAGTAGAGTTAATTATTTTAATCATTTAAATTATAATTAACAATATGAATGAAATGTAATGAAGAAATCACCAGATATGCACCACAAAATTGAATCATTTATCAACAAACTCTCATTTCTTGAAATTACCCTCTACATTCTCCCATCAACAGATGAAGTCAATCTGTTGATTTGGGAAGGTGTTATGCTACTAGCAACATCAACCATTTTATTCCAGAGGGGATCTTTTGATGTAAATTGTTGTCCTCCTTCACAAACCTGCCTCTTTAAAATTGACCAGAGCTGCTCAATCGGGTTTAAGTCAGAAGAACAAGGTGGCCAAGTCATGAGACTCTCTCCCTTGATGCCCTGAGATGCGCGGAAGGTAGTTGTAGCCTTTGTTGCATGAGATGGAGCATTGTCGTGCATAAAAATCATTTGACGTAAACGAAGTAAGGGCAGGTCGTCCGGCCAAGGTGACAAATGCTTATCTAAGAACGATATGTATGCTTGGCTTGTGAGTTTTGTTCAAAGGAATCCTGGAAATGGGCTTCACGTTCCCGGCCATCTCATTCAAGACACTGCATCTGGTCTTCCTGGACATCGAAACAAGGCCAGCTTTGCCAAAATGGAGGCGCTAGTGCAATTTGGTTTTCCTAATGATCTGTCTGCATATTTGTCGCATATCGCGAGGAGAAATCCCCTTTCTTGTACCCTTATCTTACCTTGGTGCAGTTTTGGGCTTCTCCACAAAAAGAAACCATGGTTCTCTTATACCTTCCCAGAACCTTGGCTAAATCCAGAAGTGTCAGTCCTTCTGCAAGGCCCACTAAAACCCTTTGCCTTTCAGTAGCAGTCAAAGTAGCATTTTTACAAACCAGCAATGAAGCGAGAAACAGTGAAAGTGGCTTTCAAATGCATAACTTAAGAAATAGGCTATAGATTTGCGAAATATTTTGATATCTTACCTACTTAGGAGCATTCTTTCAGTGTGCAACATTTCAAACTTGTGCGATTTATATTATTGAAGTTTTCAACAATATTATGATCTGCAATAAAGCGAGAAACACAGTTTATATATATATATATATATATATATATATATATATATATATATATACATATATATATGCGTGTATATTTGGGCAGTGTTCCTTGCTTTACGAATATTTTATTAAATACGATAGACAAGTTCAGTGTGCATACTTTTTTCATGGTACCTTCCAATTTCAAATTGTATTTTCTTGTTTCTTGCGGTAGCTGGCAGATGTATGCGCCATACTCGCTTTTAACCACAATTCTTTCTCATCCTTCAAAGGTCCTCACCAAAAATAAGAACAATGTCACCATTATAAATATCTTAGCACCATGACCTTCTTCTTTCGTGTGAATCAGATGATTCTGGTGTTGGCATTAGTTTCCCCGATATTTTTCTAGTTAGCAAACTTTCTGAAAAAACACCCACGATTATATCCCCTGAAAGATCAGAAAGTACACGCGTCTCTAGCGAGTAAAGCGGCCAGTATTCACTAGTAAAAAAATATACAGTACGAAATAAGAACGAATCAAGACAAACAAGATCAAGACAGAAGTTGTCTCTTTTTTAATATAAATATATATATATATATATATATATATTAAATAAGTATATATATATATATATATATTAAATAAGTATATATATATATATATATATATATATATATATATATACTGTAGTGTATATGTATCGAAAATGTGTAGTAAAGAGGATTAAAATAGTGGCTTATATAATATAAATGAACTTTACTTATATATATATATATATGTATATATTTATATATATATATATATATATATATATATATATATATATATATAAATGTTTTGAGGTACAAAACTTATAAATGCATTTAAAAGCTATGCGCGGAAATCTCTCAAAGACCCTTTCGACTATCATTTAAAAAGAAGTGTTTTTAGAAGTAGGTCTATGATAGGATCAGACCCTCTGGTCATTGCTACGTAGATTATATGGTCTTTCTAAAATACACAAGGAGGGGGTGCCACTGAGACTTATGTTATATATGATAGGGTCCGCCCAACATTCTCTGGCTCAGTGGCTCTTAGAAATCCTGCGACCTGTGCGTGATCTATACACGACGCACTGCACCCCTGATTCCTATCGGTTTACTAAAGTTCTACGTGGGTTAGATCCGGATTCTGAGGCATAATATATGTGCCTTTTTGATGGTTTTACTAATGTACCTTTGGATGAGACTATAACTATTTGTGCCGACGCTCTCTATGAAGGTTGCCTGACTGCCCCTTCTTTCCCTAGGGAGATCTTTATAGAATTGATACTTCTATGCACTAAATCAGTCGAGTTCAGCTTCGAGAATATAATCTATAGTCAGGTCGACGGGGTCTCAATGGGTAGTCCATTGGCCCCCACTTTAGCTGATATCTTCGTCGGATATTACGAATCTGTTTTATTTAGGTCTGTAAAGATGCCCACTACTTATGTTAGATATGTGGATGACAGTTTTGCGATGTTTTCTTCGCAGAGTGAAGCACTGGCATTCTTTCATAAGTTACATTCTGTTCATGAGGCTCTAAAGTTTACGATGGAAAGTAAGCAGAATAATTGTCTTCCCTTCTTGGATGCTCTTGTTGAACGTTCAAGAGGTGGCTTTCTCACTTTTATATCTACAGGAAGCCTACTTTTACTGGTCTGTATGTAAACTGGTCTTCTTTTGTGCCTAAGTCTAGAAAGGGAAGCTTAATTTACACTTTGGTGCATAGAGCCCTCATGATTTGTTCTCCTAGTAGATTAGAGTGTGAACTTAATAGGATCATTGATAATGGTTATCCTGAGGACCTTACCAATGATTGCATTCATAAAAAGGTTGCTGACTTTAAATCCTCCAAAATATTTGGGCCTGTAAAATGCTCCATTTATTTGAAATTACCTTGGATAGGGGAAATAGCATTAAACTAGGTAAACAGATTGTTGATAACATTAGTAATTTTTTTCTACTATGTTTCCTTACGATTAGTTTATGCTACTAGACCTGCTTTTCCTTCCTTTCGAAAGGATAGTGTGCCCTATACTAATTATAGTAATATTGTATACCAATTTAAATGTCAATGTGATGCTGGCTATATAGGGCGCACTTCCTTGCATTTGCAGACTCGCATAAACCAGCACGTTCCATTAGAAATACGTCAGGAAAGGGTAAGATCCTTGTGTTACCCGTCCTGTAATTGTTTTGATTCTGCTATTGGCAAGCATTTGGTTAAAAACCCAAGCTGTGCCAGTAGCTATAAAATATACGGTTTTGAGGTCTTGCATAGAGCAGATTCAAAGAACCATTTGAAAATATTGTATTCTGTCTCTATCGCTATTCGAAAACCTTCCATGTGCCGGCAGAAGGAATTTGTCAGATCGCGAAATCTCTTCGGGGAACTTTGAACTCCCTAACTTTTATTCTTTCCCTAACGTAGTGCCTTTTAATCGTTTTTTTTAACGAAATAATTAAATTGAACTTTTATCGCTCCATCGTTAATTTTGGCACATTCAATTCCCCGTTTGCTCTTTCTTTCGACGATATTATTGATTAAAAACTATCGATTTTCTCCTGACGAGATGATAGTCGAAAGGGCCTTTGAAAGATTTCCGCGCATCCTTTTTAAATGCATATATATATATATATATATATATATATATATATATATATATATACACTAAATGTTTTGAACATGTTTTTAAGAACAATTTAATCTTGGCTTATGGAATATAAATGAACTTTGCTTACTTACTTATATATATATATATATATATATGTGTGTGTATATATATGTATATATATACATAATACACATATATACATGTAACTACATATACATATGTATATATATAATTATATATATATATGTAGATATATAAATATATACATATCTATATATACATTGACACATCAGTTCATGTTATATCACTGAGGTTAAAAGACGTTGAGCCTGGCTTATAAAGGATGGGTTATTATTTGGACGTATAAGGCGCTATACCGGGATATAGATGCTGACTGAAGACTATATGGATATGTGTACTTACCTATAAACGTCAACTTTCAGTGAAAGGCAGAAATCCTGATTATCATCGTATAAAACAAGAGTATTAAGGGTTTTCGGAACATATATATATATATATACATTTATATACATATATATGCATATATATATATATATATATATATATATATATATGCACATATATAATTATTTTCGTATATTTACTTTTATTCTTTATATAGATATATTTTTTACATAGTTCACCCCAAACAAGGCAGGCCGCTACTGTAGATGTTAGGGGCTACTGAAAAAAAGGTGAAAGTTTGGAGGGTTCAACCCAAATTGGGAGCTGTTCAGCGAGATGTCTTTTTACATTAGTTTTTAATTTATGTGTCAGTATGGTCTTGAAAGCAGGCAAGAGGGAGGGAGTTCAAGGATCTAGCAGCATGAGGAAAGAAGGTTTTGGAGTATAACACTCTTCTGCATCTTGAGACCTCGACAGTCAATGCATGGGATTTTGGCAGATTGTCGGGTTGATCTTGTGAATAACGTCGTGACGGCACCAGAGCAGCAAGTTCATCAGAGCACACTCTATTGAATTACTTGTAAAACAGGTACAAAGAAGCAACATTGCGGCGATGGGATAGGGTCGGGAGCTGTTGTAGATAGTGAGGGACCTATTAAGTTGGCAACTCATTTTTGGACCTTGTCTAAGAGGAAGAGACTAGTGGATGATGCCCCAGGCTAGATGTGCCAACAATACTCCATGCATGGGCGGATGGTGGCTTTGTACAGATACAATATAATGTCAGGTGTGAAAATATTACAAGCACGGTAGAAGGTGCCCACCTTCATTGCAGCAGCCCTGGCAATGCCTTCAATGTATTTATTTCAATTTATGTAATCTTTGAAAATTAGATTGTGTAGCTTGAATGATGAATTCTCAGGTAAAGTGTTATTTGCCATGAAGAGGTATCTCGAAGTTATTGAAGGAAAGTAGCTTTGTGTTTGCGGCATTAAAAGTTGCCATCAATTTTTTACCGCAATCCACTACAGACTCGAGGTCATTTTCTAAGGACTCAGATATTGCCTCAGATAATATGCGCGACGGTTTTGTTCACATGACGAGATTAGAGCGCGCGTCGTCAGCAAATATTCCTATATCAGTCTGAATGACATCAGAGAGGTCATTTATTAAAATCAGGAACAGTAGAGGTCCAAGGATGGATCCCTGGGGTACATCAGCATTTAGGTCACGTTGCTTAGATGAACAGCCATCGAGGCCAACCTGGATCTTTTCTTTTGTTAAGAAGAGTTTAATTATATTAAATATTTGTCCAGTAATACCGTAGGAGGCAGTTTTAAGAGACACCCTTCATTTCAGACCTTGTCAAACGCCTTGGATATATCAAGCGCTACCGCCCTAGTTCAACCTGCCTGGTCCAGTGTATGCAAATGCGTCAAGAGATGACCGTTAGTATATCTGCAGTAGATCGTGCTTATCCGTATTGATGATCAGAAAGAAGCTTAGCATTCACTAGGTGACGGACTATCGCTTGATGTATTAATGATTCAAAGATTTTATCAAAGATCAGGAGTAGACCGTTTGGGCGGTAGTTTAAAAGATCAGTTCTATCTCCAGAATTCTTGAAGACTGGTACCACAGAAGCAATTTTCCAACTATTAGGGAAACAAGATTCAGCAAGGCATTTTTATATAGTTTGGAGAGAACAGGGGCCAGGAGAGTATTTCGTTATAACTATGACTGGTACACCATCAAGCCCACAGGCTTTAAAGGTGTCATGGTTTTTTATGATTACTTTGACCGGAGATGGGGTGATGACCACCTTCTGAAGTGTTGCTTTAGTCCACAATGGGAATTTAAGTAGGGGGTGGTTTGCTGAGTCCGAAGTGGAGTTTAAGGCGAAACGCGAGGCAAGTAGTTAAGCCTAATCAATTGCCGTGCAAACAACATCGTTGTGATTTGATAGCGGGGCAATTGTCGATTGTCCATTGTTCATCACACTATTGTAGATTTTCCAGAATTCACGAGTACCTAGCTTCTGTGACTGAATGTGTTTTTTGGTTATCTCTGTATAATTTATCTTTGCTTCATCTATCACTACTTTGCAATCATTTCTTGCCTCTATAAATTTCTGTCTTCCCGCAGTTTGCCGAATTCTCGGAATGCCTTCTGCCTCTCAGCAATAGCAACTGCACATTCTGAGGTTAATTTTCGCGTGGGCACATGAGCATCAATGCCTGCTTTGACCCATTCAGTTACCTTATTTGCACACTGATCAGTCATGGCAGATAGAACGAGAGCATGCTACCCCCGTGGATTAAATAAAGGGTTCCGTTAGAAATTCCGTCCAAGTTCCCGAGTTCGACAGAAAGATTCCCGAGTTCGACAAAGTACACCTGAAGAAGGTTCGAGGTTACATCGGTCCAAATGTTGTGATAAAAACACCGGAGTTGAGAATAGTAGTCCAGATATACCAATTTCTACAAATTACCAACCTTCATCTTAAAAATTCCGAAGCATAAGATACTTATCTTTGTTTTTCTATCCACAAGGTTTCCTCCGATGTATGAGTGGAAGTATTCTGAATGTTAAACGTTCAACTATCGCGACAGGCGATACTAAATAGGAATCAAATAAAGTTATTTACTTCTACGTTCTTAGGGAACGACAACAATCGATCGGTTTAATAAACGGTTCTTTGACAAGTTCTATATAGGGTGGGAAGGTCGGAATAATGATTTTTGTGTTCGAACGAAATAATATCTGCCGAAATGTTGTGACAATAATAACCAAATGATCCTTATCTCAAGAATTGCGAAATATATTAAACAAGATATTTCAAATGAGATCTAGTCGCACCTTACCATGCCTCTAATAATAATTATAATAGTAAATGAAGTAAAACTTAATATAAAAACAAGCGTGACATATTCATCAAGTTTTATTCATACATATCCAACAAACTTTCTTTCATCGTCGTTCAATGATAACACACCTGCATAAAATGTACATAAATTTCACTAACTCTTACATACTCTGTGGCGGCCATGAATATTCTATGTATTTCATTCACATCATCTCCCGGAAGATTATATATATATATATATATATATATATATATATATAGTATATATATATATATATATATATATATATATATATATATATATATACAAGTTGATTCATAAGTCACTTCACTTAGCTATTTAAAATGATTACGATATGAAGCACAAACATACTATGAACTTTTGATAACTGTTATCTTACTCTCTAATTACTGCTATTTGTTATTTTAAATTTGTTCGTTTATATATTTATTTCTATATATATTTATTTTTATTTATTTAAATTTGTGTAAATCATCGATGGTGGGGTCGAGATGGGCCAATGGATTGGTCTCCGCGAAGCCCTGATTTGACGCCGTTGGACTATTTTCTGTGGGGATATTTACGTGGCCAAGTATTTGCCACGCCAATAACTAACATCGACAACCTCAAATTAAAAACTATTGCCGAGTTTTTAAAATTAATCAATCAAATATGCTACAAAGAGTCGTAAATTCCTTGCAAAAACGAATGGAGCTATGCATGCAGAACGAAGGTCGAAATTTTGAAAATTTGCTGTAATTTTAAGCTCGCATGAATGAATTTGTTGAATGAACTTTCTGTTTTGTATTACCGTATTTTTTAACTTTAGAATTTAATAAATAAATAGCTAAGTGACTTATGAATCACCCTGTATATATATATATATATATATATATATATATATATATATATATATATATATATATATATATACATATATATATATATATATACACACATATATATATATATATATATATATATATATATATATATATATATATATATATAACTACTTTCCACAATAAATATTTATATAATAACGTTAGTAATGTTGATATGATCTAAAACAGACAAACCAAACGACAAGGAACGTTTCTAGATGGATGATTTGCTGTTATTTTAGTTACAAATAATCCTTCCATTTTTGACTGTTCCCATACAACGATCTTTCGTAATAACTTTTATCATGTGCCAACTTTGTAAAGCTATAGTGAGTTCACGATTTTAGTTTAAGTAAATAAATCGTCGCAGTTTATGTTATTTAAAAGTGTTCCTTCTCCTAGATGATTTATCGTAACAAGAATGTATATGCTGATGTATCCTACTACTAAAGCAATACATGATAGGAAGACGTACATTTTAAAATTGTGTCTATACAGGTTAACCCCCAAGAATTTATGCACTCTTTGAACCGTTATAACTCATAACAATTTACAGATTTTAACTTGCAAACAAGATTAGTACAACAGTAGGAAAACGCATTTAAAAATACTGATAGTAAAATTGACGAAAACGTAGAAAATTAACTTTTAATAAACGTAAAGGAGGAATTAAAGAAGCTTCATAAAATGAATCTTAACCCTAATCCGTTCTGCTCAATACACCTTTCATATCATGATACATTGGATCTACAAACGCTTTGTACTATTTCTTCTACCATGTTCATAAATTAACTCAAACCTATACTCGTGTTCGGGTTAAGATTAGGGTTAATTAATGAACATTCTAAAATTAACCGTAGTATCTCTTACATTTAAATAATTAAATTAATACTAACAGAAAATTTTAAATGTTTTTGTTAATTTTACTGTCAGTATTTTTAAATGTGTATCCTTACTCTTCTATTAATCATGGCAAGTTAAAATCAGTAAATTGAACGAGTTATAACAGTTCAAAGGGTACATACATTTTGGGTGACACCTTGTATATCCACAATTTTCAAATTCTTATGAAAATAAATTAATAGTCATGATCAAACTTGAACACGTCACGCCGTATTCACGGTCGGCTCTAATAACGACTACATCAGCGCATTTTTTAGTGAAAAACTCTAATAACGAAAATCGACCATTAATGTTCAAAACACTTTAGTTAAAATGCAAATATTAGAAAATGGAAAATCCATTCGAATCGGAAAAGAAATTGAAAGTAAAATGAAACTATAAAAATATTAAACGATTTAAGCCCTTCATACGTTTTACATTTTCTTTTTCGAACTGAAGTGACATTTTCCAGAATCTATTTGCACATTCAGATGTGTTTGTTCAAGATAAAATAAAACATTTACAACATGGTGGCGCTATAATTATTTTCTATGGCGGATAATATGGAAACATTCTCATTATAAGAACGACGGAAACAGTTATTCTGAATAGACGTTTAATATGCGCGTTAAATGACGCCATTTTATTTAAAACGTAAATGTGACATACCAATATGTGTATGACAAACCAGTAATGCAAACCAATATATTAAGCCTAAATAAAACAAATTAGGTTTTTAAGTTGGATATTGTTGTGGACCCGTTTAGGGGTACCAACAATGAAATAAAAGAACAACAGGTTTAGAGATAATAATAACGAATTGTATTGAACAGAGAAATTATACACAAGTCAGTGTTCGCAGTGCTAGTGCCTAAATGTGCCTTCAAATGTTCTCCCGGCAAAAGCCGGTATTTATGGTAGCCGGTTGCTACCATTTAGTTATTATTAAAGGGTAGGTAGGTCACCCACAACACCCCCTTCCGAAACTCATTCCCCCGGAATCTCACGGTATATCTTTTTCCTAGGATTCACCTCGAAACTCCTGGTTAATTTACGTTTTCTTGATGAACGTCTCTGTTTTATATTTAAATTAATCTGTACTGTTTACGATGGATAATTTACTGAATACTACAGTGTGACAGACTAATCGACGAACGTAACTTATTATAGAGATACATGGGCGCATCTGAAAATAGATGCGTCGAACAAATCTGCACAATCAGCGATACAAATGTCCTTTACAATGTAAACGTAATCGACCAATGGACAGACGTTTTCATAGACGCATCTAAAACCGTATTAGATCATAACGTTCTTACATTTAAATATTACGCAATATTTAATTTTCATGAGTTTCGTTTCAAAGTAAATAGAATACTTGTTTGCCCAAAAAAAAAAAAAAAAAACAGAAAATTTTTAAAATTGACATGGATCTGTTGAAATCTAATTTATTTGTGTTTCTATAAAATTTGCACTCTAATACACTGTTAACATCGATGGATATCCGATTGAAGCACTGACATTATCATATCTTAATGTTTACTTGTAAGGAATGAACTAAGAAACCGTTCAAATCCAAGTTCATGCAATTATCACTTAAAGTTATGTCAGTCATTCAGAGAGAAATTTTCGATATCCGATGTTATTGAATTTGGTTTTTAAGATGCGCCATCTTTATGCTAAACAATGTATTTGAGTCGGTTCATAAGTTGTTCTGTCACGTGTTTTATTTTAAAATATAAATTCGATCATAAATGCGAAGCTTGAATGTGATTAACCTTTTTAGATGTCTCCATGAATCTCTATAAAGCAATGTAGGTTCATTTGTCTGTCCACCACTCAATAAAGCTAGGTTTTAATTATCCGTATCTTTATGAACTTACACACACACATACATACATATATATATATATATATATATATATATATATATATATATATATATATATATATATATATATAACAACTTCTTTTATTTATACAAACATTATTGTCTACATGTGTGCATACATGTTTCTTCTACCGTTTAGTTAGAAATTCAGCCTTCTCAATTCGTGTTACAACTGAAACAAAGGCGGAAAGAAAACAATTTTGTGAATCTTTGTAGTTTTTAGTGGGTGAAGGAAAAACATAATTAATTGGATGGACATATTTATGTCGTTTTATGATACGGAAATAAGTTCAAGAATTCTGTTTATTTTCTTGTCAACGTCAATGTAATTGACCTGTGACGATACCTTTACCTGCCACGGAATGGGTGTCAAACACTTATACACATGGATTCATACCTGCTTTCCTATCTTTGTGTATACATACGCAATAGTATATACACGATGTTACCTTAAATCTATCTCACTATCTCTCTCTACTCTCTCTCTCTCCTTCTATATATATATATATATATATATATATATACATTATATATATATATATATATATATATTTATTTATTCTGGTATAGAAAAATTAGTACGACATTCGTACCGTCGGTTTCAAGCACGGAAGGTCTTACCCATCCGGCTCTCTTCCGTGCTTGAAACCGACGGTACGAATGTCATACTAATTTTTCTGTACCAGAATAAATAAATATTATGCTCTTAATTTTTAACTTTGATTCTTAATTAATCGAGCACTCTGCTGGGATTTTTCCTACCATTCTACAAAGAATTTATATATATATATATATATATATATATATATATATATACAAACACATATACCCATAAATCTCTGCCATTTAAAAAGACTTCACAAATAAATATATATAAATGAAAAAATTGCAATTAAGATTAAAAAATAATAATTCTAAAAAACATCAACAATTCATTAATTTCATTTCCCGCTTTTTACGTGTTGGTATATTATCTATACAAATCAGTGTATATATATATATATGCACCCATTATATATATATATATCTATATATATATATACATACATGAGCACACGTAGACACCCATATGTACATATAAAAATTCAGAGTGCATACATATACATCTATACATATATACAAACACACACACACACACACATATATATATATATATATATATATATATATATATATATATATATATATATATATATTTATATATATATCAATTTTACAGAATTGAAGAGATGATTAAAAAGCAATACTGACAGCCAGGGCATCGTATTAAGGTGCCCGCATATCTTTAAAATAACAAGCGTTCATTAAATCTGCCAGTTTAGTTATTAACATCGCATTTCAAATTCAAATATAACAGAACGACAGACGCACAAATGCAGATACTCTATTCTTTGTGCGGCAACCATTGCAAGTCTGAAAAGCACAAAATAAAGCGTCATCGCTTATTTTATTTGATTTTACAATGTTTTCTTACACCCCTATTATTTACGTACCCTGAGGGCTTTTACCCCAAACGAAAGCAAGCGTCACCAATTATTATACGATCATTTATTGCTAAATGAGAGATGTGAAAAAAAAGCGATTTGTTTAAGTATGAGAATTAAGAGACCATTTTACAACTTTGTCCCTTTAGCTCATTCGGTAAAGCGTTTGGCTGTTGGCGTCAAGGTTGCGAGTTCAATCGCGGCGTTGATGCCGAAAATTATTTATTGTTTATTTAGTCGTTAATATGTGGCCCAATGTATCTGTTTATGTTTCCGACTTTGAAATTAATTTAATTGTATCTGATCTTACGTTTTGATTCCGACGGTATACACTCTAATTTATTGTTTTTGTCGTACATACTTTAACTAAACCACAAATGAGTTTTGTTTTCAAATCGATCTACATCTGGAGAATGTTGTATTCAAATACGATCAATTCATTCTATACTAAATATTAAACTTAACTTAGTTTTTACCACCTCATACTCAACTCTCGTTTCACAAATAGTTTTTTTTTTAAATACATTGATGCATCAAAAATTGATTGTCAATTACATGTACTCGCGTTTAACAAACATACATTTTATTTTGTTCACACATTTTGGAATGTATCTTCAAGTTGAGTTTTCCCCAGAGCCCGAATTGGCATCGTGTTTGGAAATCGAGGAATTTAACTACATAAACCTATCAAGACACTGCTATAAATATGGATTACAATGTGATTTACTTTACATTTCCAGCGACTCTGTGGAATCAAATTGGAATTTATAATCGGCTGTGTACGTATTTACCCAAGGGATTTGAAGAATTACTGCCATCGACAAAAGTGTGCTGTCAGCGCGTTTCATAATAATGTTCATGTTTTATTACGAACGACCAGACTATTCCTTCGGCTAATTGATTTAATGTAGATACTTTTGCTGTGAACCATCAATCATACGGCACAAATCAATTTAAATAATTAATATTTAATTGTAAGTTGATTATTTATGTCTGATTGTTTTTCTGTTATTAAAAAGAAATGTATAATTACTTAAAACAATTCAAATTAAGAACATATTCATATATATATATATATATATATATATATATATATTGAGCACTTTTATATAAACCCGGTTAAAATTCTCTGGATTACCACCCTGTGGATATTTTTCACCTGGATTATTACCATTATTATATATATATATATATATATATATATATATATATATATATATATATATATAAAATTTGAAACTAAAAGTATACTGTTAGAAGATAAAACTTATAGTGAAATAGTTTAAGCTCAATATACAAGCTAGAGCAATTATAAAGATAAATGAAATAAATGCGTTTTATCTGATTGAACTAAACATCATTCTGTTGGATTTACTTCGTACACGAAACCCTGTTGTTCATATTTAAATCTCCTTTCACCGGACACCTTATCTACGGACAATCACAAACTGGACAGACTCAATATGTTTTTTACACGCACACTCTTGCTCTCCATTACTTTATATTTTTCAAATTTTGAATTTTGGTTTTTCAACTGCCAACTTATCAATCTATGTAATTCCTCTGTAGATAATATTCTAATATCTGAAAAGCCTTGGCTTAAGGAAAGAAAAAACACATGTCTTTACCGAGTACACCTTGCATTGAACAATCGAAGTTGAAATAGATTTGTCATTCGTACATATTTATCTTTCTTCGTTCATTATATATATATATATATATATATATATATATATATATATATATATATATATATATATATATATATATGTAATGTTATAATGTTATGGATAAGAGACTGATATTTAAAACTGAAATTTTCCGAACCGACTAAACGACTGGCAAAACGTACTAGTATATCCATCTGAGTATTTATCTAATAATAACGATTTCACACATGCTCAGTATAAAGATGACACAACATACGTAACAATTATATTCCTATTAAAGTTTATATAACACGTTCATAAGGATCGCGAATAAGATTGGAGCTTTTTTTCCAGCAGATTACAAAAAGATACGTACCTGACAAAGAGAGAATAATTACTGTTTTCTAGGTCGGAATCTATCCATCTATAACATATCATTCGCTAGTCTCTGACGTGAAGTAGTATTTTTAATCTCATTAAAATCAAGTGGCTGCACGCCTTGTCTGGAGCGATTTCCATAAAAAATATATCTATGTACTATTAATTTTTGCGATCACTTTGTCTTCATCGAATTTGTATATTACTAATGTTCATATGACATATGTTTAGACGCAGTCTCGTATTATGGTTTATTGTTTGATAGTAAATCAATCTATCTATGCTGGGTTTTACACATCTTTCTGAAATGTTAATTGGCGTGTTGACATGTTTATACCATTAAAATTTTGAGCGTATCGACGTTTTATTTGTGTCTCACTATTAAATATACGTTAACATGTTAATATTAAAACTTAGTTATTAACTTATTTTGCTTGTGTTTTATTAAAAAAAATATTTATATCATTCTTAGTTAGGTGTGTGACTAAAAGAAATAATCCACTGTGAAGTTTCATAATAATAATACTCAAATATGTATGAATAGTAATATGTATATATATATATATATATATATATATATATATATAGAGAGTATGTATAATAATTTTGTTGAAAAATAATAAATTGTTAGATGAATTGTACGACACGACCTTATATATGAAACGGAGGCACCGCTTATTTTGACCCATCTTTTGTGTTTTCTCCTCGTTTTCCTCGGTGTTTTCGCACACTGAAATCTGCTGAAGTGTCGGCTTGCTACTATGAGCATGGTTTTCACCTCAGACCTGACATTCGCAGATAGATGCACCCTTGTCCACACCTCACTACATTCTAATGTACAGTTCTTAAATGAACATTACTTTATACATGTGCACCACCATCGCAACCTAATTCGACTTACTTATTTCCTGCCATATACAATTTTCACGGTACGATTATTTCATAATCGGTCTACATTTTACTTTTGAATAGTGTTAACGAAGTGAAACTAGCGGAATGACAGTCAGAGAAAAAAAAAAAAAACATTTTTTAACTTTTTAGATGAGGATTGATAATTTGAATGATTCGGATTATTATGACTACTGTTCTTATCTTGAGTGTTATCCTCACACTGTTTCGACCGCTGTAACCCCAGGTCTTCTTCAGGTGTGTCTTTTCGAACTCCAGAATATTTTTGTCGAACGCGGGTAGGCCATAGTCATCTGAAGGTTGAAGGTTCAATCTTCAGTGCAGGCGATACGAAGAATGCATAGCTGACGGAATGAGAGCATGCTACCCACGTGGATTAAATAAGTGGGTTCCGTTCGAAATTCCGTCCAGATTCCCGAGTCCGGCAGAAATATTCCCGAGTGCGAAAATATACACTTGAAGACAGTCGGAGGTTACAGCGGCCGACACGTTGTGAAGATAACAGTAAAAATGAGAAAAGACTCCGAATGATCCAAATCATGAAAAAAACAATGTTGTACTATACTAGAGTTATTCGTGATCTACTTCCTCATGGCTTAGTTCATTCTGACACAAGTCATAACATATTAAAACACGTCTTACAAGCAAAGTCGCTTCGTCCGAACCTTCACAACCTCATGCTTTTAACTACTGAATGCTGCTTAGAAGTCAATCTGTTTACAGATAGAGGGCCGTTTAAGACGTACGTGGAGAGTCTCCAAACATTGACTCTATTACCATCTTTAGTCGTGCTTACCCTATTTTTCACATTAAGATATTTAAGAATATCAACGTGCGTCTCAAAGATTCCTTCCTCTAGGGTTGAGTGTGATTATTCTAAGACAAACTCCTTATTGTAAAAGTTCTCAAAGGCTATTTTCTGGTGCAAAAACATATTTCTATATGGGATACATAGATATCCAAGTGTTTAAATTAAAACGTTGAGTTGGTATAGAAGTGAACAACATAAATTGTCCTCTTCCCAATTGACCAGTTAACTCTGTTTTTGTATATTCTTCTTGCCGACTTCCACGACAGGAATTAATCTGATCTAGTGGATTATCCAGCTAAGTTCTGTTATTTTTGGTAACACTACTTGGAGAAAGTGCACCCTCGTATGAGCCAGTGTATAGGCGTGTGGAAGAGATGTTATTTTAGCTTCAAACACTATGGTATTCTGAATATTTGCTCAGGGTTTTACTTGTTGGGAAGGACCATCATGGAACGTTTTCCTTACAAATCCTTTCAGAGACAAACGAAGTTACTTTAGAATCGTGTCGTATAGGAAATTCGACATCTGTATCTAATTTAAACTCCCAAGTAGTTAATCCAAACTCTCCTATATAAATATATATATATATATATATATATACATACTTGTGTGTGCATTTAAAAATAATTATTTTATTTAAAATGATTTATGCTCTACAAGTTCTGATATACACGATTTTTTAAAAGAGTATGCATTACAGTACATATATATATATATATATATATATATATATATATATATACAGGGTGGGCAAAAATAAGGGTCCTATTTTTAAAAATTCATAACTTTTTTATTTATTGATTTTTTTAATTTTTTTTTTTTAGAATAAGTAAATGACCCCTTCCGAAGCAAGCATGAGCCGTATTAGCCCTAAGGAACGTACCCTCATTTAGAAAACATTATTTTTGCTTAAAAAACTCAAAACAGTGTAAAAAACAATACTTTAGTTTTTGTAAGTTTTAAGAAGTGTTTTTCGGCTAAAATTTGTTTTGTTTATTTCAAAATATCTCGGAAGGGTCAGTCTACACACACATAAAGTTTGGTGAGTTTAACTTTTATTTTGTGGAAGTTATTCAAATTCAAGTTATTCAAATTTAAAGATAGGACCCTTATTTTGGCCCACCCTGTATATATATATCTGTGTGTGTGTATGTGTATAGGGTAAATAAGGGGAAACATGTATTTTTAGACTTAAATGCTTGAGACAGACATGCATTATATTTGAAACGAACTTAATTCATAGAGTTTCCCGTGAAAATGTGTAGACTCACAGATGTATAACGTGTAAATCAAATGTTCACTTTTATCATTCAAAATACTATTTCAAACCGACTGAACAACGAACAGGTGTAACCCATTATCGAAATGCTTCAACGTATGTAATCATTGTATGTCTATGAGGGAGAGTTTATTTTTAAAAGGAACGACAAAAAACATCTTGAATATTTACAGAGTTAATTGGAGGCGGTTATTCTTGAGAGGCTGAATTCGTATCGATTGTGTTTGGCAATCTGTCAGTTTGACCACATCAACCTGTTAAGCTGATGCAATATATTTAGATTTCCTTCCCGTTACTGACAACTTTATGAGATTAAATAAGAATTTATGGTTGGTTCAGCTTCTTGGATTTGTGTACGTGTTGGCTTAATATATTCACAGTTATATTGGCAAGGACATAATGGTTTCATCAGCATTTCGATCATAATTTTGACGCTCGATTACAAATAAAGATATAATTCCCTTATGTGATAACCTAAGTTGACACTATATTAACTAGCTTGTATGATTAAAATCAAACTATAAGATAAGTAATATATGTTGATAGTAAGTGTCACGTCTAAATTGTCTCGAATTCGTGAAGAAAGGATGATTTCTAAGAAATAATTACAAAGTAATGCGTGGCAGATCAACGGCTCTACATTTTATAAAGACGCGTGTATTGCGCTATACACGCTATGTAAAAGTGAAGCGTTATCAAATCAGTTGCAAAATAGTTTTATTCCGTAATGATATTAGTTGCTCAGTCGGAACTCTAAGTGTGAAATGTTTTTTTTTTAAATCTTGACATAAACTTAATGATAATCTACGCGACGTCGCATATTTAGAATATTGATATATTATCATAACAAAAAAAAAACTCAACGACCCGATATTTCTTTTCGTACAACTCTAGGATCTTAGGATCTTTCATGTTTCATTCAATTCTAAGATCTGTGTTACAATCTGCACTGGTCACTTATGTAACACGTTATAACAATAATTTAGTGAGTTAACTACACAATAACCGGCTGCTAGGTTGCATGTGTATTTGAATCGTCTCTATCCAAATTAAATATCAGACTCAATATTAAAAATCCTTTATATTTCATCAAATGAACTGCTCAACAAATTACGCATAGTATCATAGGTCTTTGTCTTTAACATCTATTATAAACTTTCTTAATTCAGCCGTATATGCTCTTCCATCCGGCATAATCAGCTTGACACACCGGTTCTCGTTAGATAACGTTGAGTCTGCTCAGTACCAGATGAGTGACTAGTGTGAATACCAGTTACCATTACTTGCTACTGCAAAAACTAACGTGTCACCCCCTGACCTGTATGTACATGTTACTTGGGACCGTTTGTAAATTAAATATTCCTAGAAACTTCCCCTATTCGAAGAATGTCGGTTTACCCCACCTAGGCTTAATGCCGTTTCATTCTTTTATCGCTTGGACAAATACAGCTATTCTTAAAGCGTGTACCGTCAATATATGTGTATAGCGATGGCTTTTAGAAACTCTACTATTTAAAACTTAGCTGCGCCAGTTCGACGAACATGCTATTAAAACTATAGCTATACAAACCGACAAAGAGCCGACGCTTTTCATAGAAATTCGGGAATGTAATCTGTCATAGAGATTCTGGAATACAATATATAATTATATGCGTCTATTTAATTTGATCATTTAGCGAGATTTACGCTATTTCAAACATGTGCATGGCTGAGAATCGAACATTTTATAGATAGCTAAAGCGTAACATCGGAAAAATATATTTAAAACTCACGCTTGACAAACCGACAGACAATTACTTTTATTACGATGCATGGTCGCATATTTTTATTTTTTTATCTAATACACCCTAAAACAAGGCATATTGAAACGCAGATTTATGGGGTTACTGTGAATTAAGGGCAATAGATACAGGGGCATCCTAAATGGGAAGTTGTGCAGCGAGATGTATGCTTACATTACATTTACATTCCTGAAAGCAAAAGTAGACAGAGAAAACTATTCAAAGACGTGCGAGCGAAAAAAAGTATTCGAGTACAAACCCTTCCAGCATCTGACGTATCTGTAGTGATTTTGCTGAGTGTCTAGTCGATCGGTGGTATTTTGTTCGAGTTTGCACCAGTGCATCAAGTTCGTTACATGACATTCCCTGAAAGTAATTGGACAAAAAGCACAGAGATCCAACATTGTTGGAACTTGGGAGATAGTGTGAAACTTATAAAATTAGAAGCTCCTCTTCTATGGACCCAGTGTAAGAGGTAGAGGCTAGTAGTTGGTGCACTAGCCCAGATGTAATAAAATACTCCATCGTGGCTTTGTAGAGATATAGAGTACTGGTTAATGTGAGAAGTTTTCTAGAACAGTAAAAGAAGCCCACCTTCTTAGAAGTAGCTTTGCCAATGTCTTCTGTGGATTTCATCTAATTAATGTTTCCTGAATGTTACGTCATCAGTTTACAGGACGGACTTTCAGGTAGGGTTACATTTTCCGTAACAATCGGTGGTTGAAAATGTTTTTGAAAAGTTGGTAAAAGAAAACAGCTTTGTCTTAGTCGCATATACCATATAATATGACATCCATCTATCTCATATAAGCGTTTATCGATATAATCATATTTTAAATAAAAATGACAGACGGCCGAACGCAATTCTAAAGGTAGTCATTCATAGAGAGTTAAGACTATTAAAATATTATAAGATACGAAATGCTTATCAGTTTACTTTTTTAAATTAGAGGTCATAGCTTATCAAAGGTCCAGAGGCAACTCGATGCTTAAAGGTTAAACAGTTTGACTCGAATGCCAGGGGTTAACAAGTTTGACTGGTGGATGGTGAAAAAACATCGCGTTCGCCGGCACGATGATTGTAACAGGGCAAACATTTATTATTTGCGGGTTCAACAGGAATTCGTTTACATTGGACTTGGAAACGACTATATTGTAATCGGCAGGGAAGCAGGCTCGCGCTACTGTGTTCACACACGGGCAGTTTTCGGGAAGAATCTCTGCCTACGGAAGTTTCGTTTCGTATTAAGGCACGCAGAGGGAGAAAGGGAAATCATTGACAGTGGTAGTTGCTAGGCAGATTTTTATTGTGAATATTTTACAAGGGGTACCATAGATTTTAGCTCAGTCGAGAACCTACCATGAAAATGACGGTAGAGTAAAGAAAGACTAGCAACTACTCTTCTTTTAGAGAGTGACTGTAGGGAAAAGATAATGTATACAATTTATTTCATGTAAGTGAAATCCACGTATCTATATGTGTTCTAAGCGCATTGTGCATCTGCAATTGACGCTGAATATGGTTTCCTATTGGCTATTACCAACGCCACTTTTCGGAGAGAACTATTGCTATCCTAGATTATATTCCTTAAATGTCAGCCAGGCGAATAACTTACGTTCAGCCTACTCAAATTTCCCTCAAGAAACCAATTGCGAAAATCGCATAGAATCACGCGAGGCTTGACAACAAAAGAAATCACCTTCCGCCTACTCGATTTCTCTAGGTATTCCCGACATTTTCATATAAAGGGTTTTCGTGGAAACCAGTCAAAACGATTCGTGCATTAGTGGAAGCATTCAAACAGTTATTTTATTCGGTAAAATAAGCTGCGAAAAAGACCAAATCGAATAGTTAACAGGACATACAAGTTTTGAGTTTATTATTTGAATGCATTTAATAGCTGTCTTACACATCGTTGCGCACGATATTATATACTATTATATTTTAAGAAGCGTCTTTTAAATATGCGCGTTTACAAAAGAACGTCCTTTTTTACCTTTTCAAATTGCTATTCTCATCTTAGTGGTTATTTCATTTTTTACTCGACCGGAAATAGCAGATTATCTCCCTTACATTCGAAACCGTTATTAGCATTTCTAATCTTATATTTTTATTGATCATATTATGAAGTTATACATATTCCGTTTCATTTTACAGGACGTCTAAAATAAATTTAACAATTTTATCATCATAAACGTTTTTTAATAAACTAAAATGAGATTCTGCAGTTTAATAAACTTTATTTAAATTTGTTATTCAAACGAAAAAGAACAATTCACAAATGTACGTATTTATTGTAAGTAAGATACACACATATATATTTTTTGAGAAGACCATAAATATGTGATTTTTTAAATACATAACATTTATTTTATTCTAAGCTTTTGTAAATGTAAAATGTTCCTTGTCAAAGTAAACTGTGTTTTTATTTTTCCTTTTCACCGTCCGATAGACGAGGACTTCTTGGTCTCAGGATGCGTTTATGTCTGTTAGCACGGTTATGCTAGATTAAATAATACAAGCATACAGCTAGTATTTAAAACATTGTTTCGTTAGAGTATTTTCTTAGAAAACCATAACAATGTATTTCTTTAATAAATAAAATGTACTTTAATCTAAGCTTTCGAAAATTAAAATGTTCCTTGTCAAAGTAACACGTGTTTTTCTTTTTCCTTTTCATCGTCTGATAGTACGAAGACTTCTAGTTGTAACAGAAAACAATCCGTTTATGTGTTTTCTTTTCATTTTGACTAATTTTCTAATAAGTTTGCTCGGTATATCGAGCCTCGTTAGAAATTTAAACAAATAAAATGTATTAACGTTATTTTTTTTCGTAAGGTTACTTCTTGGTCTTGTTAAAGTGTCCTCGGATGTTGTTTGATTAATAGTGTAATTTCTCTTTTAAACATAGGATTCACTTTCCGATTGTTCGCAGGTAGGTATAAATGTGGACTAGTACGTTATGTAAGCATCTTTGACATTTTAAACTTTAAGAAAAAGGTAAAATGCTTTAAAAAACATAAGTAAGATGCAGATATTTTTTTAATAAAAATCAAAAAAAATTTTTCATCTTGACTTTTTTCTATAAATTTGCTCGTCAGGGATTTAAAAAAAGTAAACCTTATTAATGTCGTAAGGGTTCTTCTTGGTATTGTTAAAATAACATCCGATGTTGTGTGGACTAATAGTGTAATGCCTATTTTAAACGTGGTTAAAAACATTATTTAAAACAATGTTTTATCAGAGTATTTTTGAGAAAACGATAACAATGTGTTTCTGATAATAAATAACATTTATTTGAATCTAAGCTTTATAAAATCTGATCTATCTTTTGCAAGCAGAATGTTTTTTTTAATGTTTCCTTTTCATCGTTGTCTTCGTGTGAGAAAGAACAATCCGTTAATATTGTTAACGAGGGTACACTTGTTTGAATTAGTAGAAGCATTGAATTTTAATTTAAAACTGAAAGAAAAACATCTGTTAGATGCAGATTTTTTATGAAAAATAAAACAGAAAAAAATTATATTACTTGCTAAAAACAAAAACGAAGAAAGCTAATCCGAATGAAAATATCAATATGCCAGATACATTGTTATTCGGATGTGAATGTGAAAATCCGAGAATATTACTAGATGTGTTAGATAAGATGCGCTTTTTTGTTTTTTTTTCAGTTAAAACAATGCACATGTTACTTTAACTTCAGCGTGACAGATGAATAGAAACGATAATTTTAAGGAGAAGGAAATAGAAAAATTACAGACTGACCTCATAGATATGCTAAACCCTGACTTGAAAGTGATGATTACACACTGAAAGAAATATAAAATAAATGGAAGAAAAAAGTAAAGGACAGAGAATGAAGATAGAAAGGTTAAGAAATGAAAAATAAAGCTGTAGAGAGAGAGAGAGAGAGAGAAATAAAAAAGCTGGATAAGACTGGATGGGTTTGGTAGAACGTGTTGAAAGAAAGATGATAAAAATAATGGCGCGAAATGAGAATTAATGAAAGTTAGGAATTAGAACAAACAAGTTAGAAAATAAAACAAACAAAATCCATCAGTGATCAAAACGGCAGCTGTTAGATTTCAAACGTCATCAAAATTGATATTTAACGAACAATTGCATTTTTATTGCATACAAATTCTATTAATCTACGATGTTTCGTCTTTCGTTTGCGGTCAATGACGTGTAAAGTGTCTAATGGCATATTGGTCTCATCAGTGGCGGATTTTTCCTTTTGATTTGGACGATCATAAAACACACCCTTCCTATTGATTGTCATCGCCAGTTGTTACTATAAAGTTGAAGAAAAACGAACCCAAACTGTCGCTCACAAATTAATTTGAATGTTAATTGATATCTGATCGAAATTGAACTATTCTGATACTGATTAGAGGGGAATAATTACAGTTTATAAACACGTGGATCGATCAATAACCCAGTCTGTAAGTTGTATGTATACTTTAAAAATTGCAAACCAAATGTTTTATATTGAACATAACATTTTCCTCAACGTTACTTCAATTTGTGTTTCAATAACGAATATATCATGTGTGTAATATGCATCGCACTTACGTTTTAATAAACATGCCCAAAAAGCATTCACTCATGCAAACAAATATTTTGCTTAATAATGCCCTAAATCACAATAGATTTAAAAAAAAACTGGACTCATAGGCGATATAGGT
>OY744519.1:190646320-190693820 GCA_963556195.1 Sepiola atlantica | reverse complement strand
TTCTCATTATATTAATTCATATACACATATATACATTCACATAAATATATATATATATATATATATATATATATATATATATATATATATATATATATATATATATATTTAGGCAACCATTATTAAATAACACGGAGTGGTTTTGTTTGATGCGACTTTTTGTATTTTTTCAATTTTCCGAATTGTCCATCTGTTTCGGTTAAATTGATATAAATATTATCCATGGGTTTCTTGTTCCATTCTTTTTTTTTTTGCAAGTACTTTCGATTTGAATCGTCAAATCATTTTTAGGCAGTATTAGTTTTAGTGTCTTTACAAATTATGACTTTACTGTTGTGCTCATTTTTGAATCATAACGGCAAGTAGTTTATAACTTTAAAAAGCGTCTGTAAAGTTGAAATGTACATGAGAGCACTCTACATCAAAGCCCTCTACATAAAAACTAAACATTCCACAATTAATAATGTCAATTATGAAACTAGTCGCAACATTTCTAAGTGTCTAGCATAATAATTAACATTACCAAATTCTTAGCCATTAGGTAGTTATGCGTTTGAATTGTATGCACTTTCTTTAACGTCATCAATTTCTTAACGGTTTAAACAGTCAAACTTTTAAATCTCTCATATATGTAGAACGCCATCACGCTCTCATTTTTAAATACAGCAGAGCACTATCAAAGTGAGTAAAGATATGCCTTCTCTTGAAGCTCTAGTGCAATACTCCGACTCTGTTGTTGAGTTCTATCGTATGCAATGATATTCATACTCGTCGCTTTCAATGTAAATACCACTTCATTTCTCCGTAATTACGTGACACTGTTTCGTGGCCTCAAGGCTAAGTGAACCTTTACAGCAGGAGGATGTGTAGAGAAGGAGGGTTGCTGTGATTTTGGTGGATGGGCGAAAGTTATGGTATTAGAGAGCGTTTTGAGAAAATGAGGGAATTTAAGAAGGGGGTATGGAAAAGTGAGGATATGGGAGAAATAGTTGAGAGGGGGAATGGGTGAGGGGGAGAGGGAGGATTTGTTGTGATAGGGTATGAAATATTTGAAATATTTGGAAAATGATAGCAATGAGTGAGAGACTGGAGGGGTGGAGGAGGGCGGTAATTGAACAGGTGGGTATGGAATATTTGAAATATTTGGAATAGTAGTCCTTGCTCACCCCATCCTTCAATTTCAACCCCACTCATTTTCTTCAACATTCATTTTTATTCTCCAACAAGTACGGACGTCCACCCAGTAGTGGCCATTATTTTATTTTTTTTCTCTATATTATCATCCTGATGAAGTCTTATAAATAAAGACGAAACGTTGATGTACACATAAAAAACATCCATTTTTTGGTTTTCCTTTTTCATTTTCCCATCACGTCGGATTACCTTCATCCTTCTCTTCCCATATATATATATATATATATATATATACATACATATATACATACATATATATATATATACATATATATATATATATACATACATATATATATGTGTATGTATATGTGGTGTTTATATATACGGGAGTGTGAAATAAAATATTTTATGTACTTCATTTAAATTAATATAAATATACAATAAATACATGAGAAATAAAACTCAACCATATTTTCTTTATTTACCTGCTGAATTTCCCTGGGCTCTGCTAATTAGAATAATTTATTACAGAGAATAATTTAAGAAATTCATTTAGGAGAAAACTTCGCGATTGCTTACAGGTACCCTAATGCTAACCCTAATTCTAGCCATAACCCAAACCCTAACGCTAACCCAAATTCTTACCCTTACCCTAGCGCTAATCTTAGCCCTGACTCAAACGCTAACCTCAAATTATATAATCATAAAGCTTATAATTCAATCTTCACAATACATTTAAGAAAAGACAAGTTTTCATTGACTTTATAATGTTAAATATAAATGTATTCAATAAATAAGAACGCATGTCATAGTTAATTAATAAAATATCCTTTTTCAAAACCAACAGGCAAATATCAAGAAGTTCCATTGTTGGCCGAGAGCAGGCTCAGGGCATTTCAAAAAAAATAGTTGTGATAGACAACCGCTCATAAAGTTAGATCAATTTACGATGTTCTCCGGTGTAGCGCTTAATTATACGACCACAACGTTCGGTTGGAACACAAATCTGTCGAGCGAGAAAACATTTATTATTCAGGAAATAACTTTCCTAATTCTGTTCATAATTTGCTACATATTTTTAAATATATGAAAGTAAAGAAACGATTTTTCTTTAGAATTGTCTGTTCAAATTATTTATATCGATAGAGATGCGATGTCCAAGTTTGCTCCACATAATCACTAACCGAGTGACAAACCGACAAATCGTTAGTTTTCTTTTGAGATTTATACACAAATCCATTAAGTTATAAATAAAATTGCTATTTTCATTCGCTTGCACTTTTATGCTGTAATGACGTAAAATTAACTGATCATCGAAACAACATTGACAAAATTGACCATCTCAAGTGTAGCCTTCAACGTGTCAGGAAATAGTTCATTGAATGAGACTCATACATCAATGTCGATAAATACTGCCATTTTGAAGTGGGTTCTCCTTCTGACTCGGCTCTTACTTTAGGCAGTGACACGAGTTTGCTCAAAGAGGCGAACGAGACAAAATATGTTGCTATTCTTGTAGACTCGTCCTAAAAGCCATCTTAACATTTAATTCAGGCTGCAAAAAAAAAACTCAAGGAATACTGTATTTCTCATTCGACGCTGTTTCTGCAAAATCATTCCTGAAATATTTATGCTATTTTATGTCTCCCTTGCTAGCCTACTGTTAGAGTATAGTGTCCAGGCCTCTGTTCCATGTTTAAGGCGTGATATCTACCATCTAGAAAGAGTTAAAAGATAGTCTGATCAAACAAAGCAACGCCTATGGGATCTTCAATATGAAAGCCTACTCAAAAAACTGAACCGTTTCGCCCTTGATCAACAACCATTACGCTGGGATCTGATGTTGCCTTACAATCTCTTCAATGGTCATTACGATATACCTCATGACCTATTATTTACTCCTGCACCACACATAGGTCGACGTGGTGAGTACAAGGAACTTTTTACCGCCGATTTCGATTAAACATAAAGGGGTTGTTTCTTCTCAATCAGAATCCCTGGACTTTGCATATACTTCAAAGAGAGATAATAAATGCACCAACACGCATTAATTTAATTAATTTGAGCAGGTACTGGCCTACTAACTATTACCACCTTTCTCGACATAGCAACTAAAGATTGTTTAATATTTTGACAGATGAATTGAATTACATTAAAACAGTTTGAACGTTTTTGAATATCGCCCGATTTCTAAAAAATACAACATTCTGAGCATAACAAAAAATAGCGTCATTTTGTCTATTTTTACGTCTACGAGGAATGTCTGTAAGTAGTTAGTACACTAATGAAAGTGTTTATTTTCCGAGACAAACAATTAGAGGTAGTCAATTGTTTATGTGGAGTATAAAGATATTATGCATGTGATGATGAATGCACGTGCGTGTAGACTGTGAATGTGAACGTGTTTACTCAACGAGTGACCGACGTGTATAACATGGACAACCTTCCACTGTTTGTTAGGCTACACTGAGACTAAGCCCGATAACTAGTAGAAGACTGTCAATAATAGCAGCATTCACGATATGATTTGAACATTAGAGTATCACATGTAGTCTAATATAATCCGCTTGATTACCCTTCTATTCATACACGTGAACATAATTAAAGTGCCTTAGAAACACGTACTTTTATGTTTAGGTCAAATTCACTACATTGGCTGTATAATATCTATGGTTTATTTCTCAATCTGCTGAATTGAAAAATCAGTAGAGCCGAAAGCATAAACACGTAGGTATATTTGATGGCGTAATCTGTGGAAGCGTTAACTTCAATTGGCTCTTTTGCTTCATATAAATCATAGAAATCCTACATCTTTCTTGATATGTTACATTTCCTATTGCGCGTCTGTCGTAGTCAATTCTGTCATATTTTTTTTCATTGGACAATTGAATGTTTCTGATTTAAGGATTATATAATTTGGTCAACGGCGTTAATGAAGCTCAATTATATTAACTAAGCATGTGAGTAGTCGCGGTACCAATTATATGACGTGTGCATTAATGCTGCAATTGTCAACCACTGTGATCACCTGCGTTCGGCTTCTATTTATACATGTGATCAGAAACGTACATTTGGATATTTAATCTGAATCGTCTCAATTTGATGGATATTACATATAATCTTTTTTTCTAAATTTCCTAGGGGAATGTAGAGTAATGTTAAGAAACCTATGCATACACCTTGAAATTTGTATAAGAATGTTAACTAATAGAACCATTAAGTTCTCGGTATTTCTCATCTTTAATCTAAATCAGTACCAACGGCTTCTTATTCAAGGTGCGTACAATTACATTCGAATCTGATTGATACTATATTATGTTGTTGATCGTTGTCAAATCTGAGTTGATTCTGTTTATATTTTTCTTTAGGGTTAGAGTTTAGTTTAAATACTTTGTCAATTTTGCGAACTTAGCTCCATTTCCCTAACTAGGTCTTAGGTGGCATATGCAATTAGGACTATTATAACCTCTATTTATCAGGGTCTTACATAATTTCTTGCTTAACTTAAATCTTGAAAATAACTTATTCTAATTTAATATCTTAACTACGTAACGTATATTTGCTAATGAATAAACTGTACATTCGTCACATTGTTATATAGCACAATACAACGGGTTATATCGATGATGTTTACTCTATTTTTTAATTAGTTTTGTGTTGTGCTATTCTACTGAAATCTTTAAGTCACCAAACTAGTGGACTCATTATAATTTAAGTTATATTTAAAGAATGTTCACTCAAGATCTCAAAATTGCGATTTTCCCAGGGTTAAAGATCCAGTCATGTAAGTTATTTTTTCATTGAATTTTATATTTTTGTTTTCGTTTTACTTCGGTAAGTTCTCAGAAATCAAGTGACCCCTTTCCAGAGTTAACACTAGAGTTCTATATGAGATACATAGATATCGTAGTGTTCAATCAGGATCTTCCTCTACCTCTCAAACGTTGAGTTAGTAAAAAAGCGAACATTAACATTAACTATATATATATATATTATATATAATTTCTTATGTTTTATTTCACTTTAGTCGAATTTCTCAGAAATCAACGCCTCCTTCCTGAGGCTTACACTTAATCCTTCTATCAGATACCTAGATATTCGAAAATTGCATTACAATTTTGCTTTACCTGTTAAACGTTGAGTTAGTAAATAAGTAAATTACATTAGTTTCCCTCTCCCCAATTGACTAATTAAGTATGTTGTAGTATATCTTTTGGGGGTATCTTGGTATTACCGGAATCCAGAACTAGGATTCATCTAGTTAGGTGGAGTATCTAGTGAAGTGCTGTTACTTGAGGCAACATTATTGGAAGAAGATTCATCATTCCCCGTATACTCCAGTTTATATTCGTGTAAAGAGGATCTTATTTGGGCTTCAAATACTATGTTATTTTGAATATGTGTTCAGGGTTCACTTGTAGGGAGAAGTATGCTCATATCAGGTTGTTCTGGCAAACTCTTGCGTAGAGAGACCGAATACACTCGAGGATGATGTCTAGTAGGTCGTTCAAACTCCCTTCTTCCTTTTTAAAAAAATATTATCTATTTCACTTTGCTGGGTATGGGTCATCCTACATCCAGACATTTACCGGCTGTTTTTGATACTCCAGGCGATAGATCTTTTTAAGATTCTAACCCATATTTTAAGTGCAATTGTTTGTATCATTCTTGCACTCTTTTAACCAAGTATATTTGCCAGATAGTTTTTGCAATTCTTTTTCATTAGTTTGGTGTCTCCTATAATTGCTGGGATGATGGAGATCTTCCTAAGATTCCCGTTTTTTTTCATGGCGTTCATAAGACCTTGGTATTTCGTAATATTTCCCCTATCTGCTTTGTTTAAGCCTACATCATTAGAGACACTGCCGTCAACTAGAGTTGATACTTTCTCCCACCTGTCCCATATGGCTATGTCAGGTTGAATTGCACTGTTTTCTGTATATGTAGCTGTAGGGAATGTATAGTCATAGCGGATGGTGTATAACTTATTTCCAACTGTTCTTTCTAGTATATGCTCCCAGGACTTGCTGCTACATTGGATATACAACTTTTTACATATAGTCCAGTGAAGATATTTACACATCCGTTGTGTTGCGTTGTATAATAGTTATCGCCTAGTAGAACTTTACAACTACATGTAAGGTGGCTCACCCTTTCCACTTCTGTTTGGCAGAACCTGCACTTGTTATTGTCGCTGAGACCACCCATCTTTTTAAAGGAATTGGTCATCAAACCTTCATCTCGACAGCCATTATAGTTCTCTCCTGATCATAGTGAAGCTATCTTCTTTTCAGCCAATCTACAGAACCATCGTTATCCATATATTCCTGGGATAATTCACCTAGGAAATACTTAGCACGTTGTTAGTTGTCCCATATTTTCAGTTCTTTGTATTGGAAGGTCTTGCAGTTTTTCTGGCGGCTCTTGCGAGCTATTTTTGTGGCAGGATTGTTCTTGTTCTTCAAGGACGTTGATGTCAGTATCTTCATCAAGCTGTATGTTTTCAGTTTGGATCTTTTTTCCCAGCTCTGAGGGAGCACTGTATACCATTTGTCCAGGCTGAATTTCATTCCAATATCTTTGGAGAAGTTGTGGACAAACTGCAAGAGTCGGCTTAAGTCAGTGTCTGAACTAGCATACGGCTTGAGGTCATCTATGAAGTCAGGTGGCTGACTCTTGTGTTTGGGTCTTGTTGGCTTAAGTTGTAGGCACTTCGTTCTTTTGTTTAGTAATTTACTAAGCGGAACAATTGTGATGCAAAAGAGTAGAGGGGGAATCTATCTCCTAGGAAGATTCTTTTTCGGATCTTGACGTCAGGGATTTTTATTGTTCCATTTGTGTGGCTTAATGCCATTGTTGTTCGCCACATCCTTATATGTACTGCCATGGTTTTCCTGATGACCGGGTGGATCTTATATAGTTCAGGGCAGAGCAGAAGCCATGTGTAGGGGACACTATCGTATGCCTTTTAGTAATCGATCTACGCCATGCTTAGCTGTATCTGCCATGTTCCTACAGTTTTCAAGGATTGTCTTGTAGATCAACAACTCGCCCTTAGTGCCTAAACACTTCCTTCTGTAACCTGCTTGTCTTTTTCCAGATACGTTCCAGAAGAAAGTTGTTCGTAGATGCTTTCTGCAACTAGGCCAGATAAGAGTTTGTAGATTGTAGCGAGGCAATTTAGTTAAGTTTTGTGTCTCACTCTCTCTGGGAATGAGGTTTGTATAACTTTTTACTAGCCATACTGGTGTGGTCTCCTGACCCTTTAACAGTATGGTGAAGCATCTACTATAATGGCTATGAAGTGCTGTCAGTTTCTTCAGCCAAACATTGGGTATATTGTCAATGTCAGGTGTTTGACTGTGTTCGAATATGTTTGAACAAATAGACGTTTGCGTTAAAAAAAATCAGATACTTAACAAGAATAGGGCTTCTCTCCATTACAAGAATACGAAGTATCTTTTCACAAGAATAGGTGTTCTCTCCTCGCAAGAATATGAGGTCCCTCTTTACAAAAATAGTGTTTCTCATATATATATTTATATATATATATATATATATATATATATATATATATATATATATATATATATATGTGTGTGTGTGTGTGTGTGTGTGTGTGTGTGTGTGTGTGTGCATGTGCATAGAGTAATTAAAACATTAATGATTATATTAAAATTAAATAAAATATAAGGAAAATAAATAAATTAAATAAGAAATAATTTCAAACAACGAAAATCAAATTTATATATCATTAAAAATTTAAAAAAAACAAACAGATTAATTTCCGGAATAATAAAAATATATATTGTCAAATTATATTGTTATACTTTGTAAACAGCGAAGAAATAAGCCGTGTAAACACTTTAAAAGGCGACTTATGAAAGGAGACGCAAATACACTAAACATAATATAACAAAAGAATTGCCTAAAGTTATAAATTAACAAGAACGAGACAAAAAAGAAAAATCAATTAAATAGTTTGGACGCGGCATAAACATTCCGCCGACACCGAAAACAGATATAAAAGCAGAGGGAGCACATATTAAAAATGTTTGTCATTCTGGATATTAAAAAAATATTTAATAGAGTGGATACCTCCGCCAACATATAACACTTTAAAACATTGAATAAATACAAAAAAAAACATATATAAAAGAGGCATCGTTCAGTATGAAATAAGTTTCCTCGAATAACGCTTCCTGTCCGGGCTTTATATGCGATGTAAGGGGTTCGCAATTCCAAACTTCATCTATATTGACCCGACATTACTTCGGTCCAGTGTGTAGGTGGAGTACAGAGCGATTGGAAACAATGCCGAAATAGCAGCGAACAATTGGTGTTATTTTTAGTTGTACCTCCGTGAATACTAGTGCCACCACCAAAGTTAAAAGTCTAGACTAAGCTACCAAGTAACCCATATCTGGAAAGAATATATATACGTTAATATCTTTTGAAATATAATTAAAAACAGTGATGCAGTAGCCCTAATATATAATAAAAATAATAATATTTTAATAAATTCAAAAATAAGTAAGAACACAAGATTTAGTATGTAATGTTATTCAAATAGTGCAGACAGTTTGAAACCGCTGAAAACGGAAAAAAATGAATTTTCACTATAAAAAAAAATCTTTGAATCCCGACATACAAAATTATCAGTAAAAACGGAATTAAGATTCTTACGGTTGTATAGATTAGAAACGCATTCTTCATAAATAGACAGTAGATGTGTGCATCTAACCACGGCGTCTTCAATATTGGGTATAGTAGCAATCATAATATATAAACACTATCTCTGATAGGCTGTTCAAACAAACAGAATCACAGAGAGAGAATGCCGCTATTCTTCTTAAGAAACAAGCGATACTATGGCGCATACTTTGCTGAGTTCAGTTGATGTCAGTACTTTCCTGAAAGATACATTTACATTCTAGTTGATACTTTACGCCAGCAAGAAACACGTCCGCACGCATCCACCCCTGCTCAATTGTTATCCAAAGACGGCGGCCATAATGCATCCACCGTGTATATATATATATATATATATATATATATATATATATATATATATATATATATATATATATATATATATATATATAGTCATCCACAGCTCATCAGTGCGGCTAGACCAGTTAGTGTCTCAAGCCGGGATCGAAACGCAACCGTCGAGCTGACAGTCGGCGATTCTAACCCCTACGACACTGACTGAATGTAAGTGATATCTCAATGTAAGGAAATGTAACCATTGCAAATGCCTGAGCTCGAAATTAGTTTTACCTAATGAGCATTGCCTTAAAGCTTTTATCTCCGTAATGGATATTAAAGTTACGGAACCACCGAAGCCTATGTGTACCTTAATTACAATAAATATATTTTTATAACTTTCTACCTAGTTCTACTCACGTATTGAGCACTGTTGAAGTAAATAGTGAAAATTGATACATAAAGATTATATTCCCTTATAACATTGCATGTGGCTACATGACATGCTATCACTACTACTACTACTACTACTACTACTACTACTACTACTACAACAACTAATAATAATAATAATAATAGTAATAATATATATATATATATATATATACTATTTGAGAGAAGAAATGGCATATTCTATTATATAAAAGGCAGTTGTCTGTGTGTATGTGTGTCTGTGTGTTTTGATGTCCAGCATCTCTTCAAATACTACGAGCCAACATGTCATAAACTTTACATTTTTAAGAGCGCACATATCTCGAGATCATAATATCTAAAAATAACAAAAAACGATTCACTTGCTGAGGGTCTACTGGACCAGTTTCCGACAGCGGGTCGTAGTT
The DNA here is from genome assembly GCA_963556195.1 of Sepiola atlantica. Taxonomy (NCBI): domain Eukaryota; kingdom Metazoa; phylum Mollusca; class Cephalopoda; order Sepiida; family Sepiolidae; genus Sepiola; species Sepiola atlantica. Next base: position 190,683,855 of record OY744519.1, on the reverse strand, counting down.
TTTTCGTATTTTTCACACTTTTTCCAACGTATTTAGTACTCATTTGGAAAGTATCCAATGTATTCATGTAACAACTTGATAACAATGCTGACTCACTGAACATGTCCCATAATCCCTTTCCGGATATACCCGGTCTTGCCCTAAATTCTGTCCGGCTATATCAAGTCATCCCATAACTTCTGTCCGGATGTATCAATAACATCAGAGGAAGGCTGCGTAGGCGGGAAGTTGGGGTGATGTTAAAAATTAATAGACGTTAAGAGTGTGTAATGAAACAAGGGTTGCTCAATCACATCCGCACCTAGCAACCAAAACTTTTTTTTTAAACTAAAAATATTTCTTTGGGGACGGGGGTGATTTTTTGGGGGACGATTGGGGGGAAATATCTTTATTTTTTTCTTTTCAAGATTTTTGTTTTCCTTTTTTCAAGATTTTATTATTGAAAATTTTCTTTTTAATCACAATTATTTTTTCCTTCAAAATAGACTTGAGGTGCGTCTTCAGTAAAGGGACCATGGTTGCTTCTGCATCATAAGGACCGCGGGTGCTTCTGCCGTATATAAGCCGAAGGTGCTTCTACAGTATACGAACGATGGGTGATTCTGCAGTACAGGCACGTGGTGCTTCTACAACATAGGACCTGAAGGCTTCTACAGCATAGGGACCGTGAGTGCTTCTGCAGTATATGAGCCGAGGGTGCTTCTGCAGTATACAGACGAAGGGATGATTCTGCAGTACAGGCAACTTAAACAGGGCTCATTGATATGAGTTCTTTTTTTATGATAGTGACACTACATGAATGAACTAGATTTGTCTTCTTTGATACGACAGGGGCGCATTAATATGAATTCTGTGGTATGCGAACTGGGCTGGAGATAGGTACATCTATAGTATGTGTACTCTTGCAGAGATAGGTAAGTATATAGTATGCGCACCAGAGTAGCGATAGGTACGAATATAGTATGTGCCCCGGAGCGGCGATAGGTATATATATAATATGTGCACTGGGGTGACAATAGGTACGTATATAGACGTGCATAGAGGTGGCGATAGGTACGTATACAGCCCGTGCACGGGGGCGGAAATAAGTACGAATATAGCATGCGCACCAGGGCAGTGGTAGGTATGTATTAAGCATTCGCTCCGGGGCAGTGATAGGTACGTATTTAGCATTCGCACTGGGGCGGAGATATGTACATATTTTGTATGTGCACTGGGGCAGCGATAGGTACTTATGTAGTATGCACACCGGGGCGGCATTAGGTACTTATATAGTATCTGCACCGGGCCAGCGATAGGTATGTATTTAGCATTCGCACTGAGGCGGCGATAGGTATGTATTTAGCATTAGCACCGGGGCGACGATAGGTACATATATAGTATCTGCACTTGGACGGCGATAGGTACGTATATAGTATGCGTACCGGGGCGGCGATTGGTACGTATATAGTATGAACACATGGCGGAGATAAGTACCTATATAGTGTGTACACCGGGGTAGAGATATGTACCTATATAGAAAGCGCAGACAAAAGTGGTACTTTTTATAAAAATATGTCATACTCTTGCCCTGGACAACGTAAGAGGAATGGTCGGGACGAAACAGCCTTTGCAAAAGGCAAAAAGAGAAAATAGAGCTGAAATGGGGCGACCAGGGAAGTGTAAAGTAGAAAGATAAAGAGACGGCTATAGAGAAAAGGAGAGAAATATAAGTTTGAATATAAAGATGTTACACACGCGATTTTTCTTCTCCTTAATATTTTTATGACCCCGAGCAACTCCGGGTAGCCCTGCTAGTCTATTATATAAGGGTCAGTTGTCTGTGTATGTGTGTGTGTTTTGATGTATATCATCTCCTCAAAATTTACGATGCGACATGTCACAAAGTTGATATTTTTACGACCGCACATATCCCGAGATCATAATATGTAAAAGTCACACAAAAACATTCGTTTGCTGAGGGTCTACTGGACCAGTTTCCGACAGCGGGTCGTAGTTTGTTCGTATTTTCACACTTTTTCCAACGTTATTTTGTACTCATTTGGAAAACATCCAATGTATTTATTTAACAACTTGATAAAAATGCTGACCCACTGAACATGCCCCATAATCCCTTTTCGGATGTACCCTGTCTTGCACAAAATTATGTCCGGTAATATCAGGGTGCTTCGGCAGTATACGGACGAAGGGTGATTCTGCAGTACAGGTAGCGGGGGTGCTTCTATAATATAAGACCTGGAGGCTTCTGCAGTACAGAGGCTGGGGGTGCTTCTGCAGTATAGGAACCGAGGGCGCTTCAACAGTATAGGACCCAGAGGCTTCCGCACTATATGAATCGGAGGTTCATCTGCACTAAAGGGACCGGAGGTTCTTCTGAAGTATAGGCACCGGGGGTGCTTCTGTAGAATAGGGTCCAAGGGCTTCTGCAGAATACAGATCATAGGTGCTTCTGTAGTATAGGGACCGGGGGTGCTTCTGCAGTATATAGGCCGAGAGTGTTTCTGCAGAATACGGACAAGGAGTGATTCTTCAGTACAGTCACCGGGGGTGCTTCTACATTATAGGACCCGGAGGCTTTTGCAGTATAGTTGCTGGGGTTGCTTCTGTTGTATATGAGCCGAGTGTGCTTGTACAGTATACGGACGAGGCGTGATTCTGCAGTTATACGGACGAGGAGTGATTCTGCAGTACAGGCACCAGGGGTGCTTCTACAATATAAAACAAGAGGCTTCTGCAGAATAGGGACCATGGGTGCTTCTGCAGTATAGGGACCAAGGGTTCTTCTGCGCTAAAGGGACCGGGGATGCTTCTGCAGTATAGGCACCAGGGGTGCTTCTGCAGCATAGGGTTTGAGGGCTTTTGCAGAATACACCCCATGGGTGCTTCTGCAGTATAAGCACCGGAAGTGCTTCTACAGTATAGGACCCAGAGGCTTCAGATGAATAGGGCCCATGGGTGCTACTGCAGTATAGAGAGGGGTTTGAACCAAGTGATTATTTAGTTTGTCTTTTTTAAAATGAAAATATTCCTTAAGGGGGACTTTTTTAAAGATGGGGAAATTTTTTTTTTTAAACTGAAGCATTTTCCTCGTTGGGGGGGGGGTTGATTTAATGGCACGGGAAGGGAATTCTTTTTTTTTTTTACATCTGAAAATATTTCTTGGGGGTTGGAATTTTGGGGGGAGCGGGCTGAACATTATTTTTTTTATTAACGGAAAATATTTCTTGGGGGGGAAATTAATGATAGGTACATATATAGTATGCACAGCGGGGCGGAGATTAGTACCTATATAGAAGGCGCAGACAGAGATGGTACTTTTTATAGAAATATGTCATACTTTTGCGCTGAGCAACGTAAGAGGAATGGTGGGAAAGAAACAGTTTTCGCAAAAGGCAAAGGGAGAAAGTGACGTTGAAATGGGGCGACCAGGGAAGAGAAAGGTAGAAAGAAAAAGAGACGGCTATAGAGAGAGGGAGAGAAATAGAAGTTTGAATATAAAGATGTTATATACGGGATTTTTTTTCTATTTTATATTTTCTGACCCCGAGAAATTCCGGGTAGCCCTGCTAGTCTATTATATAAAGGGCAGTAGTCTGTGTGTGCATATGTATGTGTCTTTATGTCCAGCATCTCCTCAAAAACTACGAATCAACATGTAAAAAGTTGATATTTTTAGGACCGCAAATATCCCGAGATCATATCATCTAATAATCAGAAAAAAACATTGACTTTCCCAGTTTCTGGTTTTTCGCATTTCTCACACTTTTTCCAACGTTATTTAGTACTAATTTTGAAATTGTCCAATGTATTTATATACTAATTCTGACTCATGAACATGTCCCATAATCCTTTTCCGGATGTATCCGGTCTTGCCCTAAATTCTGTCCGGCTGTATCAGGTGATCCCATAACTTCTGTTCGGGTGCATCATTAACATCAGAGGAAGGCTGCGTAGGCGGGGATGTGGGGGTATGTTAAAAATGAATATACGTTAAGAGTGTGTAGTGAAACAAGTGTTGCTCAATCACATCTGCACCTAGCCACAGAAACTTTTTTTTTTAAACTAAAAATATTTCCTTGGGGAAAAGGGGGACTTTTTTTGGAGGGGGAGCGGGGGGGAGTATCTTTATGTTTTATTTTCAAGATTTTTCTATTTCTTTTTACAAGATTTTATTATTCTAATTTTTTTTTCATCACAACTAATTCTTCCTTCCAAATAGACTTGGGGTGCGTCTTCGGTAAACGGGACCAAGGTTTCTTCCGGATTATAAGGATCGCGGGTGCTTATGCCGTATATAAGCCGAAGATGCTTCTAGAGTATAGGGACGAGAGCTGATTTTGCAGTACAGGAACCGGGGGTACTTCTACAATATAAGAACCGGAGGCTTCTGCAGCATAGTGACCGGGGGGGGGGGGCTTCTGCGGTATAGGCACAAGGGGGCGCTTATACAGTATAGGACCCATATGCTTCTGCAGTATATAGGCCGGGGGTGCTTCTGCAGTATATGAGCCGAGTGTGCTTTTGCAGTATATGGACGATGGTGATTCTGCAGTACAGGCACCAGGGGGTGCTTCTACAATATAGGATGCAGAGGGTTCTGCAGAATATGGACCATGGGTGCTTCTGCCGTATATTAAACATGCGTCCTTCTGCGCTAAAAAGACCAGGGGTGCTTCTGCAGCATAGCGTCCGAGGGCTTCTGCAGAGTACGGACCATGGGTGCGTCTGCAGTAGAGGGACGTGGGTACTTCTGGTGCTTCTACAGTATAGGACCCATAGGCTTCTGCAGAATAGGGGCCATAAATGCTTCTGCAGTATAATGACCATGTGTGCTTCTGCGCTAAAGGGGCCGGGGCTGCTTCTGCAGTATAGGCACCGGGGGTGCTTGTGCAGCATAGGGTCCGAGGTCTTCTGCAGAATACGGACCATGGGTGCTTCTGAAGTATAGGGACCAAGGGTGCTTCTGTTGGTTCTACAATACAGGACCCGGAGGCTTCTGCAGCATAGGGACCGGGGTGCTTCTGCCGTATATGAGCTGAGGGTGCTTCTGCTGTATACGGGCGAGGTGTGATTCTGCAGTACACGCACCGGGGTTGCTTCTACAATATAGGACCCAGAGTATTCTGCAGAATAGGGACCATGGGTGCTTCTGCAGTATAGGGACCAGGTTTGCGTCTGCATTATAAGGACCACGGTGCTTTTGCTGTGTATAAGCCGATGGTGCTTCTACAGTATAGGGACGAGGGGTGCTTCTGCAGTACAGGCACCGGGGGTGCTTTTACAATATAGGACCCGGAGGTTTCTGCAGTATAGGGGCCGGGGTGCTTCTTCAGTATAGGCACTGGGGCGCTTCTACAGTATAGGACCCAGAGGCTTCTGCAGAATAGGGAGGATGAGTGCTACTGCAGTATAGAGAAGGGTTTGAACACAGTGATTATTTAGTTTGTGTTGTTTTTTTGTTCTTTTAAATGAAAATATTCCTTAGAGAAGGGGACTTTTTAAGGGGGGCATTTTTTTTCTTTTAAACTGAAACATTTTCCTTGCGGGGGGGATTTAATGGGGGGGGGGGAGGGGATTTTTTTTTTAACTGAAAATATTTCTTTGGCGGGATTTCGATAGGTACATATATAGTACGCGTACCGGGGCAGAGATAAGTACCTATATAGATATAGTGGTTGTACTTTTTATAGAAATATGTCATACTTTTGCCCTGGGCAACGGAAGATGAATGGTGGGGTAGTGACAGCTTTCTCAAAAGGCAAAGGGAGAAGGTAGCGGTGAAATGGGGCGACCAGGGAAAAGAGAGGTAGAAAGATAAAGATACGGCTATAGAGAGAGGGAGAGAAATAGAAGTTTGTATATAAAGATGTTACACACGCGATTTTTCTTTAAGTATATGTTTTATGACCCCGAGCAACGCCGGGTAGCCCCGCTAGTAATTATATCAAATACAATCACTTACATACTGCTCCTTATGTTGTCCTTGTGCAAACATGATAATGCCATCAAAATTATTATGTTACTAAAGGATTTTAGCAGCTAGTAAAACAAACCGTGTGTTAGCCGGGAAGAGGTGATAACGTCACAAAATGATAGCGTCATCAATTAAATAATAGCAGCAGGGATAAGTATTTGTCTTGAAGATACATGAACACTATGGGTTTAATATATATATATATATATATATATATATATATATATATATATATATATATATATAAAGTTCAAATGCAAAACGCGATGAATCCAATTTATTTAAATTTAAAAAAGTAAACAATAAAAAACAACACATATTAATTCTAGATTTTTACTAAAAGCTTATTTTAATTGAAAGAATAGAATCATCATGCTAATATCACATTATGTGAACCATGATTTTCGAGTGTGGCAGAGTACTGAATTGCACTCCTGTTTATAGTGATAGTTCTGCAGTTTTGATAATGGCATTTAGGACATTTATCGCATAAGCATTCAGACTCTTCATGGGGTAAGGTACATGGTAATTCATGAAAATGGAACGTCGTGATGGACAAAATGTGTGAAAAAATGACAAACGGAAAACAAGTTAAAGTGCAGGAGTAAAATAAAAACAAGAGATTGTTTGACCGATTTCGTTCGCTGGATCATATGAGAAGACATTAAGTGATGTTGGGATATGATAAGTAGCTGACACATTCTTCTATGTTTTTTGTTTTTTTTAAATTAAAAAATATTTACTCTCTTTTACTATCACACCTTATGAGCTAGTATGGATAAGGCGGTGGGGGAGGGGGAAAGACGACAGAGAACCTAACTATGGTGAACAAAAGGGGTGGGCATGAAATTGATACAATTGAAGTTAGCACCCAAAGATTAATAAGAAAGAAACAGGGATAGGTCTGCTAATTTTTCACACAATAGGTTTTTAAAGAGCAATTCATCAAAATGAAAAGCCGAGGTGGACAGAATGTGTGAAAAATGAAAAGAAACGGGAAAAACAGGTTAACGGTTAGGAGAAAAACAAAAATATAAATATGTTTTAAAATAGAAAAATAAGGGGTTAAGTTAGAGAGAGGTTAATTAAAATGATATGATTATCAATGAGAGCTTGCTATTATCACAAAAATATATAAAAAATATATACACACACGCACATGTGTATATATATATATACAAATACACACATATAACCAACACAACGGAAAATAGAAATCTTACATAGTTCTCTCCAATAATCCCATACTGTCTCCCTACAGAAACAACTCAAACCCGACATAAAAATAGTAACATCCATCCTAAAAAACTATTAAAGACCTACTTAATACGAAACCCTGTCCCCCCCAATACACCTCTCACTCTGCCAGCATCTATCATTTCCACTGATGCTCTAGTAATACACAGGAACACTCTCTCCCACAATCTAAACCTTTCAGACTGCACGCTTCTCAAGAACAAACACTCTCTCTCACTTCGCAAATGCATTGACAGCGCGACTATTCTCCTTTCATCACCTTCAAACTTCAACCTAAGGCACGGTTCTTATACCCTTAGCAGACACTTAGCTAAAGTCGCACTAAAACAATGCAATATATTACACCACTGCGCCACAGACTAAGTATCTATCTATCTATCTATCTATCTATATATATATATATATATATATATATATATATATATATATATAGGAAAATGTGTGTATGTGTATATGTGAATATGTGTGTGTAGATATATATACACATATGTGTGTATATGAATATATATACACATGTGCGTGTATGTGTATATATTTAAAAAATATCTTTTTGTGATAATAGCAAGCTCTCATTGATAATCAAATCATTTTAATACATATCTCTCTAACTTTACCCCTTATTTTTCTATTTAAAAACCCATTTATATTTTTGTTTTTCTCCTAACCTTTAACCTGTTTTTCCCGTTTGTTTTTATTTTTCACACATTCTGTCCACCTCGGCTTTTAATTTTTATGAATTGCTTTTTAAAAACCTATTGTGTGATAAATTAGCAGACCTATCCCTGTTTCTTTCTTATTAATCTCTGGATGCTAACTTCCAGTGTATCAATTTCATACCCACCCGTTTTGTTCACCATAGTTAGGTTCTCTGCCGCCTTTCCCCCTCCCTCACCGCCTTATCTATACTAGCTCATTAGGTGTGATAGTAAAAGAGTGTAAATATAAAAAAAACAAAAAAAAACAAAAAAAAACATAGAAGAATGTGTCACCTACTTAACATATCCCAACATCACTTAATGTCTTCTCATATGATCCAATCAGATCATCCTTCCCTTATCCCATGTGTGTGCTTTCAAAATACAATTATTTCTATATTTTCATTTTCTGAAGACGTTCGCCACGAACGAAACCGGTCAAAACATCTCTTGGTTTTGTCTTTCGCTTGCACTTTAACTTGTTTTCCGTTTGTCATTTTTTCACACACACACACACACAAATATATATATATATATATATATATATATATATATATATATATATATATATATATAGATATAACTTATTTGTAATAAAGCAGGAAAAATCCAAGCAGAGTGCTCGATTAATTGAGAATTAAAATTAAAAATTAAATGTTAAGAGCGTAATATTTATTTATTTTGTTACAGAAAAATTAGTACAACAATCGTACCCTCGGTTCCAAGCAGACAATGACTTAGCCACCCGGCTCTCTTCAATTCTGATGTCATCTGTTTCGGAAATGTTAACTCACGTGTCACTCTCGTATGGACGCGTTATTTGCTTAGAGTGTTATGTATGTTTGCTTAAATTTAGTGTAAGGAAGTTTTAATAAGGTTTGAAAATAATCAGTTTCGTCGAAATTATGTGTGATGTTAAATTATTTAATTCATAAAAATTAAAAATTAAGAAATTGAATTTAAATTTAAAAATTTAAAAGTAGTAATTTAAAATCTCGAAGCCAGTGATCGCTTACGGAAAACCGGGCTAAGGAAAGCAAGTGTACAAATCGTTATTAATTTTATATTTCATATTTCATATTTATATTTAAGGTATGATATGAAAATTGAAAAATATAAATGTATAATGGAGTATCAATTTATTATGAAATTAATAAGTTATAATGTGGGTTAGTTATCCTATTTTAGAATTAAACATGAGATTTTTAAAGTAAAATAACTCTTTTTTACAGGACTTCCAATCACCTTCATTTTTTCAAATCTTTTCTAAAAATCTACACACCAAAAACACAGAGCCCCCACTCCTCTTTCCCCACCCTCCACTTTTTCACTCACATCCATCCACCATTAATTTCATTCACCCCTACCCCTCAACTTTTTCACTCACTGACATCCACATTATTGTCATTCCATGCCACCGACTTCCTTCAACCCGAACCTCGATTCTGTGGCTCCAGTAGTGGCTACTACTTCTTCCTATTAATCCATCATGTCAACCCAATATGTTTATGTACTTGTATCACATTTTCGTAAAATTATCATCCTGAGGAAGTCTTACAAATAAAAACGAAACGTTGATGAATACATGACAAAACATCTTTTTGGTTTTTCCTTTTTCATTTCCATTTATATATGTACGTGTTTTTGCAGAGGGTCTCTCTCTATATATGTCTATATATATTTATACATACATGCATATTTATAAATATACGTAGACACCAAAGTACACGTGGAAAATAATGTTTGTTCATTTCTGATCGGAACACTTCTATAAAAGTAGCTCAATGCACACATTTAAAGCCACTTACTTATTAACCTTTGAAACTCTTCTTCACTTCTGATTTCAGATCACGATTCTCTAAAATCGCCACGAAATTAGGAAAACAACATTCTCTCCTGGATAGAATTCCATCCATTTGCGCACGCGGATATCTTCTTCGAGGAGTTACTTTTATTTTTTGCATAATGCATGAGCAAAATACGATGCAAAAATATCTAATGTTGTACGCGATTGCATTAAGATGACGCTTCTAATTAACGACACGACATATTTGACGACATTGTGGATATATAATTTCAGAAACTTCTCTATAAATATATAATAGACTAACTTTGTGATACTAACAATTTACTGTGCAAAAAATGGAATGGTTATTTGCCAGTCGATTCGCCTAGATTGCTAGTTTTTTTAGAGCCAATATTACAGAACAAGGGGCATTGTTTTAATTTGGTGACCCCAAACGGGCGTCGACGAAACCGCCTGTCGTCCACGCGGAGATTTTCTGTCTAGTCTGTCGATATTTAAAGCAGTGAACACATGTCAAAGACGCCATCCCCAACTTAGTGCGAGCGCGCACAATAGAATGACGTCTAGTTGGGCAAGCTATCTATCTATCTTTTACACTCCTATTCGTACAAAAGTTTGACTAAGATCAAAGTGTAGTATCTGTTCCGATGGATACTACACCCAATAAACTGATATGGTCTTGGCCTTCGGGGCTTGATTTACGCCGGTCTATGGGTCAGTCCTGTGCAGTTCTTGAAGGTCCACCCTCCCAGGCTTTGTCTCCCCTCTTTGGGGAGAAGTAAGTTTATTGTTTACTGCCTGAGGCGCCCATACCGGGAATGACGACGAGGCTGCCCAGGCAATTTTTAATGGCCAGAGTGCTTACTTTCTCGGGCGCTGGCTTTTCAAACCTCACTTTCCCAACCCGACCGTGGGTCACATCTTACTTGTGGGAGTAAGATAAAACTGGCTTTGTTCCTAACCTTCTGGAGAGGAGATAAACAAATACTCGTACAAAAGATAAACGTCTCCCTACTTTTCTGTTACTGTTTTTCTATTTGTAATAAACCGTAATTAATAACGAACATCCGCGCCTAACTGCTAGTGTCCACCGATTAAAAGAAACGGGTGCATGAAGGTATATACATAACCGGTAATTAAAAGCATAACCGCAAACAAATGCATTCATGAATAAACAGTTCGGTTTAAGCATGAGTGATATACCAGGAAAGTTAAAGCTATACTAGGATAAGTAATATAATAACGCTTGCTGTATGTGTAGAATAACGTACAGAATAACACAGCAAGGTAGACTATCTGAAAGTTAAAAGAACAAATCGAGGCTGTCATACCTATTATATTAACTTAGGCTTGACCCTCATTTTCTGATCTTAACTGAAGGTTACACAACTGCTAAACATAAACGAAATAACTTTAATTAATAAAAGTGTAAAAACACATAGAACATTCAATGTGGTTAATGGGAATAAAGAAATAAAGTTATGTGAAATAAATCCTATTATGATGAGAAAGCGGACAACAATAGTCAGCCGTCATAACAGTGTTAAACAGGAAGGAACATGCATTTATAGCTACGATTTGACGGCGTTTATTATTTCCCGTTAGAGCACCTCGCTGAAATACGGCTACAAATAATGATGTAATAATAAATCTGCCAAATCTCATCCATTCACTGTGGAGGTCCCCAGATGCCGAAGAGCTTTCTACTCCAAAACTTCTTTCCTCGTGCTGCTGAACTCTGGAACTCTCTCCCTGTTCCCTGTTTTCCTGATGGTACTGGCATGAAGAAATTTTAAACTAATGTAAATAGACATCTCGCTGCACAACTCCCAATTTAGGTTGACCCCCCCCCCAAAAAAAAAAAAAAACTCTCACCCTTTCTCTCAGTAGGACCTTACGTCTACAGTAGCGGTCTGCCTTGTTTGAGGTGAACTATGATTAAAAATAAATATTTACCCACTTACGTATAAATAATATTATTACTTGGAGCAACATAGTCCAAGTAATAATCATATTTATATTAAAGTGATTCTTATTAAATGTTGGTTCTTTATTTTCCTATTTTTACTTTCATTTATTATTTTCGTTTTTTACCCTCAATACCCTGTTTCTATATTTCTATAGTTCCGTCTTTGCATTTTATTTGCATCACCACGTTCTCTATATTTCAACTATTTTCATATCAAATCTATTCATTGAAACTTTAATCTAGTGTCCAATTACTCTGCGTGATCGAAATCTGTTTGATATCCCAGCCTAATGACCACCATTCTCACAGGACATGCGCAGAGTCAAAGAAATAACGGGTGTATGTCTTTAATTTTGTGACAGTAAATTCCAATCAGACTTGGTCAGTCAAATCGTCTAGAACTGCATATATTCTTCCCTGAGAAAATGGCTACATACATTGCTGATGAATTTACACGACATTAACATTTAGTCAACAAATATATAACCATATGTTTGAGGTGCTGAGATAGAAAACGCAATACTGTACGGAGACAATCCGTTCAAAGATGTTCAACCAATAAAAGTTTACCTTTCTTAGAAAGTTTAAGAAACATTTTATCGTAATCATATGGCATTTAATCGTCTTCCTCTCCTTACAGTGAAATCATATATTTTATAGCGTAAATATATTCGTCTATTCATGTACTTAATTCTCTAATCTTCAATTCGCAGCCCAGAACGTAATTATGGCATTTGAAGTATATCATTTGTTTCTCAGAGCCCGTGGCATGCGAAGTAGAGTTAGTCTGTCGTTACGTCAGCCATGCGATTATTCGAAAATATTAACTGAAACAATCTGTAGAATTCTTCAGATTCGTTTACCTGTTCCGTGCAGATAAAACTGCCTTTCTATCATTTACCATTATTGTATTCGATGTTTAAAATAGAATAATCAAAAACAAAAACATCCTGTATCTGATTAATCATAAATTTCTTAGGTAAAGAACATAATCTGATTTATTTTTAACTTTTCCATCGGGACATGTGTTATTCCTCCTTGACAAAAATACATAACAAATTATTTTTGTCATAATTAAAGTTATTTTCCCAAACACATCTCGATGCATGACCTCTTACAATTCGATCTGTTTACTCATTTACCAGACTTTCTTTTTCCCGAAACTCATCACCCCCTCTCTTAAATAACAATGGCTTGGGTGGATTGACGTCAGTGCTGTCGACTGATTTATTAACTAGTTCAATTCGACATAGTTTGCATATTTTTTTGTAAACAATTGCTATTTCCTTCTCAATTTGATTCGAAATGTTGATGTCATGGAACACAGTGTTCCTATTGAATTATTTTATGTTGTTTTTCTTTAATTTTATAAATAGTTATATATATATATATATACACATATATATATATATACATATATATATATATATATATATATATATATATATATATATATATATATATATATATATATATATATCGGTTTCATCTGCACAGCTACAAAACGTTTCCGTGTCAACACATTACATAACATATAATTTCGTTGACTTTGTCATTGTGTATGTTTCTAATATATAAGTATATTGTAAAGACGGGCGCCTACAGATTCCCAAGACACAGCACTTTCAATGATATCGTCCGACGGACCCTTAACCTCGCTGGCTTTCCGTCGACCCTCGAAGCAGTTCCTCACAACAGAGGGAATTGTAGACGGTCCAATGGTCTGGCAGCGTTTTCCTTTTGAAAATATGAGATGCGACTTTTGTCGACACTTTGGTGCCGTCATGAGTTACAGAATCCGCAACAAACCCATTGTACTCAAATATTGCACTTCTTGTTTTGATTTACATGAAGAGGTTCATAACAGGAAACCTTACGACGGTCAAGCGAACCATAACAATACATCGAGGAGTACTAAGACGAGATTTTAGTACGAGATTATATATGGAAATCTGAAAATTCAAGGTTAATTATAGAACATCGCATTCGTGGAAGAGTTTATTTTCAGTGTATTTATTGTCGCGTCATCTTTAAAGAATCACGCCCACATAGTTCTCAGATTTTACTTAGCAGATGGAATTGGTAAAAGACAATAAAATATTTATCAAGGAACTTGAAATTGTGATTCACTGAAAGGCATTTTACTTGACACAAACGGAAATTACAGAATTATGTTCAGTGCTAGTTGGGTATGTATTCTTCTCGTCTTTCTTATATATTCTCCTATTTATTTATGTCTATCTCTGTATTTCTTTCTCTTTCTCTCTCTCGACTCTCTCTCTCTCTCTACTCTCTCTCTCTCTCTCTTTTCCTACTTTTCATCATTTGAGTTTTGAAAATACTTGTTCATCAGGATTATCACATTTCTTTGAACTTGGATACTTGTATTTCCTCGATACCTTCTTGTATATTTCATACTAGCTGGAAAACGCGACCTTAATTGAGATTGAATGAAAACGAACGAACGAACGAACGAACAAAGCGGTATTCAACATTGGCTAGTTGAACAGATATCCTCTGAAACAGGAGGTTTCTAGGGACTATCAAATTTACAAGCGGTCCCAATTGCATGTATATCCTGGTCATGTTATCTTTTACAGTTCTTGCAAGGAGGTGTTGACGTCCTCCTACATACAGCGTCTGGTATTCCCAAATCGTAACCCACCTGGTACTGACCAGCCTCAACTTTGCTTTACATCAGTGATGTAAGGATAGCCGGTGTGTATACGTGACTATGCCAATTGAATGAGGATCTCTAATATATAGGTTTTATGTACTCTCTCAAATAGTTTTACATTTTATTGATATCAGACATACCTATTGAAAGTAATAAGGGCGTTCCGACATAATCTGCCACTTAGATGGTACAGATTCAGGATCATTCCTATTGTCTACCACAGAGAAAATTATACATATCATATGAAATAAGATATATGTAGAATTTTTTAAAGATGATCCACCCCCATAGTTTCATAGGTTAAGGGGCACTTTGAGAGTCTCGTCAAACTTCCATTGTTTTCCCTAGAACATTTTATACATATGATGGATTAGGGCGTAGGATCGTGACGCTCTTCTGAATTCACAAACTACGTTCGAACCAGTCTGACCGCCTGAAAATACCACTTTCTGCACTGATGAGGACATAAGTTAGAGACAACGTTGTCTGTAGGTGAATACACAATAATATTTAATAAGAAAATATTCATATATATATATATTCATATAAAATATTTATATATATATATATATATATATATATATATATATATATATAGAGAGAGAGAGAGAGAGAGAGAGGGAGAGAAAGATAGAAGAAAAAAGAGCGATAAACATGCGACAATTGTCCAAATTTATTTCAAATTTCAGTTGTTCATTGCAAGGTGTATTCAGTAATAAACTAGTGTTTATTATTCTTTCCTTAAGCCAAGGTTTTTCAAAGATCGAGATCTTATCATCAGAGGAGAAATACAGATAGATAAGTTGGCTTTCGAAAATGCCAAAGTTCAAATATTGGAAATATATTATTAGAAAAATGTAGTGAAAGAAAATATATATATGTATATATATATATATATCGATAGAGAGAGAGAGAGAGTAAGAGAGAGAACGAGAGCAGGAAAGATGCGTGTAGTTCCGACTATATATATAGGTAACGGTGTGAATTGGTGTATGTTTGTATTTAAACGTGTACTTGGGATAGTAAATATGCCTACGTTTGTGGGAGCGTGTGTATATTCACGAGAGTATTGACTAATATGTATTTATATGAAGTTAAGTATACTTACATGCTTATATACATGTACGTACATAATTGACTCCTAAAGTAATTAACTCATCATTATAATTAATTTAGTAAATTTTCGTTTTATGCAAAAGATAAACTACAAATATGAATATTAGAGGAACTATTTCCGTTTCTCGTATCAAATACAAGTCAGAAAATGTATAGTTAGGAATATCCGAAATGATACTTGCAAGATGTATATTCAAAGTTGTTATCACACTTTATATACAGAAAGTAGCAAACTGTGAAGAGTGTATTCTTCTGTCTCTCTCCCGATGTATAAGATATACAACACTGTTTGCTACTTTCTATACAGAAAGTAGCAAACTGTGAAGAGTGTATTCTTCTGTCTCTCTCCCGATGTATAAGATATACAACACTGTTTGCTACTTTCTATACAGAAAGTAACAAACTGTGAAGAGTGTATTCTTCTGTCTCTCTCCCAATGTATAAGATATACAACAAGGTTTGCTACTTTCTATACACAAAGTAGCAAACTGTGAAGAGTGTATTCTTCTGTCTCTCTCCCGATGTATAAGATATACAACAAGGTTTGCTACTTTCTATACAGAAAGTAGCAAACTGTGAAGAGTGTATTATTCTGTCTCTCTCCCGATGTATAAGATATACAGCACTGTTTGCTACTTTCTATACAGAAAGTAGCAAACTGTGAAGAGTGTATTATTCTGTCTCTCTCCCGATGTATAAGATATACAACAAGGTTTGCTACTTTCCATACAGAAAGTAGCAAACTGTGAAGAGTGTATTATTCTGTCTCTCTCCCGATGTATAAGATATACAACAAATATAATTATTAGCAAAATGAGTTTCCTTTTCTCGAGAATACAAAATAATGACAAAAATCCGCCAAACGAGAACAATGGTAGATAATTAAGCATTGAGCTGTCAGACATAACCAACCGAAAATAAAACAGTAAACACACGTGTTTTCCGTTTTCTTTTCATAATCGACATGTAATGGCTTACTGTTTACTCTACCCCTCTCAACCGAACGTCCGTTGTCTTTGCATCAGTACACTAACGCAACATAAAGCGTGGTTCAGCAATACAATGACACTACTCACTATTATATAACAACGGATACATTTATACTATTTGTATCTGAACTGTTATTTAATAAACGTTTGTATTGCTATTTCTAGTGCATTTATAAAGGCATTATTTCAAGGAAGGCGTCGCTTCATGTTGAGCATGTGTCACTGAGGAATGAAGAATTAAAAGAAAAGTAATGCATTTATATTAGTCTTGATTGAGTACAAGTCCTGAGAATATTTTCATGGGAATAACTCCAGACAAAGCATGAAGTCATTTGATGTAAGGATCTAAGATACAACGAAATACATTTATCGCGAAGACAGGAGATGCTTATTGAAATTAGTCTTGAAAAGACCATAGCTATATGTAGGAGGAACACTGTCAGCAGAAAGAGAGTTTCACATTCCTGCAGTTCTTGGAAAGAAGCTACTACAATAGGAAACTGTATTACAATAAAGTGTCAAAACAGCGAATTGATTAAAACCACTAACGAGTCAATGAAGCTGAAACAAGAGAAGCAAGGATATGATCCGCCACTTCTTAAGAACACATGCCATTATAGTATATATAGAAAATACTGAGACTAGCAACATCACCTCTGTGAGAGAGATAGGGGTGCAGAGAAGAATGGAGGATGTGGCCAATCAAATTACAGTTACGTTTCTGTATCTTATAAAGAACTCTCAAATGGGACCCAGATTCACCAGCCGAATTATTACAATAGTACTTCATACAAGTTTAATAGTAGATGTGTAGATATAGAAAATAGCAACGAGTGTGAGAAAGTATTTGGAGCGATAGAGAAAACCAACATTACAGAAGCAGAAAAGGCAATGAATCTAATGTATAAACTCTGAGAAAGATTTGATGAGAGAGAAAGACCAATAAGTTTCAGAGTTGAATTATGATCAAGAACAGAGCCATCGATGAGAATCTTAGGAAGAAATGGGACACCACTACGAATGAAAGACACTAGCTGAGTCTTAACAGAATTCGGAATATAGGATAAGAGAAAGTTCCCTAAATCTTGTAGATTGATCACAGAAGATCTAGCCGGAGAGTACAGTAGATAATCAGGCATCTAACAGTAAAGTAAAACTCTAAATGCCAGGCAAATATAAGAAAGAATGACTAATTCGATATATACATAACACAATTAAATTGTATTTACGACCGAAAACATTTAGAGATTTTGGTGAATATACAATCACTTGTAAGAGACTGTCTAGTGCTTTTTAACGAAACCTCTTTCGGTGATGGGTGGCTAATTTAGCAATAGGCGAGATTAGCAGTATATAGACAGTCGGGATTTTTGTCAACGGCGAGGCGAACGGTTTCACGCGGTGGCCGATTTGGGGTTGACTGTGGACTTTGTCTGTGGTTTAGCTTTTGCAATAAGTTTAGTTGCCAGAAACGCATGGCGCTAATATTCTTACTTCTATTTTATTTTATTAATATTATCTAACTGTGCCAGAAAAATAAAACAAAAGTTTTGACGGTAATTCAACTTCACCGATGCCCAATACATCCACTTTTCCTCTAACTTTCTGCAATCCAAATCGCTTGTGTTGCTTCCAAACTGTCATCTTCATTCATATCAGCTGATCTCCACATATGCAACTCAGACTTCACTATAAAAATTTGCACTCATGGAGAGAAGACCTTCTTTACCCTGCAGACACGACATGCGAAGCACCTCATCTTCTTTCCTGCTGGTAAGTCTCCCACTTCATTGTCACAATTACATGGAAATGTGTACATAACTTGCGCTTACGATTGGCTTTAATAAGATTTCTATATAACAATTAATATGTTATAACAGTTGATATAAAAACCCATCGTTTACTGGCGTGCATGTAAATTGCACAAAACAACCACGCAATTAAGCAGTAAGACATGTATTTTAAAAAATTTCCACTATACATTTTGACTGTACACTTGGGCACATGTTTACACTCTACCCTGACTCGAATATCTCTGAATGAGTTTCAAACAAAAATGTGTTACCCCACCTAATTGTAAATTACATGTCATCACGGTGATGTTGACAATTTACGCTAAATATAAATGTACACACATACGCAAAAGAATGGCGCGAGTTTCTTACATAACAACAAATAATTTATTTATTACATTACTTTACTTCACATTAGTTTCCTTATGAACGCTAATATGTATTCCTCTACTATCATAAACATATTCTATCAGAAAGCTTTAAATTAGGCGTGAAATCAAGTAGTGGGACCTAGAAATATGGAAGTATGCATGACGACAAGAGGGGTGAATTTACCTCAGATATGAAAGATTTTAGACCTAAAAAAATTTAAAATAATCAGATGGAAGATAGTTAATACGTCATTTAGTTAAACGAATATAAATAGCCTCGATTTCAGCGATACCTTCCAATTCTTTGAACATTTTTATAGTTAGACGTGTTTATTTTTTGACTTTTAGTTTGAGGACGGATAATTTGTATTATTTGGATTATTCAGAATACTGTTCTTATCATTTTCGGCCGATTGTACTACCGATCTTCTTCATGTGCATCTTGTCAAACTCGGGAATTTTATTTTCCAACTTGAGGATTTGTATGGATTTTAAAATAAATTCTTCATTACATCTTTGAGACAAGGTTCATGGGGCGTAACGAAAATAATTGGTAAGTAATAATCAGTTTAATGTGACAGTCTGCTGGAAGTTGAACTGATACTGAAAATACAATTTCGAATTACTTAATACTTCTACCTGCTCATGGCGTAGACAAATAATTATCGCAGCAGAAAGCGTATGAAGTTTATTATTATTTGTTTGACGTCAGCAGAAGAGAAACACTTTGGCAAGCATAGAATACAACACAATTATCTTAGAAACATTAACCCCCCCCCCGCCCTAAAAAAATTAAAATTAAGAGATGTGGGGAATAATATACCCTCGTAAATACTAGAAACATTCGTCTAGAAAAGAACTACGGGTAGTGTGGCTTTTGCAATGGATATATATATGTATATATATATCTATATATATATATATATATATATATATATATATATATATAAGTATACATTTTTATTTATGCACACATTATTTGTTACATATGTGCATACATGTTTCGGTTTTACTCTTCGCAGAAAGTGAACCTCTTCAGACCAAAGACTCGAGAGCTCTGGAGTCTTCGGTCTGAAGAGGTTCACTCCCTGCAAATAGTACAACCGAAACATGATGCACATATGTAACGAATAATTTTTGTATGAATAAAACATTATCCTTATGAACAGCTCGACTTAGTATTAAACACTTTTTTATAAACACTTGAGTTTCCACGGATTTACATCTAGAGAAACTAATACAATACATGTACAATATATATATATATATATATATATATATATATATATATATATATATATATATATATATATATATATATATATATATACATGGTCTTGGACCTTTTTCAACCATTAAAATTATGTGGAAAAATACTTTTAGTTCGCAGTTCTGCGTTGGAAAACTACTTTGCTTGTAAGTTAATTAACATTTTACAGTTGTGTTCCAAGAACTCACGCTTGTCTTACCATTATTTTTGGGATCGTCATTTGTTTACTATGAAACCCTGTTTCTGGAATTTAATATCCATACACCTACACACACACACACACACACACACACACACATATATATATATATACATATATATACATATATATCTACATATATACATATATACATATTATTACAAACATTGTATTTGAGTCTATTTATTCTTATAAACTGTCGAACTATGCAACTAAATACACACACGCACACAAGCATATGTATATTTTTGTTTCATTTTACGTCAGTCAAATAATTTGCCCTTTCATAACACAAACACTCTATTTCTATATGAGATAAATAGATATGCGAACATTTCATTAAATCTCTCGTTACCTGTCAAACGTTGAGTTAGTAAAGAAATTAATGACATTCATTTTCCTTTCCCCAATCGGCCAGTTTACTACATATTTATTGTGATCTCTTGGTCTTACCGGATTACAGGACAAACATTTATCTAGTCCGGTGAAGTATAACGCTAAGTGGTGTTACTTGAGGTAGCATTACTTTGAGAAAGGGCACCATTCTTCGTATGATCCAGTGTATGGCCGTATTAAGGGGATGTTATTTGGGCTTCGAATACTATTTTATTTTGAATATTTGGTCAGGGTTTACTTGTAGGCGAAATATCCTAATGTGAGGTTATCCTGCCAAAACACTCGAGAATAGCGTCTAGTAGGTCATTAAAACTGTCTGCATATATATATATATATATATATATATATATATATATATATATATATGTGTGTGTGTGTGGATGTGTGTGTGTGTGACATAAAAACTCTCTTATCATAGTAACTAGCATTATATAATAACACATACATTTACGTCAGAATAGCAGGAATCATTTTGTTTTATTTAGTTTGATAAGCTGTCACTAATGCGTTATACCCTATTTTATTTATTTAAAGCAATACAAATCTATAATAGTTATATAGTAAAGTTTTCATCTAAACAAGCTGTGCTAATGCAATGTATGTTCAACCCTCGATGTTTTCCTATCTTTTTCACACTCATTCAAGCTTTGCTTTTTTGGCTACTGTTTATTTTTCTAAATATTCTTGGGTTGCAATAGACATCTTCTAGTACTTTCAAAAACGTTTTAGTCGGGGTCTTGTTGGTGATATTATAATGAACGCCTAATAAATACGAATTTATTAAAACAGCATTGAGCGAGCGAAGGCCTATTATTCTCGGTTAAAAATAATAGCGGGTACGTCAGAAATATTGACAATCTGATATCCTTTCTTTTCAAAGTGTTTGTGTTTTTTTTGTTCGAGTCAGTCTTTATATCGATTAGATATTTGAGATTACAGCTTGTCTTAAACCTGAATGGTTTGAGGTGAGATACGAGACAGTTATGAAATAGTAGTTAATGGCTTTATTAATATAATCTTTGTTAACCAAGGCATAACTATATATTTTTCCCAAAAATACAAACATAAACAGTGGCTGAAAAGAGTCCGGCATATAAGGAAAACTATAGGTCCCCTTAGTTTGTATTAGAAACCTACGATGTTGTCTTAAACTTCTGTAATTACACACACACACACACACACTCACACACACATATATATATATATATATATATATATATATATATATATATATATATATATATATATATAATTATTTCCACAATCAGACAACGCCGCAGCCCACAACCTATGAAAGAAACACACCGGAAGTCCGTTTCTTTCATAGGTTGTGGGCTGCGGCGTTGTCTGATTGTGGAAATAATTATATATATCATCTCACATTCAAGAAATCTAATATATATATATATATATATATATATATATATATATATATATATATATATATATATGTGTGTGTGTGTGTGTGTGTGTGTGTGTGTAATTATAGAAGATTAAGACGACATCGGTACGGTAGGTTTCAAATCCCAACAATACATATATATATATATATATATATATATATATATATATATATATATGTATACAGGGTGATTCATAAGTCACTTAGCTATTTAAAATTATTATCATATGAAGTACAAACATACTATGAACTTTTGATAATTGTTATCTTACTCTCTAATAACTGCTATCTGTTATTTTAAATTTGGTCGTTTATATATTTGTTTCTATATATATTTATTTTTATTTATTAAAATTTGTGTAATTCATCATATGTGCTTTTTTTTCAGGCAGTATGTCATTTACAATTGAAGAGCGAATTTTTATTGTTATTCATATGGCCAAATTTGATGAATCTCCCACACTTGTTGAAAGGCAATGACGACCTCAAATCAAAAATCACTGCCGAGTTTGTTAAAATTAATCAATCAAATATGCTACAAAGAGTCGTAAATTCCTTGCAAAAAAGAATTGAGCTATGCATGTAGAACAAAGGTGGTAATATTCAACATTTGCTGTGATTTTAAACTCCCATAAATGAATTTGTTGAATAAACTTTCTGTTTTGTATTACCGTATTTTTTAACTTTAGAATTTCAAAAATAAATAACTAAGTGTCTTATGAATCACCCTGTATATATATATATATATATATATATATATATATATATATATATATATATATATATATATATATATATATATATATATACATATATATATACATATATACATATATATACGGTGCCCGCCTGAGATTGTGATTTTCCTGCGCTGATTAGAGCTGTACGCTCGAAACGACGTCGTACGTAGGTAACATAAAAAGTAGAGCACATTCAGAGAGATGAAAAAGACATTCAAGTGAAGACCCATTGGCATACCCCGACCCTGTCGTTTAGTAATATCGAATATCTTGGTATTTATTCCCATTGTCATCAGTGAAAATATCACTTACGTATCTGTTATCACGTGACACTCTCACGTGGCTTCATTGACTAAGTGTACGATTACAGTTTCAAGGTGTCTGTGTTCGCGC
Organism: Sepiola atlantica; assembly: GCA_963556195.1. Classification (NCBI taxonomy): domain Eukaryota; kingdom Metazoa; phylum Mollusca; class Cephalopoda; order Sepiida; family Sepiolidae; genus Sepiola; species Sepiola atlantica. The sequence goes on along the minus strand of OY744519.1, from coordinate 190,660,807 downwards.
CATGTAACCATCTCCTGCGCTGATGAGAACCGTAATCTTGAAACGACGTATAAGGTAGGGGAAATATTTAAAAAATGATGTAATATGATATATATATATATATATATATATATATATATATATATATATATATATATAAGGTTTTTACTTTTGATGATATTTCTCTACGAATAAATACTACACCCAGGAAAAAAGTATGTGTTTTGTAAATGCATCAAGGGTGTATATTAGACAACACGCAGTATACCGACTACAAGCGTATATAATGAGCTTATACACACCTCAGCCGACACGACTACTTTGCATAATTTACCATCTGTGTGACTATGCTTTTACTTCATACAGCCATTACATGTTGTATGTCCTACTGTTGGCGTTTTTTAGTTTGTTTTACTTTTTCTTCGGGGGTGTGTTAGAGAAAAAAATAATAATAAGTAATAGTAGTAGTAGTATTTTTATAAGCAGTAGTAGTAATAGTAGTAGTAGTAGTAGTACTGTTATGAAAACATATATGTTTCAAAAGATGATAGTGAAACAGCACAAACTTTACTATTAACCAAATCTTTGAATTAACACTATATGTTTATAATTCCTAAATAAATGATTGATTTCGTAGTATAGTTTTATATTATTTCTAAGGCCAAAACACGACTATAATTGTAAACTATCTAGTATGTTATGTAATTAGAAGATACTAACATTTTGACAGACCCATATACATAGATATATATGTGTGAGTGTCAGTCTGCCAATCGCGAACACTCTATTATTGTTTGCCCACACAAGGTGGTTTTAATATATATATATATATATATATATATATATATATATATGTATCCACATCAAATATAAACTTTTATGTATAGATTTTCAGTATTTACTTCAACAGTGCTCAATACTCGTGTAGAGCCATGTAGCAAGTTATAAAAATATATTTGTGGCAATTAAGCTACACAGAGGTTTCCGCGTTTCATCCCCATACACAATCTTTAATCTTAAATTAAGAAAAAATATATATATACATATATATATATATATATATATATATATATATATATATATATATATATATAGAGAGAGAGAGAGAGAGAGAGAATCAGTGTAGACAAATACATTCACAACATTATTCATTACAGTTTCAAGCATTCAGGATCAACAACAATTAGGTATACGATCGTTTCTGAGACGTTTAGCTATTGTTTTCATTTAGGTATGTTTTGAATGAATCAACATATATCACTTCTCTAGCGCCTTATATAAAAGGTCGCAAACAGAAGTTTAGCGAAAACATCAATATATTCTACTTATTTCACAAACATATTATATTTTTACAAAAATAATTATATATTCAGAATTGCACTGACTCCAAGCGAGTTTGAGGTTACATATCAGTACAATCGTTCTATAGGTGTCTAAGTAAAAAAAAAACATAAAATGGTTCGCCGACGGATGAAAACGATAATTGTAACTGTTATAACTCATCAATATGAGAGGTACAAGAATAGGAACTCTCACTGACGATTTCTCCCTTTCTTTTACAGAACTCGAGTATTATGCTTTTTCTGCAAGATATTTTCTTATTTCGTCTATGCTATTGTCTACACCAGACTGAAGTATTTGAACAAGAAAATAAAGTATTCTACTCAAGTTATTTGGCTTCGTCATGGTTTAATATAAAAATAAAATCATTTGTTTTTATATCTCATGTTCCTGTAGCCGAAACCGTATATTGCTTTACTCGTTTTGGGCCCAGACAGATAAACACTTGAATTTAAAAAAAGTAAAATTGTAGAACGACATTAAATTGAATGGGTTTGTTTGTGTTTTATTTCTTTTCGCGGGAATTTCTATAGAAAGTAGAAACGAGTGTATATAATTATCGGATTGTTCGCAAAATAATTCTTATACAATAGCATCCTAATTACATAGCTTGTAACTACGATCGGGATTATAATGTACGCAATGCCAACTACAAAACGTTTATGTTAGTGCAAATAAAGCATATGTCATCAAAGTATATCTAAGCGGCAACACTTCTTTTAGATTGTAACGCTTTTTTACATTTTCATATCCTACATGAGTATTTCCTTACGTTTTCATATTCTAGATAAGTATTTTATTACATTTTCATATTCTACATGAGTATTTAATTACATTTTAATGTTCTACATAAGTAGTTTTTACATTTTCATAATGTACATTTGAATTTTCTTACATTTTCATACTGTACATAATCATTTTTTGCATTTTCATATTCGACATAAGTATTTATTTACATTTTCATATTGTACATTAAAATTTTATTACATTTTCATATTGTACATGATCATTTTTTGCATTTTCATATTCTACATAGGTATTTTTTACATTTTCATGTTCTACATCATGGTATTATTACGTTTTCATATTCTACATAAGCATTTTGTACATTTTTATATTCTACACAGGTATTTTATTACATTTTCATATTCTACATAAGTATTTTTTAAATTTTCTATGTTCTACATAAGTATTTTGTACATTTTCATACTCTACATAAGTATTTTGTACATTTTCATGTTCTACATGAGGATATTATTACGTTTTCATATTCTACACAAGTATTTTTACATTTTCATACTCTACACAAGTATTTTTTACATTTTTTATATTCTACATAACTATTTGGTACATTTTCATATTCTACATAATTATTTTGTACATTTTCATACTCTACATAAGTATTTCGTACATTTTGATACTCTACATAAGTATTTTTTTAATTTTCATGTTCTACATGAGGATATTATTACGTTTAAACTGTCTGCATCACACTATTAGTTTATAAAACCTATTTTTCTCGCATTTAAAGTAGGATTAATAATGTCATAATAGAGGTAACACGCCGTGCTTGCGTGGTCCCCCTCTGTATGTAACTCGATGTGGCGAGTGTAAAATGCAATAAATTTGGGAAATTTGGGGAATTTTTGACCCCCTTTTGTTCCCATGGGGGCGCGAACCAGAATTTTTCTGAGGTCAAGAATGCTCATTTCCTATCCAGAACAATTGCCTCTACATTTTGGCCAAGTTTCAGAAAAATTGAATGGATGATTTAAACGTTATGGGAGAAAAGGGTCATTTTTTCCCATTTTGGGGTCTTTTGACCCCCTGGGGGCGCGAACCAGCTTTTTTTCAAAGGTCAGCGATACTTATTTTCTATTAGGAACAATTTCCTCCACATTTTGGCCAAGTTTCAGAGAAATAGAATGGATGGATGAAAAGTTATGGGGCAGAACATTTCATTTTTTGGCATTTTGCCATTTTGACCCCCTGGGGGCAAACCAGCTTTTTTTTTTCAATCGGAGAATGTCACTTTCTAACCTGACCGAATTTACAACTTCATGCAAAATTACAGAGAAATTCAATGGATGGTTGCGGAGAAAAATCCAGACGGACGGACATGCCTCAAAACATAATTCCCCCGATTTTATAAATCGGGGGACCAAATAGCTTAGGTTCGTAATATTCAGATATTGGATTCGAATCCTTGGATCAGCAGAGCAGTTATGTCATCCATACGCATAAGTGTTATTTATAAGACGAAATATATATACGGATTATAAAAATACTTATTCATTAAAAATAATACCTACATATATATGAACGTTGTTTCTATAGACTTTTTTGCAGACCTCAGAAGTGCATTTGACTAGTTATTCTGAGAAGTTCATCGTTTCCTCGATATATTGTGATAGGAAATAAAATATCAAACTAAATTTGCCCATTGCCCCTTGCCCCTTGCCCCAATACGGGTTTCCCGCAGGTGGTCCTGACCGTTGCTAGTTTTGAGAACGTGTGTGATTGAATGTTATTGTAATATAACCTACTTTTTTCAATTAAGTATTCGCCTATTCTGCAGTGTTTTCCCCCTTTGGGATACAAGAGAGATTGTGATCTTACTTTTTTCTATCCTTCCTTTTTTTTTCTAATTTTCGCTAGAAAATAATAGAATTTTTCATCTTGCAACATCGGTTTCTATTTATATTGACAGGTTTAACTGTATCTGGACTTTCGCAACCCAGTTACACCTTAGGGAATAGATAAACTAATCTAAACTGAGCATTGTTCTAAAGGGGTCGGCCCACAAGATGAAGTCGATATAAAAAGAAGATTATAAAAAAATAAATAAGACTGTGAAAGAATTCCCTCGTCCGGTATAAGGCCATTACTTTTTTATAAATCTTGAAGAACAACTGGAGTAGTAACTTGATAGAAAGATGAGATTGATGTATTTCAGCAAACTATTCGGAATACTGTTTTCATTTTGGGTGTTCTTTTTATAACCTTTCGGCCGATCTAACCTCTGGCCTTCGACATGTTTATGTTATCGAACTCATCCAGTGAACCATCTAAAACTTACTTCATATCTATCACTTACTCTCTCTCTCGTTTCAGGAGAATGTTGTTTTACATTGATCTTATTCTATGTCACAATGTGTTGGTGATCAAGATGATATTGTCATTGTTGTTATTGTTATTGCTTCATCCTCTTTTTTTCTTTTCTTTTTTTAGTATGAAAAACCTGACCACCATAGCTAAACATAAAACATTTTTTAGATGTAATAAAACACCTAATAAAATAAAATATTCTGGGTTGACTTCTCTGGGTCAGCTTAGTGGAATTTGTGTGGAATGGGAGAAAGGGCAGTAGTACGTTATGTTTTTACTCCTGAGGATGTGAATTCAATTTCTTAGAAAACAAAACTGCTTGCAGAATCAACAAATAGTTATAAAGTTCGATAAACGATTGTTCTGTGATTGAACAACTTCTATTTATATTGATCTAATTAGATGAAATTTAGAAACAACTCATTAAGTTAACCATCTCTTAAAATCGACTCCGCAATCTGTTATAAGGGGATGATATATTCTTGTCTTTACAGACGGTGCTCGTCTCCCTCAAATGTATCGTTATGTCCATGTTACTAAATATAGCCCACATTTGGACTCCTTGCGACTAGAAGCTATGTTCCAAAATTCATAATGATTGGTTAATTAGTTTAGAAGTGAATCATGTACAAATAATATATAAACATATAAACATTTCTAACTTTATATTTATATTTATATTTATATATATATGTCTATATATGCTTTAAAGAATTGATATTTGAAATGCGTTATATTACTATTAATTTAATTGTTGGTGGTTGAGAGTGTTTGTATAAAACATTGAGATTTCGCTTACTCGTGACTCGTGCCTAACGCCGACTGTCAACGGAACAGTTGAACTTCGATCCCGGTTCAAAGCGCTTACCTATCTTGCCACACGTAAGAGATGTGATACTGTATGCGTGTTTATGACTCTCCCCACCCCTTCTCTTTCTCTCTCTCTCTCTCTCTCTCTCTATATATATATATATATATATATATATATATATATATATATATAATCTCTGACACACCCTGTAAAACATTCACAGCAAGAACTCGTCTACTACAACCACGGCAAAGAGCTTTCTCTCTCTCTCTCTCTATCTCTCTTTACTATAAACAAACCAAAATTACCACGAAAATATTTTTTTTTCCTAGAATATCTTATCTATTTCCCAACCGACTACAGGTCTAATCTAATTCAAGTCTAATGTGAATAAATACTTGTTGAATCGTTCTGTACGTTAACCCCTTCCTTTTAAGTAATCTCCTGTCTATACCACTATCGTGTCCTGTTCATTCGTTGAGGCGATCATCGCCCAAGTTACGATATGTTTAATCACTATCTTCGAGTAGCCCCGCCCCTTGATAAGCGGTTGTCATGTAGTAAAAAAAAGGTTTAATCAATGGATGAACACAATTGGATTGTCATTAAAATAATTACACAAAAGTGTTTACTATTAAAAGCTAACGTATTACCAGAGTAACATAGGAAAGCCGTGTTTTGTGTACTTTATATTTAACACCGATCTGACGTTATTTTTATCAGTCGAATAGCCCGTCAGTTCCAAAGAAAATCATCATCCCTTATCTAGTTGTAATAGGTACATCTTAAAGATACTCGCTCAGAATGAATTTGTATTCAGTCGGACATCAAATCCGGTTATTGCAATTGCTTTATTTGATTTGGCTTAGAAGTTTATTGTATAATAAGTGAATGGACTCGGTTGCACAGAATAATAAGTGACTGACCTTTCTTTTTAATTCTGATATATTGCAAGGGTTTACCCCCCCCCCCCCCATAGAGCTATTATGCTATCAACACTTATGACAACCGAAATTTATTCGTCGGTAATGAATTCGGTACATCTCTTTCTTCAGTTCTTTCTTTCTTTCTCTCTCTCTCTCTCTCTTTCTTTCTCGCTCTCTATCTATCTCTTTATCTCTCTATCTATATGTATATAGATCATCGTCGTCGTCGTCATCATCATCATCATCATCATCATCATCATCATCATCATCATCATCATCATCATCATCATCATCATCATCATCATCATCATCATCATCGTCGTCATCATCATCATCATCATCATCATCATCATCATCATCATCATCATCATCATCATCATCATCATCATCAGTGACAGTATCATCATAAACAACAACTAAACATATTTAGTTTTAAAATTGTAAATGTTTTAATGTATTATTGAATTCAATAAGCCTAAGTTATTTAGATTCCAATATAGTACGGATCAATGGAAACAAATTTCGCGTGTATTCATTTAGAAAGTTTAATATCGATTCTCTTTTTGAGCGAACTTAGTATCTTGTTTTATAGCTTCAATATTATACAGTCTTAAATCGCAGGGAAGGGCGATCAATATATATATATATATATATATATATATATATATATATATATATATATATATATATATATATATATGTATGTATATATATATATATATATATATATATATATATGTAAGCTATACGAGAGAAAATAAGTTATCTCCAGAAAAAAAGAATCGATATCGAATACAGTCATTATGAATATTCTTTACTTAGTTACAACAACTGAAATTACAAATAATTTTTAAACTACAAATCGAATGTCGGACTTTTGTAGAGAATTTAAGACGCTGAAAACGTACGCACTTTTTTTTGTTTACAGTCTTGTAATAAATATGATTAGTTACCTGGTTTTATTGAAAAAGAATTTTGGGAATTTTATGTTAATGAAAACAATTGAAAATACTTTTATTCGTGTACTTTTATATACGAAAAAGTTATTTCTTTATAGTAAAAATAAATGAATTTTATTTGCAAATTATTCGACAAAATTAAAATTTTTATTTCAAAAGTTTGAAATGTTTTCATTTGTAGACTTTCTCAAATAATAATGTGCATTATCTTGTACTATCAATCCAAATAATTACTAAATGCTAGTACTTTAATTTACATATTTCTATTGAAAATTACTGACAATATTAGTTTAAATAACATGTTTGTAATAACTCCTTTGTATTGTTTAATTAATTTAATTAATCAGTGTTATATCGGAAAAACTAATGCGTATATATATATAACAAATAGTACAACAATATTACAAATATATAAGACCGAACGTAAATTTATCATAAACTGTAAGAACATGATAATGCAAATGAGGTATACACATGTGTGCGTGCGGATAGTTAATCCCTAGTATATATATAAAGTATTTCAGGGTACTATGTTTCACTATTCGTTAAAATAGCATAGAGCCCGTGTAATGGAAATATAGATGTGAAAATTAGAAAACAACTTTCACATCAATACATATATATGTATACAAACAAAGATTATATTATAGCGACCATGTCTTCATTCATTGTTAAATAGATCTCTTTAAGTACGACTAAAACATGCTTACTGGGATCAAATTTTCTATTGTTTATGTATACATACTCTTCGATTAAAAACCAACATTTATTAACTTTGAACTATGAAAGTCTAACTACAAATAATATATATATATATATATATATATATATATATATATATATATGTATATATATACATGTATATATATATATACATGTATATATATACATATATATATGTATATATTTAAAAATAATTTTAATAATAAAATATGGTATATCTACAAACGACTTTTTGTCTTTTAAAATATTTATCAGTGTAGCTATACTGCTTATCTGCTAACCGCACGATTCGTACCCTAAACTTCGGATTTGATAAGTCTACATCTATATCCGTGCGAGTAACCGAGCACCTGTGCAAATAAGAAGTATGAATACTGCTTTTAATCAGTACTACTTAAATACATAAAAGGTAGTTAAACCAAGAGAGGGAACTCTTTCAGTACTGCCAGAGCGAAAACAATTAACCATTCGCCAAAAGAGTGTCAACTATTTTAAGCGTGGTCGATTAATATGCCTTTAATTATTAAATAACTTTCGATCTACAAACAAGTTTTTTGTGTCTTTTTAAAGATTCATAAGTGTGGTTATACAATTGATATGTTGCGTATAAAAGACAATGTGAAGTAATGCGCTAACAACTTTTCGACATCCATATAATTTAGAATACCTCCTTTTATATGTATACACATTTACAATCTGATGTTGCATGCGCGGTCGTAATATATTATCATACTGCTTATTGTCAAGTATATCGTCAAAATTAGTTTTATAAAATATGTTTTTGTTAAGTTATTTATTTTAATACACAATTATTGTATAATGGACACTGACTTTATAGCCGCAGTTACTAATATCTGTAACTTCTACATCAAATACTGTTAAAACAAGATTAAGATTTTATGGACTATAACAGTTTTAATGTTAATGCCCATTTCTCAATGCATGAATAAAAGCGAAGTTAATCTCGCTGTAAAACTTAGGAACTAGACAATTTGTCCTTTATAATCATGAATAAAGAACATATTTAAAACTTAACGGACTGTATTCATGCTTTATTCTTATTGAAATCGCTACAGGAAAGACTACATGATATGATGAGTTATAAAGAACGAAATATGTTTATCACAAATAGAATCTATGGCATGTACATAGATGGCTATGTACATTAGCATTGAAATAGAAAGGTTATGGTTAGGAGGAAAACAGCAAACAGGAAGACAGTTCCACACGCTTGCAGTTCTTGGGAAGGGGCTTTATATCGAGGTATCAACATAGAAAATTTAGGTAGATCACTAGACCAACAAGTAACACGAACTATGGCAAAGGAAGCAGGGAATAGATCAAGCATTTCTGCAGAACACGTGACATACTAGTATTTATAGAACAGGCTGATACTAGCAACACTACGTATGTGAGATATAGGTGGCAGAAATAAAAAAGAAGTGTGGGCGCAACTAAATTACAGATAGTTCTGAACATTAGCAAAAACCCTTAAATGAGACAGAGATTAACCAGATTTGATATCACAGCAGTCCTCGATGTTTATAGAAAAAAACTTAGACTAGCAACATCACGTCTGTAAGAGAGAGAGAGAGAGGGTGAGAGAGATAGAGAGAGAGAGAGAGAGAGAGAGAGAGAGGTGCTAAGAAACAAATGGTAGAACCAATCAAATTACAGATACGTTTCTGGACTTTATCAAGATCCCTAAAGTGAGACAGAGATTAACCAGCCCAAATATGACAACAGTAATATATACATCGTATGATAGTGTATTTGTTGAGATAGAGTATCACCTCAGATGTGAGAAAGAGTTTAAGGTAATAGTAAACCGACTTTACGAGGAGCAGAAAAAGAAAGGGATATAATATAAATATCTGATAACCAAAATACCAGGAAGTTTCAGTGTCAATTTCACCTCAAGAACAGAGCCATCCATGAACATCTCAAGAAAAAACACGAATACGATTGAAAGACACTAGATGAGTCTTAACAAGATAAAATGAACCAAGCCATTCGGTAGCCTAATAAACAATTAAACTAAAACCAACTTTAAGAGCAGCTACATATTCCAACTGATCCCAGTTGGCAAAGGAAGAAGAAACACCAGAAGAGAGAATAGAGGCATTACCATATATGTTAATTTTCAGAATAATATTCTCTGTAAGATCATTGATATAGTAACACGCAGTTTGGACCGAGATTAGAGCCCTGAGAAACACAAGCAGTGATAGTGAAAAAGTATGAGAAGGTACACCCACAACTTACTTGCAAGCTTCGATCCCTAACTTTGCTTATTTTGTTATGTTCTCGTCTGAAACAAAGATGAAAATAAAGTGACTATCTAACTAGTGAAAATATACTAACCGGGTGAAAGTATATTTGGTACTGATAGATTATAATTGATAATATATATGTATGTGTATACATACACACACACGCACACACACACACACACATATATATATATATATATATATATATATATATATATATATATATATATATAAGTAACGCGCAATCACATAATCACCGGTGCAATATTACTTTATTTTATTTTATTTCATACTTGCTCTGTTTATTACATTGAGCTCTCATACTCAAATTTCCTTCTGGAGTTAATTTCACTCTAACACTATATATATATATATATATATATATATATATATATATATATATATATATATAAATATATATATATATATATATTATTTTATTTTATTTTATCTTATTTAACTGTCTAATCTATGTTTAACTTGTTTTTAATTTCTGATCTTCATAGGATTTGAGAAAAGGAAACACCCCCTATAAAATTCTTGTCATTTTTAACTTTGTTTTAATATTTATCATTTATTCCTTACCCCTCTAATGAGGAGATTGTTTTTACTTTTAATCATTTGCCGAATTTTGAAAAGGCGAACCTGTTTGGAAAATTTTGTTTTTGATTTTTCTATAATTATCATTGCGTTTTTCATCTACTATGCTACTAACATATCCACATGTGATTCTTTCTCTCAGCGGATTTTTCTCTAGAACAATTTTTTCTGAAGACGTGTTTCTCTGGGCGCTGATTAAGAGACGTTTTTGACCAACTTTATAAAATCATAAAATAAAATAAAATAAATATTTGCAAACAGTTTTGGAAACGATTGTATGCTTTAATGGACTGTATGTTGTGATTCTAGGAACAGTAAATTTAATGCTTTGATTCCTTAAATCATGTATATATATATATATATATATATATATATATATATATATATATATATATATATATATATATATATATGTATATATATAATGTAATGTGAGAAAATAAAGATAACAATTTTATCTTTTAATTATATATTATCTTGAATAGTCAATGCTCGATATACGAGATATAGCTATTGTATAACTAGATAACTGATTAGAATAAAAATTGGGGAAAATGCAATATTTATTAAATCACCAATTGTTCAAACAAATGCAACATTTATTAAATCTTATACTGTTAAAAAAAGGTCGTATAAAAGAAGTTATTTTCGTATAAACCTTGTTTGGACATTTGATGATATTTTTTATGGAAATCACTCCACACAATGCATAGAGCCACTTGACGTAAAGAGTTAAATAACAACGTACTACTGGAAGGGCTAACAAAACGACGAAATAAGTTCAAACTGAAACATGACAGGGCAACGGATAGACTAAAAACAATACCACACGTGTTTTTATAGATACGTAAATTCATAATATCCACTACTTATTTCAACTTATTGATCGCTCGCCGAAAACCCAGATGAAAAGTAACCAATTTTAACTAACTGTTATGAAGTGAATATATCTTTCTTCCTTGCGTGTCTTTGAAGCATGTGGTCATACGATATTTACCCAGTTTACTACGCAGTCATGTGCATCATTGTTGTACTCTGCAAGATTTTTTAATTAAACAAGTTGAGCAGTAGGGCCAGACAAGACAACGTTGCATCGTATGATCCTCTTCTCTACATCCACAGATGGTTGGGTCTATTTTGTAGCTTAATCTACTCATAGCAACTTTTGATAGCCCCATTCTCATTCTCAGGATATTGAGTGTTTTGTACTGGAGCTATGGTGCCTTTCAACTGGGATAATTGATATGTCAGTATGAAGCGGTCATTCTATAGCCGCCTTGTCTACAGTTTTTGTATGGTCTATTACTGATATGTGGTTAGATGTTCGATATAGCTGAGTAAGATTTTCCTTGTATGTTGTCGTTAACCCGTTGGTTCACGTCCATGAATGAAATGGCGTTACACACATATAGTTTTTATGATTTCTACTCGGTTGGCAACTTCCCGTTTCACATCTGAATGGGCAATTCTAGTGAGGAAATCAATGTAGGAGCGCTCTAAATGTTTTCTTTGGTAGGAGGGCTAAAAAAATTTTTTTTTTCTTTTTTTTAACTGAAAATATTAGTATTCATGGAGTAGGGTAGAACAAACATGGGGGAGGTTAACATTAAAAACATTTTTTTAACTGGAAATATTACTATTCATGGGGAAGGTTTTAAAAGAAAATTGGGGGGGTCTAAATTTGTTTTTCTCCTAACTGAAAATATTACTATTCATGGGGAAGGGTAAAAAAATGTTACGGGGTGGATCAAATTTTTCATTTTTTCCTTTTTTTAACTGAAAATATTAGTATTCATGGGGGAGTGTAAAAAACATTTTTTGAGGGGGGACATTTTTATTTAACTGAAAATATTAGTATTGATGGGGGAGGGCCAAAAAAATTGGGGGGAGCTAAAAATGTTTTGTTTTTTTTAACTAAAAATATTCTTGGTTAGAAACAAAGAAAATCAATGTCTACCCACCCAAGAAATACGACTGGGGCTCCATCGGTTTACGGGTGAGCGTTCATTTCTGACGCGGCAGCCTAGCAAAAATATGCGACCGGAGGGAGGAAATTGTCTTCATCTCGGATGCAAAATATTCCATTCCGGTATGTGTTTAAATTAACGTAACTTGTCTGTTTATATCACATTACCTAACGCTATGTTTGTTTTACTCAGATCATCCAAGACAGGTATTTCTGATTAGCCAAATGGGTGCTACCATTAACGTGGGATCGGCTACAACGAGTTCAAATTATATAGGATGTATTTGACATTATTATTACTGCTGGCAAAGGTCTGAAATCGAACTTCCTACGTCTATGAGTTAATATTAAATTGTATAAATATTAGGTTTCGATATTAAATAAACAAAACAAGTGTTGATTTTCCGTAAATTGAAACAGTACTCAACAATCCATGGGTTAATGTTCTGCACTTCTAAAATCCAAAAGCATAATAACATTAAACACTCATTTAACGGGGTCATATATTTTTCTATCCTGGTTTGTGTAAATTGTAAACGTGAAGAATAATGCTGTCGTAATTTTGAGGTTAGACATATATTATTATTAGATTAGTTATTCCATTAACTTTGGCTAATATATTTTCCTATGGATTTTAATCACACTAAATATCTGCTAAAATATTCGTCAGTTTTGTGGTTGAGTTATGTTTGAAAATTAATCGGGAGAACAGTTTTTTTTTAATAAATGAATATTTATTTTAAAACATAATAGTATTTTTGCGTTGTTTCTGGCTTTTAAACTAACATCTTTGTATTTATGTGAACACAACGCTTTAAAAGAAGAAAACTATACATATGCATTTCCACGCGCGCGCTAGCGTAACGCTCATCTCCTGATTAGACATCTTGAAAATCCCACCGTTAACATCACACGGACTTTCCTTCTTCGCAACTACGATGTCGAGAGCACCCCAAGAATAAAATTAAATAAAAAAAAACAAACACTGACATTGTTTCTATGTCTGATAATCGCTGGCCTGCAGCTGAAAATGTTCTATTTTTGAATAAATGAATAATTATTTAAAACAAAAGATAAATAGTATTTTTGCTTTGTTTCTGCCTTTTAAACTTACAAATGTAAATTCCTATTAACACAACGCTTTCAAAGAGGAAAAACAAATATCTCTATTTCCCTATATATATATATATATATATATATATATATATATATATATATATATATATATATATATATATATATATGTATGTATATATATATATATATATATATATATATATATATATATATATATATATATATGTATGTATATATATATATATATATATATATATATTTATTTATTTATTTCGTTGTAAACTATACCCATCTAAAAAATCAACCGATCATTAAGAATTGTGAGACAAAATTGCTCGGTATAATTTAGGTAATGTTATATATATTTAGTTTAATTATGTTTTGTGCTAAGGCCGCCAAAACGGCATGTAATCCGATTTGTGAGAGCTGAGATACCTTTGATTTCTGTGAAAATGCGCCGATAGCTATTAGACATCAATAAAAATATATTTGCGAAATGTCGGTTTCTATGGAGTATCTTGAAGGGTGTTTAAAGATAATAATGTGACCACAAGCTAGTATTTTTTAAATGCATTTATTTTATATTTGTATTAAATTACTCTTCATGACTAATTTATTCTATCACTAATTTTCCTGATTCAAGAACATGATGCACTTACTTTTAACAGTGTTTTCATAGATTGGTCATAAAAGCATATACATCAATTATCTATCTATAGTATCT
>OY744519.1:190613820-190641320 GCA_963556195.1 Sepiola atlantica | reverse complement strand
AAAGGAACCCTTTTCTGGTGTTAACACTGGATCTCTATATAATATACATATATATATATATATATATATATATATATATATATATATATATATATATGAATATTGCATTAATTTACTGCTTTACTTGTTAAACGTTAAGTTAGTAAAGAAGTTAAGAATATTACATTTTTATTTCCAGTTTACCCTGAAAACTATGTTATAGTATATCTTTCTTGTTGTCTCTTGGTCTTTCCCGATTCCAGGACAAGCATTCATCTAGTCTGGTGAGGTATCCAGCTAAGTGCTGTTACTTGAGGAAACATTACTGTGAACAGTTGCACCATTCCGTAGTTGCCAGTGTTTAACCGTGCCACGAGGATCTGATTTGTGCTTCGAATACTATGTTATTTTGAATATTATATTTGGTCAATGTTTACTTGTAGGGGAAATATCCTCATGCCAGATCATTCTGACACACCTTTGTACACAGAGACCAAAAACACTCGAGGATGGTGTCTAGTAGATAATCTAAACTTTCCTGTGTGTAGTCAAATACAAAATAATACAATAGAAAACACAAGAAAATGAAGATTTTTCGTTGCTCCGAACGAAACTGGTTAATGTATTTTTTGTTTTGTTTCTTATTTTATTCTTTTTAAAATTTGATTTCATGTAACGGTTTTAGTATTTGTTTTCTATCTGGCTTAGATGCCTTTAAAAAACGTAGAAAAAATGTTCATTTATATGGAATAAACTGCTATTAACTTCATCACAAAAGTTCAGTGGTTGAGTTTCTTCGGCGAACATTGCTTCGTATGTTATGCCAATCATATAATGTATCTCCACGAAACGTTATGAATTTGCGCGAATAAAAGCGAATACTCTCCGAAATAATAGAATGATGAAGACAATAGAACAATTACAAAATCTGAAAGAAGATAATAAAATTAAATCTTGGGTAAAATGTTTGGAAACCGGCAAATAAGTGTTCGCATTCTTTGATTGTAGACACATATTTAGATGGACACGCTTCAAGTAATAGAACATCCCTTTATTAAAAAGGAGGTCGGTAGCGAGACTACTGTGCTTGCAGAAGCCGTAAAAGAAAATTGCTTAAGGTTCGTTACAGAATTATAAAGCCAATTTGAATAATCAAGAAATGTGATTTTCAATAATATACGATTCAGTTATATTGGACATAAGCAATTCAGTCATAATAAGAAAGCTACGACACGATATAATTCAATATAGCAATGAATGAGAATTATTTTTCTAAGTGTTCTTTGACCAGATAAACCAGAGACTGATATCAGAATTGTAAATAAAGTAAATGATTTCAGTTCACGCGTTTCGTATTTGTTTTCTCCCTTGCCTGGATAACTTTAGTGTATATCTCTTCAATACGTTGCAAAAATGTCTTATTGGATAGAAACCGTTTGGCATTGACAATATCACAAAAGAACGATGATTGACTCTTCTTTTGCGTCAATCAGATCACGTATTGCCATGAGAAATAGTGAAAAAAACGAATCAAACAAGAGATGGGAATAATATGAACGATTAAAAATCCGGAGGAATATAATACATCCTCATCAAAAATGTATGGAAACCGACCACTATGAGTTTACATTGTTTGAGTTACGAAGGCAAATATTAAGACAGACACGTTTTAAGTAAAAATTAAAAAAACAACTTTATCACCAGTGAAGTCGATGGCGTGACGTTTCTAGTTCCTTAGACTGTAAAACATATGAACATTGTTTAACCGTTTTCGAAGAATAAACTATTCTAATCTGCTACTTAACCAGAGCTTATCAAACACCCACGTGCTTATGTTTGAATACAAACGGATATGTGTGTGTCATTTATGCGCCGACATATTGTTTGCAAAGAGTACTCATCAAATTGTGTCCTACAAATCGTATACAATGAGTTATGTACACTAGTATTAACCTTCAAGATTATTTTATTATATACATCCGTTTAGATGGGGGTATAGAGTCCTTAACGCCCCCGTGTTTATTTACTTGTTGTAGGCATCGTCATCGTTGTTGTTGTTATCGCTATTCTGAGTCTCAGTAAGATTTTCGTTTGTTGATACAACACCCCGTCAACACTTGTCGGTTACTTTGTAAAAAAGTGTTTTGTTAAAGAATAATGACTAAAAATAAGTTTTTCTACGTATTCTTGTAAGAGATCAAAGATTAGATTTCACATGATTTGGGGCAAAATGAAAAACACGTCTTCTCTCGTTCAAGCCTGGAAATTATTTGGGTGTGTTAGTTCATTCTCTTCCCTAAATCCTGACCCTTGGCCTGTAAACACTTTCATTAACACAACTGCTACTATGTAACAACATTTACCAAACACAGTATATGCCGTAAAAAATTTATACAACTAAATCTTACTTAATAAAGTTACGGCTACAAATATGTTCCCTTTAATTCGTTCAACAGTTTTAAACGCTACAGATAAAACACTAACATATCAAACGTGCTTCTACCAAATTTGGCTGGTTGTTTTCCTTTTTTTCTCTTTTTTGTTCTTCTTTTCCTTCTTCTCCTTATTATTCATTCTATTTTTCTATTTCGTCCTTTATGTTTCTTCATTTTCTTTCCTTTTTTTGTATTTTTTCGTTTTACTTCTATTAGTTTTTTTTTGTTACACTTTTTTCTTTTTTTTTCCGTTCTTTTCTATCGTTTATTATTTCTACTTCTTATTTTCTCTTCTTCTGCAAACCAACAGAGGCTGTCGGCAATCACATGCCAGTGCATTAAACTACCTTAAAATTTGCACAGTCCCCGGATTAATTAACAGTAAACCGGAAGCGATAGACTGGAAAGATGGCGCAGATTTCCATCGATCAGAGATCACGGGCCCCTTTTGAACACTCTAGAGGGCAATAGTTGTACAACCTGGTCATCTTCCTTTCGCTCGTTTATTAAACATTAATCCCTGAACATCTATTTATTAAAGGTTATTAATGCCTACACGGGAACACACGTACACAGTATCGCAGAATAAATTGTTACTATTATTTAGAGGATATATATTAGGATAATTGTCCTAGGCTTGGGTCTAACTAATAAGTGCTTTAATCACGTTTCTATCCAGTAACCGCCGAGGAATTGTCTTTTTGCTTAACCAAGATTGTTTGTTTCTCTCCATAGAATGAAACTTACTGAAACATTGTTGCTAGACAAACACTTAACGGCATTTCTGTCGTATATATGAAGCAACAGATTTTCTGTCCTTCTACTGAAAATAAAGGGAGGTAATTCAACCGAGAGGGATTTTTTTACAACATAAAAAACAAATGCAAGACTGATTTGTTTTTGGGTAACAAGAAACAATTAACAATTTCTTTTTTTTATTATATGAAGTAAAAAAAAATTAAATAAAAAACCCTAACCCTTACCCTAAACCCTAACCCTAAACCCTAACCCTAAGAAATCAGGCGGTGTGCCTGTAAAAAATCTATTGTTTTTTGCGGCTGGTTCATTAAATTACCAGTGTCTCGAAGATTAATCTCATTTAACTCCATTTTCTAAATACTAAATTCAACTTCTGGTGAATTCTGAATGAATGGTACTTGGAGAAAAAAAAACGGAACTCTTCAATTTCGATTTCTTAATCGGCAGCTGCTTCATATATACGACAGAAGTGCCCACTTAACTTAGATAATCTTACTGACAAATGTTTTCTAATCGAATACAATTCAAAATTATCGAGTTGACGCAATCGGTGTAAAACGATTAAGAGATTCCGCAGTCGTATACTTCAACATTTCCGGAGAGACATTTTATTATTCAAACAAAGAGATACTTAAATCGCGAATTTATGAACATAAATAAGCAAGTTCAGTATAGGTAATTGAAGGTAAATACTTTTCTAAGTCTATGAGTTAGTGAATATTATTTCATCTCGTAAAATATTACCCGGCTCAAATTAGCTTTTATATTGTTGTAAAATAATCGCTTTTGACCTTCTTACTTAGTAACAATCAAATTGTAACTAATCTCAAGTGTATCAAAACTATTAATCGTTCCTTTGAAAAATGTATTTTTGTTTAGTAGGTAATTGATGTTATAGAAATCACTTGCTAATATTTATAAATGGTTAGTACTTAAACAATTTCCTGACACAGACAAAATGAAATGACGACGATAGTATTGCGGAGACTATAACTCAAAAGTAAATACATTAATGTCACATTATCCTGTTTCCGATATCATTAAAATCATCTTCCAGTAATTTATAGATCGTACTATTATCTTCTAACTTAAAAACAGGTCAAATTGTAATAAGCATATGATATCCACCGTAATAAGTTGTCCCTTATCAGGATATTCTATCGGATATCATTTGAATCTTTATAACGGATAAATAAATTTACTTTATATATATAGAGAGAAGTATATGATCATTATATTCTGAAAAGACAATCTATCTATGCATATTCATTTTAGTTATTTGTCGCGCTGACATTGATATGAAAAGCTCACTTTTTTATTGAAAAAGTAAAACACTAAATTCCTTATATACTCAGTCGTGGATATGCGTTTGACTTCAAAAAATATAACTAATTTCCATATTTATTTTTAAAACAAACACTCATTAATTCAATATCCGTTTGTTCTCTTTTCTTTGATGATTGGTTTCATAAGACTATTACGCACAGCTCTACTTATGTAGATTTTTACATTGTGCATAATCGCTTAGCATTTTAAGGGCAAAAGTTCTGACACACACACATGTATATATATATATATATATATATATATATATATATATATATATATATATATATATATATATGATAAAAAATGGAAATATTATTCCAAGGTAATGAGAAATGAACAAAGGAACCCAAAATATTATTTATGTATTTATCAATATTTAGTCTTTATTTCAAGACTTCTTCGGGATGGTTGCTTTGAAAAAATAACGCACAGGTACAAATATTTAAAAAAAAAAAATATTTCAAATATTTGTTTCAAATATTGACACTGGGCGTGATTTCTTAAAATCAGCCATCCCGAGGAAGTCTTGATATAAAGACGAAACCTTTATGAACACGTAGATTCTATTAAGGGTTTTTGGTGTTCATAATTGTTCATATATATATATATATATATATATATATATATGTACCTAATTGTCCTTTAGATTAATATATAGACCATTTTGAATTTTTTGAATATTTATTCTTAGCAACACGGTGAGTCAAATTGATACATTATTTATTTTAGATTATGTTTACAGTAAGTGAGTGCATATATAAAAAAATAGGTAATATATTTTGTTGTACAGGATAAACTCCTACACTCATAATGAATAATGAAATATGTATTTTACATAACAGTGTGAGTATTGATTTACTCCTCTCCAGGAGTTAGGCACAAGGCCAGTTTTTATCTTAGCCCACAAGTAAGATGTGACACAAGGTCGGGACGGAAAAGTAGGGGTTTAAAAATTGCCTGGGCAGCTCTGTCGGCATTCCCCGGTAGAGGCGCCTCGGGCAGTAAACAATAAACTTACTCCTCCCCAAAGAGGGGAGGCGAAGCCTGGGAGGGTGGACTTCCTTGAACTGCACAGGATAAACCCATAGACCGGCGTAAATCAAGCCCCGAAGGCCTAGACAAAAGCAGTCTATGGGGTGCAGTATCCATTGGAACAGATAATACACTTTGATCTTAACCAAAAGTCAAACTTTACGCTATAAGAGGTTCCGTCGTAACTTTTAATACATCTGAAGAGAAAGAATAACCTTAATATGTACAACTAATTCTTTATGTATTGTTTACACCTGTTCTAGAACGGATATTCTACACGTTTTTAATAAAACAACCAAATATTGTCGTGTGGTATGAAGAAAAGAAGTAAGGAAAAATACTGAAAGTAACAGTACCATGGGAAGAACACTTTGCTGTTGCAGAACATAGAAAATAGATTAGATATGAAGAGTTGGTACAGGAGTGTGCAGATAAAGGATGGCAGATCGAAATATATCATTTGGTCATTGAGACAAGAGGAAATGTAGGGCGAACGGTTGTAAACCTATTTCGACATTGCTTTCATTGTAACAACTCAGAATTGAGTACATTGATTAAATATCTTAATAAAACAGCAGAGAAACCATCTTATTGGATATGGCTGAAGAGGGATGATATGAACTGGAAGGAGAGGTACATTTTGGATAGTGAAAGAAGGGAGATAATGGAGATAGTGATGACGCCATATTCAGAGTAGTTTATGACGTCAGAATGTAATCAATATCAGTTGTTGATCATGATGACTGAAAGGTGTATCGAGCTTGATGGCATTTATGGGCAGATGAAACCAGTGCTACATAAGCTCCTCGTTATATAGGGGCCCCGCCAGAAACGCAGTCGAAAAATAGAGGCCGAAACTGCGAAGTGGCTCCTCCTGTAAGCTGAAAAACACACAATACTGTGCCATTAAAACCCTATGGGATATCTAGGCTAAATTGGTGCATAGGTAATGAATAATTATTAGTTAACCCCCTTTTGTCAGATAATGGCGCTGTGAGAGTTGGACGCATCTATTTGAGACGGGTTTGACTTACGCGATTTGTAGCGGAGTCATTCCGTGCAGTTCAGTTCGATGTGTTCCCACGGGTGCGCGGAGACATTGACGCAACCTATAGGTCACCGAAGGTCAAGGGTTGAAGCACACCTGGCGGATCACGAGGTTCGTTGACGTCAGAGTCCTTCGCCGTGGGAGAACTGAATTGAGATTAGGAGTTCTCACTTGGAAGCGACGAGAACAAGACACAGTTACGTAGCTGTTACAAGAGGGGATTAAGAATATCAAAATATAAGAGCCTTAGTAGAATGTTTCATATTCCTCTCTCTACAAGTAATTTCGAAATAACTAGTGAATTTAGTTAGCGTAACCTCTCTCTCGATCCCAACGAACTCATCAGGTCGGCTAATAAAATAGTTAAATAAACCCTGCTCGAATTACAACAGAAAAATACTTTGTTGTACTTGTTAAGAAGTTGATTTCAGCCGACGAAGAAACGCCGGTACGATGGACGACCAACGAAGATTAGGGCGACGGCGGCAGCGTCTGCGGGGACGGTGATGACAAAGACAACCATAGCAGTCGCGGAAAATGGCTGCAGGCAGACGACGAGAAAAGAAAGGAGAGAAAAGAAAAGGTTGGTACAAGTAGCAGTATAGCAGCGACGGCGATCGAGAATCGGATCGAGTAGCTACGATATATCGCCTCATTTGCATCAACGGCGAAGGTTGTTCTACGACACGCGACAATAAAGATATGTCAGAAGCCAGTAATGTTACACTTTTACCTCGTAAAGGCTTCAAAGTCTATCTACCCTACAACTTCACACTTAGTTAAGAGAAGAGGTGATATTGATAGATTTATAACTTTCTCAATAGTTATATCAGTGAAGGAGATGCGAGAGTTTCGACTCGATATCCCATGCTTCTACCGAAACTGTTATATTCACGTGAAAGCGATTAGCAGTATGAAAATTGTGATGGTGGCAACAAAAGAAAAGTCAACTTCCTCCAAAACATGTGTCGTTTTAACCAATTACTAATATAGAATAATCTGCCTAATGTTCCACTATGTCAGATTAACAAGATTCGTAATAAAAAGAGACATACTTTTTCGGTTTAGAAATGGCGATATTGAATCCATATAGGTTAACGAAGCATCTTCAATTACCCTAGAAAATATAAAAACAATCATGCGGAATCTTCAAACTTTCATTTCCATTATTTCGCCGCTCACATCCGCCATCTTTGTACTTTAGTATCGGTAAACGAAACATGAAACGAGACTCCTAATATTTCCCCATCTGAATCTAACGCTCGACAATCATCAGAGATGATCTTTCTAATTAGCAACGATAACTTGATAAATTAATCGCCATTTTGTTAAATGGAAATGCCATTGCAAAAATAAGTATACAGTCTTTATTAGACCTCATATATAATATTGTACTCACTCTTGGGCACGGAAATCTAGACAAAGGGATCGTAATTAATATTAAACTTAATAGGCATAAAAAACTTACAAAAATAAGAAAAATATGTTATATTTTTATATAGTAAATAGGTTTAACTAATATATATAACTACTCTACTCGAAGGAAGTATGAGAAGCGACTTAATTAAGATATTTTCATGATACATGGGATTTCTAAAATATGAACAATTATCAGCAATAAATATTAATGTACTACAACAGTAAATAGATTTTTTGGTAAGAGTATTATATTTTTGAAACAATTTACCTCATCAAATAACATTTAGCAGTAGTATAGAACATTCTATAAATAAATTGATGAAAAAATAACTTACAAAGATATTTGTTCTGTATATTTTTATTATAGATTCATATCTTTTTTCTCGTTGACATTCGACCATCATCGAAGATACTCCTTCTAATTATCAACCATAACTTTTTTCAATTAACCGCCATTTTGATTTATAGTGATGATTTTGCAAATCTATATAATTATTAGAGACAATTGTATATCTATAACATAAATAATGTATCAGTTAAATAAAACATAGACTGCCTTACAAAAAATATCCGTCTTTGAATCTACAAAACAACATCAAATTACAGATGATGAACACACATGTATTGTTGATATCGTCTGCCTTTACTAAGCGAAAAAAAGAATACCGGCCATAGTTTGCGTATAAATAATATAAACATGTATTATGAAAATGGACCAGTATCAAAATAGACATAATATTCAAGTAACATTCCAGCTTGTACTATTTCCGTACGACCCCTCACTAATAAGCATAGGAGGCACGCTTACCTGTACAGAATGGGTCAACAGCGCTCTGAAGTCATCCTTATTTTAATTCGTTACTTACTTAAAATGTTGAGATAAAAATTAATGGACTACTTTTTAACAGTAACACCGTATGAAAACCCCTACTTTTCATGTCGAAATAAATACCCCATGTCTCGTCAGGAGATTTCCGTCTACTGTCGAACTTCATTAATTGGAGTGAATAACATTTCCAACATTATCTTAGATCTTTTTACTGCGGATCAAAATGCAGCCGTAGAGAGACGGCCACATATAACCAAATAAAAGACGATCATACCAGCCGTTTTAGAAAGCATAAGACACCATTCCATGTATTAGTTGATTCGTTTTAGAGTTATTTCCCTTGAGATTGAACTCTCAACGACCTAAGTAGAAATGAAATAGAATAGCGTTGTATCAATATATACGTGATTCAATGACAAATAATATCAGAGACTTTATTTATAAACGCAAGGCTTGCACCGAGATCGCGGCACAGTAAAAATGTACATCTATAGAATCGAGAACGTTAGATTTCACCCAGTAATTTTTTGTAAGAGCTATGCAAGATTTGACGTTGTTCTTCCTTATTGACTTTTAGACATTGCTCATCAGTAAATTTGTTAGAAAGTTCGTACAGCGATTAATGATCTCAAAATTCCGAGTCATAATAAAAGTGTGAATACATATTTTCCAATAAGTAATATGTTAATAGATATTGGGAAGATAGTCCTTAAATACCTAAAAGTTAAATGTATCGACGGATATCTATATCCCCCTCACTTACGGACGAAGTGTGTGCCTAACATTTACAGCCATGTCGTAATATTCTAAACTATATGTCCACTAAGCGGATTGAATAATAGTTCAAAAAATCCTAAATCAGTTTACGTTGTGTATCGAACAAGAGATAAAAGTGCACCTGGCGAGAAAGAGCTACTTGTGACTTTACACTTCACATATCTCGTATCAGTTAATTTGTGGAGTAAGTTCGTTTATAGACGATATACTAACGACTTCGATGTATAATACACCTTTAAATACATCTTAACCAACGTGTTTATCCTAAAGGTAATTTATGCGTTTTGTGTGTCTGTGTTTTTTTAGACTTATATTCCCCGGCCTATTTTCACATGCCGTAGCCGTAGATGTTAGCCTTCTGTATATCTTCGACATACACTTTTCTTTGTCTCCGGATGAATATTTATCTCATGCCTGGTTCTGTGTTTATTAGATCAATAACTGTTACTGTGTTCAAAACATCTAGGCCGCATAAACATAAGAATGTTTTAACTTTGGCTGTCTCCAATAGTACACCCTACTCAGCGAATATTTATTTATCTAAAGAATATTTAGTTGTCAATTATTTTTACTGTAAGGGTATGAGCGTATTTATTTAACACAGTTGAACTTATAAGAATAAATAAAATAAATTAAACGTTTAAACCTATTAACATATTCAGCTGGCAATTATTATTGCGGTAAGCAGAAATGATATTTATTGACTTTTAAAGATATGACTTTTTGATTAATAAAAAATAGAAATATGTGTTGTATGAAGAATATTTAAATAAAAAGAGTAAGTCATAGGGGACAAGAAAGATACAACTAGGGTAAATATCACTAAACGTTACTTGCATTTTTATTACTAAGAAAATATTAAAAATGCCTCAAATTGCCCAAATTTATTGCATTTTACACTCGCCACATCGAGTCACATACAGAGGGGGGCCACGCATGCGTGGCTTGTTCTCTTCCTTTTTTTCAGGACAGAATATGAGCGCAGATCAGCGGTAGTAGCTTCTTCCCGCGTCGGGAAGAGACCTGCGGAAGTAAATGCCTGGTTTGGGTTCAAAAGGACAATGGTCATGGATATTTGATCATAGATATTTGGAAAAATTGGATGCGTGTGAGAACAAGGATGTTTTTACCGCCTAATTAAATGAATAAAAATAGTCGTTCTTCGGTCGTTGAAACTGAGGAATTCGTCGCCGCCGTCAAGGCGACAGTAAACCATGATGGTAGCCAGAGTTATGCCAAGATCGCCACTGACCTGGACTTCAGCAGTCGACGTTCTGCCGAACGATCAAAAAAGACTTTGGTTTATTCTCCTACCACAAGTGACAAGCCATGATCATCACATAAGCCTCAAATGATAATTCGAAGTTCAAGGCGGTGGCTTTATTAAACGAGCTCAATCACGACTTGTATGTACTGTATGGTAATAAATCTCTCTATCTCTCTCTTTAACCGCTGACTCGCTATTTACAAAGTTAAATTCCTCCTTAATTATTAACTAATTCCCTATGGCCGAGGGGTTAACGCTCTTGACTACGAATCAGTGGCGATTTGTGTTCGGAGTTCGGATCCGCCATCCGTTGAGAATTAACTTCCTGCACTGAAGATTGCTTTAGCATGAAACATCGATGTCTGTAAATAATTAATATTTATTTATAAATATTATATATAAATATGTGTTTATATGTATACGTATATATATTTTAATAATTTTTATATATATATATATATATATATATATATATATATTACTATACAGTAACATTTCGATTATAGATTGATATCGACGATTTAAAGATTAATGGGTATCTTGAACTTCTTTCTAGAACTACCGCATTTTTTTTACTTAAAGTACTGATGGTTATTCTTAGAAAACATGTCGGATTTAACATTTCTTTTGAATCCACCGATATCAATGTCTGATCGAAATTGTACTGCATTGTATTATATTTAATATCTAACTTTCTTCTATATGATTTTCGCTTCATGCGTATATATATATATATATATATATATATATATATATATATATATATATATACGCATGAAGCGAATATATATATATATATATATATATATATATATATATATATATATATATATTATTAAAAATAACCGACAATTTTTGCCTGGTTATTTTAGTGTTGATCCCTTCAATTTTCCGGATTAAAATCTTAATCTCGGAAGGAAATTGACTGATGAAACTGCCATAGTGTACATGTTGGTCCAGAGTACTTTCTGATCCGTCTGGGTCCATCGTCAGTGGAATAATGACAAACAGGTAAAGACCTGGAGTGAGATTTATAATTAGTTATGGCGGGAAAATTTAACTATGTTTATTAGGTATTATAAGCATTTAAGTATATTAGTACTAGTGTTAAAATTAATCTTGTTAATAGCAGGTGTTTTAGTTTTAATGAGTAAAGCTTCCGAGATTAAGATTTTAATCCGGAAAATTGAAGGGATCAACACTAAAATAACCAGACAAAAATTGTCGGTTATTTTTAATAATACGTGTCTTAAAGAAAAAATGCTGCCTCGATACACACACACACATATATATATATATATATATATATATATATATATATATATATATATATATATATATATATATATACATAACAGAGAGGGCAGGAGGAGCGGGAGAGATTTCTATATATTTTCAAATGATTTCATTTAACACAGAGGCAGTACAGTAGACGTATACCGTACTGCCTCTGTGTTAAATGCAATCATTTCAAAATACCAACTGTCATGTCATGTCTTCGGGCTTTGTTTTAGAAAACAATATTTTGAGTTTAGGCATATTTTTAGTTGAAAGTATGTCCATCGGGAATGACTTATCATTTTCTGTTTTGTTTTCGAAATGTAGATGCGCGATTTAAAAGTTCACTTTTTCAAACGCTTCAAAAGAGGACCCCCGAGGCAACCCGAAAGAGAGACAAATAAGAGAGAGTGAAACAGTTCGAAAGTCCGATAGAGAGAGACATAGAGAGATAAAGTGAGGCTGAGGAAGTGGATAGATCGAGGGAAGAAAAATAGTAATAGGGAGAGAGCTCTCCCCATCAATGCAGTTATTTGTATATTATTACAGTTATATCAAGTGTTCGACTAACGAAAAATATACATAAAATGTAAGCCTGACAAACGAACAAAAATATTATTTCTAATTAAAGTGTGGCAGATCGACAAGCTGATATTAATATATTAAACTACAAATACAATATCGATAAATATGTTATTTACAATAGGTAATCAAACATTTTGAAAATTTTGGAAAATTCAGAAGGTGCAGGCCAAAAATAGCCGTTAGTGTTCAAAGCGACACACAATCCATCATTTTCCGGTGATAAAGTTGTTTCATGCGATATTGCAGGTTCTAAAACATCCTCAAAAGCTATGAATGGACATAGATGGTTAAATCATATATAGTACTTTAATTTAGGACCATTTTCAGGCTGTGAAAGGGTTTTCATGAATGGAAAATAGCCAAAAACTAGTGGCCTGCACCTTCTGAATTTTGCAAAATTTTCAAAATGTTTGATTGTTTAGTGTTATTTATGTATAAATGAACACAAAAAAATACTACTCGCATGAATCTGAAATTTTCAGCCATTACGTCCCACCCCTAATAAAAACCAAACTTGTATATGCAGAGACCTGCGAGTTTCACAACTGACTACCACTTTTTCTCTACCATTTTTTTCATCGCAGGATATGAGTGCAGAGCAGCAGTATCACCTTTTTTCTAGAACCAGGTAGAAGCCTATGCAAGCGAGTGCCTGCTTTAGGTTCAGGAGAACCATGGGCATAGATATTTAGCAAAAATGGATGTGTGTTAAGACAAGAACGAGTTTACTGGCAAACAAATAACCAAAAACGTTCGTTCTTCGGCGGTTAGGACCGACGAATTCGTCACCGTCTTTAAGGCGGCAGTCAGCCATGATGGTAGCCAGAGTTACGCCAAGATCGCCACTGACATGGGCTTTAGAACTTAACGATCTGCCGCAGGATCAAAAAGAAAAGTGGTTTATCCTCCTACAACAAGTCTTAACGCATGATCATCACGAAAGACTCAAATGAGTAGAAGAAAATCAAAGCGGAAGCTTTGCTGAACGAGCTCAATCAGGACCTTCCGGGATGCTAAGATATATACTCGAAATAGTACGGTATACTAATATATATATATATATATATATATATATATATATATATATATATATATATACACATATATACATTTATATATTTATATAGCATATATATATATACATTTATATATTTATATAGCATATATAAATATATATATATATATATATATATATATATATATATTACCATACACTAACATTTCAGTTATACATTGATATAGACGAGTTCTTCAAAAGAGAACCCCCGAGGCTACACGAAGAGCTAAAAGAAAATCAAGAAATAGTGAAAGAGTTAAAAAGACCGATAGAGAGAGAGAGAGGGGGGGAGGGAAAGAGAAAGAGAAAGAGAGAGGAAGGATAGCACGAAGAAAAAAAATAGAACGATGGAGTGCTATTTATATTATTGCAGTTATATCAGTTCAAGTAATTATTGGCGTTGATGGAACTTTTATAATTCAGTAGTAATACATGGAGAAAATTAAGCGTTACACACAGATTTGTGCAAATGATATTAAAAACTGAAACATGACATACGCATCCAACTAATATAAAAACATAAGTAAAATCTAAGCCTGACACATGAACAAAAATACATTTCTAATTCAAGCATGGTAGTTCGACAAGGTGATATTGATATATTAAACTAAAAATAAAATATCGATAAATCCGTTATTTGAAACGTAATCGTGACATAGAAGCAAACTCATGTCTATAACCAATTCATATGATTTAAATACGTACAACTATCAACAGTTATTATGTTTAGATATAGGAAAA
Source organism: Sepiola atlantica (assembly GCA_963556195.1). Classification (NCBI taxonomy): domain Eukaryota; kingdom Metazoa; phylum Mollusca; class Cephalopoda; order Sepiida; family Sepiolidae; genus Sepiola; species Sepiola atlantica. The sequence continues at coordinate 190,626,785 of OY744519.1, read as the reverse complement.
ACATCACGATAAAGAAATAATAAATCTAAAGAAGGCCGCACAACACCCTACACTCGCAACACAAATATAAATGTGATTGGCTTGGACAAAGTCCTAAAAAGACTCGCTAATTTAATAGGCCCCTTACTATCTACTAACCCTCAGCCCCTGTCTCATCACTGCAATATTGCATACTATTCTTGTTTCACATGTTCTCCAATGGATTGTGCTCCGATGAATTTCCTGCTCTAGTGCCCTCTCGACGTATATCCACTAGACCAACCCGATAATCAGTTAAATCCTATCTATTCACTTTGAAGGTCCCCAGATGCTGGAGATCCTTCTACTCCAATAGCTTATTTCCTCGTGCTGCCAGCCTGTGGAACTTCCTCTCTGCTCCCTGTTTCCAAGACTGTACCGACATGCAGAAATTTTAAACGAACGTAATAAGATATCTCGCTGCATAACACCCAACTTAGGATGACCCCTAAAACATACACCCTAATTCTCAGTAGCTACTTACGTCTTCAGTAGCGGCTTGCCTTACTTGTGGTGAACTCTGATAAAAAGATACAATGTTAAATATCTGTAATTATCGTATCATTGGTCGATTTTTTCGTATTGACAAATGTAGTCGGCATAAATTTGAGAAAACATATTTTCACTAATAATTTTACTAGTAAATGTAAACACGAGTATTTAACAAGATGCTACATTTGCAGTTCATTTTCGCTGATATTGTTGGTATTTGAGTTTTAACAAACAAATTACTAATTTGTATCAACTTTTATCGTCTTCATTATTCTCGTGTAACAGGACAGAAAGTAGCTAGAACATCTATAAAAAGAAGAAAAGCCATTTTAACGTTCAATGTTTTCTAAAAGATCTGCGAACGTATTTTTTTTTATCTTGAATACATTAAATAGAATGGCTGAGTTATTGTCTAAAGAGAAATGCATTTGGGTCGAAATTTGCATCTGAAGTTGAATAACAAGTCGCACAAATATTGACGGCTGTCATTAATGAAACTAACAGGTCTTTTTTTTACTATGTTGACAAAAAATATATTCACTGTTAGGTATGTCTACTTATACTGTTGGCATTTAACATAAACAGACGGCAAGAATTGTTACTATTTTTACTCATTTATTCTGTTTCTGTTTCATTTTTATTTTTATTGGCGTGACTGAGCTCGGACATGAAATGTTCCAAAACAAATTCTATTCATATAATTTCGTAAGTTTTCTACATATTAGAACACAGATACAATGCCCACAATTCCCTTTTCTCGAAAACAAAACTATACCTGATGCCTAGTGTGTATCTTACTGTCTGACGCCGAAAATAAACTATGACTTATGTATCTGACGTCGAAACTAAGCTATTACTAACTTTTAATGCACGATGGTAGCAAACAGTTTAAAAATCATAAATCTAAAAATGCTAATTACCTTGAAAAATAGTGTCTCAAATAACATTTCTGTCAAAGTACTCTCACCCTGCAAAACTTACCCTAATGCTAACCCGAACACTTACCCTAACCTTAACCCTAACTCTTAATCAAACATTTGAAACCTTTTTTCGCACAGACGAGACTTCTTATTTCCACGGTAAGCAAGGGAGTTAAAAAAAATAATATATCAAACGATATTTAAGTTCGCAAGTATCTCGACCAATTTTCACTACTGGCATCAATTATCTGCTACACATTTCTCTTGCTACAATGACGTAAGCATCATCTTATTTGTTAAATTTTTATAGACAGAGTTAATATGAATCTGACCCAGTATAAGAAAGTATGTAAGTATATACATATAATAATTACATCAATAGTCAAGTCAATATAACCCGAAGCTAAAATACATAATCAAAATAGCAATGCTCGAATCGATATGTTTTATGCTTGGCATATAAACAATTATTTGCTTCGATAGACTTCAATGAATGTATACACGGTTAGATGATGATGGAGGGCATTTTTTTTACTTTCAGTTCGTCGGACAAAAGTATATTAACTTCTATTTTTACATGTTTAACAACCTCGATTATTGCAATAAAAGAGAAAGCAAATGGAACGTTCTTATTTATTGTTCGATTTCTCAAACGTTATTGAGAATAATAAGTTTTGAAATTGCTCAGACTATTGTTTCTATATTTTACAACGTTTAAATTTGTTTGTTGGCTTCAGATTAATTATTTCATATTATTTCCCGCCAATATGTTCAGCATTTATTAATTAACTAAACTTTCGTCAATACGAATGAGGTATCAAGTAATGCCAGTATACAACTATAATCACGCTGATACTTCGGTTTTGGCAAGACATTTCAAATGAAGCAACGTTGAGCCTGACCAGTATAAAATGGGTAACTATTTAGGGAACACAAAGTAATGTGTGGCACACTATTTTTCAAAACAAATGGGAAAATAACTCGTATAGCAATATGTACGGTGTCGGTATAAATTAGCCAAAAGGTGATTGACATACTGTAAAACCCAACTACAATAACAACAATAACAGTTTCAAAAGGAGACACCGCAGATATAAGTTACTCCAGATATATTAAAAATTATTCACGTATGATTTCGAATTATTTTGGTATTATATTTTAAATAATAAATAGTCGCCACAATCTTTAAGATTCTATTTTAACAATTTTAGACAGCATATGTTTAAATGTAATGTCTTGGCACATGTAACCAGTATCAATACACACTCTCTTTTCATTTAATATGATGTAAGAGAATGATACATATGCCGATGGTTTTACAGAGTAGATACCATACGAGAATTGTATTGTCATATGTGTTCTTAAAGCAACTAAAAATCTCAACCGGTCCTCTCGCCAGCTTCGTCCTTTACGTGTATTGTACCTCCAAAGACTGAAGTCGTTTCGTTCGCTGTATTAAAAACCATCCGCACTGCATGTTGAATAAATTATTAAATGAATTAATACGATCTTGAAAGATGAATGATTTATTCGCAGTGATTGTCAGTTTGCTGTAATTACAAAGAAAAACGGACGAAAAACCGATCTATTTTACGCTGACGTTCTAATAGACACTCTGAAAACGCATCTTCTCACATTCAGGTTTCAATGAAGACTCTAAAAACTGACGCCCAACATTGCGTCTGCCGTATGTATGTCTGACGTCAAATCCGAACATATATTATGGATTTACTTTCTCACAAATCGTAGCTTGATCCAACGTGTCAAGCTTCGAAATGTCAAATGTTTGAATGTTTCATGATCCCTATATCGGGAATATATCCTGTTTACAACATAACGCCAGATCAATTTGAGAAAACATATTTTCACTAATAATTTTACTAGTAAATGTAAACACGAGTATTTAACAAGATGCTACATTTGCAGTTCATTTTCGCTGATATTGTTGGTATTTGAGTTTTAACAAACAAATTACTAATTTGTATCAACTTTTATCGTCTTCATTATTCTCGTGTAACGAGCCTGAACGTAGCTAGAACATCTATAAAAAGAAGAAAAGCCATTTTAACGTTCAAAGTTTTCTAAAAGATCTGCGAACGTATTTTTTTTATCTTGAATACATTAAATAGAATCGCTGACTTATTGTCTAAAGAGAAATGCATTTTGGTCGAAATTTGCATCTGAAGTTGAATAACAAGTAGCACAAATATTGACGGCTGTCGTCAATGTAACTAACAGGTTTTTTTTTACTATGTTGACAAAAAATATATTCACTGTTAGGTATGTCTACTTATACTTTTGGCATTTAACATAAACAGACCGCAAGAATTTTTACTATTTTTACTCATTTATTCTGTTTCTGTTTCATTTTTTTTTATGGGCGTGACAGAGCTCGGACGTGAAATGTTCCAAAATAAATTCTACTTATATAATTTCGTAAGTTTTCTACATATTAGAACACAGAGACAATGCCCACACTTCCCTTTTCTCGAAAACAAAACTATACCTGATACCTATTGTGTATCTTACTGTCTGAAGCCGAAAATAGACTATTGCTTATGTATCTGACGCCGAAACTAAGCTATTACTTACTTTTGATGCACAATTAATGTTATTATACTATTTCAAACAAATGTACTATATTTTTTGTTCAATTAAAAGGGCGTAATAATTGTATATCTTCCGTTGTTCTGATAGAATCTACCTAGGTGTTTTTTCCTTATTACGGAGGGGCAGTGCAGTCTGTTCGTTTGTCCTGATACCATCATCCCAGGAATTATCTCATCCTTTTTTGTGTGAAATAAATAGTGTAGTATCTGTTATGCGGTCATAATATAATCCTCTCAACTTTAATATTCTATTAGGGGTGTAGTATATATTATGTTGTCATTATAGCATCCCCCGAAGCATTGCCTTCTTTGTTGTTGCAGATAGTTTAGTGTCTGTTATGATGCCATGAAGTAATCTTCCTTATCTGTAAGTAGTGTATTATATATTCGTTCGTCATGATACCATTCACCCAGGCATTGCCTTACGTTTGAAAAAAGTGGTATATTTGTTCGTTATATATACTAGCAAAAGTATGGTAATTATATACATTATGGGTATATTTACATAGTCGAAATATTATATTGTTTAGTAGGATATTTAGGTAATTATGATAATTCATACTATTCAGAATTCAGGGTTACATTGCTATTGTCTCGCTAGCCCTTATCGATGCGGAATCTTATGTATTTAAAAAATATTCATATTTATAATCGCCTATATTAAAGATTTTACCATTACACCCTAGAAAACTGGCATGATAAATTGATTGTACTTAACAGCTTCATCCGTTGCGCCACGTACCTATCGGCCGAAAAGTTTCGAGGGTAACATTCAAAATCAGAATAATAGTAGGCATTCAAATTATCAATTATCATCCAAAAATGTCCGAAACAATATATTCAGATGTACGTAATATACAATTTGAAACCAATAATATACAAGTATAATAACCACAACTAGGGCTAATACAAACAAACCGCAATTTTATTTAGCAGAAACGAACATATTAAAACTAGTCACATTATTATAAAGTAGTATGCTTGATAACTTACCATGCCAATTCACATCATAATATTAATGAACAAATTAAAAAAAAAAAAAACTCTCCAATTTAAAAAAGCGTAATTAACCCAGGTTCTTAATTTAATGTAAACATTTTTTCATACACAGAAGCAAACCAACAATGAATGCCACATTATAATTGACTTTGCTGTACGGACTTTATGATTCGAAGGAACGCTTCGAGCCTATTCTGGGCGTGTTAAACTCCCTGATGTTTCTGATATATCCGCAAATGGTTATCCAATAATGAACCTGAACACTCCATTTATTTTCATATTTCCTAGGAAAAAGTTGTAAAACCCTAAATAAATAATAATTAATAAAATGCGAACATCTACATACAGAAGTAAAATAAAAGAAAAACATATTAAAAAGTAATACATGTATACCATCAATGAATAAATGAATTTTACTTGCCCAAAATATAACCGAATGTTACTAACATTAAACAATGTTACGAAAATCAACTGCATAAAACAGTTTAAGTCTAGAAACCAGAACTATAACTAAATAAATTAACTAAAACATAAGAAAATAAAAAATAACGCTTTGTTTTTCAATATGCTATTAATACTCCACATATGTATATATATAGAGTGCTTAGTCAAAATATTTGTTATTCTTACATAGATACGAAAAAGTCAAAAACGAACGTTTCTATTATCCTAGTACATTATTACAAAGGGCATAACACGGTTGCTATGTTTTCACGTGCGGACTGAAGACGTGGGTGTGCCTGGTTCAAATCCAGTTCTTTCCACAAAAACACTTTCATGAAAACCCACACCTATCATAACCCTAAACATAATCCACACCTGACCTTGTGTCTAACCACCTGGTTATGATGTAAATTAAATATAGTGTTACAATGTATGTATTATTGTTTTTCCTTGTGAATTTGTACGTTCACATACACACACACACACCCACCCACACACACACACACACACATATATATATATATATATATATATATATATATATATATATAGTGAATGCTTTTATTCAAACATGTACAAGGTCTTCTACACTGGCATGTCGATGTTATCGATCTACAGCTCTCAAGAGCTGAGGTCTCATCAGGCAGAAAATAGTTTTTTGATTCAAACTGGTTGCTGAATTCCAGGGAGAATGAAGTCAAGCAAAAAAGAAGAGGAGAAAGAAATAAAAGTCATGTGACCGATTTTAAAATATGATTGCCGTTAGAAATTACTATTTTCTTATTTTTATCTTTTATATATTTTATATATATATATCCAATGCTGAGCTGGGGTAGAAAGGGGGGGCGAGGAAAAGAAAAAGAAAAAGAGAAGGGGAAAGAGATACAATTGCTGTCAGAAAAGTTTAATTTACAGCTATTTATATTTTTATTTTGTATTTTTATCCAACGCTTAGTTAGGGTGGGGGGGGGGTGGAAGAAAAAGAAAGAGAAAGGGGTGGAGGGGTGTTAGGGGTGGATGTCTATAGCCATTTAGGATTTGTTGCGGGAATGGTTTTGAGTTAAATTCATATTAATTTTTATTTAGCGCTGGGCTGGATAAAGAGGGGGGTCGGGGGAGATTAAACAAGAGCGAAAGAGAAGATGAAGAAAGAGGGGGAGGGGGGTTTCAAATGTGTCGTGTCTGCTTCCTGTCAATGCAGACATATAACAATTACATGACACCCAGCTTACGGGGATATTTTAGTTTAACTCATTGATGGATTTATGGCCTTAATGTTAATAAATTATGTTGTTATATTTTGATCAATTGGCATTTAATTTTGATTATTTTGATGGATAGTTAAATGTATTTTAAATAATATTCATCAGTTAATTAATAAAACATAATGGTAATTGTCTTTATTTTTAGTAAGATTCATATATGGATTAGTGGCAGTAATATTAGTAGGTTAGTTCTAGGTACTAATGAGTTAAAATATATTGGGAATTATTCTTGGTAAGGATCGTATATAAGTTTATGACATTGATATTGATGGATTATACTATTATATTTAGTTTTAATTATTTTGGAGCATAAATAAATGTATTTCGATTATAAATAATAGTTAGTGATGGATTAATAAAACATACTGGTAAATGCTTTTATTTTTAATGGAATTTATATATCGATTAATTTCAGTGGTATAGATAAATAAATTTTATTATTCGTTGTAATCCTATTATTAATGGTGGGGTTAACACCTGTTATAGTATTAGTGGTAAGGTGTTCTAGTTAAAGTTGTTAACGCAAGTTATGGTCTATGAAGGGGTGGGATTAGAAATGGTGGGGGCCAGTAATTTTGATTAAAGTGATCAGTATATAATTATTTAAATATTTAAAAATTGGTTTTGGTAATATGTAGTTTTGTGAGCTGGATGTTGAGCGCATACACGTACTCGTGCACACATATAAATACATATATGCACATTTATACACAAACATTCATATACGCATCCAAACCCATACACATATACACGAACACACAGATACACATGTATGTGCACATATGTATACGTATACATACGCGCATATAGGCGTACACATATACACACAAACAGTTATAAATTTTATATCTTCATACATATGCATATTCATATGTCCACAAAAATCACCTATATATATATATATATCTAAAAGTTTTACTTTTACATGTTATAGTATTTATTCAAAAAGTGGGGTGGTTGTACTGTATTTGTAGTTGAGGGTTAAAGTTGCTTGATTTGGAAGTGTTAATAAGTGTTAATTTTAGCGGGCTTGTTGGGTATTGGATTTTTTTGTTTTAATGGTATTATTTAGGGGGGTTGTACAAATTACTGAGGAGGTGTGATCTGTTATGCCTACAGTTGATCGATGTTTCCTGTTTTTTGTTTAAAAGTTTTCCTAGTCAGTAAATTTAATTATTTCAAGTTTTTCGCCGAGGCATAAATAGCATGGTGAGTTTAATGAGCTACAGGTGCTAGTTTTTCTGATAATGTTCCAGATTACAGTTGGTGATTTATTTTTATTAGTTAGTTCTCAGTGGTAATTTTAGAGTGATGTTCTGTTTTGGTAGCTTGGGTTGTTGAATGAACATTTATGGTCGGTGTATTTTTCTTTGAAAGTATTACTTGCCATACCTATGTAGTATTTTTTTTATATCTGGAGTTTCCTTAGTTGAGATTGTTGCTTGGTAAATTGTTTTTGTTATTAAACAATTTTGTTGCAAGGGGCATTCATTTTTATTTATGCAGTTACAGGACTTTACTTTAATTGTTTTATTGTTATCTAAATCAGGGTGTAGGTTGCTGTTTAGGATTTTGTTATTGTGTTTTTTAATTATCATTTCTAAATTTTCGCTGCAACTGTAACTTAGTTTAAGTGTATTTTTGTTGAATATTTTATGTAAGATATTGTTTGGGGGGAAATATGTGTTTATGAGGTTTAAAATTTTTTTACCAAGTTTGGTTTTAACTGCTTGATTGAAGGGAGGTGTAAACCATATTATCTTCCTGTTTCTTGCTTTATTGTTTTTATTATTAGTCGTTGCAGGTTTAGTAAATTTAATTTGTGTATTCTTGTATCCGCTGTTTTTTAGTGCTTTATTATAGAATTCTTTATGTTTGTTAAAGATTGTTTCATTTGATGAGTTATTGCTTATCCTTTGTTGGATAGATTTAGGGATGTGTTTAATGATAGTTTTGGGGTGGTTGGAGAGGGGGTGTACATAGATTGGGTTAAAGTTTTCTTTATTATATGATTCGTATGTTTCTTTGGTTAAGTTGAGAGTTACATCTAGGAAATTTACTATTTTAATGTTGGAAGTTATTTCAACTTTAAGGCATATCCTCCTCATCTCCCTAATAATAATCTTTTTAATATTTTCACACCTTTGCCCATTAGAGTTTCTGACTACTAAAAGTCCATCATCCCTATATAGGCCAATGTCTTCAATATCTATATCATTAGTTAGGTTGTAGAGGATGTATAAACCAACTAGGTCGGTGATTTCTGCAGAGTCGAAAGAACCCATCGAAACATCAAAAGAGCCAGATTGGTTGCTCTTTGTCCATTGATCTTTTTTACTTATTAACACTGTTTTCCTATATTTTCTCACAATGTTAATCTCTTCTTTAGAAATATCCGAGAGAAGAGTAGCAAACTCCATGACGCTTTCGAAGAGTTCATTAGAAATTGAGGGGTAGTAGTTAATTATGTCAAATTGGATGAAGGAACAATTTATTTTGTTTTTTATTTTGTGGAACCAATTAATTGTATCGGTCGTGTTGATCCATTGGTTGAGTTTGTATGTTGATCTGATGTTTTTGTTAATTTTTTGTAGAATGATTTTGCTAATTTTTCCGGTTTCTTGTTTTGTAGGATTAATTAGTGTAGTTGTGGGCTTTGTCTGAAAGTCAGGTTTGTGGTCTTTAAGGAGTATATATGCCTCCCTTACTTTTAGTTTACTAACCCTATCACTAATTTTGAGTTTGTCAGTAATTTCCTTGCTACTAATATTTATGTTTTGGACTAAGTCAGTGTTTGATTTTCTGTAATTTTTAGTTATATTATTGTCGAGTAGTTTAAAATATTCTGATTTGGTGAGTTTATAAAAGTTTTGAGTTTTGTCTGCCTTAACTAGGATGTGCTTGGAGTTGTTAATTTCGTTGACTATTCTATCTAGCTTTTTCTGGAATGGGTTTTTTTGTCGTTGAATTTAACGTCCTTAACAATTTTGAGTAAGTCATTTTCAAAGTTATCAAGTAATTCGATACGCTGTGCCGTACCTTGGTTTTTGAAGCCGTATTTTTCTTTGTTGTTGTTACTGGTAGATCCGTTTAGGAAGAAGTATGCTTTCCACTTCATTCTCCTCAAGAGTTCCTCCATCTTCATTGTTAGAATTAGAAGATAATTCCGGGTGTTTGTTATTGGAATGTTCTTGAGGGAAGTGTTAAAGTTGTTTTTTTCCATGTTAGCTGAATAATCTCGGTTAAAAGAGTGCTCGACAGTAAATGGAGCAAATAGTAATCCAGGTAGGGTAAAAATCCACAGGGTAGAAATCCAAAGGGAATCAAACCGGGTTTATAAAAGAGTGCTCAATAAAAATATAGAGCTGTATTGTGAATGCTTTTATTCAAACATGTACAAGGTCTGCTACACTGGCATGTCGATGTTATCGATCTACAGCTCTCAAGAGCTGAGGTCTCATCAGGCAGAAAATAGTTTTTTGATTCAAACTGGTTGCTGAATTCCAGGGAGAATGAAGTCAAGCAAAAAAGAAGAGGAGAAAGAAATAAAAGTCATGTGACCGATTTTAAAATATGATTGCCGTTAGAAATTACTATTTTCTTATTTTTATCTTTTATATATTTTATATATATATATCCAATGCTGAGCTGGGGTAGAAAGGGGGGGGCGAGGAAAAGAAAAAGAAAAAGACAAGGGGAAAGAGATACAATTGCTGTCAGAAAAGTTTAATTTACAGCTGTTTATATTTTTATTTTGTATTTTTATCCAACGCTTAGTTAGGGTGGGGGGGTGGAAGAAAAAGAAAGAGAAAGGGGTGGAGGGGTGTTAGGGGTGGATGTCTATAGCCATTTAGGATTTGTTGCGGGAATGGTTTTGAGTTAAATTCATATTAATTTTTATTTAGCGCTGGGCTGGATAAAGAGGGGGGTCGGGGGGAGATTAAACAAGAGCGAAAGAGAAGATGAAGAAAGAGGGGGAGGGGGGTTTCAAATTTGTCGTGTCTGCTTCCTGTCAATGCAGACATATAACAATTACATGACACCCAGCTTACGGGGATATTTTAGTTTAACTCATTGATGGATTTATGGCCTTAATGTTAATAAATTATGTTGTTATATTTTGATCAATTGGCATTTAATTTTGATTATTTTGATGGATAGTTAAATGTATTTTAAATAATATTCATCAGTTAATTAATAAAACATAATGGTAATTGTCTTTATTTTTAGTAAGATTCATATATGGATTAGTGGCAGTAATATTAGTAGGTTAGTTCTAGGTACTAATGAGTTAAAATATATTGGGAATTATTCTTGGTAAGGATCGTATATAAGTTTATGACATTGATATTGATGGATTATACTATTATATTTAGTTTTAATTATTTTGGAGCATAAATAAATGTATTTCGATTATAAATGTAGTATTTTTTATATCTGGAGTTTCCTTAGTTGAGATTGTTGCTTGGTAAATTGTTTTTGTTATTAAACAATTTTGTTAAAAATTAAGCGTTGGATAAAAATACAAAATAAAAATATAAATAGCTGTAAATTAAACTTTTCTGACAGCAATTGTATCTCTTTCCCCTTCTCTTTTTCTTTTTCTTTTCCTCGCCCCCCCCCCTTTCTACCCCAGCTCAGCGTTGGATATATATATATAAAATATATAAAAGATAACAATAAGAAAATAGTAATTCCTAACGGCAATCATATTTTAAAATCGGTCACATGACTTTTATTTCTTTCTCCTCTTCTTTTTTGCTTGACTTCATTCTCCCTGGAATTCAGCAACCAGTTTGAATCAGAAAACTATTTTCTGCCTGATGAGACCTCAGCTCTTGAGAGCTGTAGATCGATAACATCGACATGCCAGTGTAGCAGACCTTGTACATGTTTGAATAAAAGCATTCACAATACAGCTCTATATTTTTATTGAGCACTCTTTTATAAACCCGGTTTGATTCCCTTTGGATTTCTACCCTGTGGATTTTTACCCTACCTGGATTACTATATATATATATATACAGGGTGTGCCAAAATAAGGGTCCTATCTTTAAATTTGAATAATTTGAATTTGAATAACTTCCACAAAATAAAAGTTAAACTCACCAAACTTTATGTGTGTGTAGACTGACCCTTCCGAGATTTTTTGAAATAAACAAAACAAATTTTAGCCGAAAAACACTTCTTAAAACTTACAAAAACTAAAGTATTGTTTTTTACACTGTTTTGAGTTTTTTAAGCAAAAATAATGTTTTCTAAATGAGGGTACGTTCCTTAGGGCTAATACGGCTCATGCTTGCTTCGGAAGGGGTCCTTTACTTATTCTAAAAAAAAAAAAAAAAAAAAATCAATAAATAAAAAAGTTATGAATTTTTAAAAATAGGACCCTTATTTTTGCCCACCCTGTATATATATATATATATATATATATATATATATATATATATATATATAAAGATAGATGGACGAAGAGTGATAAACATGCACGAATGTCCAAATTTATATCAAACTTCGATTGTTCAATGCAAGGTATATTCTGTAATAAAATTATGTTCATTATTCTTTCCGTAAGCCAAGGCTTTTCAAAGATCGAGATCTTATCATCAGAGGAATTACACAGAAAGATAAGTTGGCAATAGAAAAGCCAAAATTCAACATTTTGAAAAATATTTAAAAAATGATGGGTGAAAAAAGTTCGTGTAAAAAGATATTGGGTTTGTCTAGGTGGCAATTGTCCGCCGATAAGGTCTCCAATTGAAGTAAGTTTCGATGGAGAAGAAGTTTGATATACATTTGGACATTCGTGCATGTTTATCACTCTTCGTCCATCTATCTTTATAATTGCTCTATCTCGTATATTTAGCTTTTTACCATTTCACTATAGGTTCTTTTTACTAAAAGTGTACTTTTAGTTTCATATGTATTCTATATATATATATATGTATGTATATATATATATATATATATATATACTATGCTGAATTAAAGTATTGTGTGAACGTCTAGCGCAAATATTCTCTCTCACACACACATATATATATATATATATATATATATACATATATATATATATATATATATATATATATATATATATATATATATATATATATATATATATACAAATTATTTATGTACAACAGATACATTACATATCCCAGAGATGTTTGCCATGGTTTCATTGACACGGGTAGACCTTTGATTTTTAGTAAAGA
>OY744519.1:190596320-190608820 GCA_963556195.1 Sepiola atlantica | reverse complement strand
GTGAAAATTTAGTTATATGTTTTATCTTAATATTTTCAGTATTTATGTAAGAAAAACGATAGCATTTTAACAATAAAAACTAGACATACAAATTATTTACAAATTATGTTTTTGTTTGATCTAACCTAAACTGTACTACCCCGTCTTTTTAAATCAAAAGTAGTATTTTGTGTACATGCAACAAGAATCCAGCTATTATAAACTGAGATCTCATCAGGCAGAGTTAGATTTCGATCTTAACCTTAGATCATATTTTGAAAGAAGGATCTTTCCAAATATGATCAAAGAGAAACCGAATCTTTACTGATGGCTGCAAATAACAATGCGATTAGGACAAACTACATGAAAGCGAAAATAAATACCCCTAGGAAAACAGTAAATTAAGACTGTGTGGACAAAGAGACGAAACATTAAATCATATATTAAAGGAATGTAGCAAACAAGCTCAACAAGACTACAAGAACATACAGGATTGTGTGCGTAAAGCAGTACACAGGCAACTGTGCAAACAATTGAATTTCTGACACACAAACAAATGGAACAAACATAAACTAGAGACAATACTGGTAATCGAAAAACACAAAATCCTCTGGGATATGGATATACAAACAGACAAACTCATACAAGCTAGGAGATCGAATGTTAAAATAATTGACAGGAAAAGAAAAATTCCTGCAAAATTCTTTATTACGCCGTACCAGCAGACAACATAGACAAGATCAAAGAGACGGAAAAAACGAAGCAAATTCAGGCAACTGACTAAAGAGCTGAACAGAATATGGTGCATGAAGAAAGTCAGTATAATACTAATAATCGTAGAAGCACTATGGAGGATCTGACAAAACCTGGATAAAAGATTGAGAAAAATTGGAATCAAATCAATCATTGAAACCATACAAATGACGGCAATTATCAAAACGGCTGTAATATTAAGGAAAATCCTTTAATGCTGAAAAACCTGCATAAACTACAAAGGGTAACCAGTCAGATGCAATTTATAGCAAGAATAACACGAAACCAGATCAAGAACACCACGTGACGAGCCAGGGTACAACAACTGCAAGAAACATCACTTCATAAGCTCTCTCCCCAATGAATTACACCGGCCTCAGCTGACACGGCACACACATGAACCAATGAACAGAAATTGCAAGAAATACCATATGTACTCCCCCTTTCTCTTCCCCATGCTCCTCCACCCAAAAAACAAATGTTGCCGGGTTCGGCTGACACTAAAAAAATATTTGTAGAGGTTCAAGGAGGATGAGAAGACCGAGGAGGGACAGCACACACCAGACCTTTACTGGAAAAGTACAGAGTGTAAGGACCTTGGGGAGGCTTATTGTCACCCAAATTCCGGAGACGACCAATGGTATTTACCAGAAAAAAATCAATGGTAAGCGGCTGTTGCGATACTGAGAGTTTATTTGCGTTGGTTATCGAAAAGAGTTGGAGAATACGGGATATATAGGGAGACTTGTTGTCACTCAGACTCTAGGGAATACGACCGATTGTTGTCGGTGAGCAATCGCTGACAGTGACCTGTGTGAGAACACCTTGTGAGTACAACAACTAATACTACTACTACTACTACTACTACTACTACTACTACTACTACTACTAATAATAATAATAAAAATAATATAAAAAAAATAATAATAATACTAATACTAATAATAACATTTTTAAAAAACACATTCGATCCCATGATTGCATTTTTTATGTATCAATAATCTATTATAAATGTTAGCAATTAAAGTAAGAAAGTAGAAATTTGAATGGCAATATGGTGAACTATTGATTTATGGAGAAATAAAGAGGATTAGGTGAGAAACAGAAGAAGAGTAAAAAAAGAGAGAGAAAAAAGACAATCGGAGAAAAAGAGATAAGAAGATGCAAGAAAAAAAAAGAAAGGATGAAAAAAGGTAGATGAATATGGAGAGACAAGGAGAGACAATAAAACCATTGCTTATCATAGTAAGACTATTACAGAAGGAGAAAACCGATAAAAAAGAAATATCGAACGATATCAGATTATGTAACTCACAATAATCTAAATAAGTTGTCAGACTGAGAAATTAGTCGGAAATTAAATATTATTGTAGAAAAATATAAAACAGTACATTTTGAGTACAGGAATAGTAAAGTTGAATATAAATGAAACAAAAATGAAATCAATCAAAATAAATGTAGAATGCGATATAGAGTTGGTTGTTAGGATATGTAAGAAGCTATTATATGTTCTACATTGTATTGAGTTGAAATGGAATAGGTTTATGCATGGTTAGTAAAAGTATTTCAATGGAGCTACACTTTGATTCAAAGATATATAAAGCTTTAATAAAACTTCATATAGTGTATTGCACTCAAAGCTGGTATACAATGATTAGAAAGTGAAATTGCTACAAAATATAGATATTTAAATAGATAACAGAAAATAACCAGAACTATTAAAACTAGTGAAATTTTATAGATAGACACAGAGACATGTAAAATGACTAAAAGTTAATACAATAAAATGTTTAGTTGTTAGTCTAATATTTCGAAAGAAAAAGAGACCGGTTTAGGGTTAGAGAAAAATGTTACTGAGAGATACAACAACGGATAATGAGAGAAAGAAAGATAGAGAGAATAAGAGAGAGAGAACGAACAATATTTGTGTGTGTTTCTCTACTGAGGATATGCCCGCGGTGCGATCAGATTTTTACCATATATTGTGTAATTCACATGAAACGGTGTTTGCCCTGCTTTTGTTTGTATAGTAATTTGATGTTATATCGAGGAGCTGTTGATTGAAGACAATTAGAAACTGAGATATGAAAATCATGTATTACACTTTTCAGCAGTCTTTCCTGCATATAAATATATATTGGTGTATATTTATATATATATATATATATATATATATATATATATATATATATATATATATATGTGTGTGTGTATATATATATATTGAGAAAATTTAGCAAAAATGTTCAATGTAAAAACTCGATGAATGTGAACATTTAAAAACAGAGTATATATTAGTGAACAATGTTTTTTCTAAGTCCAATGACCAAGTGTTTATCTATATTTTACTTGCTAAATAAAAATACCATCGTTTATATATATATATATATATATATATATATATATATATATATATATATATATCAATGTCCACATTAAATCTTGTTGAAACCCAAGAAACATGATAGTTTTTCTTCTTTACATACAAACAATTTTACACCCGCGACGTGGCACTCGTTTTTACCAGCAGTGAGTGTATTATTATTTTCAAAAAAGCTAATACTTTTTTCCGAGATGGAGAATTGGAACCTATTTTAATCTATTTCACGGTTCTGAATATAAATGTGATCCAGATTGACTCTATCACATTAAAGTACACAAACTGTGAATGAATTTTGCAGAAAATATTAGTTTTGAACACAGTTTAAATAATTCTTATCAGGACAGTGTCATATTTAGGGTAACAATTTTATTTAGGTTAATATGTTTCTTAAAATAAGCTACATTGTGCAGTGTATAATATCTCAATATTTATTTATTGCTGACTAAATAGATACATTGTTAATGAGAATATCCAGTGATAAAATGTTTACAGAGAATTTATCGACAGATAAAAACCAAATTATAACATAAAATACTCTAAAAAATAACATAATTTATATGTATAACGTTGAGGTATTTATATACATATATATATATATATATATATATATATATATATATATATATATATATATATAATTTATTTGTATATTCATTCTTTAGATTATAAAATAAGCGAGAGTACTGAGTAATATAGTTTAGTATAGACGTTACTACCCGAGTTCTACAAAGAAGTGATTCAGGAATTACGTCTTGATTCAGACCAGAAAATTATATTATATTAGACTCCAATAAACGGGCAATCACGATGGTGATTACCTCATGAAAGTTCATGTACGAATTTAAGTACTGCTTTGTTGTTTCCTTATTAATAGTGAAGTGCAACCGATTTGAATTTGAGCAGATATGACGAAAACATTAAAAAAGCAAGTGGTTGAAATATCCAGATAGTTTTGTTATATCTATGGATACTTCTCAGAATAGAATCCTAGAATCAAAGGCGCGCCATAAATAACTTTGACAACAAGGTGTACCGCCCTTACATTAAAATAATACGGCACATGACTTTCCCACAACGTGGGCAAAACTTATCTTAAAGTATTGCTATTCATAGAGAGAATAATAAGCAACAGTTTGATATGTCAACGGGAAAAGACAAACAACATATTTTAATAGATGTTTCTTCTACACTGTCCACTCTCAATCAATCTAGGACATAACCCTCCACAACGGGCTGAAATCTGACAATCTGACCTCTGCAAAAATTCAAACGTACACCAGCTTTGCAGGGGCATGGATCCTCAAGAGATCTCGAACATAGTGAGGACTATGTACTAAAGCTCAACTTGCTCGAATTGATCAATCTCCATCACATTGATTTTATATTTATATATCACATCAGACGCGACTGTGAGATGCGATGTGTCATCTTTTGGCTTCACGTTTTGCCAGTACACGGAATCTTGAAAGGAACAACGCATTATTTCTATCACCTACTTACGATGGAATACCGGAACATCCAATAATTGAATAAACGCTTTACATTTTGCACTAAAGCAGAATCAATATTTCTGATTAAAATAACAAGTCTTACTTTTTAAAGATGTCGTGAATAAAGAATTATTTATTTATATGCCCGTTGAATAAATTAATATATATATATATATATATATATATATATATATATATATATAAAAACACATATATATATATAAATACTAAATATATAGCATAATGTTTGTCTTAGTTATTAAGAAAAACTTTCCATATCTCCTTCAAAAGCAGATTATTTACAAACATATATATATATATATATATATATATATATATATATATATATATATATATATATAGCAATAGATAAAGTGAAAAGATTAGAATAAGATGCGAATCAAATTTTATCACAGTTCAATGTTCAGGCAAATTAATTAAAGTCCTTAACTCATTAGTTTTCAAAGAAAATCTTCTCCTCAGAGGACCATTACAGTAATGACATTACTGCAGGTAATAAAAATTAAACTTTGAAAATATATAAAAAATATATATAAAAATACATAAAGGTATATAAAACATCAAATATATCGGCCCAAAACATACTTTTTTGTAAACCTATAAAGTTCATCCAAGTCAACAAGCTTAAAATAGCTCCAGGCAAGATATCAAAGATGTTGATTAAAAAATAATCCAAATGGGGAATGGTGGTTGAAAAATGCAAAAAGTTATCCAGGCGGGAAATTCGTTTGCTATCGATGCAGTAGATAGCAGTGATGTTCACATATAAAGATATTAGTTGCCTCTTATATATTATGTTGTATTAACCTTTTATATATATATATATATATATATATATATATATATATATATATATATATATATATATATATATATAGTAAGCTATGAAAATATATTTATGGCAATTAAGCTCCAAAGAGGCTCCCGCGTTTCATACCCGGAGGAGTCGTCAGCCTAAAATGCCTGAGGATTTCCCCCGAAGATGAAACGCTGTGTAGCTTAATTGCCATAAATATATTTCTATAGCTTACTACCTAGCTCTACTATGGTTGAGTAGGAGGTTTACTTCAAATATTTTCTTCACTTGGTTCTGTTTGTTGTTTTTGAACGGCAACCGGTTGAGGAGGAGGTCTGGGTTCCACTTGTTGTTTTTGAACTCTGATCTTTGGTTCCTCATACTCCTTCCTGAGTGTATCCTGGAAAGCTGGCCAGTCTCCCGGTCCGAGCTGAAGTAACCGTTCTATTAGTTTTTTATATATATTATCCTCCCTATTCACCACTGGGGACACAGCCTGAGAATATGTCTTTCCTCTAGTGATGTCAACCACCTTTCTTGCTTTCTGAAAGGAAATGCCTCTGGTATATTTAACAGTCAAAAGTACTTTTTCTCTCTTCCATTTCTCGGAGATTTTTGCATAAAATGGGTGGTCACCGCCACAGTTTGCACATGTGTGAGTTCCCTTGCATTCATCCATAGAGTGGTCAGGGTCTTTCTCTCCACATTTCCCACATGTTTGTCTGCCGTTGTATTTTGTTTCATTGTGTCCATACTTCTGGCACCTGTAGCACCGAAGAGGATAAGGGATTTACTGCTCGACTTTTTCGATAGTATACCCTATCTTGATTTTTTGAGGTATTGTTGGTATATCGAATGTCATCCCATATGTGTTAGTCTGTATAGTTTTATTATCTCTTTTTATAGAGATTCTTTTAACTTAGATTACCCCCTGGGACTTCAGCTCCTCTTTGATTTCATCTAAGGTTCATAATGTTAATTCTTGGCTCCTTATCACTCCTTTCGAAACATTTAGGTACTGGTGTGGAGAGGCTTTTATTTTTTTGTTAAGAACATTCTCATTCCCAGCAAAAAACCTGCATATCTTTTTTTCTCCTTCGACCAGGATGTTTCCGTTGGCCAGTTTGTTTTTTTTTTACATTTTTTGGGGTCATATAAGCTGAAATACTCTTTTCAATCAAAAATGGAAACGCTGTTGAGAGTTTTGGTTCCTCCAAAGCTTCCAGGACAATAACTCTCGGGAATTTATTCTGGTCACTTCTTTCCTCTTCTCGTTCTGAACTAGAGTCTGTATGGACTCGTTTTGTGGTTCTGTTAGGGGCCATAAGTTGTTTGGTTTTTGTTGACCATTCCTGCCCCCCACCCACCACGGAGCCCACTAAGAGAATTGCCAAGGGGGGAACCCAATCGCCTTGACAGGACAGGGCCACAGGAATGGTATACTCAACCCGATCGTGGTCACAAGCACCCGTGTTCCATCGATTTCTTTACCCACTAATAGCAAAACGCCCGGGGCACACATCTGTTGCTGTCATGTATCTCACAAGTTGATTGACTCTTGCCACCGCCTTTTAGCACTTATAAACTGGAATGGGTATTGATAACTTATGCAGTTGATGAATTTTATTATTGGAAACAATTCGGGGAAGTTGAAATAAAAAAAATAAAAAATAAAAATAAGTGCTAGGGCAAGACGCAAATAGCCGATTGATCGGATCGGGCCTCTCCGACCTCCCGTCTAGCCGAAGTAAGGGCCGAAGTAGAGTGTTACAGGTCACGTGACCATTTAGACAACCCGGCCACGGACCGCTCAGCCACCAGGATCCCGTCCTAAGACATCACGGGTCGCCACCCACGGCAAACATGTGGCCTCGTTTTCGGGGGGGGGGGGGTTACTCCTCTGCATGGGGTTGCAGTCAGCGAATTCGCGGCCCCGCAGACAGAGCAAACATGAAATAGTAATATATATATATATATATATATATATATATATATATATAATTATAAATATTTGTTTATTTGCATACGTATACGTTTCATCCGTCCGGAATCGTAAGTGTAGAGATACTTATTCAAGCCATTCGCAAGATTCGAAACCTCGGAACACAAGTTATGTTTTTTAATTTAAACTTTGACGCTTTAACCCACGCGGTCACTGTGGATACCTACATAAATCGGTCAGAATAGTAAACTGGTTGTACTGAGCTTTCGTGATTGGCAGCCGATGTCAACACTGTGTAACTTTTTAATGTAACATGCATTAAAACTATGATTTTGACGGCTGTATTAATACTACTCTCTAGAGTGGCCAGACTGAGTTAGGGGCGTCAAATGTATATATTTTGCACGTATAATCGGTTTAATAATCAAGCAACCGTACGTTTTCAAGTGAAAAGAGTACTTTAGGGAGGGTTGCCTCTTAATATAAACTGATGTTTGTATATGGTAAAATATATAGTTTCTGTTTAAATATTTAACTAAAATTGTGTGCTTAGTGGGATATAAAAAAAAAATTAAATATCTGTTCTGGTAAAAACGGAAGCAATGCTAAATTAAACAACACAAAACTGTAAATATATTTTTGTTAAAACAATAAAATGTTCATGTTAATTAAATTAAGTTAATTGAAAGGGTTAACATCCAATTTTTTAAGCATGAGAAATTTTTGTTGTGCAATTGAGAACGTAATCGATACAAATATTACTTACGCACTTCCTAGATTACCCTGAAACAAATTATATATGTTTTCACTTTAAGCAGAAACGTATATATTGAGATGAATTAATTGCCAATAAACAATTAAATTAAATAGACACGGGTAAAGTTACAATCTCGAGATACGTAAACAATTACAATAATATTATTACAACAAACAGTTGATTACTGACCATATAAAACCTAGTTAATTAATTCAATATTACAGACTTATTTTTGAACACCCTTTTTATATGTAGGATGTACTGTTAAGAATTCTTTTCAACTATTAATTTATTATTTTCTACTATGAATGCAGACTGGATTGCTTTCGGTTCTACTTTCTGGCATCCATCTTAGTGAATTCCACACAGTCGAACTTTTGGTTGACAAGAGGAAGATTATCAGATGTTTTCTAATCATCATCCGGATATCACACAACTAACTTCATACTTGCTGTTTATGTAAAGTTATGTGCATGAAAGATTATGTAAGATTGAAACAATATATATATAGAGATAGTTCGATTTGTTATTTTTGTTGTGTCTTATTATTACAGCTCTCTACATAGCCTTAAGCCTTCTTAATACATTTACCCCAATTCCTAGCAATGTCTCAAGCAAAATACCATTGCCTATTATTTATATATATATATATATATATATATATATATATATATATATATATATATATTTAGGCACACATTATTAAATAACACGGAGTGGTTTTGTTTGATGCGACTTTTTATATTTTTTCAATTTTCCGAATTGTCTATCTAATGTTTCGGTCAAATTGATGTAAATATGATCCATGGGTTTCTTGTTCCATTCTTTTTTTCTTTTTTGCAAGTACTTTCGATTTGAATCGTCAAATCATCTTCGGGCGGTATTAGTTTTAGTGTCTTTACAAATTATGACTTTACTGTTGTGCTCATTTTTGAATATATAGGTATATAATAAAGAAAAAACAATAATTTACTGATAAAAATTAACTGATCTCTTTCGTTAAAACAATTATACTATGATATCAACTTTATAGAAAAACGGTTTTGTTGACAAATAAGAACACCACAAACATGTTTATTAGAATTAAGCGTTATTTCTATGACCCTCATTATAGGTTTATGCAGACACTTGACTCCACATTAATTGTATATATATATATATATATATATATATATTTATATATATATAGTTAAAGCGAGAGATAGAGAGAGAGACAGGAAGACAGAGAGAGAGAGAGAGAGAGAGAGAGACACACACACATAGAAATAATATGAGAGAAAGATATAGATGTATTTCAACATTCTCTACAGATTGGGAGGCAAGTTTTCTTACATAAGTATCTATATCTTTTTTATCAATCTCTCTACTTCTAGGACTCTCTCAAACTTTGGGATACTGGTTGGTAGATTTATTGGTATAGGTTTTAGAACGTGTGAGTGAGTGCGATCACAGTGATTTTGCCTATGCGCGAAACAAATAAGTTGGGATTTGACACAAGTGTTATATTTGACGTGTACGATCAATCCAAGCCATACTCATAAAAAATATGCGGATAAGATCCACGTTTAACGAAAGTAAATACACACGGTTAAATTTGGAAACACCCAGCATGAATGTGGACAATCGTTAACGATATGTCTTAACAACAATAATACTTCTAAGGGGTTGCCCACGGCGATAGAGGGTGTTTATCTGCATGTCTGTTACTCTAGCTGTCAACTTGTCTATCTGTCTATCTATCTTATATTTATTTAAGTTATTATTACTGTCTCTCTACACCATAACTAAGATGTAAATAGTACTTGTGATGACTTAACATTTTTCTCTCAATAAACCTCCATTTTCAAACTCTGTTTTCTCCTAATTATTCTTACTACAATCTACGAGGTAAAATAAACAAACGATCCTTACCAGAGACGGCACGGATCGCGAGGGAATACTACGGAGTGAAGAAGCTGACAACGAGAAAATTAGATGAAGCGAAGCTACGAAAAAGTATACGAAATGAATTGGAGGTTACAATAAAGAACACGAAACAAAGGAAGAAAAAAACGAAATGGAATCATAAAACGTATCCTTCTTCCTCCCTTATATATATATATATATATATATATATATATATATATATATATATATATATATATATATACAAATAAACATTAAATTATTAATACCTACAGACGCTAGCGTTTCAAGCTTATTGCTCTCATCAGTGCAGGAAAGTAACATTTTAGATGGTCGGGGGCGCGAACCTGGTTGACGGAGTCAGCCTAACCTCTGCAAGCAGTCGCACAAATCCACTCGGCCAACAGAAACTGTCACGTAATTAAGAGAAAATTAAGATCTATATGTACCTAGAAGCGGGCACAGATAGAAGACTAGTCGAGAGTGTTCTACGAACTTATTCGGAACTTTGCATTAGAGCTTTTTGACAGTCTATTTTAACAAAGTTAGCACGAGGCCTAATGTAACAAAGTACCATATATAGCCCAAACCCTAACCCTTACCCTGACTCTTACCTTAACCCCAACCCTCACTAAACCATAATTCAAACCCTTACAGCGGGGTCAAAGTTAGCTCTGGTTTCTATGGAACAAAGCACAATATATATATATATATATATAGAGAGAGAGAGAGAGAGAGAGAGAGAGAGCGCGAGAGAGAGAGACAGTGAGAGAGAGAGAAGGATAGAAAGATATATAGATATACATGAGTGCTTTCGTGTGAAATACAATAATTGTTATTGATGTTGAACAATAAAAAATGGCGTACTCCTACTTAATGAATACTTTTCCGTTCTGTTGATGCATCTCAATTAAAACTGACATACTTTTAGCGGCAAAAATGTAACGATAATATTAATGATTATTGCGATAGAATAAAAACGATGGTAACCTCTCCGATCATCACAAACTCTAACCACTCATCTTACAGTTCAGACTAAAGTCTGAAGTGTTTGTCTTCCTCCAGAATTATATCCGTAAATGGGATTTACTTTTTTTTTTTCATTTATAACACTTCACAATTAAAACAAATAAAATACGTATGTTCTCATTAATTTAAGCGAACCCTTGTAATTATTTGCTTACATCATGAAGTTATTTCAATACTTAAAAACTCCCGCACCGTGCGACGCATGCGACAGTCAAAGTACATCATCGTTTTTTATCTGAGTCCAGATCAACACCGTCCCTCGAGCTTCTATCCGTTACGATATATCTTTCTCGATTGTTTGCTTCCAATGTAATTGTTGATCTTCCTCGTCTTCTTTTTCCATCAGCGTACCACTGAAACATTTAGTTTGCAAATCTATCTTGGGCCAGATGTACGGCATAATCGAGCCAGCCTAGGCGTCGTTTGCAGATTATTGACACTGTCACTTGTTGGTTAGTGCGGTGTCTTCATGGTTAGTAATTCAATAGTTCTATTTAATCCCTACACACTGTCTTAGTCATTTGGAATCAAACGCGGCGAATTTCCTGTGTTGGCTGATTTTACTTCCATATAGCAGTGTAGACAAAACATTACTGCAATCAAATCTTAATTCAGACATGAGGATGCCTTTTTTATTTTTCCAGATCTTTCATAGCTGATTTAATGCTGCTGTGTCCTACCATGCACTGCAACTCGTGGTCTATATTGCTTTACCTGCTTAAAACAGCTTCCTAAGTAGGGGAATTGTCAAATATAGCTATTTTGTTAGTCGATAACACGTTTGTAAGTAGCTGGTGTGCCCCAGAGATTATGTCCTCAGTTTTTTTAGCATTTATATATAGACATATGCTTCCTGGTTTAGCCTTACCCTTGTTGAAAATGCCAAGTATGTCAGGGATATTCGTTTCTAGTGCAGCAATATATTCGGCAAAGTCTAGATCAGAAAGATTACGATCTTTTACCCACGCTATACGCTGATGCTTGGTTTCCTTTTTATTACCAAAAGGGCTAAGAGTAATAGAAAAACACATCATTGGCGGACTTAACATTTTTATCTCAATAATCCTTCATTTTCAAACTATGCCTTCTCTTAATTCTTATTACTACAATTCTACGAGGTAAAATACACAAATGATCCTTACCAGAGACGACACGGACCCCGAGGGAATACTATGGATTGACGGAGCTGACAACGGGAAATTAGATTGTTGCCTTTTTTATTACTAAAATGGCTAAGAGTAATAGGGAAATTAAACATCATTGGCGGACTCCATTGTTCACACAAAAAACAGTCACTGAAACCATCTACTGGTTGTATGCAACATTTAAAGTTTGCATAAGTTTGCTTTATTGCAGTGATGATTTTTCCGGCAGGCCAGATTCGTGCAAAGACCTTCCAGAGTTATGGCCGATGAATGGTACCGAATGTCTATGGAAAATCTATA
>OY744519.1:190468820-190591320 GCA_963556195.1 Sepiola atlantica | reverse complement strand
CCCGTTTCTCACATGAAAAACTTCGCTAGTGTAAATCTACTATATTGTTATATTCAAGGAAGATGCGCGTATGTGTAGCAATATCTGCATTCACAGCAATAACTAGTGTATCTACTATAAGGGGAAAATACTATACCTTATTCGCCCATGTGCTACGCGTCAGCAAGAATGTCCTAGAACAGGGCCCCTTTGCATGGGTCTTACGGATGTTGAACACATTACCGCGGGAGTAATTTCCTTCAGACTACAACATAGTAGTCTTGACATCCTATGGCATCAAGTATTTGTTGTGAACAGTCACATAAGCAATGATATTTATTTCATTGCTTTGTTAAATTTCGGCTGATAATCGTTCCATCCTATTAACCCTAACCTCGAATGGCGCTTTGCCTTGATGTTGGATGACCATAAACATTTTTAAGAATCGTTAGGTCTTCAATAGAAATCTAGTCGATTTTTCACGTTTAAGTTTTAAATTATATTGATAGTAATATATTTCGAGTCATTCAAAGCCAAATTACAGGCACATACACTGAGCTATTATCATAATCAACACAGAACTTTTATGTACTTTTAAAATATTACGATTTATTGAAAACGCTTACACATGAGAGACTAAAGTACTACGAGATGGGCGGAGCGAAATTCAAATCTAATCTCAAAGAAACAAATAAATGTCGTATTACACAATGACAAAGATAAAGGTAAAAAAACAAACATTTGAAAGAAGAAACATTTTTTTATAAATTTCCTTTAACTTAGAATAGAATGACTCATTTCGTTCTTTGAAAATAATTACTCACACAGCAGAAAGGACATACTTCAGAAAAAATACCAGAAATAGCAGGAAATATGATATATCAAAGGAACACGTGGTATAAGCTTGTATCTCGGAAATTAGTTTTCCCCGAAGAAACCGTTTTTTTCCAAATTAAGATCGTCAAAGGAAATGATAGAAAGAAACAGCCCAAGAGAAATTCTATCAAAATATTGAAGATTTAATCTTTTCTGAAGGTAAACAATGATGTTGAGAATAAAATCCACCATTTGTATTAATGCAGTTGTCAAGCGAATTTGGTTTGTAAATATCGAAACGAGTAAAACAAACGAAATCTGTCGAAAAATAAAAAAAAAGATTAGAAATGTGAATTTAATAATTCACATTGCTAATACTGAGTTACATTTAGACAAGATCCCAAAAAGAGTCACCCACTTGATACGTCCTTAACTATCCACCAACCTCCAGCTCCTGTCCCATCGCCGCAATGTTGCTTCCGTGTGCCTGTTTTACAAGTACTTCGATAGATTGTGCTCTGATGAGCTTGCTACTCTGGTACCTCCACGACGTAAATTCACTAGACCAACTCGACAGTCTGCCAACTCCCATCCATACACTGTGGAAGTCCCCAGATGCCGAAGTGCTTTCTACTAAAAAATCTCACTCCCTACTCCCTGCTTTCCTGACGTTACTGACATGCAGAAATTTAAAACTAATGAAAACAGACATCTCGCTGCGCAGCTCCTAATTTAGTTTGACTCCCCCCCCTAAAAAAAAAACATCACCCTTTTTTCTCAGTAGCCCATTACATCTACAGTGGAGGCCTGCCTTGTTTGGGGTGAACTATAATAATGATAATAAAAACAACACGTGTTAATTTATCTGTCTTAATAAGTATTCGTCGGTGTGCTTCTTTAACCCCGTGAGTAACTTCCGTGTCTGCTTCTCTTCTGTCTTTTTACATTTATATACGGATGTTACGTCGGGTTGTGCTCAACGTCACAATGTTTAAATCTTGAACCATGATATTATCAAAGAAAACATTTCAATATATAGTTTTAAAATAATCTATGAACAATATATCAGAAGAAAAGTAAGGTCGCATTTTATGATCACAGTTTTACATTGATTACATTTATTGGGATGATTAAGTAGTTTATTTGACTGCTTTTTGAACACTGAAAATTGACGGGCAAATCTCGTAACGTGGGTTGTATTTCAATTCATAGCTGAGTCCAAAAGTTATTATTATTTAAATCTGTCCGTAAATGCCGATTTGAAAATTAAACATTGCTTAATTTTTATATCGATACTTAAAATAGATTTTTGCTGTTTCGTTAATGTCTCTTTGGCAGACCTTTAACCCCAGAAATAATATATAATGTGTATTTACTGAATTGCTATAAACGTACGTCACTTTAATTTATTTAAATTAAATGAAAGTTAAAGCAAAACCAATAAATAATTCAACAAATCGACAAAACTAATTTATTCAATTTTACATGAATAAATGTTTACTTATCTAATGACTAACCTTTGTATTGTTTTATTGCGACCTTATTCCGAATTTTAACATCGTTTATAACCCATTTTCAAGCAAGAAAAGCAAGCAAGAAAAGCAAACGATTCATAATCTAGAATCCTTGATGCAATCTTTAGGATTTCACTTTACTTTTATTGATCCTGTACATCATATTGAATATACTATGTTTTCTTCTAAGAATTTTACACAATCGAACTGCATATACTTTAATAACGAATTTATTGATGCTGTTTTGTTTAGCACCATTTCCCGTGATAAGCACGCCGGTCAATTAAAATATTCGGGCGGATTTATAGGCAGAAAATATATGTTAAACAATTCCTCTAGAAATAACTACGATGTATTTTTATATAAATTTCTGATCTGAGCCGACTTCTCTCATTTTCTCGATAGTAAACAATAGCATTTAGAAGATAAGCAACTGGTGTAATAATGTTATATTCTGATTACCTTCGCGGGTGCATACCCGTATATCGTTTTCTTGTTCAGAGTGTCTCGTCCTACTCGCCGATGACTCCTGTCCTTCTATTGTGAACGACAACAGATTGACTCCGGTTTCGTTTATGAAAGCTTTACAGAACGCAAAAGAAAGAGATGGCCACTACTGCATATGCATGAGGGAAAGAGAGAGAATGAATTAATCAGAAAAAGCTTTCCTTTAGCAATGTTGGGCTACCGCGCTTAACTCCCACGTCTTTCTTCATATCTGCTTCTGTTGGTAAATCAGGAACAAGAGAAAGAAGAAACAACGTCTAACGAACGTGACGTCACTTCCGATTTGCGCTGCTACATTTACCTCATTCTAGGGCCCCCATCCCACACTTTATGTGCCCCCCATACCATATAAAACTAATTTCAAAAGAGTTCAACCAGTACATCAGGGAAGTTATAAAATATTATTCTTGTATGCAAAATGACTATAAATGGAAGTTAATTTTGACACAAAAACTAGCTTTGTAAACCTATCCGAACCTTTGTTATCGTATAATAGCATTTCATTTCAAGTCCATCGCAAACCAACCAACAAAAATGATTACTTACAGTATTATTCACATCACAATAACTATATAAAAAACAGTATGATAATTGGTTTTCATCTCAGAGCTTTGCGTATTTGCAGCCCTGAACATCTCTCTCAGGAATACAATAAAATAGAATCCTCTCTCACAACTTAAAAATATCCCAAACATCTCATTCTTTCCGCTAAAAAGAAAGCGTTTAAAATACATCTAAAAAATATCAAAAATACTAATACAACTCCTAATATTACACAACCCATATTAAGGAATGGTATCCTTCCTACTAACTCTCGTAACACACATCTCTTTTCTTCGCTGTCGCAACATAGTTTCAGAATTATCCAAGCTACCTCACTCACAATCAAAAACATTCTACAAAAGAATAAAAACAAAAATAAAGTCCTTTCATCTTCCACTCCAGCTGGAATTGTCACTATACCTTGCGCCGATTGTGGAAAAATATAGTTTGGTGAAACACAACGTCCGTTAAAGAAACGAATCTATGAACACAATCGTGCTATACAAAACTGTGATACCTCAAATTCGTTATGCCCCCACATCATTTCTTTTGGTCATCACTTTAAGACACAGAGGGCAATTTCTATAAAACATATTCACGATACTAAACTTCGACGTCTCATAGAATCATGTTAAATCCTATGTCATAATAACACGATTGTTCAAAGACCAGGTTTTTATAACATTGCTACCTCTTCTGCTTGATCGATTCTATATGAAATGCACTTAAATCAATATGACAACAGTTAACTTTTAACCCTTGTTCTTCATCGTCCTATTCCTCCAACTCCTCTGCCTCCTCCTCCTCCTTTGTTTTAATTCCTCCGTCAGTAGTTTAAAATACTACTAATTCTGTCATACACATGACGTTTTCAATCAGCATGCGGCAGTCAATCGTTGATTTTTCTCTCTTTCTTCTTGTTCTACTTCTTCTTCTTCAATTAGCGTTCGGCATTCAATTGTTGATTTTTTTCTCTCTTTCTGTTTCTTCTTCTTCTTTTGCTTCTTCCTCAATTGGCGTTCTAAAGTCAATGGCTGATTTTCTCTCTTTTTTCTTCTTTTTCTTCGTCTTCTTTTTCTTTTATTACCATTTCTCGCTTTCCTTCTTCCTTTCTGTTGTTTGTTACATGTGACTATTTCTTCCAATCTCATTCTTTGCATACATTTAAAAACTTTTCCGTTTTTAATTAAAGTTCACCAACCGTTTGATAATGGTCGTATTTTAAACGACTGAAATATTTCAGTAGAACTATACACCATGAGTTTTTAAGGTTTATTTTCGCTAGTTGTTGAATTGCTTATCCTTTATTCCATTTTTATTTTTACATTTTGTCCGAAATATTGTTTCATTTTCCTCATATATATATATATATATATATATGGATATATATATATATATATATATATATATATATATATATATATATATATGGATATATATATATATATGTATGAACATATATATATATATATATATATATGGATATATATATATATATATATATATATATGAACATATATATATATATGGATATATATATGAACATATATATATATATATATATATATATGTATATATATATATATATATGAATATATATATATATATATGCATATATATTCATATATATATGTATATTCATATATATATATAAATATATATATATATGTATATATATATATATATGTATATATATATATATATGTATTCAATGTCTAGAAATATGTACGATTTTTATTACCTAAATAGATAATGTATTTTTATGTAATTATTTTTAGTGGTGATTGTAGCGTTAGTTGTTATTTTGCTCACTATTATTTCGATTGTCTCACTTTCCTAAGTGCAGAAAATTGCATTATTAGTAACCCTTAACTTCATAAAACGTATTTTTCTTTTATATATATTTTTATTTATTTCATACGTACATAAAAGTAATCCATCTCACATTTTTCTAGACAGAGCGGCTTGGTCCAGTGGTAGAACGCTGGACTATAGACATCAATATCAAAGGTTCGATCTCTGTCTAAGTTAGCCATGCTGATGACGGCTGTGAGCCAGAAACACGTTTATATATAAACAGAGATTGAGATGAACGTATATAAATAATGGAAACCTTAGTCAATGAAAGATTACAATTAATTTTATATAGTCGATAACAGTTACACGTACACACATGCACACTTATATATATATATATATATATATATATATATATATATATATATATAAATGAATAGATTTTTATGTACAAAGTTTTCATGAACAGTGAAATAATGTTAGACGCACTGCCATTTTTATCTATAGTGAAGATTTTTTTCATGATTTCTATTATAAAAGATGAATAAACCACCATGAGAAGAGGAACAACGATGAATCAATTCGTAACTTTTCTTTCTCTATGAGGATGTATTTTTTAACGAATATTGAGAACTAGAAATTTTTTTAAAAAATAAATAAAATTACCGAGACATCTTTCAGTCGACACTTTTCAAGGTAATCGTCGACTACGAGGGGGAATCACGATTAAAAACGTGGTCAAAAGACCATAAATAATTATCGAGGGTATTAAAAAGAAAATTATTAAAAAGAAAAATGGGAAGAGACATTCTTAACGTACACCTATTAGTTCTAAGTTATGGGTGTACTCTTTTTGTCTGCACAGAGACGGTTGTTGTAAATTGATAGCAACCGCTTCGAGAATCTTTAAATGCGATTTCGTACGAGCTCTGGGCAATATAGAAAATGCCTAACCCGAGTACCTTCCAGTGCAAACTTGGCATTGTAATAAATGTTCACCAATGACTGTGCATCGAAGGGGGATAATTATGTATGGTCTTTTGACCACGTTGTTAATCGTGATTCCCCCTTGTAGTCGACGATTACCTTAAGAAATGTCGACTGAAAGACGTCTCGGTAATTTTATTTATTTTTAAAAATCTTTTTCTCTGTCCTAATAATCGTTAAAAAACACATCATGATAGAGAAAAAAAAATTATGAAGTAGTTCATCTGTGTTCCCCTTCTCGTTGTTCTGTATTCCTCTTTTATAATATAAATCATGAAAAATCTTTTCTATAGATAATAATGGCAGTGCGTCTGATATATATATATATATATATATATATATATATATATATATATATACGAGCAAATATATGCTCCCTATTGCCGCATATTCTGGCTACGTCGGGGGCGTGATATCCTAATACGCAAACTGCATACATTGACATTCATCACATAATGACTAATATGAGTATATCATGATAAACGAACACCCCTGTTCCCCGTAAAGAGAAATTAATGTCTGTAATGAAATAGAATAGATAGTGAACTACCCGCCTTCATTTAAAAAGGGATAAACTCATCCTGGGACGATTATATCGTGAGGAACGAACAGATATTATACTGCCCCCCACTCGTTCTTCCTTAGCTACCCTCTTATATGACTAGATTGCGACTATATTTTTACGACTAATCTTCGTTTTGGCGTTTCACGTGTTCGATGAAAATGTATATACCTTAGGGTTTTTAATGTTGTTTTGTTTTATTTTTACTAATACATACTGTAAGTTTAAAAAAAAGTTCACTATGTGTAATGCCGAAACTTATTACATTTTAAATAATTTACGTGACTGAAATAGGAATACCGCAAAAAGAAAGGGAAAACACTTTTTTCTAAAAAGTATGGGTTAATTAAAAAAGTCAGAATGCTTGTTTTTTTATTTATTTAATATTGCCAATAAATTTATTAAGAACTGAAAGAAAACTTTAAATTAGAATAGCTCACAATTTAAACAGAAGTGCAAGTTTATTGGTTTGTATTTTAAGTGAAATACATTGTTACTTCAGACTTTATATTTATATATTTTTACTTTTGTATTTCATAAATAAATCATGTACTTCAAAAACAATTACAAAAAGAAAATTTATCCTCGCTAGAAAAAGGGAAGGTGGGAGAGAAAAGGATGCACATGTAGTGATGACGACGCCAAATTTGATTGTTTATTATTTTTAAAGGATCCTGGCACCATTGAGCGAGAGAGAGAGAGAGATAGAGAGAGAGAGAGAGAAAGGGGGGGGCGAGCGCGAGAGAGATGAAGAAAGTAATAGAGAAAATGGAAACAACCACCTCTCTTTTTGTGTGAACTTGGTATATTTTTCTAGATAGCTAAGACATCTTATTTGCATCTAAATGATCTTCCTTGATATTTAAAGAATTGTTTTTCCGTAATTAATTCATTTTTTTATTAAGTTACTTACATCAATAACTGTTAATATACACAAAACTGTTGTATATACACATATAAAACACAATAATATAAAAATAAATGAAAAACATTGAATAATTATAGAAGGTTGAAAAATACGTTATGCAAAAGATATTTGAGTGTCTATATGTGTTTCTTTAGTACGATATATACCGTATTGTAAAACATACATGTGTATTATTGATTACAATAACACGATCGCTTGTTGATGACAAAGTGATAAATACACCACTTTCGCATTAATACATTTATATAAAATGACGACGAACAAAGGAATGAAAGTAAATAACTCTTTGTTAAGGCCGTATTACGGCGAAAGTCTCAGAGGCATACATTTATGCACATATATATATAAAGGTATTTTTAAAAGTTACGTCTCTTGTTTTTTTCAAAATGTTATAACACATTTCAAAAAGCGTTTTCTTAAAGATGTGTACGTATCTTCAAATTTATATAAGCGTTGCAACGCTAATACACACATCTAAATGTTCACTTTCTGAACAGACGAAACGTTATCTCTTGGAACCACGTGTGAATTTACTTGCAATTTAAATACCAGCTAAATAAGAATGACAAACAAGAAAGTAAATAAGTATTCATTAAGGCCGTGATACGGCGTACGTCTCAGAGGCATATATTTGTGAAAAATGATGTTATTCATTTAATAAATACATAAAAAAAATAAGGTTTCTTGTTTGTTAAAAAATTCTATGATACATTTTAAAAAGCGTTTTCTTAAAATGTGTACACATTTTCAAATTCATATATATATATATATATATATATATATATAGTCTCGGATGTTTCTCAACCATTAAAACTATATTAAAAAAAAACTTATATTCCCAAGTCTTTCAGTGGAAAAACCACTCATGTAAGGCAATTTATTTTTACAGTTATTATATTAGTTTGTTTCTAACACTATTTCAAGGGATCATCAGTTGTTTACCATGAAAAACTGTTTCGGGAATTTAATATATTTAATATATATATATATATATATATATATATATATATATATAGAGAGAGAGAGAGAGTTAGGGCGAGAAAGAGAGGGGAAGAGTCATTTTATAACAAAGATAAACCCTTGTCGGTGACAGATTTGCTCTTGATTTTATACAGTTAAACTACTTGAAGCTGAAGGAAATAGCAAAATTGCAATGCATATTACATTTGAATTCAGATTATTTTTCCGTGTTTCTCTTATAATCTGCCTACCAATATTTGTCAATCAGCAATAAAAAAGAAAAACGAACAGGAAAATAAAAAAATTAAAAGCCACCGCAGATGACGATAACCACTAACACTATTAACACGACCTATTATATCAGCCATTTTCTCGTAAGATTTGGTATAACAACCGCTACGCGTCCGATAAAATAATTTTAGAAAGCGTATTTATGTTGTTTACGGACCGAACTGAAATAGTAACGTTATAATTAAGAAATTCATTTTTAACATATGTAAGTGGGGGTCGATGTACTATTTTGCTTATTAAATTGTTAGATAAAAGTACAGAATAGTTAATCAACCTCCCCACCTTATGTAAAACATGGCTTTTTAAATCATAACGTTATTATTTTAGCCGGTAAATTGCATAAGTACTCTTTTTAAATTTATTTTCTTGCTAATTCTCGTGATTTTCTATTATTGGCTATGGTTACAACAAAGAACGGTTTGAATTATCTCCCATTTCAACTGAAATAAAAATTACATTTCGTCTGTGCAAATCATACACAAAGTGTTTAGTTAGTTATGTATTCTCTTAGTCTTTTAGCAGATTTAAAAAACGTTTTACTTCCTTGAAAACAAATTATTTTCGAGTAGTTAATCTGGATATGAAACTTCCAAGAATCATTAGAGAAAAAAGTATTAAGAGAACATCTTTCCACGTGTCTTCTAAGACGGACAATATAATAGACACGTCACTTGTTGATAAATGTAAGAATACGTGCCATTGTTATGTAAATATGTTTTGAGAAACGATTTACAAACAGTTCTATTAAAAGAAACAGGAACATTCCGCTATTTCTAAAAGTAGATTCCTATGTATCAACAATTATTCTATATGCATAATGTTATCGTTGTGGTCTTCGGCTTACACCTGCATATATTACGGCATATCAACAATTTTTATTTCGAAACTCAGTATACATTGCTAACGATTAATTCGATTTGTTTTGTCGAATACACTCTTTACTTAAATCTATTCATGTATACTTCACCCTGGGTCATATGGATATGCAATATATTATATAAACAGTGATGGTTTAATAATGAGAGTAAGCGAGATAACATAAGGTCGATGTGATCATGATAACATGATAAATATAACACGTGAAGGACACGCTCTATTTTTATTATTAAGCATATTAATTAGTATCCGTGATTTATTACATTGTCTTTTTATGGTCTTGATTAATATAAACAACAAGAAGAAGAACAACTAATAATAATAATACTACTAATAATAATAAAAATAATAAGAATAATATTTATATAAATAACAATAATTACAATGAAAATAATAATATAAAAAATAATCTGAAAATAATAATAACAATATCAATAATACTACTACTACTAATAAGGGTGAATGCCGAACAGGTAGCTGCAACTATTTGGGAGTTCTTGAAGCAAACACCATCAAATGTACAGAAATAGATGAGGAGATTGGAAAATAATATTTACTGAGTAACAGAAATCTATTAGAAAGGAAATTATATAGTTGTAATCTAGTTAATGGACTAAACATATAACCAGTATGACTATTATCCTCTGGACCATTACTAGGCTGGATAAAAAAGAGCTCAGACACATCGACCAGCAGACTAGAAAATTAATGACCATACACAGCGCCTTATATCCAAACGATGATACTGACAAACTTTACATGAAAGGGAACGAAAGGGGAAATAAGACTCGTAAGTATAAAAGATTGTGTGAAAGATACACAAAAAAGAGCTGGAGAAATACATAACTAAGAACACAGGAATACTAATCACCGAAGTAAAGGACACAGTTACAACGAGCAACTCGGTAAGCACCGAAACCAGAAACAACACGACGAGAAAAGAATAGTGGGAAGAAAACCAACTACAAAGACACTTCATAAGACTAGCAAGAGAAGAAACCAACGAAAATAATCGGGCATGGCTAAGAAAAGGACACTTCAACAGGGTAACGAAATGTTGACTGATGACTGAAAAGAACAATGCCATTAGGACAAACTATATTAAAGATAAAATAGATAAAACCCAGGAAAAAAGAAAATGCAGACTGTATTGGCAAAAATACAACACTCTAAATCATATAATAAGTGAATGCATCAAACTAGCCTCAAAGAATACAATAATTGACATGACTGCGTGGGGAAAGCAGTACACTGAAAACTATGCAAAAGATTACATCTCGAATACGCAGACAAATTGTACGAACATAAACAAAAATAGCACTGGAAAACATAAAACATAAATCCTCTAGGATATGTATATACAAACAGATAAATTATTGACAATAAGCAAACATCATTTAAAATCGTAGACTTCGCCGTTCAAGAAGAAAACAAAGTAAAGATCAAGAATACGGAAAAACGAACCAAATACACGGAACTTTTCAGAGAACTGAAAGTAATATGGATCATGAAGAAAGTCAGTATAATACCAATAATCGTAGGCACACTAGGACCAATCTTTAAAAACATGGAGAAAAGACTGGGAGAAGTTACACTTAAAGGTATCACAGAGACCATACAAAGGACGACAAAACAGCAGCAAACTGAAGGAACATCCTCGAATGCAGAAACAGAGCCGCCTAAGCTACGAATGGTCACCAGTCACATGGAAGTGCAAGAAGAAAAGAAAACCACAGATAAAACACCACCGCATAGTCTGAAACTGCAACCAAAAATTATAAGCACCCCCCCCCCCCAAAAAAAAAAGAAAATGCCGCTGGCCGATGCTGACACCACACAAAATATTTGTAGAGCGTCAATGAGGATGAGAAGACCGAGAAGTGACAGCATATACCAGACTTCCAATGAAACAGTGCGGAGAATGCTGGGACCTTGGAAAAGCTTATTGTCACCCAAATCCCAATGGTTCTTACCAGCGAGAAATCAATTGTAAGCGGCTGTTGCGATACCGCAAGTTTCTTTGCGGGTGTTATCGAAAAGAGAAGGGGAGTACATAGAAATCTGGGTAGGCTTGTTGTCACTCAGACTCCAGAGAACACGATCGGTTGTTGTCGGTGAGCAATCATTGACAATGACCTGTGTGATAACTCTTAATAATAATGATAATAATAATAATGATAATAATAAGGAACAGAAAAAGAAATCAATATAAAACGATTAAGACAAATGGAAACCCCCAGGTAATAGTATAATACATGCATACTGGTTCAAAAATCCATGACTCTACATAACAGGTTAGTGCAGAAACTGAGAAGATATAATCACAAAAATGACGTACCTGTGTAGATGACCAAAGGAAAGACTACGCTAATACAAAAAAATGCTAAAAGGTAACAATTCCAAGAAACTACAGACTGATAGCCTGTTTACCAACACTGTGGAAAATCCTAACTGCACAACTGGGAGAACTAATCTACAACTCGCTGAACACTCGTGGACTGCTCCCTGAGAAACAAAATGAATTCCGGAAAGGGAAAATAACGACGCATGATCTGCGATACATAGATGGGAAGAACCTGAAGGAGGTAAAAAACAGTAAAGATAACATATCCATGACATGGGTTGACTACAATATAGTATACGACATAATCCATAAAGCCTAGATAATTGAGTGCTTAAACATGTACAAAATACGCGACAGGATTATTAATCTCATTAAGTAAACAATTTACACATTGAGACTAGAACAGACAGCTCGAGGACAACAGCTTAATAAGATAAAATACAGAGAGGCATCTTCCAACGAAACTCCCTTCAATCACTATTATTTACTATAGCTATTATGCTACTCGACTACATGCTCAGGAAATGTGATGCCAGTTACAAGTTTAAAGACACAAAACAAACATTTAAACCACTTCATCTACATAGACGACTTGAAGTTATTTACGAAAAGCAAAAAAGATACTGGAGCAGCTGACGAATGCAACCATAATCTTAAGCCAGGACATTCAAAAAGAATTTGGAGATGAAAAAGCAAACGTTGGAGATAATAGAGGACGTGGAACAAGAGGGGGTCGCAAAGCGAACAGGATAGCTATAATTTGTTGGAAGTTCTGGAAGCAGACACCATCAAATCTAGAGAAATGAACTAGAAGATTTGAAAAGAATATTTACGAAGAACAACAACAATTTTGGAAACGAGATTATCTTGTAGAAATCTAGTAAGAGGAATACATACCAAAGCAGTATCACTAATAACACACTTTGAATGATTAAAATGTTAGACTAATAAAGAACTCAGGTACCATCGACCATAAGACTTGAAAATTAATACACTACATCCAAAAGACTATAAAGATAGACTCTACGTAAAAAGTAATGATGAGAGAAGAGGACTCGTAAGTATAAAAGATTGTGGAGGACAAAAAAGAGCCAAAGAAATATATAACCCACAACAACAAAAGCTAATCATCGCGGCAAGAGACACCTATCACATAAACATTCCAGAATAACCGAAACCAGAAACAAAAAGACAAGAAAATAAATGTGAGAAAAACAACTACATGGACGTTTCATAAAAGTAACAAAAAAAGAAAGAAACGAAAATAGCTAAGGAAAGGACACTCGAACAGAGAAACGGACTCCTTACTGAAAGCTGTACAGGACAGTTCGATTAGGACAAACTATATTAAAACTAACATAGATAAAATAACGGAAAGAAAGTGAATGCAAAATGTGTGAACAAAGATACATAACAGTAAATCTGATAATAAGTGAATGCAGCAAACTAGCTCACACGAATACAAAAACAAACATGACTGTGTAAAAAAGCAGTAAACTGGGAACTATGCAAACACCTGCATTTCGAATA
Organism: Sepiola atlantica; assembly: GCA_963556195.1. NCBI lineage: Eukaryota > Metazoa > Mollusca > Cephalopoda > Sepiida > Sepiolidae > Sepiola > Sepiola atlantica. The sequence goes on along the minus strand of OY744519.1, from coordinate 190,577,686 downwards.
AATTGTATAAACATAGAAGAGATAATATTGCAAAACGAAAAAAACAAAATTCGCTGGGCTATAGATGTGCAAGCAGATACACTCATACACGGAATGGGAATGTCTTAATAATCGACAAGCAGGAAAACTCCTTCCAAATCTTAGATTTTTCCGTACAAAGATCAAGCAGACAGAAAAAAACAAAGCAAATACACTGAATTTGCCACATAATTGAAATGGATACGGGGCATGAAGAACGTTAATATTTTAATGTTTTATGGGTATCGCTTTAGACCAGACATAGAGCTATTTAATGTAAGGACCTAACAAGAACAAATATGATAATCGCAAAGACAAGAGATCCATATTGACTTTAGTCATGAAAAAAACAAGATCATAGGTAGGAGGAAAACAGTCAGCAGGAAGAGGATCCCACAGAGCTGGGGTTCTTGGAAAAAGCTACCGGAATAGGAAGGTGTATTACAATGAGGTGTTTTAACAGCGAATTAAAGGAGACCACTAGACCAACGAGTCAAACGAGCTGGAACAAAAGAAGCGTTTGTTAGAGAGGGGTGTAGAGAAGAAGAAAGGGTAGGGCTAATCTAATTACATATACGTTTCTGCACCTCATCAAGAAGCCTCAAATAGGGCAGAGATTCACTAGTCGAAATATGACAACAGTACTCAATAGATGATCTGATTATGGATTTGGAGGGTTAAAGAATAGCCTCAGATGTAAGAAAGTGATGGAAATACAAATATTCGTAGAAGCACTATGAGCAGTCCCAAAATAACCGAAACAAAAATGAATGGGAGCACTTGGAATCGAAAGAGTCACTGATACCTTACACACGACGTCAATTATAGAAAACAGCTGCAATATAAAGGAAAGTCCTCGAATTCTGAAACGAACCCGCATAAGCTACCAGTCACATTAGTATTACAACAGGAAGAAAACAAAAGCACAGCAAGAAATCCACCACACGAACTCAAAGGGAAATAAACTGCAAGAAAATTCATGAACTGCCCTCCGCCAAAAAAGGTGATGGCACCAGCCACTACTGATACGTCACAGATTAGTCGTCAAGGCTCAAGGAGGATTGGAAGACCGAGGAAGGAGATCAGTTACCAGAGCCCCACTTGAAAAGTGTTAAGAGTAATGGGACCTTGGAAAGGCTTAATGTCACCAAAAACGTATAAGAGACCAATGGTCATTACCAGTGAAAAATGAATGCAAAGCGACTATTGTGATGCTGCAGACCATTTGCAATGGTTATCGAAAAGAGATGGAAGGTATTGGAAATCTGCTGAAACTTGTTGTCAATTAGACTCCAGGGTAAACAACCGCTGATTATCAGTGAGTAATTACTGATGATGACCTGTGTGAGACTTCTAGTTTATACCAGTAATAATAATAATAATAATAATAATAATAATAATAATAATAATAATAATAATAATAATAATAATTATTATTATTATTATTATTATTATTATTATTGTTGTAAATAACGTAATCAGTGAATGCAGCAATAACAACATCCTCTGGGATATGGATATACAAACAGATAAACTCATATAAGTGAGGAGATCGGATGTTATAATGATCAACCAGAAGGAAAAATCCTGCCAATTTTGCCGTTCTAGCAGCCAACAAAGTGAATATTAAGTAAACGGAAACACGAAGCAAATACACAGATCTTGCGAGAGACTTAAAAGAGATATAGAACACGAAGAAGGTGAATATACTATAATAATCGCAGGAGCACTCGGAACAGTGCCAAAATAACTAGAGAAAAAGGGGCTGAAAGAGATATTAGAATCGAACAGAAACCTGAGACCATACCAATAACGGCAATGATGAAAACGGAGAAAAATCCTGGAATGCGGAAACATTCCCGCATAAGCTACGAACGGTAACCAGTCACATGGATGTTAGAACATGATAAAAACAAAACCACAGAAAGAACACCACCACATGAACCCAACGAACATAACCTGCAAAAATGTCATGAACTGTCCCTCCCGAATTCCTTACAAAATAAAAATAGTCGTGAAGGGTAATGGAGGATGGGAAAACCCTTTTGTATCCGGTACATATGTACCAGAAAAGAAAATAAAGAAAAGAAAGGAAATAAAAAAGTATATATATATTTATATATATATTTATATATATATATATATATATATATATATATATATATATATATATATATATGTATACATATACATATATATATATGTATACATACATACACACACATATATATATATATATATATATATATGAAAGGTCAAGAACATAAAAAAGATTAATTAAACAAGAAGATTACGTTGTCTGAATATATATATATATATATATATATATATATATATGTGTGTGTGTGTGTGTGTGTATTATGGCTCGTGCGTGTGTTCATAATGTGTGTGGCATTGTTTCATAGGAAAATAATTTGCAGACAGTGTAGAAATAATTTGTTCCTTGTCTTATCACTCAAACAATACACCGATGTTAATTTGTACTCGTTAACCTCTGGCCAAACAAATTCATTTGACATCTAATCACTCCCCATCGTGATGCATTGTGTTGTTCTATTCTGGGATAAATATAGATTACTTCTCTTCTATGTTGTTTTTTTTCATGCTGATTCTTTTTACTTTTTCAGGTTTTCGCTAAAAAATTGTTTTCTTGATTGATTGTAACCACTTCCTACCATCCAACAAATTTACAATCAAAATGAGCTGTTCGAATAACTGTCAATATTTAATTAACGCGTCTATTAATCTATAACACGACTCTCTCTTTCTCATTATTACTTTCTGTCTCATTCTCTCTCTCTCTTTCTCATTATTACTTTCTCTCTCATTCTCTCTCTCTTTCTCAATATCTTTGCTTAATTATACCCGTTTTATTTAAACATTTTTTCTAATGATGAGTTAGAATAACAAAAAATATTAATGTATGTTTTATATCTATCGCGAACGTTTTCGATTCTTCGTAAAATCATTTTTAGGTGACAAAAGTAAATGAACAAAAAAGGTGATGAAAATAAGTGTTTATTTTAATTTTTAAAACCGAGAACCACGCACCTGAAGTTTGTTAGAAGCCAAAACTACGGTATCGCATCGTTCCACGAAAAAACGTTTACAATTCAAATTCGGCAACGCTAGAATTAGGATCACACAATCAAAATGTAATATTTTAAATAGTTTTAAATATTGTCACTGATTTCATACGTAATGTTTTTAATTGTAGGTTTCTGGGTTTTAATATATATAGCTTTAGGTATTTTTATTTAATAAAAAATTTTCGGAATGTATTATTTTTGTGTTATTAACTAAAATGTGTCTTAAATCAAAGAAGGGCTATTATATTTTTCTAGATGTTGGTAAATTGAGCGCGAACCAGGAAGATGCATAGTGAGGCAGCGAGATAGAGCACTATTTGTAAAACCAATGGAATTGTTAGCTTTATTAATATCATGGGAGTTGCATTATCTCTAATGTCATTTAAACTTATAACACACATTGGGTTTTTTCTAGCGGTTTTCGGGTTGAGGAGGTATTGTTTTTATTACAAAATATTTGAGCTTAAATTTTAGATAGTAAATAATGAGTCTCATTTTATCATTAGTGTCAATTGAGGGTACGTATATGTGCACACTATTCTTAATGGCTGCTTTTTTTAATCTGAAGTTTCGTTGAATTTGATTACAATAGATTATGTTAATATAGAGTCGTGATTCTGACCATTATAATTATTTTTAGTGGTATTTTTTAATAACACGAAACTAATACATTTCGAAATCAGTTAAAAACATATAGACCATTATGCCGTTATGGCGAACCATCAACCACAATGATTAAAAGGGGACTAATCGTACCTCAAAATTTAAAATAGTCCTTATTTACTTGTCTCCCCATGAGAGCAGAGATAGACACAAGGTTTGTTTTTTTATGTGACGGAAAATCACACTCCCCCAAAAAGGGACACCGTGAATAAGGACAACAATCAAAATGTATTTGACAAATCATTTAGTATAAAATGAACAAATATTTCATTTAAGTACATTTAATTAATTTGCTAGTGTATTTTCTTGTACATTAATCAATCTATCTTATTTCTTAAACAAACATTTCAGTTCCAATCAATTGACGATCGATTTTAATCTAATTAACTTCTCATCACTTATACATTGTTACACCTTTTTAAATCGACAACCCAACATCTATAACGATCTACCTACTTACGCATCACCCAAATACTCCCGAACACTAACGCATAACTTCATGTATGTTCACTACCCGCTCTACAAAACGTATTCGACTAAAAAATCTCATTTAATTATTTATATGTTTTATATTACTAAATAACGTATCCAACTATTTTATATTTTTTTATCGAATATAATCTCGTTTGGTGCAATTAATCACATTATTATGAAAATAATTCATCAATGTCGATATTTAAAAAGTAATTCTGAATTTTGGCCCCGGATCACTATTGTTTAAGTGGACGATGGACTTACATTGTGATAAGAAGTAGGTGATGATGGTTAAGCGGGTAACTATATGGCCGTCCGCATGTGCCAGGTTCGAATCCAGCTAATTCCATAATACTACTTTCTTTTATAAATGTTGGCAACTATTAAGTGATTCCTCCTGCGAGAATCCGACAACAAAGTTGTATCATTCTGATCTATACGAATGTACTTTACTTATTGTGATTAGATAAATAATCACCGAAAACAACCATGAAACAAATGGTTAAATAAAAAGGGTCAGACGCACCGATGTGATAATTTACTGGAAAGATAAATAACAAAAGACGAATAGAATGTTTTCCATTGTTTCCCGAGAAGGTTCAAAATCAAAACAAGATAAAATAGGATTTAAATATACAGATTGTTCCAATAATTGTTGTAGATTTTATCGTCATAGTTATCTATCATTTTTCTATTAAATAAAAGCAAAGTCATAGGCAGTTATCAGCTTGAATTCTTTTAGTAACATAAAAAAGCGATAGATTCTTCTATTCTGATTGGTATTTAAAGAATTCACAAGAAAAATGGTGAAAGTGCTGGTAAAATGACCCTTACGTGTAAGATTGATATAACATTAGATATTAAGAAATAAAGCTAATAAACTAAAGAGAGTTGGAATCAATCATATTTGAAACTACGCGTAAATATTTCCCGCAAAATCTATTATTATGCACCGCATATATTTTACTAAAATATAACTAGCCACTCCGCATTGCACAGATTAATCCTATAAATAAGTGTATACGACGTAGGAAAAATAAATAAACGAGTTAGCAACAAAATGTTCCACCCAATTAGAATGGTATACACTGTTTAATACAACTGAATATTCATTATTGCACATATAATCACAGCACAAACTATTGTAACTGGTGTCAGAAAGTTACAGCTAATTACACTCATTTTTTACATGGATATCACGAATTATTAATTGATTGTGAACATTGATGACCATGTTTTTATTTTATATTGAAATTGTATGTAGTAAACGAACACTGGTCTTCGAGAATTAACAATACTCTTTAAAAAAAATTAAACTTGGTTTTATTTTCATAATCATATGTCAATATAGATTATTGCACATATAATCACAGAACTAAGTATTGTAACTTGTGTCAGAAATTTACAACTAATGACACTCATGTTTACATGGATATTAGGAATTATCAACCGTGTGATAAAATTGCTGAACATCTTTTTATTTTATATAGAAATTCTATGTTGTAAAATAACATTGGTTTTGAAGAATTACCAATAATCTAGGCAATATTTAAAGTTGGTTTTATTTTCATATTAATATATGTACTTTCAAAATTGAATCAATTTCCAAAAAATATCGTTTTCACAAAGGCAAGTTATAAAGTAACGGTACTACTGGAAGATTTTATATGTTTAATCTTTAGAAAAATAGAAGTATGCCATGTGGGTTAGATAATGTAAACTGATCTAACAGATTGAAATTTAGAAAAGAAATTCAGGAACGGATGAATTAGATTGACGAATTAGAGGAGGAAATTTAATGTTAAATGAACATAATAAAAACAAGATTACACTTAGAAAATGGGTTATGTCTATATTATTTTGAATTAGTGTTTCTTTACTAAGTGGAATCTGACTCTTTAACGCAGGTTTACTTAAAATCGGATTCTATTTTTTCTCATACAATGATATTATATCATCCAGCCAGTATATTTGCAAAATAGTAATAGAAAACCAGCTGATTCACATTTTACATGTCTGTCATATAAAAATTTGAATGTTGAATAAACTAATACCTGAGCCATTAATACAAATTGGGATGAATTATTATCCACATTAACCGTAATCGTTTATCCAAACACACGGTGTTTTAAATAAGAAAATAAACACGTTCAAAATAAGTTAAAATAATTGTAAGTGTTGTTCTAATTGCGGACATTAAAGGAAACGTAAATGTATCCTTAATTATAAGGAATATATATATATATATATATATATATATATATATATATATATATATATATATATATACATATATATATATATATATATATATATATATATATATAAGGAAATTGTAGTTTGCTTGAAGAATTGCTTGTAAATATAAATGTAAGTTTGTAATCCGAGGCAGAAGCAATGTGATATATATATATATATATATATATATATATATATATATATATATATATATGTGTGTGTGTGTATTATGGCTCGTGCGGGTGTTCATAATGTGTGTGGCATTGTTTCATAGGAAAATAATTTGCAGACAATGTATACATAATTTGTTCCTTGTCTTATCACTCAAACAATACACCGATGTATATATAAGGAAATTGTAGTTTGCTTGAAGCATTGCTGGTAAATATAAGTGTAAGTTTGTAATCCGAAGCAGAAGAAATGTGATATAGGTACCGGAATGTGGAACAGATGAACTAAAATAAATGAGAAGAGAAAATAGGAATGGAATCTCAAATCAATGTATTAATATTTCACGTAAAACAGATTAAATACCAGAACAGTAAATAAGAAAGAGGTTACTGTCAGGCAAATAAAAGTTCCGGAATAAGGTAAACTTAAATTTTCGAGCGCGGGACCTCTCATTATCAAAAGACCAAAAAATATGACCGAGTGGTCGAAAAAAGCAAGATGGACTGATGGGATCAACTGTTGATGAAATACCGCAGAAAATTGAAAGTAGATACGCAGAAAAAGAATTAAGACAAGCTGATCGGACACCAATATTAATTATTCCTATCATAATTTAATTATATAATTATTCAGCTAAAGCTTATCATCTTATTAATATTTGTTTATTTATACACTATTTATCATAATTTTATTATTTTTTATTTTATTTTATTTATTTTCTTTTTCTTTTCTAATTCAATTTTAATTTTAAATTTAAATTTGATAAATGTGAGCCGTTACGGGAAAACGAACGGTCAAGGAGAGGCAACTTTGAAATCTAGAATCTGGATAGAATTAACGCAAAACTGAAAGACTGAAATCAATTGTGGAATAAAAGTTAACTTTATAGTAATGAGAATAAGAACACACAATTGAAAAGGGATAAGGGAATTACGAGATTAACACTATATATATATATATATATATATATATATATATATATATATATATATATATAAAAGTGAAAATCTCTTAATTAATATCTATTTTAAAGGTATAATATTCTTAAAATTAAATTTAGTTACATTTTTTTAAATTTGTTTATTTTTTATTTTTTTTATTACATTTTATTTAGGATTATATATATATATATATATATATATATAAGTTTATATACATATATATGAAGTGTAAATTACTCCATTCTTGTTTATTATTTATGTTTTTCTTATTTTTTTATTTTTATTTATTTTTTTTATTTTTTAAAGTTTTTTTATGTTTTACTTATTAATATGTAATTATGTAAATTTAAGCACATGATAAAAGGCATTGAGGTGTAGGTGGATGGTTCTGGGCAAATAGATGGAAGAGGCAGAGGCAAGGAGGCGGGAGTGAAAGAATCAGAGGATGAATGGAGAAGAAAGTTTATATCTGTTATTCAAAGGTGGATGAGATTTTTAGATTTTAGAATAGCCGACGAAATTCGAAGTTGACCGACATTGCGGACCGAGTTGAGGATGCGGACACTAATAGAGCGATGTGTGTTGCCACATGATATTAAGTGTTTGTGAAAGGAATAAATGTGGGTGTTCTGATGTTGTTTAAAGCGTTGGTGCAGAGGCCTGACGGTACTACCGATATAGAACTTTTGACACTTAGTGCATTGTAGGCTGTACACCGTATAGGTGCGGAAGCAGAGGCCAGAGTTGGGGAGGGGGCAATTAGCTAGAGAGCAGGGATCCGGGGTGTAGTGGCTTTTTTTGGACAAATATTGTCGGAGAGAAGTGCCTGTGTGGGAGAGATGTATGTCGAGGTTCTCACTACGTATCGCATTGCGGATAGCGGAAGTGATACGGTCGCTAAAGAAGGGGATCTTAAGAAAGCAGGTGTTGGTGAGACTGTGGTGTCTACGTCTTCTGGTGTTGTTGAGGCTGGATATGGTAGTGAGGGGGAAACCGTTGGTTTAGAGGGTCTGCTGGAAGACTTTGGTGTGTGTTGTTTTGTCGGTAAAGTGTCCAAACTTTAAAAAAAATGTAAAACACATTATTTAGACTTATAGATTAACATCATTAATAGAACAATATAAACTCCATTCACATCTAAAATAGTCAAACATGTTTACAAAGCAGCTTTGGAATCGTCTATTGGCAAGCATTTTGCAAACACTGCGCGCTGTGCCAATAACTATAAAATAGAGTGCTTCAGGATCTTACACCGGGCGGATTCATATTTTATTTAAAAGCATTGAAATCCGTCGCGATCGCGTTGCGAAAACCTTCTATTTGCAAACAGAAGGATTTCGTAAAGACGGTGATTTTATTTGGTGAAATTTAGTTGGCCTATATTTGATGTATATAAATATATATATATATATATATATATATATATATATATATATATATATATATATATATATATATATATTTGCCTCCTAAAACTCTGCTTCTAAAACGTTTTTATTCGCTGCATTCAATTACATCTTTTAAAACGCTTAATGTAATCGGCAGTTACTTCCCCATTCTTTCTTTTTCTCGCAAATCATTTATTAATATTTTGTTTTATTTCAACGATTTATCCATGATCAGATGTTGAACGAAAGAGCTCTAGTGACGAATAAAATTTCGCCTCTATTCAAAACTATTTATAAATTTTGTAACTCGAAACATATTCATATATATATATATATATATATATATATATATATATATATATATATATATATATTTATATATATGAGTTATACGTGTATATATATATATATATATATGAGTTTTCTCTCTCCCTCTCTCTCTCTATCTATCTATCTATCTATCTATATATATATATATATATATATATATATATATATATATATGAGTAATATGTACATCTCTGCGTGGCTCTGGTGAGAAATACATATTTGCGTACATGTTTGCATAGCTATACGCACTAAACATATATAAGCCTACTTATCTACATATATGTAAATATACATGCGTATTTTATATATGTGTTCCTCCACAGAATAGACATGTCTATGTCTGTATGTGTGCGAAATGTTCTTCAACTATATTATTTCTAGATGTATGGCTGGATGTCTACTCGTCGAACAAATAGAAATACTCAAACGTAGCAAAACCTAAACAAGGCTGAAACAAAAAAAAATAACAAAACACGAATAAGCAAAAGGAAATGAAAACTGTCTCTATTACCCCTTCCACGGTTTCGAGACAAAATAACATTGTTTTTAATGTCAGTTGTAAAAAAAGTCCGCTGCCGAGGAGGCCGTCTGCTGATCTCAAACTAATGGACGAGTACCGGAATAGACTCGACCGTCGAAGATGATGTAAAAATAAAAGAGAAAAAGAAGAACAAATGAAAACTCTTCTTCAACAAATGTCTTTCTGACAAATATATATATGTGTGTCCGACAGAACGATTGAAACATAAAACTGACGAGTTGCAAATCGAACGGTTTCTTCGATTGGCTGCTTGAAGATCTTCACTTGCCAAATTAACTGATCACTCACTGCCGGCTTGAAATAAATTGCTGCTTTAGATTGCTCCTTCATATACCATCTATTATATATATATATATATATATATATATGAACATATATATATATATATATATATATATATATATATATATATATATATATGAACATATATATATATATGAATATATATGTATATATATATATATATGAATATATATATATATGTATATATATACATATATATGAATATATATATATATATGTTCATATATATATATATATATGAATATATATATATATATATATATATATGAATATATATATATATATATATATATATATATATATATATATATAAATATATGAATATATATATATATATATATATATATATATATATATATATATATATAATGTGTGGTTGCGTGTAAGTAAAATATTACAAAAATAATTTAATATTATCAAAATCCTCTTTCAACTAAAATTGAAAGTTATTGAAAGTTGTCAATTGAACTCGACACAGTGAGATGTTGTATTTTATCTTTAATACTACAAACAAGAGGTGAGATTTGATAATTGTCCAAAGATGTATTACGTTGACATTTGACTGATGCAGAACTGCTTAAATACCGCTTTAGTCTTTTTTCCTACTGTGCTCTCTCAGATTAGGATCAGCCTACTATGTGAGCCAGCCATTCAAAAAAATTCTGTTGTTTATTCACTCCTGTTTCAGTATGGAGCTGACTACGTTGGCAAGACATCCCAAAAATTAGAAATTTAAATATCCCAACCGATACCATGTGATATTTCTTTACAAAAGATCTCGAGATCATCCGTGAACTTTCAAACACATTAATCTACCATCGGTAATCACCTGGTTGTTACAAATAGTTCTTCTGACAAGTATGCCGATGGCTGGTTATCTGTTTTACACACTGGTAGGTCGAATAATCATATCAATAGTATCGAGGCCTTACTTATTAACAATTGTCGACCTAGCCTGTGCAGACAAAATATTTTGAAACATCAATTAGAGATCTTCAATGATTCAAATCCACCATAACGTTGAGAGATTTACCGTTTTTTTTTTCACTAATGTTTTCTCCAACTAAAACAATTTTCCTCCTATATATCAGTCGATTTTCTTAGTTTTTAATTTAGCGTTCTGAGGTTTTTTTCTTAGAGTGTCAGACAATAAAGCTTTAAGGAAACTTTAAGCAATTCTCTTTTTTCCAGCCGCCCGTTTCATTGATTAAAAGAATGTGTCCTCTGAAATGTATGCTACCATTTTGTGTTATGCGAAATCTACTTTCTTTTGTACCACAAAACATTAATTGATATATATATTTATATATATATATAGTAATCCACATACAGACTGTTTCGCAGCTCGTCAGTGCGGCTAGACCAGTTAGTGCCTCAAGCTGGGATTAAAACTCGACCGTCCAGCTGACGGTCGACGTTTCTAACCCTACGCTATCATGCGACACTGACTGAATGTAAGATATATCTCAATGTAAACATTGCAATTGCCGTGGCTCGAATTAATGAAGTCATCAGACAGACTCGTTCTCTGTGTTACAGCTCTTCGGTTCGGCTAGACAAGATATTGCCTTAAGCCGGGGTCGAGACTAAACCGTCTACACGACCAGCCTATATGTTGCATGTATATTATGCAATTAAAATGTATAGGAAAATACGTTAGGTAAACAAACTAACTGTAGTATAATAGATTTGTATATCATTAGTATCTAATGAAATACAATTAAATTTCAGGTGTAATCATATTGTCGTCGCCTTCTTTAATAACATATTCCTAAAAATGCAAGAAAGAAACTTTTTATGCGATGAGCAAGGAGAAATATAATAATTCAATTTCGAAAAGTAAATCATGCGTGAAATACTTGTTCGTTCCAGATTGATGATTTTCTCTTAGATAATTACTCAGTTGTCTGTCACGCATTCAATTTTAAATAGAATACCTCTTAAGAGTGCCCATTCTATTTTGTTTTGTTATTTCTTTTGTCTTCATATTTTTTAGACGGCTCGGTTAAAACAAGAAAATATAATTATATCTCGGCCGTTCTTATCTTTTATTTACTAATCCTTAAGCATTTCGCCATCACGCATTTCAATAAATAATAAAATAGAATGAATTAGTCACGTAGAAGTAAAAGGTAGGGTGGTTTATTAACACACACACACACACACACACATATATACATATATATATATACATATATATATATATATATTTATTGATGTCTAAAATGTATTGTCACATTTTCTCAGAAATCTCAATTTTCACAAATATGATTTCCATTCCTCTTTTAGGCGCCTTTACCAAAATACATAATTAAACTAAATATATCCCATATTTCCTACTCTTATACCTAGCAATTCATAATGATCGGTTCATTTGTTTAAGTGTTTTTCGTTTATAACCATATATATATATATATATATATATATATATATATATAAAACATACACATACTAACCTACATATATAAAAAAAATAATATGGCCATGTTACTCACCGTGTTGCCTAAAATATTTATTCCGAAATTAATAATGATACGTTCATTAGTTTTCGATAATATCTTGTACATAGTAACATATATACATATATATATATATATATATATATATATATATATATATATATATATATATATATATTTATATATATATATATATATATATATATATATATATATATAATATTTATGCATAAATATTAAATTATTAATACTTACAGACGCTAGCGTTTCACGCTTATTGCTCTCATCAGTGCAGAAAAATAACAATTTCAGATGGTCGGGAGGCACAAACCTGGTTCACAGAGTCAACCTTGAATCCGCAAGCAGTCGCCATATCACCTCGGCCAACAGAAACTGTCACGTAATTAAGGGAAATTAAGATACGAACTTATTCGGAACATTGCATTAGAGCTTTTTGACAGTCTATTTTTAATACCCTCAAAAGTGCTCAACTTTAATTTCTTAAAGGGGCTTAGTATAATATTTATAAATAAATATTAAATTATTAATACCTACATACGCTAGCGTGTCAAGCTTATTGCTCTCATCAGTGCAGAAAAATAACAATTTCAGATGGTCGGGAGGCAGCCTCGAATCTGCAAGCAGTCGCCATATCCGCTCGGCCAACAGAAAATGTCACGTAATTAAGGGAAATTAAGATCGATATGTACCTAGAAGCGGGCATATATATATATATATATATATATATATATATATATATATATATAATTATTTATAAATATTATATTTGAAATTACCCCAGATACACACGTGTTTCATTCCGAACGTGCAATCATCAGTATGAGGGGTGACAATCCCTGCCAGTCACACGGTTCGAACCCTAATCCGAAATTTATATTTAACTCAGTTTTCAGAGCACGTACCGATGTGCCTACCACGAAATGTCGAGAAATTGGATAAGGAATGAACGTCCTAACGGCAAATTGGACAGCCATAAGCATGCCGTTGAAAGCACTCAATACGCGGGGCCTAAAGTGTTGCATTACGCTGTTATGTGATGACCTGTTGTCAACTTATTTAGGGCTCCATCAAGCGAGAGCGTTGAATAATTATGTATGAATACTAATTTTCTAATTGATATATATATATATATATATATATATATATATATACGGATGACTTACTGTTAGGCCTACATCAGGGCGAAAGTCGTGTCAGGATTATTGTCTGTGACTTTCATGTTTGGTGTGGACCACTGCGTTGTTTTATTGTGGAAATAATCATATATAATCTCACATAAAACAAAAACTTAATACTTAGATGGCAGCGTTCTAGAGAATGTAAAATCCTACTTCTGAGATATCGGCCTAGATACTTTGTTGTTCGATGACTTCACTAATTGTTGAAAAAATTAGGTAGATTAAACTGGAGACCTTCGCCACAGTTTGTTTGGTGTGTGTTAGTCAATAGATGTTCTTGTATGTTTCGTTGTTAAGGAGGTAGCAGAATACTCTACTCGCATGCAAGTGACTCGGTTTTAGAATCTTGAGTTCAGATATGTCTTATTGATGATTTCAAATGAGAGCGAAACTCGAGTGTAAGGTTTCCGGTGTGTGGCTTTTATAGTTTGTGTGTGGAGAAGCGTTGTCTGATTATATATATATATATATATATATATATATATAAAATAAAATATGAAGCTAAACGTATACTTTTAGTGGATAGAACGTATAGTGAAATGGTGTAAGCTCAATATATGAGATAGAGCAATTATACAGATAGATGAAATAAAAGGGATACAGATGTACGAATGACACATTTATTTCAACTTTGATTGTTCAATGCAAGGTGTACTCAGTAAAAACATATTCTTTACTTAAGGCAAGGTTTTTCAAAGATTAAAATCTTATCCTCAGAGGAATTACATAGAAAGATAAGTTGGCAGTGGAAAAGCCAACATTCAAATTTGAAAAAAAAAATTAAGAAATGGAGAGTGAGAATGTGCGTGTAAAAAGATATGGAGTATAATTCCTACACTCCAAGATCTGCTTTCTGCCAACTATTTACATTAGAAATGATTATGAAAACTACAACAACTAAAAGCTAAAATATTATCAACTCAAAAAATGAACTTATCTCAAATTATAGGCAGAAGCAAAAAATGAAATATATAAATTTCATTACTCCATCTGACACCCCTCATCTCAGCCAACATTAGACTAATTCTTAAATTCTATGATTTGTTATTTTTTAATTTTTTTAATTCTGAACTTTACCAACCTTACAAATTACCTTCCCAATAACATAACGTATCCTCCCCTGTACACCTAATAACTATATCAACACATAACACTTAATGTAAATTGAGAACTAATATTATTCTCCTCCACTCTGCTTATCCTTAACCGCTTTTACTTCAACAATTCCTATTGCCCTTTTTTTGCAATTATTTCCCAACCCTCGTACACCCTCATCCAATTCTTTCTTTTCTCCCTTGTATTCATTCCATTGACTCTGTATACGCTTTGTTTACCGACAATATATTTCTGATAGATTCAATTACTCTCACCTTTAAACTACGTTCCCTAGTTACTCCTAAAATGATCCATTTGCCCCTCGCCTTAACAGCTATTTATAATTTCAAAACACTCGTGCATCACTTCGGTTTAAAAATTCAACCCAATTCTACCCCATAATCTTTGTACTAGAAATCAATTGATGCAAGCAGACTAACGCTGTTCTAAATCCTAAGTTTAGTTATACATTAAAGTTTCTTATTTAGTGATGCATTTAATATTTAACTAACTGGGAATTCTTTAAATTCTTTATACATTTGACTCTGACACACTAGTTTATGTCATAATTATTACATATTAAACACGTAAGTTCAAGATTCCCATTCACTTGAATCTTAATTTCTTAATTGGAACCCTTTTAAACTTTCGAAATTATATATGAGTTCGTTTAAAAACCCGTTTTAATTACGGGACCCTCACTTTCAGAAATATTTACTCACTGACCTGAATTGAACTTCTGTTTTTAGCTTATTATGGCCCACCCCAACTTGCACCGAACAATCTCTTCCTCTTCTATTTCGCCAGCATCATCCATAGTTCATTTAACTAACCCTATTACCCACTTTCTTTATGTTTCATCTTTATCCCTTCGGCCGCTTCCTCATTTGGCCTCGTTTTCAACCAAAAGCTGTCCCTTTTCTAGGACTTGATCGAAGTTACTACTTAAATTCCCTACTGCCTGCGTTAATATACACAGTTCAACTTAAACTTCTGAAAAATTACTCTCATTCTCGGTCCACGGAAGTATGTTAAAATGGCCCGAATTTTAAAAAATTACTTCCGAATAAGTGCGTTCCACCTACGATTCAACTAGACATCTTTGTATTGGATTTTCTGCATTCTTGAACTTTTTCAATGCTGTCTTCACGAAAACCCTTTTTCCATCGTTAAATCTCCTTACACTGGACACCTTATCAACGGACATTTACAAACTGGGCAGACCCCATATCTATTTACACGCGCATTCTCACTCTCCATTACTTTATATTTTTTCAAATTTTGAATTTTGGCTTTACCACTGGCAACTTATCTATTTATGTATTTTTTCTGATGATAAGATTTTAATCTTTGACAAGCCTTGGCTTAAGGAAAGAATACTAAACATGTGTTACCGAGTACACCGTGCATTGAACAATCAAAGTTGAAATAAATTTGTAATTCGTACATGTTTATCTCTCTTCTTTCACCTATCTTTATATATATATATATATATATATATATATATATATATATATATATATATATATATATATGGGCATGGCTTAGCTTCATAATTTCGCACCGTTTAGAAAAATAAGTATACATATATACATATAGTGAGATAGAGAGATAGAAAGAGGGTGTATGTGAGAGAGAGATACAAAGTGAGACAGAGACGGTAGAGAGAAAAATAGATACAATAACCTAATTAATATATAATTATAGCTTTTTTGTAGATAATTAATAGATAGATATATGGAAGACATTAAACGCACTACTATATAGTATATTCAAGTAAAGTGAGTCATATACACTAGTATACATATTTACTAAGAGATAAATGTATATATACAAGAGGTAACGAAAAAGATAGATACCGATCAACAGACAGAGATGGATAAGATGTTGTCGATGAGGCGATAAATCTATATAGAGATATATTAAAAACCGGCGTATATAGTATATATATATAAATATATATATATATATATATATATATATATATATATATATATATATATATATATATAAAGTGTATAAATTGGATGTAAATAATACGTTTGTCCATAGCAATGAATTACAAAAGAGGCATACAAAGGAATAACCGTTAAGCGAAATAGATTGGTAAATAGACAGAAATACATAAATTTATTAAAATCTATGTATATATGTACTAAATAACCAATAAGTAATTTTTATTTCTTGCTTCTTTGCCTTTTCTCTTTATTAAATCATTGAAATACTTTTTTGATAAAATATCAGGTATTTCAGTTTCTTATTGACTTATCTCTGATGAAGTAACGTCATACTCATATTTAACCGTCCGGCGATTGTCAATCGATGTTAATTCGATAATCGAGTTTGTAAACACGCGTATCTAGTTTAATGAAGGAAGCATTTGGCCAAAATCCAATCGTTTCTGCTTTAACTTTGCTCTTTTAATATTAAAGGGAACTTGTAATCCCATTTTTTTAAATGTAGCAAATGTTGGATTATGGCCCTATGGTAATCGACGAATCTGTTGGAAATCGTGTTTGACTTGCGCGAATTAACGCGAGTGAACTGGCAGTCGAGTGCAGAATAAGGCATGTTCTCACAGCCAGAAATCACAGACGTGACAAGTACACCGTGTGACGAGCACCGGATAAAGGGTACGCGTGTACACGGGAGATGCTCTGTAACGTCAAAGGCCTTACGTAGGAATCAGAGGGATCCGTTACGTCACTCGTTCTTTTTGAGAAGCGAGTTTCGTCAGTCTGGGTTTTGGAAGCAAACCGATAAGACGTGAGTAAGGAAAATATTTTCCTATAAAATACAAGCGAGAGATATCCTTTTCCCCTCTATGAATGGTTAAGAAAATAATTGTTTACTAACTACGATAAAGTAGTGATTTGCTCTCTCTCTCTCTCTCTCCCTCTCTCTCTCTTTCGACGTAGTGAATGATGACCTGCTGATATAACAAACGCTTGCAATAAAAAGAAGTGAAAGTAAAAAGATTGTGTTTTGTGAGTCGATCGTGGTGTTTTGTTGCAGACAACGGACGGCGTGATTCACAACAGGAAGGAAGGAAGAAATAAATAATTTATCTACTAGACGACACGCCTCTCTACACGGCGAGGGAGAAAACTAAATGTATGCAAACAATACATGAACTATGTGATTTATGATGTTTTAAAAATGACGAGTATTAAATGTGAACTGGCACGGCCGTATCGGGACGAGTATACGAAACGAGAACCACCGCGGCCCAAGAGAAAGGCTATGCAACAAACACTTTTTTGGTGCCGTGACCAGGATTTTCTTAAAGTAAAAGAAAAATAACAAAAATATTGGAACTTGGGTTCAAATAGTGTAGAGGTCCTGGGTGATGAATGAACGCACGGGCGTGGTCAGCGAAGACAGAGAGAGAACTACAAACCGTACGTAGTAAGTCATTGTTTTGTTTGAGAAAAAACAGGCGCGATGTGTCGTAAAAGTAGAAAAGAGGGGCGATGTGCCGTAAAAGTAAAGACAGAATAGAAACAAAACTGAATATAAAACAAGCAAAGACACGCACACACAAAATCAAATATTAAAAAAAGTAATAATAAACTTGTTAGAGCACATACAAAAAAGTGAACAGACGCACACATGAAAGTAAAACTAAAAAACAATGTACTATTGTACACACGCAGTTTTAACTTTGTAGAAAGAATAAAAAAGAGATGGTGACGAACTGACACACATACCCACAAACAGAACATATTATATCCATGTTAAAAAATGCATTTGATGGGTGGGGGAATTGATTTCTTAGTTGTTTTTTATCGAGTGGGAATTTTGCACTCAAATTGTGTTGTTTCGAATTGTTTTGTTTGATTTAAATGTATCGTCGATAGAGATACCCATTGAATTAATTTTCCTTGTTTTTTTGGTTTAGCCGAAAGCATTGTATTGTTTTATTTTTTGTGTTATTAGCCCTCCTCATATTAAAATATTAATATATAAAAGAAAAAAAAACAGTAACTTATTAATACTAAGTGAGGTCAGCCAATTAAAGGGAGTTCGAAGGAGAGTCTTGACCGTTTGGCGGTGCGGTAAGGGTGTTGAGAAGGTCCAATGTCCAGGCCGTAGGGCAGTGAACCTTTCCAACTGACTTGTTTGGATTGAGTTATGTTCGCTACGCGTGACCCGTTGAGGTAGGTGTGGGCTTGCGATTATACGGACAAAGAGTTGTTTCGGTGCACACGCATGAAGAGGAAGCGATTTTTTAGCCATGAAAAGAGTGGCATAATATATATTTGAGGGGGACCTCGGAGTTATCGCATCGGTATGGATCATTGTTATTTAGTGGGTCGGTGGGGCTCACGAGAGCGCCGCCACGGTGCGGCGGGTCTGGATTGTTGTGAAATTGGGTTTGTGTGAAAGAATTCGGTTCGGCCCGAAACAGCTTAATATGGCGCCAGAGCGATGCCATGTCCGAATTAGTTAGGAAGAGTGGGTGGGGTCAATTTGGAATGTTGGGCCCCTAGATGTAAGATATTGAAAAGGCGAGTCGCCGGCCCTGAAGTTATTGGAGCACCGTTTGAAGGGATAGAAAAAGTGCAGGAGCCGGCTCGGAGGAATTGACGGATCACATTGGGATGGGAGTTAAGGGGTCGCTCTGGTCCGTGTTGAAAAGAGTAGTAGTCGAATATTACGATAAGATATATCTTACAGAGAAATTAGATGGCTGACCAAAAAGGGATTATAAGAATTTTAAAATGGGGTTTTTCTGTTTTGTGATGTGTTCTGTTATAATTTAATGAATGGGTGTGGTGAATTGTGTGACTAGGTGTCGTGTGAAGATACTTGTGGTGTCACGTGGTCAAGCGACCTTGCGATAGGGGAACCCCTAGCCGGTTCTATTATCGATTGTGACAGGGATGATCATAGAGCAAACATCGATCGTAAGGAGAATGTCCTTACATCCCAGGAAAGGTCATAAGGCCGATTTATGGCAACCGGGTCAAGAGGGTGGAACTGAAATGTCCAGCCGTGCTAATTGCTGGTTCTGACCAGACCTTGCGGAGCGGTGTGTAAAAATAACACCATTAGGAGTGCTGTTTTGTATAGGGAGGGGAGGAATGTTGGATAATGGCCCTATGGGAATAGACGTATCTGTGGAAAATCGTTGGTTTCACTTGCGCGAATAAACGCGGAGTGAACCGGCAGTTGAGTGCAGAATAGGCCCTGCTCTCACAGTAAAAAATCACAGATGTGACACATTCACCGTGTGACGAGACTCCGGATCAAGGATCAGTGTGCACCTGCGAGATGCTCTGTGACGTCACAGACCTTGCGTGGGAAACAGAGGGATCCGTGACGTCACTTGTTCTTCGTGAGAAGCGAGTTTCGTCTGTCTGGGTTTTTGAATCAAACCGATGAAACGTGATTGTTAAAATGTAATTTACAACAGATAAAATAAATATTTCCCTAGAAAAATCCAGGCGAGAGATATCCTTCGCCCATCTCTATGAATGGTTAAGACAATAATTGTTAACTAACTACGATAAAGTAGTGATTTGCTCTCTCTCTCTCTCTTTCTCTCTCTCTCTCTCCCTTGACATAGTGAATGACGCCCAGCTGATATAACAAACGCTTGTAATAAAAAGTAGTGAAAGTAAAAAGATTGTGTTTGGTGAGTCGATCGTGGAGTTTTGTTGCAGACAACCGACGGCCTGGTTCACGGCAGGAAGAAAGAATTCATCTACTAGACGAGACGCCTCTCTACACGGCGAGGGAGGAAACTAAATGTATGCAAACAATACATGAACTATGTGATTTATGATATTTTAAAAATGATGCGTATTAAATGTGAACTGCCACGGCCGTATCGGGACGAGTATACGAAACAAGAACCGAAGCGGCCCAAGAAAAGGGCTATGCAACACAATGTCGAAGTAGCTTCTCACAATAACGATTACGAACAAGTAAGAGTAATATATAGAAAGAGCAAAGCATAAATAATGAGAGTGATATAAATATTAGTGTAAATGTAAAAAGGTGAGAGATAAACACGAAAAAGAAAGAAAGAGATATGTTTATATTGAGGTAGATGTGTGCCTTGTTCAAAAATAAAATACAACATATGAGGGCGTTCTAATAAGTAATGCTCCTGACCGATTTATTAGATACACCTCTGAACACCGTTTTTGTATAAC
The DNA here is from genome assembly GCA_963556195.1 of Sepiola atlantica. NCBI lineage: Eukaryota > Metazoa > Mollusca > Cephalopoda > Sepiida > Sepiolidae > Sepiola > Sepiola atlantica. The sequence continues at coordinate 190,556,613 of OY744519.1, read as the reverse complement.
ACTCCAGGGTGGTCCTGTAACCACGTCGTAACTTCAAAAATCAAGGCTACATCATCTGGGAAACGCTTTACTTTCAGAAACAACTTCATGGCTGGTAAGAGATGAAAGTCAGAGGGTGCAAGGTCAGAAGACTAAGGGGATGGAAGAGGATCTAATAGTCACACGCCCGTGCTTCTGATCTGGCGACATACGAGTTGTGTATCGAAGCGTTGTCCTACAGGAAGAGGATACCTTAGCTGATCTTGCCCCGCCTCTTGATTTTGATAGCTTTTCTTAATGTAACTAAAAGTGAAGCATAATAGGCTCCTGTAATTGTAGTAACCTTTGCAAGGATATATGTCATCACTACTTCGTTCTGGTCCCAGAAGACTGTGCGCATCACCTTTCCAGCGGAGGGCTGCGCCCTTGCCTACTTTGGAGGTTGTGAGTCCAAGTGCTTCCACTGCATTGACTAGGCATTGGTCTATGGATCATAGTGATGGATCTAAGTTTCATCCTGTGTAATCAGTCTTTTGAAAAACATTGACTCATCTTCTTTGCACATCTATACATCTATCCTCGAGCACTCGACTCGTTCTTGCTTCTGGAGAGCTGAGCAACCTGGGAATCCATCTGGCAGACACCTTATGCATATGCAAATGGTCATTAATGATAGTTTCCACAGACCCTATACTAATCTTGACCTCTTGGGCTATTTGGCAAATAGTAATGTGTCGATCTTCCAAAATGGCAGCCTCAACTTGACTGACAGATGCCTCGTAAATGGCAGAAGAGGGACGACCAGGGATGGGAGATGTTTGCACAGACTTCCAGCCATATTTAAGTTCAGCATGCAAGCGTTTTACAAGGTCATATGATAAGGGCGTAATCACCATGAGTTTCTTTTATTTCATCAAAAGTCTCATTTGGTGTTCGTTCTTTCAAGTGCAAAAACCGAATCAATGCGCGACACTTAACTGACACCATTTCACACCTGACTCAGTCCAAACACCTGTAAATCAGAAACCACAATTAGTTCAGAGCTGTTTTTGCAACATAACCCATACAGATATAAATGATTACACATGCAACATCTCATCTAGATCAAACAACTAGAAGTGGGTCAGAGGCATTAATTATTGTACGTTTCTCGTACTATATATATATATATATAGTCTAAAGAAGCTTTGAGTCATTTAAAAAAAAATGTAAAATTCAGTTAAAATTCCCAGACAAACTAACTAAATCCAAGATATTGCAGACTTAACATTCGTTGGAAAATTAATAACTGAAAAAATATAAGTAAAAATAAAAAGAAAAAAAAAGGGGGTTAATTATCTAAGAGTGAAACAAACACAGGAGACCTTAAGCATCTAATATTAACACGGGGATCATCAGCTGTTTACCATGTAACTGTTTCGGAGATTTAAAAACAGGACAGTTATAATATTCATGGCTCTCCAATGGTGCTTTCCCCAATAATCAAGTGTCGAAATAATTCAGCTTAAAATACCACTAATATATACATAAATAAATAATAATAATAATAAAATAATAATAATATATTACCCTTAAGACTACCGTATGATATAGTATATATATATATACATATATATACATATATATATATATATATATATATACATATATATATATATATATATATATATATATACGCTGATTATCTGTTATTGTTTTTTTGGCGATACTCGACCGTTGTCTTTTACCGGTGCGTTTGTATTATCATTATTATTCGCTTCCCTGAGCGGTTTGTTTATTTGTTAATAATATACAGAGCACCACATTGTTAATTCGCCTTTAATCGGGCGAGACATTAATGTTTGTATGTATAGTTTTTTGTTTCATAATTAATAAATTAATACATTAATTCTTATATAGAAATGTTTTAATTAATTTACAAATTTTTTTTTGCGTGCAAAAAATGTAGGCATGTTCGCGCGTTTCTGACCATGCGCTGTTATCTGCATGACTTACCGAGCAGGGATCGAACCCTCGATGTTAATAGTTGTACCCCTAGACCAGCATGATCTACCACATCATGTGCTCCGATATAGTTAAGTAAAATTACAGATCAGAAGTATATCATACCGTGAGTTGATGCCACTCTCGTAGCAAATAAATATTATACGCGTTTCTGGTAGAATGCGGAGCATACTAGAATAAATCTACGTAGACACACGAAAATCACGTTTTCACAGTCTGTTCCGAAATTAAAACAATTAAATATCCAGGCTCAAATTAATGTAAAGAGGCTTTCAGAAAATATTCAGAACAATACGTACGTGAATGACGAAATGCGGATTATACATACCAAACTTCTGAAATGTATAAAAAAGACTTAGATGCATATAAATATAGAGACATTTCCGTTATATGTACCAGATTTTCGAATTTCCTGCTGATATTTTATTAGTTATTTCGGCTGTTTTCCTTTGAACTTTGTAAAGCTTGTTCAGTCTGGCTTTTGGCAACAGACTCTGAAGACGAGAATTCCCTGTGGCTACTTAAACTTTTTAAAGTGTGCTCTTATTTTTTTTCTTTTCGTTTGATGTATTTTGGTTTAGTGTCTGTTTTGACTTTTGCGATTATTTTAGTATTCATGATGCATTGTTTTATTGTATTTTTTATAAATATCACACATAATATATGACTGAGTTCTAAAACATCCCACGTGCTTCTAAAAAAACGCAAGATTATCTTACTTTACTTCGAAAAAGTGTTCTCCGCTTTAGATAAGGATTTGAAAGAAACATTCTCCTTTTTATGAATAAAAATATTAATCACCCTGACTCTTGTAGATGTTCGACATAATTTACTACGAGATGATGTGCCGATTAATTTATGACCGAAAAAGCTTATGATTTCTCAGTTTATTCTTTAAAAATAAAAACAAATAAACACAGTCTCTTAGAGTTTAATTGAAAAATATTATTGCAAACCTAAGTCTGACAGACTGACGACATTTATATTAAACTTATACTAATTCCTGGTCGCAATTAAACTGAATCATATCCATTAAATATGCATTTTTAACGATTAATATGGAGTGTTTAATACTAACCGACTGATTGTAAAAATGCTTCAAAGGATTTTATATAATTATTATGGCCATTTTGTCAGAAATTTTCCAGACATGAGAATAGAAAGGAAAAAGCAAAATATCAGACTACGCCCAGGTTTGAACAGATAACTTGCTTTCAAGTAACACATGTGTTTACTGGGGCTTCAAAGATCTTAATTAAAAAAATTAAATGTATGTTCATCTTTTAAATTGAATGTACTCCTAATATAAGTATAAGCATTTTATTTTATTTTTAAAGAATAAACTGAGGAATGATAAGCTTTCTCATTCAGAAATTAATAAACGCAATTAATTGGGCAATCAAACTTTTTCATACTACCATATTTAATATTTTTGTTATATTTGTCTAAGAGAATGTGATGACATAAGTACGACTAAATATTTACTTATAAATCCATTCTGTCTTTGATTTGAAGTAAAACTCAGTTTCCAGTAAGAACTGATATACTTTTTAGTAGCCGAGACGATTTACAATAAAAGCTTTTCAGCTGAAATTTCCTCAGTTTATACGTTACTTTTCTTACAGCTATTCTTCTCTCTCTTTCCCTTCTCGTTCGAATTCTCGTTTTTCGTTTTTCTCATCCTCTTTTTTTTCATTTTTATTCTTCTGTTAGTCTGCATTTTTATCTTTTCTTAAATTCAATTCGACATGTCCAGCGAACACGTTCACCGAAATACCAATGAAAAAGCCGCAGGTAATGGACATTCCTATTAAAAGGTCTTGCCCACTTAAAATCCGCTGGTACGTCTCACCACAAAATAAATTCGAAATGGGACTTTCCATTGAATAATCCTTAGACTCAATATAAAGACGAAGGAAGAAAACCATTTCCAACCTCGAGGCGACTTCTATCCTCGATAGCATCGCATAATTACGAAGAAGCCATTTCGGATCAAGAATCTTTATTCGATAAGCGGTTTTCAGTTTCTAAAATATTCTTGTTCTCTATCGCCCAATTGCTTGCTAGCGTTTATTCTCCCTCTTTCTTGCCCTGTATCGCTCTTTTATTGCCTCAAAAGCCTCTCTCTCTCCCCTCTCACCCTCTCTCTCTCTCTCTCTCTCTCTCTCTCTGTGCTATTTTAATAACAGGCTCACTTTTACCTAGAGGTATAGTTAATGAACTCTGAAAGAATGTCTGTAAATGCTGCGTAATCAACAATCGATATAACAGACCTCACTCATACCATCTTGAAAATCAGAGAGAAAGATAGAAAAAGAGGAAAAAAGGAGAGAGAAAAGCAGAAAGACACACACATCGCAAGAGATACAGAGAAAGAGAATTAGAGAAAAAACATATCGCAATTTAAAGACGCGGATATAAAAAGGGCTTGTTTACTCTAAATATTTCACGTCGTATAAGCATATAGTCTACGTAAATCATTTACAAATCTTGGTACTTTTATAGAGAAAGCAATGCGTTTCCATGACTTCGCATCGGCAACGTTCGGGCAGGTCTTGGCAACACCGGAGAGTTGACCCGGCGAAAACTGCCAAACGATAAATTGCAGACTGGCAGACGATAAATTCAGACGAAGAAAATCAAAGTAAAATACATATATAAAAATTAAGAACGAAAAAACCATAGCTAAGCAACTGTTACTAATTAAATGTCTATTTATTCGTAAAAAGAACCATTGTTAATCAAATGTTTTTAAATAAAATATTTTCTTTGTACACGCAAATGTTTCAAAAGATGATTGTTATACAGGGTGGGCCAAAATAAGGGTCCTATCTTTAAATTTGAATAACTTGAATTTGAATAACTTCCACAAAATAAAAGTTAAACTCACCAAACTTTATGTGTGTGTAGACTGACCCTTCCGAGATTTTTTGAAATAAACAAAACAAATTTTAGCCGAAAAACACTTCTTAAAACTTACAAAAACTAAAGTATTGTTTTTTACACTGTTTTGAGTTTTTTAAGCAAAAATAATGTTTTCTAAATGAGGGTACGTTCCTTAGGGCTAATACTTCTCATGCTTGCTTCGGAAGGGGTCCTTTACTTATTCTAAAAAAAAAAAAAAATCAATAAATAAAAAAGTTATGAATTTTTAAAAATAGGACCCTTATTTTTGCCCACCCTGTATAACAAATAACAAAACCAAGATTTTTAACCAGTTTCTAGTTTTTGGTTTCATTTTTTTGTAATGCTTTTTCTTTTTACCATTTTCTTGATTAGGAGACAGGGGTTAGAATTAGTCTTTTGCGAGAATTGACGGCTGCTGACAGAACTCAATTAGTCCTTCCGGGAAATTCAACGCGCTGACACAGATCGTAGAATTTGTTTGTTTGTTTACACACTGCAGATCGTAGAAATTAATTTCTTTCAAAAGTTATCGTCTGCTTACACGGAACCTGATTTCTAATACCTGTTGCAACTTGATTGGTTAATATTTTCGTCAATTCTCCGCCGCTTCCGACACCTGTCTGAACGTTGACGACGCGAAGTCACGGAAACGCGGTGCATTCTCTATAAGAGTACCCACATTTAAAAATACTCATTGGAATGAGTTATTATCTTTTTCTGTAGTATAACCATACATCTTAGACTGTAGACAAACTGTGTTCGTCGCATCTTTTTGTGTCGAGAGACAATGGAAAACATCGTAAATGTCATATAGAAGCAACGGTTGCACACCCTTTAACTGAACTTCTATGTCGGCATTGCGTAAGTTCTGGGTTAAAGAGAACATTGGCTGGAGTAAATGCAGTGTTTATAGGAGTAAAACTAGTGCCATTCAATTGTTTCCTTTCTTCATGATTAATTTGCAACAAAGGCTTACAAATTCAGTCTGCCCTACTATTTATCGATGAAATGATATTTTAACAAGAACAAACCATTCTTAAAGAAAATAATAACATATCAACCATTTGCATATAAATGACAACTTTCTCTATTAATGTTATACTCATCTATGTGAAATGTTAATACTGCCTTATTACTCGTATCAGTGTTTACATTTCTCATAAACTATAACTTACTTAGCCAATTCTCATAAAGTATAACTTAATTAGCCAATTCTCATAAAGTATAACTTAATTAGCCAATTCTCATAAAGTATAACTTAATTAGCCAATTCTCATAAAGTATAACTTAATTAGCCAATTCTCATAAACTATAACTTACTTAGCCAATTCTCATAAACTATAACTTAATTAGCCAATTCTCATAAAGTATAACTTAATTAGCCAATTCTCATAAAGTATAACTTAATTAGCCAATTCTCATAAAGTATAACTTAATTAGCCAATTCTCATAAACTATAACTTACTTAGCCAATTCTCATAAAGTATAACTTAATTAGCCAATTCTCATAAAGTATAACTTAATTAGCCAATTCTCATAAAGTATAACTTAATTAGCCAATTCTCATAAAGTATAACTTAATTAGCCAATTCTCATAAACTATAACTTACTTAGCCAATTCTCATAAACTATAACTTAATTAGCCAATTCTCATAAAGTATAACTTAATTAGCCAATTCTCATAAAGTATAACTTAATTAGCCAATTCTCATAAAGTATAACTTAATTAGCCAATTCTCATAAAGTATAACTTAATTAGCCAATTCTCATAAACTATAACTTAATTAGCCAATTCTCATAAAGTATAACTTAATTAGCCAATTCTCATAAACTATAACTTAATTAGCCAATTCTCATAAAGTATAACTTAAATAGCACATTTTCAAAAACTATAACTTAATTAGCCAATTCTCATAAAGTATAACTTAATTAGCCAATTCTCATAAAGTATAACTTAATTAGCCAATTCTCATAAAGTATAACTTAATTAGCACATTTTCAAAAACTATAACTTAATTAGCCAATTCTCATAAAGTATAACTTAATTAGCCAATTCTCATAAACTATAACTTAATTAGCCAATTCTCATAAAGTATAACTTAATTAGCCAATTCTCATAAACTATAACTTACTTAGCCAATTCTCATAAAGTATAACTTAATTAGCCAATTCTCAGAAAGTATAACTTAATTAGCCAATTCTCATAAAGTATAACTTAATTAGCCAATTCGCATAAAGTATAACTTAATTAGCTAATTCTCATAAAGTATAACTTAATTAGCCAATTCTCATAAACTATAACTTACTTAGCCAATTCTCATAAACTATAACTTAATTAGCCAATTCTCATAAAGTATAACTTAATTAGCCAATTCTCATAAAGTATAACTTAATTAGCCAATTCTCATAAAGTATAACTTAATTAGCCAATTCTCATAAAGTATAACTTAATTAGCCAATTCTCATAAACTATAACTTAATTAGCCAATTCTCATAAACTATAACTTAATTAGCCAATTCTCATAAAGTATAACTTAATTAGCCAATTCTCATAAAGTATAACTTAATTAGCACATTTTCAAAAACTATAACTTAATTAGCCAATTCTCATAAAGTATAACTTAATTAGCCAATTCTCATAAACTATAACTTAATTAGCCAATTCTCATAAAGTATAACTTAATTAGCCAATTCTCATAAAGTATAACTTAATTAGCCAATTCTCATAAACTATAACTTACTTAGCCAATTCATATCTATTTACAGTTAGTTACTAAATTACTTAATAAAGACAAGCCTATGTTATATAATGATTTTGGTTGGTTGTACCAGCTTAAGTCTAATGGTTAAAAGGTTTACTTTCAAATTGTTTGTAAGTTCAGGCACGCGGTTACAGACACTAAATAACCACGTAACGGGCGCAATATTATCTTTTAGTTTTCATCATTTTTTTTTGTAATTCTAAAGATTTTCTCTTACACTATCCCAGTTTCCCAATTTCCCTTTTTATTTCTATTCTCAGACATCTCAACAAATAAACACTTACAATGCAATGTCTTTGAAACAGTAAGAGAAAACGTTGCTTACCTAGTTAATCTATAAAACCTGTTAAGGCTACGTGCTTACAACGTCGATATAAAGTGGCGCCCCTTTTGTTTTGTACAATGATGAGACACAGAAGTAAAATATCTGCAAAGTTTATGAGCAAACGAGAAAGATAAAGTTCACGGGTTTTTCTGTAGTCTTTACTTGAATTTTATATGATGCACTCTTCATGTCTATAACACAAAACTGGGTGTTTGAGTGGCTACAACAAAGTGCCATGTAACCTTTCCATACTGTCGGATCTCCTTTTATACATAGTAGCAATAGTAGCACTACTTAACCAGTGTCTACTTATTTCTGTCTTATAAATGACAATTAATCCGTTTTAGAAAAAGAGTCGATCGTAAATCAAGATTTGCTGAATTCACAAAAAACCTACTCTGGAAATCCTTAATGCTAGTTATAATACGAACTCCGAGACAATTGCACGCAATGCTGAAATAAACAGAAACATACTCATCCTTCATTCTATAATGAAGACCAATGTGTATTTGTTTCTATATAAAGACAGAGTGGCACAAACTCCCATTCATATCAACAAACAAGTTATAGCTCACTTCAGATAAATACAAACATATACATATATACGAACGTGTAGCGTCCTCATCAAAACATACTTACATATATAGTTTGAACTATATAAGGTTTGAACCGGGACGCGCATGCACAAGAATAATGAAGTTTTAACACGCATATACACGCATACACACACTTTAGTACACGCACTTTCTTTATGAAAATCTATTTACACACACACAAATTCGATATCGATATCGAAACACATAATATTGAAGCATCAAGCGATCACTCACACACGAACTTATACATATTCATAGACATAACGCTAATGCAAAGGGGATACCATTTACTCAATAACTACATGATCACACATTTGACTATATTTTCAACTGTCAAATATCTACAAGCCTATATTCAGAATATGAGTAGTTTGCCTCGGATGTTTTACTCGATCGAGAGGAACTCATAGAGTCAACTTAATCCATGATACTTCCTGATGTGACGCGTTATTTATAAACGCAGGCTGTGACGGAAGTTCCGTCTAGGTTTACTAAACTATCATGTAGTCCCCACAGCGATCGATTAGAATACACATCCGTTGGTATGACTGATGTTTTTTGTGCGCTTGCGGTTCTGCGCTGACACAGAGTTTGTCACCGATTTCGTTATTGATGACAAGGGCGCAAAATATACACAGAAGTTAGCAAGCTAAACACCCTAAGACCATCGCACCGTTTGTAATCGGTTTTAACGATGTGAAATAGTTCAAGAGTTGACAGGGAAGTCAACGATGTTTAAGGCTCATGAGGTGACATCGTTGAAAACGATCAGTTTAAGGAACCTGCCGGCGCTTCTTCTGTATTTTACGAGGTGTAGTCTTTACACGTAGTTTGCCTCTTTCTTTAAGTTTAACATTTTAAAGATGCTTAAAAAAATGAACTTTCCTAAATTTATACCTACCAGCGACCATGCGCGATTAACGTTTAATTTAAAAGAGACATTTACACCGTTAAGTCCACACAACATCGGACGTCACTTCTACAATATCAAGCAGGATTGTGACGAAAAAAATAAGGTTAATACCTTTTATTTCTCTAAACCTCTGACGAAATTATTAGATAAAATGTATAGATGAAGAAGAAAACAAAATATTGTTTTGATTTTGATTTTAATAAAAAAATATCTGCATCTAATACGTGGTTTTTCGAAGGCATTTTGCTTCTTTCTTCAAGTTTATATATATATATATATATATAAGTATGTATACATACCAGTCAACCTCTCTTTGATTCCATACACCCCTGCTGCATCTGTTGACCAGACCTCTCACCACCACCAACAGCTAATATCCCTGTCCCAGCAGACAAATATAGGCATTTTCACTATCGCTTACATATGATACCTTCACTCAGCTTCTTAACAATGCCATTTGTACTCCTAAACAATTTCAGTATTCTTTTCTCAAACATTAATTTCCAATATGACAGCTGGTTTATTTTTTACGTGAATATTCGGTCAGGGTTTACTTATAAGGGGAAGTATCCTCATGTCAGATTGTTCTAACAAACACCTAATACACTCGAGGATGGTGTCTTGTAGTTCACTAAAACTCGCTTGTAAGTAATTACAACATTGTCAGTAAATATATACCACTGGCGACATATCATTTTCCATTAGTTTGAAATAATGTTGTTATTGAACGGACGTTAAAAAAATAGCGAATACAAAGATATCATGAACACTTGATTAATTGATCAGTGAAGGTGTATCCATGAAAAAACAATTATTAGTAAACCCTGACCGAATATTCAAAATAACATACTATTTACAGCATAAATAAGATATCCTAAGCACGGCTATATACTTGCTTACACGAGGAATAATGCATCTGTTCCTAGTAATGTTTGCTCAAATAACAACACTTAGATGGATACTCGACCAGACTTGATGAATTATTGTCTTGGAATCGGATAAGAACAAAATACCAAAATAAAAAAAATACTATAGCATAGTAAACTGGTAAATTGCGGATAAAAATATGATGTTATTCAGTTCTTTACTAATTCAACGTTTGAGTGGTAAATAACTTTAATAGAACATTCAAATATCTATGTATCTCATTTCGACATCAAGAGTTTAGCCCCAGGCAGGGCTCCTTGATTTCTGAGAACTTTGACTGAAGTAAAATGAAACAAAAAAAACACACGAAAATGTGCATTTTAATTTAATTGTAGAGCAGATATATATTGATTTACAGGGTTTTAGTAAGGTTCTCCTTAAATCTAAGTAGATAATTGATTGACTATTTTTATTATAATTGAAAAACAATTCACGGTGAATGCCTGTTACATTATTGCATTCAAGGAAAAATGTAACTTAAACTCTAAATAAAATGGCAAAACCGACGTTGTACAGACGATCAAGCGCGTAGGAAATTTAATTAAGCAAATGAATATCCGAATACGTATGTTAAATGAAATAGATTACGAGTCTAAAACGCTGTCGTATTCATCTTCGAAAACCGACCATTATCAATTTGCCAGTTCCGAGAAAACGATCACCAATCAAGTCGTCAGACACAGATGACTCCACAGAATTAAAATAGTATATAACCCTCAGTTGGTAATGCTTCATACAACTGCACGAATGGAATTACATCTTTTTAAAACACCCCAATATCACAAGTTATGATTATCAACTTCTCTTTAATCCTATACCTGATCCACTATATTATAATTTGTATTCTTTTTTCAGTTGTATATCTTTGCATTTTGCATTGGTCAGGCAAATTTCAGACTTACCTAAGTATTTTCCTTGCATATACTTTATAGCATAGTAAATTCTTAAATTCCCCATACTATTATGTTGATGCATATCTCTAAGTATAATTGATTTATAAACGATCTTGTTAAATATTTAGTTCCTATTATGTATTTCGTGATTTTGATTCGCTAATACATACACGTTGATACATATACAGGCTCATCGGGTCAGCGGGTGAAGTCAATGCCATCTGGATAATTATATGTTCTAGAAACTGACGTTATCAATGATGTCTTGAGAAGAGAGTGATGAAGAGAACAGCGTTCGTTTAGAAAGTTTTTAAGGGAACACGACGCGTAGTAAATATCTTACTATCGACGATAAATTATAGGACTTAAGCCCCACATTATTCGTTCCCTGGAATCCGCACCCGCCACTTGCAGGAAATTGATGAGTTTTTCGTTTCGTTCGTGCAGTTGTATGACCTTAATTGCAAGTGCGCCAAATATGGAGGACTGGGCGATAGAAAGCGAGATCGGATTGTTCAGTTATAATTATGACCTTTAATTCGATAACAATGTTTTTATGAACTCGTGTATATTAATTGATTGTGACTTGTGTGACATTTTAAGTCTTATACGAGCCGAGGTAATATAACAATCTGACAAAATTCGAATACGACCTGCTGATGCTAGAATCAACGTCTGGAACAACTTTACAATCTGTATTTACTAGAACATAAACTTTTCAGGTGCGTGAATTCATCGGTAATTTTTATTTAGTCTGTAAAAAAGACTGCATGAAGGGTAACAATAAAACATGTGTATTACGTAGAGTTCCTCTGGAATTAAACTGCATATTAAGCTAGCCGAGTGCTGTCTTAAAAGCGCCGTCCGCTACGAACATAAGTTACAAAATAAGTCACGATATTAGATTGGGTGTGTCTATGGTATTTGGGTGAATCGGAATTTCTTAGAATGACTCTAAAAATATATATAGAAGCAAATATATATGTTTATTTCTCAGTTAAGAATGCATTTTGAAAATGTCTAAGACTTTAAATAATCGTTTCATTGGTATGTTTTCATCATACACTTTTGTATATAATTTGATCTTTACTTAAATAGCAAAGCAAATATTTGTTTATATGTCTACATATTGAGTTTATTATTTGATATTTTCTTTTAAATCTAGTTTACAGTGTATCGTGTATATTTCGTTGATGAGCTAATTTTAATATTCCCTAATTGATGTTAAAACTAATAGTTTCATTTCCCAATTCCTTACACACATTCAATAACAAATGGCTTAGGGTAGACATTTAAACACTTAGTAATACTAGTATACGTTAGTCACCCATGTAAAATAAAAGTTGTATTATTTAACAAGCATTATCCTGATATAGGCTATATAATTATTGAAGGCCAGAAACAGGACAGATGATAAATATGTGTTATCAATTCGTTTAATACACACACATCTAGCATATATAGAACAAGAGGGGAATTATTAGATTATTTTAAAGAATGAGTTAATTAATTTATGAATTATGCAATTTGCAATATAAAATATCGTGACCATATTCCAAGCATTTTTGTTTCAGTTATCTATTGATTGATATTTACTTTTGTCGTTTTGTCTTTCTGCCATGTATGTCTGGATTTCTAAACTTATGTGGGCAATGTCTGCAGCCGGCATTAACAACAATTTGCTTTCTGATGGGGGATTTGCATTGACAATGTGGTTCTAGTTATCCATACGCTCTCAAATCATCGTTTGACAAATCTGGATTATGTGTTCCTCGACATAAAGTTGAATTTCTTTCAAATAATGCAATTGTAGTCGGCCGAGAAAATAGCCAAGAAACTTTGAAAATGAAAACTATCAGAGTCCACCCATACTTTAGACAATATTCGAAAGCTATTTTCAATGTTGGTGTATTTTAATTTAATCTAACTTCCTTGAACACCTTACATCTGAATTCCCTATTATTACTTAATTGGTAACAACAATTTCCATTGTAAAAAAAGTAGATTTTTATTTATGTTTGTTTAAGAAATACCTCTTTATGATTTCGATATTGATTGGATTATTCGGACTACTATCTTTATCTTAGATGGTAATCTCACTACTCCATGGCTGATGTTACGTCAAATCATCATCAGCATCAACTTTTGTAAACTTTATGTGAAACGCGAGGATTCATAGAGTATTTAAAACAGAACCTGTTATCTTATCATTATAGATTGTCCTTCGTTAATACAGTTTATAGCAAGTAATGTTTAATGAATTCTTAAAAAGCATCGTCAGTAGTGAATATTCCTTCTATAACTCAAAAAACACTATTCTTTACAGAAGGTGTTTAGTAGTTGTGCCTATAATATTGTAGATTACTTTTTACTTTTGTTTTACTTCGTTTGAACACATAACTTCCTCTCTGATTTTAACCGTTCTTTTAATTCTCTCTATCTCCGTGTAAATATACTAAATATTTACTTTGTTAAGCGTATATAGGTTTGATTAATATATCATGTAAAATAAATAAGGAACATTATTTTACTAAGAAAACGCATCACAATCTTAACTAGTAAATAATTCAACCTCCACAAGAACTTCATTTTACCAACGCTTACTTTATTTTTCATCTATTCAATCGTAATAGAGTTTCTTCGTTTGTGTCTGAAATCTTTTAGTAAAATTAATCTGCGTTCATCAACTGTATTTTCCTAAGGATTTTTCATATATATTTTAATCAGATTAAGTATATGTTAATCAATGCTATTGCTTTGGCATTGAGTTATGTCGAAGGAACATGAATTATTCTATTTAATTAGATGTTATCTGCAATTTACGTACCAAGTCATATATCTCTTGATACGTTCATGTCTATTTATCTGATCTTCTTTCACTCAATATTGTTTGGGCCAACAAATCTTACTTTATACAGTCTCTGTCACTTTCGCTCCTCTCATTCTCTGTTTCTGAGCAATAGTTGCAGAGCGGAAGAGGACATAAGAGAGAAGGTGGAGTGAGAGATAAATAGTGAGATGGGGATATATCCAAGGGGAGTCTAAGTTTGGAGTTTGTCCTTTAATGTAAACATAAATTAACTTGGTTTACAAACTCACTTTTCCTGTATTCAAACAATCTACTCAGAGCTTATCTTAAAAAAAGTCTAAACGTTCGATACTCCCTTTCTTCACTTTTTTTATCTTCCCCAATCGGTCTTCTGCAACTACTACTACTACTGTTACTACTACTACTGTTACTACTACTACTACTTCTACTACTACTACTACCACTACTACTACTTCTACTAATAATAATTATTATTAGTGTTATTATTATAATAATGATAATATAAGATAGAGAATAGGAAACAAATAAATTAGGAGATAAGTGTAATATGCCTATTAGAGTGCAATATATATATATATATATATATATATATATATATATATATATATAAAGATAAATGAAAGATGTAAAAATGAAATAACTATTTCAATTTCGATTGTTCAATGCAAGGTGTACTCGATAAAGACATGTTTATTTTACTTTCCCAAGTTGAAATAGATTTGTCATATCTCTCTTCCTTCATTTATCTTCATAATTGCTCAATCTCGTATATTGAGCTTAAACCATTTCACTATAGCTTCTATTATCTAGAAGTACACTGTTAGTTTCATATTTTATAATATATATATATATATATATATATATATATATATATATATATATATATATACACCTAGAACACATTCCCCGTTTCCAGGTAAATAATTTCGAACTATGGTCAAATATTGCATGTGTTTTCATGAATACGCGATGATTTACTTTGCATGAATTTTCACTGTCAGTAACAGGGAATGTGAAATAGAACAGGGGGTATAGGGGAGAGACGGAGATAGAAACAGAGGGAAATAGATGAGTTGAGAGCGGCGTAGGAGAGAAACGGACGAACAGGGAAGATAGTGCTATGGAATGGATCAACAAGCCTCTCCAGATTTGCCCGTTTAATCTCTAACATTTTCTTAGACATTTAAGAAGGGGCTAATCAAAAACGGAGAGAGTTACATAAATGGGAGTTGCAATGGAGATTATCCGGCAAAAGTGAGATATACGGCGAGTGAGAAGACCCGGTCAAAATAGCATGAACTGTTTTGTCCTGTTATTTTCTCAGACTTCCTCAAAATGTTATCTTCTGCAATTTGTCATAGAGATTAAGTGAAAGACAGATTCAGAATTGGCCCAGAGAGGGGAGTAGAAACTCAATCGACCAATGGTAATGCGTATCTAAGAATTAAAAGGGAAGTTGGACAATTGATACGGAGCAGGGACAGAATTAACGAGGATTGGTCTCACAATACATGATAAATAACTATAAAACCATGGAACAGCTGTGTAGATGATCAGATTATGACACACTTTGCAAAGCATGCCAGGCACAAAACCACGGTTATCATTAGAGGATCTAATATATGAGCAGCCCGTGACATAAAACTCAAAGGTTCTCTGGCCGGCAGCAAGTGATTAGAATGGTTATAAAGGAAAGGTAATATATGATAAAATCAACAAAATGCATTTTTCGACTGAAGAAAAAGATTAAAAAAGTTAGCAACAGGCATGGGCAGCACCGTAGTACAGTTGTTTGGTGTAGTTGAAAGTTAAAAAAAAAGACAAGAAAGCAAATTATTTGAAAGCAGGCGAAATCAGAGGATAAAACAATTACAAAGGAGCCTCGGGAACGATAGAGGGGAGCTATACCTGCGAAGAAAGATGAACTGGTCGTGCTTAATGCAGATTTGAAAAATAAGTGTTACAAGTGTTACAAATGCAAAGCAACATTGGACGAGCTAAAAATAGAAAGAAGTGAAACGGACACACGCCAAAGGTTTTTTTTTAAGATTCAGCAATGCAGCTTTATACAGAAGAACGTAGTGTTAAGCTGGCTTGTACAACTGGTTAAATGGGACGATCATATTAAAAACGTACACAGGAATAGAAAACGTAACGATGAAGTGCTACACTTGGAAGGTCACAAGTTCTAACCTGGTAACATGAAAAAAGGTTTACCGTAACTTATGAAAGTCCAGGAAAAACTTTCGATGGAGTATCCTATATATACTGCCAATTACGAGACATCCTACTTCACTAACTATGTGTGTTGCTGAGATAGCTATGTAGAACATATGGACTAGTGGAGGATTGGTGTAAAGCGAAAAGCATATATTTTCGTAAAAAGTCTTATTCAAAACTCCTGTGGCGAATTAGGCCAGTTTCAATCGGAAATGTCGATTGTAAGAACCTGCATAGCTTTTTTGCTAAACGCACCTTTGTTCTCCTGCAAGGTAAATGCTACATTGATGAAACTGTACAGAAAGCAGGCTTACCTTATATACCCGGATTTATAGAGAATGCATCATGTATTTGAAACACTAGTTAAAAAGTAAAGATCAACAACACCTATAAAATTGTAGTATGGCTTGACCTGCCGAACTTGTGTTGCTCAGTACCTCATGCAATCCTCATGAAAGCTAAAGATGCTTTAATACCCAACAGTAGATAGAAGACTTATGGAAAGCTACTATGACAATTGTAGAATGATTTAGAACAGACCTTTACGACAAACTGATTTTCGAATCGCAGATGGCTGTCCAATTTCAGTTGTTTGCTTTATTGCTGAGATCTTGTTTAACTCAACAGATTTCACATAGGGGATTGCTGAAATTAATTTACCCAGGAAATTATCTAATGAATTATGTGACCCTTGAAAGCAAAGAACAACAGGTGATGCAGTATTTCATAAAAGAATTGGATGAATTGTTATCCGCCTCACAAATAAATTTCTAATGCCAAAATCTATCTAATGCAAAAATCTATCAGGGTCGAAACATTTTCTAAGGCTCGTCGAATTCGGGTGAAGTTCGGAGTCGCAACATTGAAAAATAAGTCAGTAGAAAGCATTGGTGTTGCTATGAAGTAAACCTATTAGATAAGAGGCGAGGAATTCAAATTCAGAAGCAATTAGAAAATTGCTTCAAAGCGACTGGTGAGTCTAAACTACCAGGCGACTCTAAGGTCTTGTGTCTGCAGTTTGGTATTTACATGCATACTGTTTGACCCATTCTGATGTATGGAATAGTGCTCAGCATAGTGAACATCATAGTAGAGAAGGTGTGAGGGAATAGTTGGCTTACGACGAATTGTATCTTGGCAGTATATCGGGTGTAATTCTCCCTGCAGTTACGATTTACCGCTATAACATAATGTTATAAATTAAAGAATGTACCAACTATCATGATGTTTAGATAACTGGCGGATGTAGAGGCAAGCAATAGCCCATTGACTATAAAGACAGATTAGAGGTGGAAATCAGAAGTGGAAATGGACGACATAATCCCGTCCTTGGAACACCGTGATACTGTTGGTAAATTTGGGTAGTGAAGACATAGGATTAAACCCATTGAAGCCCGTTAAAAATGTATCAACGAGAATGACGGTTGCAGTCAGTGATACTATCAAGCAAAAGGAAGCCGGAAAACAGTAGTTTCACTGAATTTGATGTCACGCAACGATATTAATAACCAAATAACTTGAAAATATAATCTAAATGAAGTAGGATTGGAATGGGATTAAGAAGTGAAGCACATATACAAATCACTATACTACTTATGACGTTTTGCATTTTTCTAGGAATGTGTTGAAGTTGAAGTAATCAGATAGTGATAAATGCTAAGGGGAAATTGGAACTTCAAAATACATCCTTTCTGCTCGATTTATTTTCGGGCTATTGGATGACATTTACTACGGAAAAAAGGTCACAAAAGAGCACAGCTAGATATAATGTCAGATTTTGTTGGAGAACGCGAGGAAGATAGTGAAAGTCCAGGACTGGGATTCCACTTAGGAAATAGCAATGGATTTTCTCTGTTGAGACCGTTTTTTCCGATACAAAAACAGAAGAGGCCGTACATTGTCATCTGCTGCGCCGGAAGACAGATTATAAACTTGATCGAAGTAACTGTCCCCACATCGGCAACATCGATACTGCAATGATTTGTTAAGATCACTTACTGACTGCATTTCAAGATGATTGATAGAGGGCAAGGCATCTTCAGGGTAAAGTTGGAATCCGATAATTTATAGAAAGATTAAAAAATTTATTATTTCTGATAGGATCAAGCTACTGATGTGTCAATGATGGCATGAAAAAAGTTTAATCAACTGTAGAGTAAGCGAGTTATACGATTTCGTTAAAGCGGGATGAGAGTTGGTTGG
The DNA here is from genome assembly GCA_963556195.1 of Sepiola atlantica. Taxonomy (NCBI): domain Eukaryota; kingdom Metazoa; phylum Mollusca; class Cephalopoda; order Sepiida; family Sepiolidae; genus Sepiola; species Sepiola atlantica. Next base: position 190,538,055 of record OY744519.1, on the reverse strand, counting down.
AGTGAACTAATCAGTGCAACCACAATCTAATTGGTTTGGATCTCACATTAGTGAGAGGAAAATGTTGTCGAGATTTAGACGCTTGAAACGAGCACACATTCTCTTTTCATCATCAATGAAGTCTGTTGTCCGATTTGCGAAGCAGATTTGGTGGTCGCAACTTCTGAGATAAGTTGATTAAATTCTTTATCTTTTTAGTGTTGTTTAATAAAAATATAAGTCATCTAAATGTTGTGGGCATTCATGCTAAATATATATCGCAGATGATTTAATATCAATCGTTTGGTTCATATTGTAATACATTCATAGCAGGAACTTCTGATTTAACAACTACTGCAACTAACGTTTATTTTTTCCTCTGTATACTACACATAAAACAACATTTTCATGAACATAATGTCCTTCCAAGTACATCCAATCTGCATAGCACGTTACCACAGTACTTCAACACTACTCGTCATATACCTTCCTCATGCTTAATTACAATTCGTAGTTCATTAGCAATTATTTCATGATATCTTTCAAGATTCAACGACAATGTATCCATCTTGTTTACCATTATTCTCGAGTAGCTTTTAGACCTGATTGGGGATACCTTATTAATAAAAATGCCTTTCGTATCGGCAAGTGGAGTTAATATCATAACGAAACTATCGCATTCATTTCTGCAATAATATAATTAGAAATTATATACTGACAGTCCCATCTAAATTTGTAAATGCTTTTATGTAAATAAATAAGTTATGATATACATATTAATTATAACTATCGATGTCTATGTTTTGCGACTTATAATCGCGTTTGGGGTTATCTCACAGCGAATTACAATACTTATCATAAACGTTGCGTGTAGGCTCTTAATTGAAGACATGTTGCTTATTATTGAGATCTGCGTTACACATTTCGGCGTTTTATCACCACAATACCAGGAATAACAAAAAATAAACAACATTTTAGCAATTATGTATTTAATACAGTATCTATTAATACAATTTTCTTTGATCAGAATATACGGTATTAACCCGTCAATTCTTTTCTGATTGGTTACATCTAAAAGTCTATAAAGTTTCAAAACGGTTAATGTTGACTTTGCTATTAGTATAATGTATCAAAACAAATGACAAAGAGTGAGAGAAAGAACATAGTAGTCTTACTTTGGTTGCTGAGTTATAATTAAGGTAATTATTTTGTCTATTATTTCAGTAAGATCAGCATTTCACAAGAAATAAATAATATATGTAGAGTTCGAATTCAAACCGCGATTCATCTAATTTCATTTAATTGAGATATTAAACAATAGAATAGCATATATATATATATATATATATATATATATATATATATATATATATATATATATATATATATATCAAATCTAAACTTCGATTAAAAAGATTATTTGAATTGCAAACAAACAGAAATTATTCTCTTATCACATCATGTAAAACATTATTTTCGGGTGTGGTAGAGTGTTGAAATGCAACATTTATTGTAGTAATAGATTTGCAATTTTAAAAATGACGTTCATCTCGTATTTCATTCGATCTCTTTAAGTTTCCAAAAAATTGCTCCGGATTTAGACAATAAATAAAATATAAAATTATATGTATTTTCAGATATGTGCCCAGAATAATACATCGCAACAGGCACATGCATTGTTTTGGTAATATCTATGTTTAAATTCTTGACTAACTACTGAATTTATATGTTCAGGAATTTGTCGAGTTATTGAATTAAGCTCATTTTACGGGATATAAAAAACACAAGTAAATATAGAAAAATGCATAAATATATAAATATGTACATTCATATAAGAGAAACACCTCTCTACATAACTGGTTTACTTGAATCGACATTTATTAATACCTACCTGGTCAGGACACAAATTTGATCCGTAAGCGGTATATGAGCTTCATTCCTTTGTGGCTTATGTCACTTTAACGGCTTGACCCGCTCAGCTTATTATTAATGAAACTGTCAAACTGTATTGCAATTACGCCTCTGTTCGATTTATGTCGGCACTATACGTCAACCTTATTTACAGAGGTATCGCGTAAAGGGAGTATGCATCATTCTCTTTTGCAGCCAAACACCATATATTTGCATATATATATATATATATATATATATATATATATATATATATAACACTTGATCCTCCGCCTTCTCACAAACAAAAACGTTGTGGCTCAACACACTGCTGTAAATATAGTCAGAGTAGATTTGATTGCAGTAAATCAGCCGTAGAACCTTGTAATACCTCAAAGTAATTAGTGTATTAGTCGTTTATAATTTGGATTATTCGGAATACTGTTATCATTTTGACTGTTATTATTACAACGCTTCGGCCGCAGTACCCTCCAGCCTTCTTCAGGTGTATCTTTGCGAAGTCGGACATATTTCTGTCGAACTTAGGAATCCGGCCGGAATTTTGTGCGGCACCCTGTATTATTCATGTTCGGTATTTTACAATGTAAAATATGTAGTCTAAATATTTGTTGAGCCATTTGTTATCGTGTTCAAAAAATGGAACTTATGTTTAATATATAGTAGACAATTGATTAATTTTAAGTAGACGTTATTCATAGATACAATATTACTTTTCTTCTATATTTTAGCTGTATGATCAGTGGGTGTTTATTTTGATACTGTTCTGTGCTCTTTTATAGCTTCATAACGATTTCATTGTGGAATTAATATTTCATTTCCTTTATGCTAATATGAAGATACACGCCCGCCATACTAGTTCATTCTATTAAATTCTTTATATCATTCATGTATTGAGTTGACGATCTCCTACCGACCGGGTCATTGCTGAACAGGTAAACGACATTTCTTTTCAAAATTAAGATAACTCTGACGTTACCACGTTCTTAAATTCCGGTACTATCTCTGATCTTTTCATTTCCGTTGTAATTTCTCAGATATTTATATCGTTAATTCTTTCATGACCCTAAGCCCTGGTCAGAATAATTGTTTGTCATCTTTTCATAGTGTTGCACCGGCATATTTTCTGAATAATCTGATTCAATTTCCGACATTTATGGCTATCCTTTGTGTTCCTCTAACCTGTCTAGCCTGATGATATGTAACAAAGGGGTACATTATATGTAGTATGCTAAACAACATATAAGTTCTTAATTACAATAAGTGGGAAACTAAATTGTGCATTTTAACTTGAAAGTTTCGTTCCAAAATAGACAATTATTTTATAATTGTGTCTTATAAAATTTGTATTATTTGGATAATTCTACCTTCTATTCTCATCTTAAATGTAATTTCCCAGCGGTTCAGTCGAAATATGGAACGGGTGTGCAACGAATAAAATTGCTTTCCTACAAGTTGAATATTCTGATACTACTGATAATAAAAAGATTACTTATCTGAGGCTTATAGACGGCCATACCTGACAGAACGAGAACACTCCCCATCGTGGATAAAATAAAAGGGTTTATTTAAGATTTACTTATAGATTTCTGTTGTGGATCCGTAAAGGGACCGGAATAAAAACACGAACTCGGAGTTTAGATAATAAAACTATATTGAACAAAACATAATAAAACAGGAAAAAAAAATTGTGGTTCGTGAGTCTTGATTGCCAGTATGTACTGATGTTGGTTCAGGTATTTAATTTCTTCCCACTGCAGGAATATGTGGCACACGGCCGGATGGTGGAATAGAGTCAAGGCAGCCCCCATAAAGGAGAAACACTCTGGCCTATGAGAAAGTGTCTGGGCAGCCCCGTCGGCATTCCCCGGTATGGGCGCGTCAGACAATAAGCAATAACAGTACTCCACACCAAATAGGGGAGACAAGGCCTGCGAGGCTGCACATCCTAGGACTACCCAGGACTCAATGAATCTTCGACATGTGTTACTAATACACAGACTAGGGTGTGTCAGCTATGTAATTCCTTTCTTACCGGTGGAATATGTGACACAAGTTCGTAATGTTGGAGAGAGTACAGTAAGCGCCCCTAAAGAAGGAGAATTCTGACCTAGCAAAATAGCCTGAGCAGCCCTGTCGGCATTCTCCGGTAAGGGCGCCTAAAGCAGTAAGCAATAAACTCACTGCCCCCAAAGAGGGGAGGCAAGGCCTGGGAAACCCCAGGACTAAGCTCCTCGAGCCGACAGATAAAAGGCCACCGAAGTGGCCCAGTCCCTGTGGGACCCGCTGTCAAGAACGAATCTTTAACAGGCGTTACCTTGTACGAAGATTCGGTGTTTTTAACACTGGAGAGCAGTTGCTCCCAGTATTTATTGTGAATGCAAGAGGCCAAAGTCCGTTATAGGTAAGGCACAATAACAATTGCTGCATTCGACATAAAACATCCTGAGTTTAATAAGATGCAGCCGATGAAGGTTGTAGGTAACATCAGTCGAACCATTCTGAGAATCACTTCCAATTGAGAATGATAGCTTGAATCACACAAATAATAACACATGTTTTCTAATATCTAAATGAACCCATGAACACGTTTTATAAATGCATGCATTTCTCATATTAAAGTATGTTTACCTTCTTTTATTTTTAAAGTAGTATTACATTCTGGAATAATGTGCGTGCAATAAATTTTTTAATGTTTTTTATAAAATTATGTAAATCTAATATTTCGCTTTTCCCATCGAATCGATCGGATCAATCCAAAGATAGTTAGAATAGTCTACGTTGATTTCACTAATTATCAATACCGTGATACAAAATGCAAGCAACACATGATCAAATATAAGAACTGGTACGCAGTAAGTGATAAGTTGATAGTTAAAACTGAAACGTGACCGAGCGCCGGATAAAATATGTCAGGCAGATGCGAGGACGCATCTGCCATTGTTTTTGACCCACTCTGAAAGCGGTGTTTATAAAGTAGCTAGATATGTAAATGCTCATGTGTACATCGATTCTTCTGCTTTTTAGCTTCAATGTATAAATATCTAACAATACGCTACTTAATATCAACATGATACAGAAAGTTTTAACAATGACTATATTTGCGACGAAATACATGAGAAATTATGTTTTTACGCAGAAGCAATTTTCTTTGAACTGATGCCAAATATATTTCATGTCGACGTTTTTGCAGATTATTTAACACAATATTACTTGGTTTCAAAAATAGTCATCCAATGTGAATGTTAGTATCTATTGCTATTTTTCTTATATTTATGAACCATGTATCAAGCTAAAATCCTTTAGGCTTACTTGAGATTCGGGTATTGATATCTTAAACACTACACCCTTGCCAATGTATACTCTGCGGATTCCTTTTTTTGTTAATCAATCTCGTGTTTCTGATTGCGTACAAATAGACACACCCCAGAAACATAAACCTTTTAAATAATCTATATAGATAGATTGACAGAATACATTGTCTCAGTATAAAAATAATCAAAATGGCGCCAGTTTATACTTTTTTGTCAATTCACCTTCATTTTATGCCATAGTATTCCTACTTATTACACTTATACCCAAGTTTAGTCAAACAACTTTTGTGTTTCTAAAGCTTGTTCTCATATATATTTTAACCACAAAAAATATATGCTAAGTTATCTCTTCATTTAATGGCTCTAAATATTTCTCACACCTGAGACCATTCTCTATTCATACAAATCTACAACCAAACCATGTATGTAGTTGTGCTGTCATATTTGGGCTGGTGAATCTCTGCCCAATTTAAGGGCCCAATTTAAGGGGTAGGGCTGGTGAATCTCTGCCCAATTTCAGGGCCCAATTTAAGGGTTAGGGATTAGGTGAGAAACGTATCTGTCATTTTATTTGCCCTACCCTTTCTTGTTCTTTGAGCCCTCTCTCTCAAAGACATGATGTTGCTAGTCTTAGTATTTTCTATAAGTGCTATTATTCAGAATTATGTAATCTATTCTACGCTTATTTTGTTACAGCTTGTTTGACACCTTGGTCTAGTAGTCTCCATCAATTTTCTTATTTTGATACTTTATTGTAATACAGCTTCCTATTCCAGTAGTCTCTTTCCCAAAACTGCAATTTTGTGTAACCTTCTTCCTGCTGACTGTTTTCCTCTTACCTTTTATCTTTATATGCTTAAAAAGGTAATTCTTTTTACCTTATTCTTTAATAAATTTCAAATAGATGCTTAAAAAAATAAAATGAACTTTAAACTTTATATCTGTCTCGCGAGCATACGCGCCTTCATATTTGAAAACGGATAAACAACAACAACTTCCGCTAAGCCCGTTTACCACAACAGTAGTCGGGAAACCTCCAAATCCATTAACATCGGGATATAGACACACTGATGAGGCCAGGTTTTCAACTGGCGATATTATTTGTATCATTATAAACCAATAAAAAAAAATGAAGGTTTATACAAAAAAAAAAGAAGAAAAAAAAATCGGTTTCGATTTATTTTCTTTAAAAATGATATCGCATCATTATATGCTTAAAAATGTAATTCTTTTTACCTTATTCTTTAATAAATGTCAAATAGATGCTTAAAAAAAATGAACTTTAAACTTTATATATATATATATATATATATATATATATATACTTCTAAGTACTTTTATAATTAAAAAACGGTTAAACGCCTTCTCGTCCAATGATACCATGTAGTTGTTAGAAAGATACATGCCATGTAATGATTTTGTCAGAACCAAAGTTGAGTAAAGAATAAAAGATTGCATTTCTGCATAGTTAAATCTGTTGTTGGAATACATTCAACTGCAAATCAAGACGAAAATGCATAAATTGTTGTAACTTTGTAAGCGGATCTCTTCACGTAATCAATGTATTTTTAATGTGAGTGTTCGTGTGCTTAATGTGTTCGTATCTGCTTGCTTTATAAGTGTGTGTTCTGTTTAAGTGTATGAGTGTACATGGGTGTTTTTGATATACTTAATCGCCATGTGGAACTCCAGCGAAATAAAGAACCGTATTTAACTCCATTAACATTGTCGATTGTGGTGTCTGCGTCATTTAAAAGGATTTAATTAAAGTGAAGTCAACTGAATTAATGCTAATCACCTTTTTTCTAATTTTTTCAAACATGTTTTTGCTAATCATAGAAAAATGAAGAAACACCAAATTTTAAGCCGCCGTTTGTTATGGTCTAATTCATTTAACCCGAATAATAACGCGACAGAAACATTGCCGACGCCTACTAAACTTTGGAAACACCAGGGAAATCACATTTGTGTCATTCAATTGTTTTTAACGAGCATTCATTAGAGAATGAAACGTATTAAAAGAAGACAATTGAATTTGTTTGTGTAGAGAACAACACGAGATTTCTATATCTGTGTTGACTGCTTTTAGAGATTGACAATGAAATAGAATATTAAAGTCATAGCTAGTATGTATAGCAAACTAATTCTTGATAGCAATCTGTAAATGCTACGTTTTTATTGGTTTTACAATATAATATAATCTCAAAAGCCATAGCTAGTATGTATAGCAATCTACTTATTGATACCATTCTCTACATGCTACTATTGTTTCGTTTTCCATTTAATAATGGGCTTAGTTTCACAAACATCTAACCAAAATGATATTTCGATCTCTAGTCAATGAATAGCGTTGAAGTTATTTAATTTAAGTCATACTTGACTTTCCATATACAAATTGATAAATATATATTCAAAGTAAAATTTTAGGAGCGCAAATCTATCTGATATTCTAGAATTAATCGAATTTCATCTGTTTCATTGACTTCAGAACAAACACCTACACATGCTAATCTGTTCCGCCAGTCATTTCGACTCATTCGGTGTGCGTGGTTCAATAAATGTGTGTTACTTTCAATTTCTTTAACGGTTTCTCGATTCAGTTACTTCTTGTGGAACAGATATAAACAGTAGAGATCAGAGGTGATTTCACTCTCACACTAACATATAGTCTCATAGTTACATATTTTACACGGATTGTTCTCAATAGGATCATTAGTAAGGCCTTACATCTTGTAAAAGATAACTTATATAAGTAATAAAAACTTCGGCCTTAAATCTGTATAAGTAATAAAAGTGAAATCAACAACATTGCACACTAATGAATATCAGGCGTAGCACCAGGCACTGGGATCATCTACCTGAGAGAACTGTAGGGAATGAGACATACACCATCCATTATAACCATGAAATCCCCACAGCTACCTATCTGGCAAACGCAGCTGTCAAACATGACATTGTCATATGGAACAAGTGAGAGAGAGTGACAACTTTGGTTGAGGTCAGTGTCCCTTATGATGGGGGCCTAAATAGATCTGAAAAGGAGAAAATAACAAAATAGCAAGGTCTAATGTATGATATGAAAAGAAACTGTAACCTCAAAAAGATCTCCATAATTCCAGTTATCATACGAACCACTGGACTCATGAAGAAAAACTTGAAAAAGTATTTAGAAAGTATACCTGGTGAACCAAGTGCAAGAGAAATCCAAACAACTGCACCCAAGGGAACATCCAGAATCCTGAAAAGAGCTCTCGGTTGGAGTCTGTAAATAGCGGGTGATCGTATTACATTTGGAAGAATGCCCCGTCCCCAGCAAACGAATGGACAGAAAAGTAAAAATAAATTGTTTAAAAGCTTAAACCTGAAAGACAGCTATGTTACCGATTGAAGAATGTTATATATTACTTTAGGGAGTAGGTAAATATAACACAAATATGATACATAACGAAAGGAAATATGTTTTCCCTTAATTATTATCCATCATATGATACAATTTTGTAGGGAAACACATACCAAGTAATGTAACGTTGCGGCCAGTCTGAAAACATGTGTAAAACCGTAGCATATCCACAGCAATATTTATTTTAAATGTAGCTTACTTCATGAAGTCACTCACGGAAATATTAACTTCTATTTTTCATATTTAACTGAAGCGAACTTTGACAAACACCATAATTTTGTTTTTAATAAACCTATCTTTTTTCATTTTTAGAAATATAATGTATACTGCTTATCAGCTTCCGACCCAGTAAACGTTTGCGATTTTCTATATTTTCAGAAGAACAAGCAATAGAAAGAAATAACAATCTTCTAACGCTTTGATCTCAGTACTTTTTTTTCATTTTTTAATGCATCAAACAATAAGCAAAATGTGCTAACTGACAACTTCTTTGATATAAAGCGAATCTAATATCTTGAAACCGATCCCGGTATTCCAGAATAACGAAAAACGTTTTCATTTCAAACGTTTAAACTTATTGACATACACACATTACTCCCGAAGTAACCTTCTTTCGGAGCTGGGTACGGGGGCATGTTTTTCTACTATTTCCTGTTGTTTCTGTTAAATTTTAAATTTTAAAAACATGTGAAAACAGCCTCAAACCTAAAATGTACTCAATAATTTGACATTACTAAAGACAGGAAATAACACAATACGATTGCTCTCAGAAGTGTTTCATTAATGTACGTAAAATTAGTATAGTAAAAGTTCAGCCCTCCTTCTAGAACCATCAGGAAAGTTTGCTAGGATTTAGCGTGATATGTTTATAAGACTAGTTTATACATAACATAACACTTGTTTTAATTGGTCCCCCGATTTTATAAATCGGGGGACTTATGTTTTGAGACATGTCCGTCCGTCCGTCCGTCCGTCCGGATTTTTCTCCGCAACCATCCATTGAATTTCTCTGAAATTTTGCATGAAGTTGTAACTTTGTTGAGGTTAGAAAGTGACATTCTCCGATTTTTGAAAAAAAATCTGGTTAGCCCCCCGGGGGGTTAAAAGTCCCCGAAATGGCAAAAAATGACATTTTTTTCCCCATAACTTTTCAACCATCCATTCAATTTCTCTGAAACTTGGCTAAAATGTAGAGGCAATTGTTCCTAATAGAAAATACGTATCGCGTACTTTGGAAAAAGTCTGATTCGCGCCCCCAGGGGGTCAAAAGCTCCCAAAATGGCAACAATTGACCCTTTTCTCCCATAACGTTTGATCCATCCGTTCATTTTTTAAAAAACTTGGCCAAAATGTAGAGGCAATTGTTCTGGATAGAGAATGAGCATCTTTGACCTCAGAAAAATTCTGGTTCGCGCCCCCATGTGGTCAAAGGGGGGTCAAAAATGCCCCAAATTGCCCAAATTTATTGCATTTTACACTCGTCACATCGAGTCACATACAGAGGGGGACCACGCACGTGCGGCTTGTTTTAAATGTAGACAATGTGTTTTTTTTCAAATTACTTCAATTCAGCTCTGACGAATGAGGCCGAAATCAGTCGTCTGACACATTTTGTTTACTTATAAATACTGAACAGAATAATTATACTTACCCTTCATACTTGCAGTAATATATATATATATATTTATATATATATATATATATATATATATATATATATATATATACATATATATATATATATATGTGTGTGCGTGTATTTGTATAACATATTCATATGTATTTAACACCATTCAATTTATTTAATATATTTCAATGCTTTTCGTTTCATTATTGCAAATAATAATTGATATTTAAAATAATGAATTTAAATCCACAAGACAGAATATAAGGTATATACGCTTTTGTCCGTTTTGTACTGAAATAAAGCTTATTTTAGTAGAAACTATTTCACAATAAAAAAAACTTATCTGAATTTTACTTAAACAGACTTAAAGTTAAATAAAGCATACGGCGTTTAATGTTTGCCCATCCCTAAGACTGATCTGAAGAATAGATGTAATTATTCTTAAGTATTTAGACTCTAAAAGGAACGACAAAACATTTCGAAGCAATTAACTAATTTAAGATTCGACAAATAACAATTTAGGTTTGTCTGAAAAAAAGAAACGCCGAAAATATTCATTGTAAAATTTTTTTTATATGGTGCCTTGCGGACTATCTGTCAAAAATAAATTTGGTAAGTAGCACTTAAGTATTTCTCTATGAAACTAAATATCGGAAAAACCACATAGTCAAAAGTTATAAATTCTGCATAGTCGATTGTGAAAAAATGTCCTAACGTTTGTTTTCGTATGACTACATATCTTTAAAGATATTTGAGAATTACTCTGTTTTACGTCTGTCAGGCTTACGTTTAGAATAGAATGTCATCTATTTTTCACGGTTAATATTATTTGAATCACTAAACCTGCTGAGATAATAGACGAATAGTAATACTATGAATATCTATTTCGTTTTAAAAATATATATGAAGAATATGAATGTTTTATCTTCGAACGATAATCGTTGTTTTATCCGCCAAGAAAAACGTGTAGATCGAAATATAGATTAACACGTTTTCTATGTAAGACGAACATCGAAGTGTGTGAAATAAGGAATTAAAGGAACTGATATAAATTGTTTTTAAATTGTTTTTTTCTATTTAGAATATAATTAATATACTATAATATATATGCTTTAAATGTTGTAATAAATATTCATTGATCTTGGGAGGTGACGGTGGTTAAGTGGATAACGACACGGACTGAAGACCTGGGTGTCCAAGTTCGAATCCAGTCGGTTCCACAGTACCACTTTCACTTAGGGATGTTGGCAACCTTCTCGTGGTCCTTCCCGTAAGTACCCGATGTCTTTCCAGAAAGATTTCTAACTAGAAAAACATCGGGGAAACTAATGCCAACACCAGAATCATCTGATTCACACGAAAGAAGAAGATTGATCTTTAATTTGGAGATTTTCAGATACTGTGGGAGTAAAAATTAAAAATATATATTCTTTATAAAAACCTAATATATACATACATATATATATATATATATATATATATATATATATATATATATATATATTGATGCATGTTTGATTAAACAACAGGGACAATTCATGTTTGTTTCTTGTTTTATCCATCTTTTTATGTTGACGGACTTTTAATGTTCTGTTCCAGTATGAACAGGAACTCGCCAAAACTGTGAACGTTTTCGACTCTCATGAGTCTTTTTCAGGCACGTGATGAGTTATTAAACTAAAAATGGTTAACTCGATTTTTTTCCGTTTTTTAAAAAAAATATATTAAAGACATTTCAGTATACCTTCTCCCCCTTCATATCGAGTCTGATTGATGGTGGGTTTGTTTGCTCGTATGAGTAAGACTTCAATTATGGAGAGGCGAAGGTTGCAGTGTGAGACAGCGAGTGTGGCAGTGTTTTTTACTAATATGTCCTTGAATTCTTTTTTTGGTGATGTCGTGTTCTACTAATTGTTGGTAAATAGAGCTATGAGAGGTGACATGTAATGCGACGAGAGATACTAGTCCTAGTGAACCAATATATGTGTTGTTTTCGGAGACACATTCTCACATTAACCATTTAAATACATAAACAGCATTACTAGTTTTTAGTAAAGCGCCCCCCCCCCCCACACGTCAGGTTATTTATTATTTATAAGTTGTTTTAAATTTGGATAGTACATAGTGAAACGGAGTTTATGGTTTTTGACAGATGGGGAGATATGTTTATGTATAATATTTTTTTAATTATTTTTCCATCTACTTCATTATTAGGGTGTATTTGGTTGTAGTAGTACATATCATCATCATCATCATCATCATCATCATCATCATCATCATCATCATCGTCGTCGTTGTCGTTGTCGTCGTCATCATCATCATCATCATTTTTATTATTATTATTATTGGTTTTTGTTATGGCGGCTACACAGTGTTTAATTTGCTGATCGACGATATGGTTAGAGCAGTTATTATTGATTAGTGTGTGTTTAATGTCAGTAAGTGCAGTCTAACATTTTATTAGTAGATGACTTTCGTTTTGCTCGGTAATATATCTATAAGTCATTCACGTTTAAAATTAAGCAAGCCTGACCCTTTGCTTGTCTTTTTTTGTACGGGTATGTGATGAACTTATATGTCTCAGCTATTATTTCTATATCGAGGAAAGGTATTTTATCATTTATATTTATTTCGTGCATGACATTTAATACGGCGTTATTTTCGAATGTAGTTTTGATTAAGGTTAATTTATCTAAGTATTCAGTTACTATAAGGATATCGTCGACGTACCTGACGTATATGAAGGGTTTAGAGATGCAATTAAATGTTTTACTTTCTAGATTAGTCATGTAAAATTCGTCAACCTGGATATATGAAGTTCTATTTAGGGCCGTAGAAAGGGACCTCGGTGGTACAATAAATTAGTAATTATGGTTAATCTTGTGGGCGGGGAGAGTTGGATGATTATATATATATTGTTGATGATTATAGTAATGGTTATCGTGTACTAGAACGCTAGTAAATAGATTTACGACGTCCAACGTAGTTTAAAAAGTTCATTATTGGGTTAAACGGAGGCGAGTATATCGATCAATTCCTCAGAGGATTTAAGTCTATATCTAAATATGGTGTCATTAGTGTGTTGTATTTTTGCGAGTTTGTGTATGGTTGTATTGATTTGAGATATAATGGGCCTAGGGGGACAGTTTGTGTTTTTACGTTTCCGTATATGTAACATGGTTTGTATTAATCTATGCTTTTTTAAGTTATAGAGAAGCAGTATGTGCATTATTCGCTGTGATTAGTTTATTGATGCGTGTGTTAAGCTTGTCAGTGAGATTTAGTTGTATTTTTTAAAATTTAGATGTGTCAGATAGTATTTCTTCTCATGTTAAATTATTTTGCTCATTGGGGATAATCATGAAGGTATTGGAGTTTTTAGTGCGGTGGCGGCAGTTTCTAGTGTAGCAGTAAATCATTGTGTTTTTAGAGATGGTTTTATTTTTGATAGATTCAGCTTTCAGGAGATCGCGAATGTCAGGATATTTTGATAAAAAAATTCAATTTAAAAAAGGTTTTAATCGACTCTACCAGTTTTAGTTTGCATAAATCCTCACGTGTCTGCAGAAGACTCATGGGAGTCGAGAACGTTAGCAGTTTTGTCAAGTTTCAGCAATATGTTTATACAAATATCGTATTCTTTTCGATTAGCTTTTTTTAAGTAATGCATTTCGTAACACGCATAACGTCTTCAGACGTGAACTCTTCTAGCAAGGAAAAGTCATATTTTTCATAGAAAAGATAAAAATATACCAAAGGGAAAAATAGGCAAAAAAAACAGAATTTAAATAAAGAAAATGATGAAAATATCGAAATCCGTAGTAAAATATTTCCATATAAACGTTAATATATTTTTCATTTTTTTCCTGTTGCTTTTTTTGCGCAACAATTTCTTAGTTTTTAAGAAGTAACAGTTAGTTTTCAATGAAAAACGAAAGACTTATCGAAGCATGTAATAAGAAACTTACCCCACGCAATATAGGTTGTACATGATTAATAATGGGATTGAGTAGGTAATCTCTGTTACAGGAGTAATAGTCCACATCTTGTAATATGTAATTGAAACTGAAATTAAGAATTTTGTAAGAAAAAATATGTTACCGAGTATTACAGTTACTTGAAAGAATAAAAACAGCTTAATGTAATATTTATCTAGTAGCAAAAAATATAGTATCATGTAGAATTGCGTTGGTTAATGCGACATAGAAAAACTATTTAGACAATTATTGTAAAAGTATCCATTGTAACAGTTTTCCTAACAAGTATAAAATGTTTCGAAAATAACTGCTAAAACAGTTGGCGTTTGTAAATAAATTGCGGGAAACCCATCATAAATTGGCTAGGTATAATAACGTATACATTCATAAGATTCCAAGCAATCGATCGAAAACTGAAAGAATCCTGTTGACCTCATTTTATAAATCGGATTTATGTAGTGAGATTGAAACATAAATTTTGCATTCCTTTCATTATACAAATAATTCGCCATGAAACCATTTGCCCATAATTGATTTAAACGATTGAACAGCTAGAAAAAAACTTTTTAAAAATAACTGCTAAATACACTCGTAGCTAAAATGAAAGCTAAAATTGTCAAAGAGAAATAAGTTTTGTTCAATGAAAAACTGGGATTATTTAACCAGCATTCATTGGGTTTCAATTGAAATTACCGTTGCGTTTTATCAAAATATTTAAATACAAATTAATATTAAAAAATAACTGCATGAAACGATTTATACACAACATTTCGCCATGAATAAATATATAAATATAGTAAGCAACGCTTGTTTCCTAAAATGTCTGGTTTGGTAATAAATAACCTGAAAAGGGTTGATATGCCATGAAAAAAAAATAAATGTACAGTTGTTTTGTGGTTAGATTAATTTATTAGTTTTTGTACAGTTTGCATTATCTTATTAGAGTTGATCAAGTAATGGCTCAGTGCTTTGGGCACGAGTTTTTCATGTGCAAACTCAGTATCTCCACTTACCTATCCAGATGCCTTGGATTTAATTCCTAAGACTGGCGTTTTAATATGCTGAGCTACCTTTGAAACGTCAAATGTGCCAAACTCTATTGGACTTTTACGATTACTTTCACCTCTATTAATTGTGCTATATTTTCAGACGATCGTAAAAGTACCAATAATCCTGTAGTGACTATTGATTATAAATTATTGACTGCTAGATTTGAAGAGTAACAATACAAAAGAACTGATTAGTGTGTTTTATGTATTGCATTAAAACAAATCTACTTGTTATGAATAGATTTATTAGCTGTCAAAACATTTTTTGTTTTGAAGGCGATTATAGGATCGAATTATTTTAGTTTGGAATTATTTACTATGATCAGAATTAGACAGAATACACATAACTTTTGTGGTAATCGAGAGAGGATTTACATTCTAAAAGAAGATGAAGATTGTAAAACTGAAAGATAAACTATAAGAGCATCAAAAGTCTAGCAAGATATTAAGATGTGTCCGTCGAAGATGTGCGTTTGCGGATGCAAGTGTTATTTTTAAACCTTGCGATGAAACAAATACGATACACTAACAGGATAGACTAAGTTCAGGAAAATGATGTCATTACAAACTAACTTAGGGTTACTATATTCGACCCGGGTAAATATATCAAGTATGTTTACAGAGTGTGTTGATGTATATAACTAAAACTGATCAGCGAATGGTTAAGCACGTGCGTTGTTTCTGAGAGAAATGATATGACAATTATACGATGGATGCTTAATCTGAGTCTTAAACACAAACTTAGTTCGAATAAACACGAGGAAAAGTGACACTTTGCCAATATCGGAAGATGTATACAAAACAGTACACTTCGACGTAATGGTTACGTTGAATGAATAGATGAGAGTTTATTGGTTAGAACATGTAATACAGTTGAGTTAGAAGCTGGATTTCACAGAGGCGTGTCAACGAAGACACGGGAGAAAGCGATAAAATAGACTTGAAGGACAGAGTGATGGGTAAATCCTGGACAGAAATGCGAAAATGAAATGAAGATGTAAAACTGAGAGAGAAACACGAAGAGGCTCACGAGTCTAGCAAGATATAAAGATGTGCCTCTCGAAGATGTGCGTTTATGTATACCAGTTCTGTTTCTAAACTTCAACGGGAAATAAACGACAGACAGAGGGGATGAAGTAAGTTCATATACATTATACCAGTACTAAGTAGCAGAGGGTTTTCACTTTCGACTTGGGAGAAAATGTATATTAAGCGTGTGTACTAAAAATGGCCAATGAATGGTTGAGATATGCGTTGCATTTGAGAGTAATTATATAAGAATTACACGATGGGTGTTTAATGTGAATCCTAAAAAAACAAGATTCATTCGAATACACACGGAGAAAGATGAAACCTAGCAAGTAATGAGATACGTATACTAAATAGTAAACATCGATGTTATTTGTTACGTAGAATAAATGGATGAGGTTTATTGGCTTAGTAGATGCAATACAGTTTAGGAAGTAGCTGTATTTCACAGACACATGCTCAAGACAACACGGGAGAAAGCGATTAAATAAACTTGAAGGACAGAGATAAGTTTCTTTGGGAAGACATTTCTAAAAACCGCCTAACGCATAACAGCGGACGTTAAACTGAATATGATGATGATATGATGATGACAAAATATCTCATAAGAATGTTCACAAAAGAATTCTGGCACTTTTATACGGGCTCAACTAAATTTAGGTTAGGGGTATTCATGTGATTAGCGCATGTAAGCTCTCTGCTTTTAGTCAAATATCAAGTTTCCGGATATTAATTAACATATGCTGAATATTACAGAGCTTTTAGTCGAAACATATATACAAATTATGTATATATTGTCGAACTCTTGTGAAATATTCAAGTATACAGAGAGATCTATGTACATATATAGTTTATGAAGATCTACACCAATATATAACATATTAATTTGTAGTCTATTTGTCTTATTACTACCATATTTTCTACACATATCTCACGTGTTTCGTGTTGTAATTTTAACTAACACACCTAAGTACACAACGACAGAGAGTGATGTATATCATTTGACATACTTTTTTCTTGTATTGCTCCTCATTTCCAACGATATTTGTGACTTATTTATTAATCGAACAAAACCATCAAATAACAGAAAGTGGTCCTTTACATATTTTGACGTGAAAAAAAGAACAAGCTTACAGTGATAACTTGAAACATACTATCAAATTACCCAAAACGGCTACTCATCAATCTTTCACTAGAACATCAGTGGCACCAAAAATAATGCTGTAAACATCAACAACTAGACACAGAAATGTTAACAAAACTTTTTCATCACTTTCCTTGTGCTATTAGAACATTCAGAAATTTAGTTTATCTCCGTATACATAACACCTGACCAACGTTGTTTTATTCTTTTATCGCATTAATATTTCTGATCAGTTTAGACTGTAGACAATTTGTACTAATAAGTACGTATAGTTAATAATTTATATGTGAAATATGTAAGAATAATGTCATGTTGGAAGAAAAAAAAGAAATATTAATTTCAGTAGAAAACTAAAAAGAAAAAAGATAAAGAACAAGAATACAAGTCAGACGTTAGACTCCTGCATGTCTCTGCCTGACAACGTAAGGATGCGCCAACATCTTATCTGGACGTTACTTCTTTATATTGTATGACGTATCTGCTAAGTTATACCAATATAAAAAAGTCAAAAACAAAAAAAAACGTAAAGAGGCAATCGTATTGCATGGTGTTTTTTTAAATTTTTTTTACTAATGAGTCACCGCTAATCAAGACCCGGGGTCACTCGAGGATAAGGGTTACGAAGTCGTCGTGTGGACAGTGAACGCCACCACAGACGATTAGAAACAACCAAAGGAACCAGCATGATATTTCTTAAGAGCAATTGTTTATCCAAGAGTATTTCTCAACAAGTATCATCCTCCACTAGATTGCGATGTAGGTTTTGTACCGTGCTGAGGCAGGAAATAGTACTCCGAGTAAACCCCCCGAGATACGACAGTTGTATGGCTCTTATACTGGTATAGTATTGCGTGAAGAGTGAGGTTTTTAACCACGTTAGGGACAGATCTGATGTAAGTTTTCCATTTCAGGTCCGGCTGTAAAATCTGTCTCATGGCTTTATCAAAGTAAGAGGCTTTCTTAAAGAGAAGTACATTCACTTAAACTGGAGACTAATAAGAATCTAAGCGTTTGTGGTGAACAGGAATAAGCTTGGTTTTGGGGGTGTTAAATGTAACAAGTCACTCACCCCCATTGTACTATGTGTTCCAAGTATGAAGAGAGATGGATAGAGAGAGAGAGGGGGAGAGAGAGAGAGAAAGAAAGAGGCAAATAGATATGTATCATCAGCGCTCTTCGATTTGCTGCCATAGGTATTTGTGCTGTCTGCTAATATATTAATTAATACTCTCAGTTAACGATTTGGGAGATCGTTTCTTAAGATCAGAAAGACTGTAATCCTTGAGGTACACTAGCATTGATATTATGAGCTTTCGATTTCTGCCAGTTAACAATCTATAATATACCTATCGTAAAGAAAATATGTTATAACTGTGAGGGCATTTCAAGATATACCATAGCTACTTTCTTTTATAAAAGAGTATTAGATCCATACATCGACTTTGGAAACATCGGAATGTAAAATTCTCAATGTCAAGTCAAATGTCACCGTCAATTCCGTATATCATGTCCGACTTTTAACTACAATATCGTCCAAGGAGCAAGTCTGCAAAATTAAGAGAACCGAATTATTGCCGAATGTATAACTTTAACCTTTATTGACATTTAACTAGACTTTAATATTTTTGTAAGCAAACTAGATATTCTAAATTTTATTCAGTTCTCATTTTGCACATTGTAGATAACTTTGGATGCTCTTTGTTTTAACTGAAAATCATCGTTATATTTCATAATATTCGCATTACTTCACTTTAGATCGCTTTATAAATAGGTAAATGAAATAATGAATGTCATAACGCTTTTTTGTCGTACCTATCAAACCTAGTTACAAAAACATAGCAAATTTTATATATATTTCGATATCAGACACGTGGTTTGTCTATCTGTTTACCTTTCAGCTCAATACAACATCATTGGCAACTTCCAATTGATTTTTGTTTAAAATATTTTGGTATGCCAATTTTAACATTTGGCTCTATCGTAATTTCAGTTATCATGTCGCGGATTAAGATTTAGATATGTTAACTTTTAATAAAGTAAGTCGTGAGTCAACTCTAATTAATTATATGTTGTAAGGTAAGTTATCTGATAAGGCATAAGTTTCTTTACGCATTGGACAATTTGTAAAATCTACATGAGTAAAGCCGATTAATTTTAGCTGCCGCTTATAATTTGGTGATGTTAATAAATAGCGAGAGAAAGACAGGGCGAGTAACTTTTCTAGTTTGAAATTACAGTACATCTTTCTGGATAGATTGACAAAAGGGTGTAATATATGTTCATTAGCCGGTTTTCGTTGCGCTAAAATGCCAGTCAATAGTGCCGTAGATTTGTGTAGCAGTGTAGCCATCTTAAGTTGTTTGTTTACTTCCTTCTTACTGACGAAAATCCGTCACAGTGTTAGAAGATGGAAAAAAGCAAGCTATCTTTAAAAAAAGTATTGGAGTTAGGTTGGATATATGAGGAATGTTGCTACGAATAACTAATTAGTACGGGCTATAAACGCGACACTAAAATATATTTTAAATACAAAATTGTCTGTCAAATATATCTATGGTATTAAAATAGTAAATTATCGTATGCTAAAAAAATTTGCTAAAAAAATAAACATAAATCTTAATATTAATTTACATATACACAATCTTAAATCTAGACTAACACAAAGTCAAACCAAAATGATAGTAGTAATAGAAAGAAATAGATGACGTAATACCATATCGTTTAACAGTGATACAATATTTTTAGAGAATTAAACCATATTATAGAAAACTTTTTCCTAGATAAAACAGGTAGAAATATTAATAAAATATCTGTAAAATTATCATACCTAACATCGATTAATTGAGCTAAATCAATCATGTTATAGAATAACACTAAAATAAATTGGAGAATGAATAATGGACTATAGAGAAACAATTCAACCCTCAATTAAAAATTGATATAATTGTAACAATACTAGCGACAGCTCAGTTAAAGAAATTTGTCTAACGTAAAACATAGATTTTAAATGTAATGTTGTAAAAGAAACTCAAACTACGAGATATATATAAAATTATCCGATGTAATTTTAAAGATAAGTTAAGTAACCTTATATATTCGTGCAAAACAAAACCGAAGAGAGATTCAAGGGATGACCAACATTACTAGCAACATGTATTAGACAATTACACAAATGAACGTACTATTCGAAATTAAAATATTGAAAGATGTTCATTATGAATAATCGTAGTGCAAATATATAGATAATTGTTTAAATAATAAAAATAAATGATACATATGGTTTGAATTTAATAAATATTCTAACGTTCATACAAAGGATAATGTATCTTTATTTTTTTAAGGTTAATTTTTTTTACGGTCTCATTTCGTGTTTTCGTATTTTCGGGTTACTGTTTTAATTAAAATATTTTAAAATGTTAGATTCTTAAATTGAATTAGACAATTAAATTATATATATATACAGGGTGGGCAAAAATAAGGGTCCTATTTTTAAAAATTCATAACTTTTTTATTTATTGATTTTTTTTTTTTTAAATAAGTAAAGGACCCCTTCCGAAGCAAGCATGAGCCGTATTAGCCCTAAGGAACGTACCCTCATTTAGAAAACATTATTTTTGCTTAAAAAACTCAAAACAGTGTAAAAAACAATACTTTAGTTTTTGTAAGTTTTAAGAAGTGTTTTTCGGCTAAAATTTGTTTTGTTTATTTCAAAAAATCTCGGAAGGGTCAGTCTACACACACATAAAGTTTGGTGAGTTTAACTTTTATTTTGTGGAAGTTATTCAAATTCAAGTTATTCAAATTTAAAGATAGGACCCTTATTTTGGCCCACCCTGTATATATATATATATATATATATATATATATATATATATATATATATATATATATATATATATATGTGTGTGTATAGATATATAATATTTTATTAATATATAGGAGATTGAAATGAGAATTGCCTATTCAATAGTTCATACTTATAAAAGAAAATAACATGGCATAACAAATTCGAGGGTTATTTATTTAGATTTCAACTTACACACAGCGTATGTTGGTCGTATTTTTATAGTTGCTCTCTTTTTATTTATTCTTTTTTCTACCTTTAACTTATGTATATATTTAGATTTTTTCTGATTTCAATTCCCGGGTTGTATTTTATTCTCTATATAAACTCAGGGCTGTTTTACAACATGATATTTAATTAAATTATACGTTACTATCTCCGACCTCCGTTCGGTATAAAAGATGTGTCAAATGACTAAAATGCCATAATGTTCTTTTTTAGAAAATATATTTTTAAATCTGAGTGTTCTGTTATTTCTGATGTTTTCTAGACACGATGTTTGAAAAGCTAACATATATAATAACATATAGAGTTGTTTATGTGGATAAGAAAACAATTCCCTCAAGTTCAAGGTTTTTAAAAAAATAAATAAAGACTGGCTTACTTGTATCTTGAATTCTACTGTTTATTTATATATTTTTCTCTCTCGCTATCTCTCTCTTTCTCTATCTTTTATTCTCTGTCTCTCTATTTGTTCTCTCTCTTTCTCTCTCTCTATCTCTCTCTCTCTCTCTCTCTCTCTCTCTCTCTCTCTCTCTATATATATATATATATATATATATATATATATATATATATATATATATATACTTGTTTCACAATATGATTTTTTAATTTTAAATAATTAATTTTTAAATGTTTTCTGTTATGCATTCAATTTACAAATGAATTAAACAACTAAGAACATTAGAAAACTGGAAATATTGTGTTTAAAAAACGCGAAATATTGAATCTAGCGCCATTGTGTTATGAAACATATCATGAATTTAAATAACAATTGTGCCGGTATAGATTCTCATTCACTTTATTTCACCCACAGACACGTTAATGTCTAACAGTCGAATTTATGGAAATACAATTTACAAATCGTCCTTAACCCTTAGTTTCCACCCCTGACCGTCTGTTTACGTGTCACGATGTGAAGTACTGTATTCTTCTACAGTAACGCAGATGAACGATCGACTTGTTACTCTTTGGTTAGAAAAAAGCATTTTCTTTTGTGAACTTCGCTTATAATTTATATACCATTGTTATTTTTAAATGCACATTTTAAATAGACAAATATTAACAATAACACGTTGTTATCCGGTTTCTTTACACAAACTCAATTTTAAAGAATTTTATTGTATTCATCTTGTTCCTGATTGAGTCAATTCTGTTTAGTTTTATTTATTAACAAATTAGTTCTCGATTCATTAAAAAATATTTGCGAAATATGTCTTCAAAAAGGCAACCACATTCTAACGAAATAACATTATTTAATTTTTTCTGCAACTAAATGTTCTCTTATATTTTCTCTTGACAACAAGTCGTATATTAATTTGTTCGATAGATTTGTTTGCGTCTTGTTAATATGTACTGCTTATATCCATCAATGTGCTTATTTTAGGCATCACCAAGTGTTATGTAATCTACTCGAAGTCTTATTGAATCTTTAAGTAAGAATCGTCAAAAAGCCACAACTGTAATCATCCTAGCGTTTCACAAAATACTCAGAAAAATATAAATAAAAAGTGTTTCTTTTCTTAATTACTGAAACACATTTTCGGAAGCAAGAATGAACATGAAGTGTATTCCTGTATGTAAGTCGATACACACTTTGGTCCACAACAAGTGTCTACCAAATCTTAACTAAATTGAAGCTATTACATTATGAAAGAAAGTATTTATATTTTATTTGTTTACGTTTTCTTAATTAACATATTTTCTCGAATTAAGCAAGCTACTTTTTTATAATGTCAATAAATGACGATGCTTTGACTCATGTTTGAAAACTGGAGCCTAATTGTATGAACGAATGTATATTTATAACAAATTGCAGGCGTCATCTCACAAACACGAAGCGATAGATACGAAGAATAACATAATTCGCGTTTTTAAAGAATAATAAAGTAAACGTGACATATCATCAGTTAATTTTGATCTTTTCATAAAAAGAGTCAAACATGTCAATCTATGGTTTCGTAATGAGGCCGGGAATAGAATGATTGAACGCGCAACGTCTCTAATTGGCTTCATTCTAACAGATTCAAAATGGCCGCCGCTGTTATTTGATGGGCACTCTCTGTAATAAACGATAAGAAAATACACACATACATAAATATAGCTTGTTTTTTAGAACTACGGATGAAATTAAATTAGCGTTGATACCCATAATAGTTAAGCAGTCATCATAACGAGATTTATACTTGAGGTTCGTGTCGGTGATGGTGATACAAATTACTACGAAAATTGCGTTGAATAAAACCGAGATGAAGCCTGAAATTAAGTGAAAAATCGATGTTGGAATTCAAATATAATTTCGCAATTATTGTGAAGGTCGGTTTATTTAAAAAGTAAACAAAAGTTGTGTTTCCTTAGTAAAGCAATTCCGGAAAGAAAAACACTTTGCATAGATACGCTGACCATGTCAGGACGACATCTAAAACCATTACCGTCACTAAGGTGGGGCTCAGTCCCCATGGAAGGTGAAATAGTACAGTCTGAGAAAATGATGGGTTCAACATTTAAATCTCAAATAAAGTAAGCGATAGATATTCTTTTGTTTTTCACGAAACTGTATGTTTTAACCAGCATTACGGACTTTCACATGTAAATTATTCCGTAAATGATTAAGGACCCAACTCTTAACATTTCAGACAATTCACTGGAGCAATCTATTGGAGCTTGCAATGCAAATATTTGGCTGGAATATTTGATCTCTTGGATCCCAAGTAATTTTTAGAATATTTGAATAATTATGAATCAACGTGCAGTTATGCAGATATTAATTAAATGTATGATACTTTATACCAATCGGAACGAAATCGAAAACTTACAATCTAAAATTCACTAAATATATAGACATCTCGAATTTTGTAATTGTTTGAAAATATTCTCTTGAATATTAATGGAAGAACTTCGACCCGTGGATCTTTCCAAATGACTTGAATTATTTTAAAAGGAGAATAACATATGTCAAAATGATGGTTCGTTTTTCGTTTTTTGAATACACATTAAAGTAATACACTTCATATTACTTTTATATTTTCATTTAAATGTCGAAAATGTAACCAAATTGGATTTAAATAGATTATTTACAATATTGATTATTTAATTATAAACATATTTAATTTCATATAGCATATTAACTGTTCAATTAATATTCTTATTTTTAAATAATTCTATAATGTATGACGATATGATTATATGTTTGATACACACATAATATTCGAGCATACTTTGCCCTTTTGATGTATATTTATAAAGCTGGGTAGCTTATCGCAATACCTGAAACAAAAACCCTAAATGCATAGAATAAATAAGAAAATTTCAGATTTAAATACACTGAGACTGTCTACTTGATCCACGTAATCGTAATAAATAATTTCCATATTGATTTGCAATATGACATCTCATTTATTCACTATTCGTTATAATTATTTTCTAATGGGGTAAGAAATCTGTTTTTTGATTATTTTCACATCCTCTTAATTTTGATGGTTGAGATGCAAGAAAACAAAGTACTCTAAACCAAGAACACGCACGCACATTAACAAAAACCAGAAAGTCAACTCGTATCTGTCGCACATTAATTTAAATTAATTGCTGTGCCCTTGCAGACCGGTAATAATGAAGACAAACGAATGGGTATAATAAACAACAGTGTATTAACATAACAATATTAGTGCGCGTAATGAGCTTGAGACTGTATCTGCTACAATTTGCTGTTCAATGACGCTTAGATGTTACTGTATTTATTGAGTATTGGTAAATCACGTTATTTTTTAAATAGGTATACTTCATAACAACATTATATTCCACCATAATGCATGTCTGATAAATCAGTAAGATACAAGTCAGTGTATTTGTTGGATTGTACATAACAATTAAAGCTCACTCAGACTCGAACGCACGCACCCGGCGCAAAGTAAATTTGTTATATTGCTGTATTTATTTCTAATTTCCTTACCAGCATTGAAAATATATTTTACTTCAACAGAAAATAAGATGTTCTCTATTGATAAAGCATGTGTCGAATTTATTGAGCGTGAAGTTAATTAAAACCCTAACAAGTTATTAATTAATGTTAGTATTGCCAATAGTTAGGTCAGGAATCATGTCCTATGTAGCGACTATATTTAAAACGTTTGTACCTGCTCGATGCTTATTATAGTAAGTTGTGTGAAAGTGTTTTATTGAGAAGGCATGAATATAGATTCCCATTAATCGATATCTCGATAATTCCCTACCAGATTAAATTTAAAGAAAATATATATTTTAACTGGATTTGTTTTTCTACTGAAAAAATATATCCGAACAAACATGTTTACTTTTTTAATTCGTTTTAAGATTAAAGAAAAAGATACATTTTTGCTTCGATTTATATTTTTAAAAGAAAATATTGTAATGATCTTCCCGTTTATGTCATTGGCCCAGGTTTATATTTTCCATGGAACAAGAACACACCTGATGACCTTGTCAGTTTCAATGTTATTTAGAAAGTCAGGGTTAAATGATGATATTTTACATGTTGATTGGAATTCTGGTACCATTGATGCCACATGAAAATTAGTGTATCTTTTTCACTAGTCAGAAATCGACAATGCAGGGAGAAAACCACGTATTCACTAGTCCAGGTATCTAAGGAAATATATCTCAGCCTGGGTAAATATTCCTTATGCTTCTTTTCACTGATGGTACACAATCTATTAAGACCCGGGAGACAATCGAGATACGAGTTAAAATAATCGTATTTTAGAAGATGGTCGCCACCACGCGAAGAATAGAAAGAATGGGCTGAAGAATAGAAAAATAGTTAGAATGGGCTGAAGCTTACTTCAGATACATTGACAAGAAAATAGACGACATATGACGTATTTACTTACATTTGACTTGAAGACGACCATGTTGTAGTCAGTTGAGTAGTAACATCCTTATATTTTGTTTCGTAGATAACATTTCCTATTAAATAAACGTTGTTCATAGATTTTTCATTTATATTTTCGTAAAGAGAGATAAATATTTGTTTTTGGCTATAATGGTACTTAGACAAGTTCTTGCTGTCAATATTTAACAAGGACGAGAGAACATATTGGAGCTCAGTCGAGGAATTACGATGAACATTACGTTAGGCAAGTGGAAAGCTAGCATCAGCGCTTCCTCATGAGAGAGGCTGTAGAGGCGAGAAACGAGATACACTACCAAGTCGATTGCGGAGTCGATTTGGTACTCTGGCAAGATAAGAACGATTGCTTTTTATACTTAATCAATCTAGCGAATGTTCGTTACCTCGTTTATGCTAAACTTATTTCTGACCATCAGTATGGATTTAGGCAAGTAGGGTCTACTGCAAACATCATCATGGTCATCTCCGAACGCATATATCATACACTGGACAAGGCAAGTGAAGCTAGGGCGGTGGCGCTTGATATATCTGAAGCCTTTGGAAAGGTATGGCATAAAGGTCTTATCTTAAAAAATAATTTATATGGTACCACTGGACGAATATTCAATATGTTTCTATCCAGCAGAAAGATTCATGTTTCCTCAATGTCCGTGTATCCAAACTACAGAACATACATGCAGGTGTACTGCATGGGTCGAATCTTGCACCGTTATAGTTTCTGATTTTTATAAACGACCTCCTTGATGACATTGTGTCTAAGATGGGTATATTTTCTGACGACACCATGCTATTCTCTCGTTATTTTGGTAAAACGGACGAGCAGATATTCGAGGCAATCGCTTAACCCTTAGAAAATAGTCTCCTATCTAGTGGAATGGCGTAATAAATGGATGGTTACATTTAATGCTGCTAAGACAAAGCTCATTTCCTTCAACATCTAAAAGAAATCTCTCCAACCACCGATTGCAAATAACACACTACATGAGATTCCAACATTCAAACATGTAACATAACTTGAAGAAAAATCATAAAAAGACATTCCCAAGGCTGCTGCAAAGAAAGTTAATTCCTTCTACCGTGCTAGAAAACTTCTCACACCTGACAGTATCCTTTAACTCTACAAAGCCAGGATCCGTCCATAAATGGATTATTGTTGATATATCTAAGCTGGTGCACCATCAACTAGTCTCCCCCTCTGAAGCATAGCCCAACAAATAGTCTCTAATCTAATAGATTCCTCAATATCCACCAAGTTACAGCCCTTTAGCTATCGCCGCAATGTTTTATTCTTGTGCACTTTTTTGCAATGGAATGCGCTCCGGTGAACTTGCTGCTCTAGTGTTCGCTCTACTTAAATACACTCGATCAACACGACAATCAGCTAAATCACATCCATTTACTTTAGAGACCTTAATATGCCGGAAAGCCTCCCACTCAAATAGCTGCTTTCCTTGTGATGCCGGCCTATAGAACTCTCTTCCTGCTTCGCTGACTGTACCGACATGAAGAAATGTAAAGCTAATGTAAACAAGCATCTCGCTACACAGCTCATAATTTAGGAGTACGTTCACCCTAATTCTCAGTAGCATCGTACGTCTACAGTGGCAGCGTGGCTTGTTTGGGGTGAACTTTGTAAAAAAAACTATATATGAATCAACAAAAGATTTAGGATTCAGATTGTCACGATAATTGAATTATAAAAGAAACGATTACATTCTTCAATATATCAATAATAATAAATAAACATCTACATATTACACTCACAGTATACCTGACACGTAGAGAATAAATAAAAAGCGTCCAGTTTTAACAGAATATACTATATATACATATACATATACATATATATATATATATATATATATATGTATATATATATATACACATACACACACATATATATATATATAATAGTTATTCAGAAAACATTACAACACTCAGATACTTGAGAGAACGTTAATGCCTACTCGACACTGCCCCTAGTGTCTCAGGTGTCTCTGTACAGAGATCTGTCAGGACAACATGACATGAATGCACTTCCCCTACGAGTAAACGCTGACTAAACATCACAATTAACATAGTGTTCGAAGTTCAAATAAGATCGTTTCAATATGGCTAACCAACACAAGCTCATACGAGTAATGATGAACCTTCGCCGAGTGATGTTACCCCAAGTAACAGTACTTAGCGTAATACTCAATTAAACTAAATAGTATCCTTGTCCTGAAATCCGGTTAGACCAAGAGACCACAAGAAAATATACTATAATATAGTAAACTTGTGAATTGGGGAGCGGAAAATTAACATCTTTACTCACTCAACATCTGACAGTTAAAGAGAACTTTAATAGAATATTCGAATATCTATGTGTCAAATATATAGATCAAGTGTTAGCCCCAGGAATTGGCCCCTTAATTACCGAGAACTTCCACTAAAGTAAAAAGAAACACAAGACACTTCATCAGCAGACAATCATTTCTTACCATTTTTTTAAATATACATTTTCATAACATGAAATATCATTAACATTTCATGAGCAAGTAGTCACTTATTGGAAAGTGTTACGGTTGATGTTTACAGGTTGTTATCGGTTTAATAGCAACTCAAAAATGAAGACAGTACAAAGAAGAACGTTTAATAAATGTATTCAACAAAACACCGATTAAATGAAATGTAGAAACCGTTGGACGCGTTAAGCTTAAGCCTGATCGTAGGGCCGTTGTGTTTACTTTACGACTGTCATGGCAGACGACTTCTTTATCCAAACGCGATAACTTTTTCTTCAGTTTAATGAAAGGTAAATGCTATTCTCCTTTGTTAGGTTGCCCTAACAGAAAGGGAAATATGAAAATAATAGTATAATTATGAAGACAAATAAGAAAAAAACATATGTGGAAATGGATTAATGTCGACTGTTGCGGTGGGATCTAGTTAATGATTAAGCTATATGTGCATTTTGACGTACTGTGTCTTGTTGATCGTGAACATTTTGAAGAGAAAAGTGAAAACGATGTGATTGACGAAATGCATCATGTATTTTTAAATTTCCCGTTAAGTGAAAATAGAAAAAGAATAAAATTAAATAGATATAGATGCATTTTAGTGTGTTTTTCAGTCTGATTGTAAAAAAACATACGGGTATAAATGTTTGAGATATTTTGTATATCATCAACATGTATATTTACAATATAGACAGGAAAAATAATTTGATAATAAAGTTTTTTTGAATGAAGTCTGGAATGCTTTCTTAATTACTATGATTGTATCAACAAAATATGAGCTTTAATAGTATTGCACACTATATATATATATATATATATATATATATATATATATATATATATGTATATAAAAGAAAGGAAGGATGAAGGTAATCCGACGTAATAGGAAATGAAAAGGAAAGACCAAAAAGGTTGTTTTTTTTAATATATTCATCAGTGTTTCGTCTTTATTTGTAAGACTTCCTCAGGATGATAATTTTAAGAAAAATGTCATGCAAGTACGTGAAAATATTAGGTTGACATTATGGGTTGATGAGAAAAAGTTGAAGCTAACTACTGAGTGTGCAGGGCCGAGCTCCTGGCTTAGTGAAGTCAGTAGCATGGAATGAGATCGATGAGGATGGTTTTGAGTAAAAAAGTGGAGGGTGGGAGTGAACAGAAAAAATTTCATTAAATTATCATCCTGAGGAAGTCTTACAAATAAAGACGAAACGTTGATGACTATATAGAAACAACATCCTATTTTTTTTTCCTTTTCATTTCCCATATATATATACATATATATATATGTATATATATATATATATATATATATATATATATATATATATATATATATATATATATATATATATATATATATATATTGATTTTATGAAGGCTTACCAAAGCATTCCTTTCAAGACACCAATGATCACCATTAAAGATATTTTTTCTTACAAATACTATTTATTCAAATTAAATGTTTTTTCCTACACGTGTTTCACTACCAAGCAGTTACTTGCTTGGCAGATCATCAGGGAAATTAAATGTCTGGAATACTGGTTTCAACTGCCGACAAAACACAATGTGGCGATGTAATAGTTGAGGTCACTTAAGAAGAGAAGAGGAAAAAAATAAAAATAAAAATAAAAGTCAAACTTAAAAAGCAAGGAAGAACAACGATAAGAAAAGAAAGTCCTAGAAAAGTCTTAGAAAAGTAGCTCGTGCATTATTTCTTCCACCAAGCCAACAAGCAAGTAATCGGTCCCAAATACATTCAATAAAACCACAAAACCGGAACAATGTGCGATAATACACTTTCACGTTAGCCGGTACAATGATGAATAAATCCCCCCCCCCACAAGAAAACAAAAGAACTAAATCATTCAAGATACCGCTCACAAGTTACCATTCCAATCCAATGATAGTATGGGAATTCTAATAATAATATGTATGTATGGTAAGAATAGGAGCGTATATATAAGTACATTTGTTTTTGTATGTATATATATGTGTACATGCATGCATGTGTTTGTGTATGTGCTAGGATGTATGTGTGTGTGTGTGTATGTGTGTGTATGTATGTACTGCATATTTGCCTTATGCTTGTATTTAATTAACCTCAGTTATTTAAAACTTTCCAGGACGTATGTATTATTTTACATATGGGTATGTATGTGCAATTTAAGACTTCCCAGGCCGTATATATTATTTTGTATATATGTATGTGTATGTATGTAGATATGTGTATGCATGGGTGCAGGTGTATGTGTGCATGTATGGGCATGTGCGAGTATATGAGTATAGGTATGTGTGTACGTATGCGTATGACTGAGTATGTATATAGGTATGTGTACATGTGTGCATTTGTGTATGTCTATGTATACATGTATGTGTATCTCTATTTTGCACATCTGTGGCTATGTGTGCATGTGCGTATATACGTGTGTATATGTATATGTGTGTATGTGTGTGTATGTACATATGTGTGTGTGTGTGTGTGTGTAGGTATACATTCATTTAGTAGGGATGTTCTTTAATGAATACTTAAAGACGAAACACATTTATCTTCGATGTCTTAAAATTTTCAATTCAAGGTAGTAGGTATGAGTGTGCATATGTATATGTATGTATGTGTGTGTGTGTATGTGTATATATATATGTATATTTATATATATATGTTGTGTGTAGATGTAAGTATATATGTATGTGTGCGTATATGTATGTATACATATATGTGTGTGTAGGGATAGGTGTGTATATATGTGGGGATGTATGCAGATGTAATCGGTTATTTACTTAAAATAAGATAGCGAATTAAATTAAGTGTATAATATTATCACTAGACAATATTAGATTAGAATTAATTATAGGCTTCCATAGATTATAAACTAATGTAAGATGAACTTGTGAAAATCAGAGTATTTTTAATTTTCAAATTGATTTTGACGCACGAATCTAGAGAGAATGAGGGCACGAGAAGTGTCAACCCGCTGATGACACGAGAACAGGTCTTATCACATTCCCTTTCCTCTCGTTCCGTGTGCCGGGCGGAAAGCTGAATTTCGAGCTAGCCAAAAATTGTGTGTGTGTGATGTTAAGAATAGGTATATGTGTGCGTATGTATGGAGGCGTATGTCACCAGGTCGGATATGTAGAAAGAATATGTGCGCTTAACCCAGACGTTATTATTTAATAAAAATAAACAAAAAAACCCATAAGATTCCCTAGATTACTTTAGTTAAATTTAAGATGTTAATTCCTACTCGCTCTATGTTGGGTGTTCAAAATGGCTGCTACCACCACTCCCTCTGATTGTGTTCGAAGTGCCGAGGATAATTCAGTTTTCTATCAGTATCAAAAATGTAATTGTCAAGGTGGATGCTTGAATAAAACCGCAAGGTTGAAATAAATTATTGCATCGACAATCATGTAATTTCGTGTTATTATATTTTAAGGTATTATTGCTCTGTTTACCACATTGAGCTCTCTTACCCGGATTTCTTCCTGGAATTTTTCCATTATAACACTATATATATATATATATATATATATATATATATATATATATATATATATATATATATATATATATATATGTGTATATATGCAAACATAACATCACATATAATATAAACTTAATGGTTCGGTAAAACAGCTAATACGCCATCGATATAACTACATTTTAACACTTATATTTTGAAAGAATGGATTTATACTACCTCTTCTCTTCTTTTCTTGTCAGAAATAAACTCCAATAATATTTATGTTATTAAAAGCCGTTGCCGACCATAGAGTTTATGTAACTTAAAAAACTGGAATCCTTAATTTGATTACTGTTTATCGGAAAACACACAATGGGTTTAATAACTTATCGCCTAAATGTTTGTAAGTAACATGAGAAAGAATATAATTCGCGTCAAAGTAAAGAAAAACACATCTTAAAATAATAAATCTTTTAGTCGTATTTAATTATAATAACAACGATATAAATAATGTAGAAGTACATAGACTTAAATGTTATTGTTATACAAAAAGTAATTCTCAACAGATACGTCGCCGTTTATGTGTTTTCTAATAAAATCAATTCAGAATGAATTGTGGAAGTGGTTGTAATCCAACTGGTCATGAATATGTCTAGTATATAAAGTAAAGCACGTTACATCTTCTTTCTACTCAAGTACTGATATAGTATTACAAATTGTTTAATTCAACATTGTAAAGTTTTATATGAGTTGAACCCTGTTTACCTAATACATATGTTGAGTTTGCCAGCTGCATCTTCCCTGTTATTATTAATATTAACGATTTAATCTAGTGTGCCCTCTTTGTAATTATTCAAATAACCATCCTAATCACACGCTTGAAATGCGGTCAGTGATTCTGTGCGCAATTTTCATGTCTAAACATAATTCTCGCGATTTAATGGTCAACATTCTTTCACCGATTTCACTTAGATAACGACAATGAATGTCACACCTTCATTAACATAGCTGAGTTTAATTAAACGCCATTGTTGCAATAAGGAAAGTTAATTAAATTCGCCGCGTCAATATTATTTTTAATAACAACCGAGTATCACGTTCAATATAAACAATGTCAGTATGAACAATTGAAATTGAGACAAATTCGTCAACATGTGACGTAAATGAACACATGCGCATAACACCGGGACAACTCGATAAACAAACATCATGTGCGCATACTTATATATATATATATATATATATATATATATATATATATATATACTGTAAATATTTGTAAATATTAAAGTGTTTTTGTAGCTACGGACGTGTTTTTACCCTAATCAGTGCAGTAGATTCAGCCTATAATCACAAGCCTAACGTCTATGACCACGCGGCCGCGAGAAATCGCCATATAAAGTAATTGAAGTCAACGTACACTTATCCGAGAGGCAGGGGCAAGCGTCATTATTGTCGAAAGTGTTTAACGCTCGAGTGGACTTTTTTGCGTAATCGCTAGTGGCAATAAACTTTGTAATTCCAAACATGGTTCTATTATTGAGACTATACATCTTAAAAGGGGCATTACCTCTAAATATGTTTAAATACTAAAGTGTTTATGCACATATAGATGGTATCGTTTCGGTTTTTGGTGCAGGAGTATGCGGTTACAGGCGGTCGTATGGGATCGAACGCAGTTCGTAGGTTCAGCCTAGAATTACAAGCCCAGCGTGTATGCACACCCGGCTGCGAAATATCGTCATATATATATATATAT
The DNA here is from genome assembly GCA_963556195.1 of Sepiola atlantica. NCBI lineage: Eukaryota > Metazoa > Mollusca > Cephalopoda > Sepiida > Sepiolidae > Sepiola > Sepiola atlantica. Next base: position 190,503,950 of record OY744519.1, on the reverse strand, counting down.
ATATATATATATATATATATATATATATATATATATATATATATATATATATATATATAATGATTTTAATTCATGAAGACATCCACATAATCTGCGAAACTAGCATGTCGATGTTATAGATTAACAGCTGTTTAAAATGGAGATATCGTCAGGGAGAATGAAAGTCAGATTATTCCCTTAAGCCATATTTGAAAAGAATTAAGTGGAAAAGAAGTAAAAGAAAAGAAAATGAAATTAACCATTTTATATTGGAAGGTCACGTGTTCAGATTTTAAAGGGTCGAAAGACCGGAAACACTAATGTTTAAGATGGAAAAAAGGGTCAATTATCTGTGGCACATCTTAAAGGCTGTCTAATGTCTAAATGTGTATTCAGACTTTCTTCGGCGCTGTCAATATGATGCGTAATGTAGAAGAGGGTAATAAGCTGAGTCATTACCTTCAGTCCGTCTTTATTCCAGATAATTATCTAATTATTTTGATTTTTCACTTTTTACTTTTTTTCATTTGTTTATTATTTTACTTTCCATTTTTTAAAATGATTTTAAGCTAAAAGCAGCTAGTTTTTTTTCCGGCAATAAAACAACAACAATACTACTAATAATAAGAAAAAGAAAACAAAGTTAAATTCACCCGGATGTACGTCGAAACAATTGCTGTACAATATTGTAATGTTTCAACCACAGCTGTTTCGATTAAATCTCTTAAAAGGACATTGTTTAAACTCGCTATTGCAAAAGCTAACTTACTTATCATTGCGTGCACTGCTTAAAAAAACAAGATCAACAAGATTATGTTTTGTAGTGGATTATTGGTACTAGGATATTAATATCCATATATAGATTTCCCCCACTCGACGCATTTTATATTTAAGAACTCCATGATAGAGAACATGATGTGGTAAACATGTATCATAAAGTAAACCAATCATGAGATAAAATATATCATGGGGTACAAAGTTCGATTTAACCTACTATTAGAATTTGCCGTCTTCCTCGTCAAGATGGCATCTTATCATCATAACTCTCTTTTGTGACTGCGAAAGGTCGATAATAATTGAGAAAACACGATGGTATTTTTACAACCATGTTTTTACAAAAGTACAGAAATACTGTGCACAGGTAGTCTGCGTGTGATACTATGACTGCCGCTGTGTGAGTCACAACAGTTAATTGTAACTCTATTCATAGTTTCGGGAAGAGTCAATTTACACCCGAAATAGGGTAGATCAACATCACACTATAAAACCTAATTTTTAGCCTTGCTTATTATAAAGTCACGACCATTATCTTTTCGACCTTGTTCTTCGTTATTTGATTCAATTTCTATATCAAACGCCTCCCGGAATTCTTTCGCACTGACCTAATATTTCACATTTTTCTATTGTTTAATATCTAATTAAAGGACGCTCGCAAATCTTATATGTTTTGACTAAACAGTTTGTTAGAATTCGAAAAATGAAGAGAACTTGTTGAGTTGATACATTTGGCGTATCATTAAACGTACTCGATTGCACGGAGTCTGATCTTTTAATAGATTTGTCTATTCTTAGACTGATACATTTTTTTTCTATTCGTAGGATGTAGTTGAAAACAATGTTGTGTATATTACATTGACTTATTAAAATGTAGTCACCTTCTCCTCAGTCTTATATAATCACATGAACGGAGCATTTTTTCGAAACAATCGGAGTTAAAATAGATGTATTATTCGTACATATTTATCTCTTTTCTTTATTTATCTTTTATATGTATATATATATATATATATATATATATATATATATATACATTGTTTAAGATCTGGTAAATAGTTATGAGGAATAGTCAATACCTCTGTCATACTATACTGTCACATTATTATTTTTTTTCGAAACAATCGGAGTTAAAATAGATGTGTTATTCGTACATATTTATCTCTTTTCTTTATTTATCTTTTATATATATATATATATATATATATATATATATATATATATATATATATATACATATATATATACATACATACATACATACAATGTTTAAGATCTGGTAAATAGTTATGGGGAATAGTCAATACCTCTGTCATACTATGTTGTCACATTATTATTTTTTTTCTTAGTTTGCAAACCTGTTTCAATGGTTTTATATAAATCTTTTGACACTAAGCAATCTATCATGTTTAAGTTTGAATAAGCAGTTTTTACTTTTAATGCGAGCACTTGATATAAACATACGCACACAGTGTTAAAACTGATATATTTCAGCAACATCGTTTAATGAAAATGGCTCAAGATAAGTTGCACTAAAACTAAATAATTTGTATGCTCTAACGCTTTACTGTCCTCTCCTAGTCGTATAAGATACTCTTCTGAATTTTTGGTGAAATCCTTTTTGTTAAAATGAATAAAATTCCCTCCTGTTAAATTTCATTGTGTTGTTTGTCAAATTGAAAGCTGCCTTCGTTCTTCTGTCACCTGTCAGAGATTTAATACCGTGAAGCAAAATCGACAAGACAAGAAACGCGTAATTGATCGGAAGGGAAGTGGTAAGGGCCGATTCACACGAATGATAAACATAGGAAATAAACAGAAAATACGAAATAATACGTTTGACAGGCCATGGTTATGATGCTGCACGCAAAAATGTAGACACATTTATATTAATGCACATATACATAGACATTATTTTTTGGATTTATTTAAGAACAGTTCTCTCTCTATATATATATATACATATATATATATATACCAAAAAAAAAAATACTATTTGGTATTTAATCAGTTTTCGTGAAATTATTAATAAATCGTTTTGAGTTTCACTCTCTCCCTGCGTTTATTTCTTTTGACTTTTCCATCTCACGGCAACCACATCGCATTGCTATAGCCTTGGACGACTAATTTACACTATATATATATATATATATATATATATATATATATATATACATATATATATATATATATATATATATATATACATATATATATGTATATATATATACATATATATATGTATATATATATACATATATATATGTATATATATATATATATATATGTATATATATATATATATATATATATATATATATATATATATATATATATATATATAGGTATATGTGCGTTTATTTTAAAATATAATTATCCGCGCACACGTGCTTCGTCGCTATACGACTAATCAGGACACGAGTCTGAAGCCTTACCACTACAAGAATCCCCACTAGTACTTAATGTATCACTTTTTTATATACCATTTATTTTTTACTAGTAAAGGTACCCGGCGTTGCCCGGGGCTCTCTCCCGAGTCGCTCCATTTCAACGTTCCTTCTCTCATTTACCCGCTTCTCTTCGTTGCATTTGGCGAAATCTGTCTATTCTCCGGTGGCTCGCCTCACCTCCGCCTCTTCTCCCCGTTGCCTTGAGCAAAAGCTGTCTCTTCCCGGTTCGCTTCCTCTCGCCCACCGGTCCTTTGCCCGGGGCAAAACTATGATATATTTCTATTTAAACAACCTCCTTTATACTCGCCCTTATCCGTCCGTCGATGTATATATAAGTTATCGTTAAGAGAAAATTCATAATTTTGAAGAACACGACGTTGTGTAACGTCGCATCACTTTGGAATTGATATTTTTTTAAATTAAAAAATAAAAAGTTTAAAAAAATGTTTTTTTCTCGGACATTTGGCTCTCGCCGCCTTCCTCTCAGCAACCTTCCCCCCATTGCCCCAGGCAAAACTTAGTACGAACTCTGTCTCCCCTACCCCTTTAGATATATATTTCGGTAACCTTTAAAAATCCTTCAATCGACTGGGAATGAACGCTAAAACTTTAGATAATGGACAAAGCGTCTATAACCACCTTATTACAGAACATGATGTACCATATTACGAAATATTAGTTAGTTAAACTTATTAATGAAAACGAAATGCTTATTGTGTTATCATCGGTTGTTTTTGTTATAAAGTTTACTTAGTAAAATAATAATGTGGTTCACTATCCATCAAGCAAATCTCTCCTAATCATTAACCAAAAATATTGTAAAAGTGTATACGTTTTATTAATGTAAGCAAAGTGTTTATTTTGTTATCAGCGATTTGGTTCGAATTCTGTAGAAGTACACCGAGAGCAAATGTGGTATTGTGGTGATTTAGATGATTCTAGCACACAATTGTATAACTTTAGACCAAAGATTCCCACCGAATCTCATTTTCCAACAATTTTCATCGTCTCGTGCTAAAGGTGTTATGAATGTAAATTCTTATATATTTTCTGCAAATGAAGAAATCGAAGTGTAGTATCTGTTCGGATGGATGCTACACCCCTTAGACCGGTACTGTATTGGTCAGGGTTCGTCCTGTGCAGTTCTAGGAGTTTTACACTTGCTTTCCCACCCGATAAGAAGGGATTAATTTATTTCAACTCGCTTGAGACACCCCTACCAAGGAATTCTTCCGATGCTGACACTGTAGAGCGCTGCGTGTTGTCCTTCCAAAAAAAAGAGCATTTTTTTCATAAACTGGAAATAAGACAAAGAAGAAGAAGAAAAAGAAGAAGAAGACGAAAAATTATACTTTGTATTAATTAAAACCAAATTATAATTTCGTGTATCATGATTTTGGTTTTACGAAGAAATAAATCCATCTATTGTTTATGTAGTTTGCAATAATTATTCTGTTTGCGAAGTAAGCGTATTTAGATTCGGTTCAAATTCTGTAAAAGCTTGTGTATAATCAATTCATATTACGTGTTATGTAAAAAATATAAACATTTTTTAAATGACTAAAGACAGTTAGTCACAAAAGAATAACTTTCTTTTTAAATCTCTGAATATATTTATAATACAAAAGAATTTCAGCAAGTCTTTTTTTTGTTTTCTATGCAATTTAAATGAATCCAATGTTTTTGAAAGAGCCAAAAAAAGTGTAAACATAAAGTAAAGAAGAAATCTGTCTGGACTGAGGCAATATTTTGGGGGGTAACATACACACACGCAAATATTTGTGTTATTAAAAAAACATCATGTATGGTTTAAGCGTATCAAATTCTCTTCGCTTAGTAAGACGCTTTCACCGTTCCAAATTCTATTTGCTAAGTAAGAAAATCGAAAATGTCTACCTTACTGATATTGGGCATGAAACGTTTTTTACGATTCTAAAACAGAAGTTTTTTTTTGTTTCTTGTATGTAAGGGAGAGATAATGTTTTTATTCGTTAGCATATGCAAACAAAATTAATGAAATCATTTTTTAAAGAAATCTAGATCCGGCGTAGAAGAACGGAAGTTGCTAAAATATTCACGCATGCGTAGATCGAACAGATAGTAAAAAACCGATCAAATCTAAGCACACCCATTGCATGTTTCTGGTTCGTTCTACACGAATAAATCGATAGTATCTTCGAATTTTGAGATATTATGCATCCGAGGATTGTCCGGTTAGAAAGTTATAAACTTTGTGACTATCTGTTGAGTAGTTTTTGACGAGTATCATTACATACATACATACATACATACATACATATACACAGCTAGACAGGCAGACAAGCAGACAGACAGACACACATACAAGTGGCATTCATATAATAGATTTTGCCTGTGATTCTTTTTCAACGGAAAATACTCTCCTTTACTACTAACATTTTTTCTCCTAAAGAATATATATATATATATATATATATATATATATATATATATATATAATTAACTTGTTACAAATATCCAGAGGGGTAAAAATCCGAAGGAAGTTGAAACCGGGTTTATGAGAGTGCTCAATGAAAATTCAGAGCAAAATATATTTTTTGTTGGTGATTTTATTATTCCATTAATTGCGACAAAATATATGCAGTTTCATTAGCGTCCATAATGAACGCCAACTTTTCAAGCGTCAATGGAATTCCATTGAAGCTTGTAAAGTTGGCGTTCATTATGGACGCTAATGAAACAGCATATATTTTGTCGCAATTAATGGAATAATAAAATCACCAACTATATATATATATATATATATATATATATATATATATATATATATATATATATATATTGTATCATAATAATAAAAAATTATGATAATAAAATATTATTTTGTGTGTTAAAATAGTTGTTTCGCATCCTTGGAACAGTTGCTTTTTCTCTTGGATATTTTGTTCAATATTTTAGAATTGTTTACATGAACAACTTTATATATACATATATATATATATATATATATATATATATATATATATATATTCGTATGTGTGTGTGTGGGTCTGTTGGTGTAGATCTAAATATGTATAACGGTTTTGTAGTTGACCTTAAGTATTACTTTTAAAGAAGTATATATCAAGTATAAGGTTCTTTGCAATACAGTGCAGGCCGGAACGTTGAAAGAACATATAAACACAAATAAGTGATGACAATATACGCAATATTTTACCTGAAAATTTGTATTTATTATTTTACTACTTTGTATAAGAATTTAATTTGTTGTTAAATGATTGAAAATAAAGGTTATGATATTGCAAGAGAAATAGTCTTTTTTAAAAATAGACATTCTTACGTTTGGTGAAGAGAAACGTCTAAAAGTTGCTGTGACTTTTGAATGTGTATTTATATAGTTGTACTGTGATAGTTTCTGTATCACTTAAAGATTATGGAAACAAATCTCGATTTGGGTGTGTTAAAGATACAATTGTACGAAATATATGTATCTGACAGGAAATGCCTGATTTCGTGAGTGTTGTCTTTCCAAACTAAAACTGATTTCTTTTTCTTTTTTTTAAAAATACATACATACTATTTCCGGAGATTGTTACTATTCGCCGTAATACCTGTTTATTATTAAATGGCATAATCAACGCTTGGCATAGCTTATATGGTAGGTTTATTTGTGATTTCGATGATCTCTGTATTCTATCGCACGCGACCGTAATAGCTCGTTCCATATACATGGACGTGATACAGCCTTGTATATTTTAGTTATTTTCACATGAATTAATGCTTCATTTCACGAAGAAGTTTCTATATAAAAACGAGACATTGGTTTTTTTTTAATTTATTCCATTTCGTGTTGTGTTTAGTTAATTACCTTTATGCATATACATACCAACACACATACACCCACACACACACACACATATATATATATATATATATATATATATATATATATATATATATATATCAAATCAATTATATTTATCAAAAATACCAAAATGCAATGCAACCTACTATGAAAAGAGACAGGTGTAAGCTATTTACATTCAGATATAGTGTGAATGTCTTTCTAATGGCATATATATATATATATATATATATATATATATATATATATATAGGTACCAGGATTAAAAAGAATCAGAAAACAGACAGAGGAAGATCTTTTTTTCAATTCACTTGTTCAATGCAAGGTATATCCCTCAAAAAAGCAATTTATTCAATTAATTTGTTCCTAATTAATTGGATAACTTGCTTTTTTCTCGGAATATACCTTGTATTGAACAACTGAATTGAAAAAAGATCTGCCTCCGTCGTTTTTCTTATTCCTTTTCGTCCTTCTACCTATCAATCTGCTCTATCCGGTATATTGAGCTGTATACTTTTCACAATAGGTTTTACCTTTCCTAAAAGTTCGCTGTTAGTGCTCTATTTTACATATATATATATTTAATATATATATATATATATATATATATATATATATATATATATATTCTAGTTATCGTCACGAAAACCTTTGGCAGTTTTTTTTACAGGAGAGAAAAACGGACACAGAATGCAACCTATCTCCTATTAAATCGTACATTTTTCTAGGTCCCAGCGAGGATAAAAACTTACATTGTGGTGAAAAACTCCTGGAAAGGTATATTTGAATTCCTGATTATCATATTGTACGCAAGACTTAAGTATCCTCGCATCATCTGGTGTTCAAGTAGAAATTAATTAAGTCTTTTGAACCGCTATTTTTATGGGAAGCGCGGAGGGTCCTGTCACCATTCATGATGCAAGTCGTTGAATACTCTACGGGTGTATGAACTGCATTTGTAGATAATAATTTGTCGCTTAGAAGGAGATACAACAATCAGCCAGAGAGACTTAAGTCTGGAGACATTTTAGCGGCGAATTCAGGCTTTCGGTGCACAGAATGGATATGCTTAAAATCGTGTCTGCGCACATATATCGGCGCATACACTTGCCTAAATGTAAGTAAAAAATGAAAACCCTTTGAGTCAATCCAGTACATTTCTCTGAATGAATCAATCTTACCTTTTTGGTGCACCTCGAGTGTATAAGATGACATAATCTTACTTCAATAAACATATTGAGTGAAAAGCCATGACAGAGCTATCATCGACATTTAGTCCGCTTCTCTTGTCCCCTCTGTCAGGTGTGGGAAGGTAATAATACATTTCCCAACTCACGCACAAACACGGTCATACGCATACGCAAACTAACAAAAAGCGATACACATACTTCTTAACTCCTTCTCACTTTTGTGATCTTACGCCGATTATAAAAAAACTGAGTAAATAAATTCATTTTATTGTTATAAAATTTCTTACTAAACTTTTCATCACTAAAATCTATATAGATCAAATGAACAAAACATTATTAATAACTTTTACTCAAATGTAAATTTTAGAATTGGGTAAGAGAGTTTTGATTACGCCTTTTATATCCGTGGATGCCTTTAAAGTATTGACTGAGGCTTCCATCGATTTCTCAGCTAATGAATTCCTCGTGGCCTGCAAAGTCTGTCAAAACATAAATAAACATTCTATTTTACTATATATGTAAACTTCTAGTTTTAAAAGTAAATCAAATATCTCTTTTGTGAACGCATATGCTTTCAAACTCGTTATTTTGTTTGTGTTTATCACATAACAGTTCTTTCGCTATTTCGAACTCTAGTATTATCTAACACTGTTTCCCTAAAAATGTTTTTCTTAAACCGGCTATCGCTTAAAGATCTCTCCCCAAAACTAGACGCCTAGAAAAGCGGTTCCACCAAAACACTTTGAATTCGACAACGAATGGTGACTGTAAGTTTCTTGCCTTAAATTCTTCGGACTAATGATTTTATTAAGAGATACGGTAGAAGGAAAACTATTAATAAAATAATCTAAGAAACACTCACAGCGTGAGGAAAAGAATTAATGTACTGTCAGTGTTTTGTCGGTTCATAAGTAACCAGCTTCCGTTTTTTCGGAAGTCGTCAGCAAGTTTCGCCATTTGAAATGTTAAGTTAATATGAGTACACTTTTCAAGACCTCGATTTCATTTTTATTTCCAGCATTGAACAACTAAGCTGAAAGATCAGAGGTCGAATGTAAAACTCATTATTGTATTAGATTTCCCTGCTAGTCTAAACAAACCCGTATTTTTTATGCCATCTTTTATATCATGTAAAAATGATGCGTTGAAGCTAAGGTTATATTTTCCTCAGCTCTTATTAATTCGGTAATCTGCACGCTTCCATAATTCACTTCCACTTGAAGGAGAAAAACGCGATTCTTTCCACCACCGAAATTGATAGTTACTTCAAGAAGAAGAGCAAAAGATAGTGATATACCGGACGGATCCACTGGTTATAAAGTATGATAATATCCACACATTGCCCCTCTCTGACATTGTTTGGGATCAGTAAGGATAACCTTCTCAGATCTAACACTTTCGATATCGTCATCTCTGCAGGCAAAATGTATCTCGCATGACTTCCTAGATATTGCTCAGATTAACATCTTTGGACCTCCCCTGTAGAGAAGTGGCTTTCATCGTCTAACTCCAATAACGCCGTTCTTTTTTTCCCAATAAATTTCACTGTCGGATAAAATGGCTGCCCATTTTTCATTTCACTCATGAGTTGATTCTGAGTTCAATTTCCGCCTTTTTACCGCTCAGCTATCACTTTCATAATCTTCTTTCATCTCTGTTTTTTTTCTTCTGTTTCTTCTATCGTTGTCGAACTATCTATATGCACATACTAATTTATCTATGTATATATGCTTATGAATATTTATGTTTATGTATATTGTATAAATCCTTACATATCAATCTATAACTATTTATTTATATTCATCTTTCTAACGTACACGTATATTATGATAATTAATTTTAAAAACACGGGATATTCTTTAGTGACTTAGATTTTAAAGTAGACAATTTACTTTTTTGACAAAGTATTCTAAAAAATGTTTACCCATTTAAGTACTGATTAGATTTACCTTTGTTAATCGCGGTCACCTGATAAATACCATTGTTTGAAAAGTTTCTAGCCAAAAAGATACATTTTTACACATATAAATATATCGACGGATCAGAGTTTAATCATACTGTGATTTAATATCAATTTCGGAGCAAAAACAAAAAAAATCTCAGACGCGTTTCTGGAAATAATTCAAAACCTGATTAAACAAATTCACGTTGCTATACGAAAATGCTGATGAAAAAAATTGTTGACAAAGGAAAACCATACAATATCAAGCCGCTAATCTATGCACGGACCTTACAAAGTAAAAGTGTATCGGTGTACCTTCTTGAATCTCTTGGCGTATGCTTTAAATTCTTCCAAGAAATATGTGTAAGTATTCTTTGCTCCGTAATTGATGAGAGTAAAGTTCAACTCTGATTTGTGATTTTATTTATTCATTGCGAATTTATGAACAATTATTAAAAGTTTTGAATAGTAAGCTTAAATTTTATATTGGGAAATTATTCCTATATATATATATATATATATATATATATATATATATATATATATATATATATATATATATATATATATATATATATGTAGGTTTGAATTGTGGTTGGAAACACATCCGCGGAGACCTAGTTAAGGTCGAAATAACTTATAATGTGTACACTCCGAATGTATATCTAGTCTTTTTCAACCTCATAACTTTATATATATATATATATATATATATATATATATATATATATATATATAGAGAGAGAGAGAGAGAGAGAGAGATGAGAAGTATATGAAATAATTATTTTTATATTATCACAACATGCTATAATTAATATGTATACATTTATATATATATATATATTTATATAGTAGTATAAACCTATATTATATAGAATATTATCTATGTAAACACGTTTAAGTTTCATTCCCGAATTACATCATGGAGTTAAATTATAACAATTTACTAAACATAACTCACATATTGAACGTTGTTCAACGAAAATACTGAAAAAATTATATATATGCATATATTATATAACTTGCTAAATTTATATGCGTATAATAGGTTATAGGTTTATTGAAATATAATTAGTATTTCATATATATATATATATATATATATATATATATATATATATATATATATATATATATACATATATATACATATGGCCAACTGCCATTAGCTTTAACCCACAGATCATAAAGTAAAATTAATTCGAGCTCCCGGCTCTTGACAATGTTTACATTCAGATATTACTTACATTCAGTGTCGTATGATAGCCCAGGGGTAGGACGGTCAGCTCTACGGTATAGTTTCAATCCCAGCTTCAGGCGCTAACTGGTTAAGCCGCACTGAAGTAATAGGTCAGTAGTAGTATTAAAATATACTTACGGCAAGTGAGCTACCCGGAAACGTTTTCTTTATCCTTTCTTTTATTCTTACAATATGGATTTGAGTCATTTTAGAGTTATAAGTGTGCTGGGGGTAAAATATTTATCTGGGTTGGCGTTATGCGCCTGGTAATCGAAGGATCCGACACTTAAAGTTAGTTTAATTTGATTAGCAGTGGCAAAATACCGGAACTGCTGTATTGCCATTTAGTGAATGGCGACCAGACCATGGAGTAATTTCCGGTAGGAGTCTCTCAATGCCATATTGATTCGAACCGCTACGTTTTTTTCCTAAATAGTTTACAAAGACAATCTGCATACTCACTCTCTGCACTTTTCGTCTCTCAACCGATCTAATAATCTCTTCTATTAATTTAACAATTCGAATCTAAAAAGTTAAACAAATCAAAAAAATCTTAAGTTTATACCTAGTTTCCTAACTACTAACATCGAGCCCAACAACACTGTTTCCGGTACCAACGGTAAAGATATACGTTTATAATATCCATTATTAAAGATTACTCCAACATGACATGAAAATCTGCTACTTAAGATAACAACGGGTATAGAATGTTTACCTACATTTGAAACGATATTTCATGTGGTACGCAAATCTCCAAAGGTAAGTCTAAATTGAAATATATGTTTTTCCTTGTTGCGCCACATTCATTTTTGTTATCTAGGGTGCCCACAATAACGAAATTAGTATCTTTGAGCGAAAATTGATCATATCATGTCGGTTTACCATTCATGTCTGTGGTGACTTTAATTTTTACAATGTTGAATTGCTAGCTTGTTCCAACAAGACAGATAATGAAGCGAATGTTTGTCACAAGTTTTATTTGCTTATAACCTTACACAGAGTGTGGACAAACTTACTCCCTTAGCCGATGTTGATGGACATTTTGTAAGATTTCTTCATCTTTTCCTGACAACTTTTTATGTCTTTGCTAGGATATTTTAATAACCCAGTTCTTTCAATTAAGATAAAAAAAACAAAGTGCAATACGTATTCGGATGCCTCTTTTCATAACAAGGTGTGCCGATACAGGATTGCTGACTTTAACAGCTTGAGATCTGTCATATAGAAATCCTTCTGCATATTATATATCGGTCTATCTTCATCTCAGTAGTGCATCATGAGACACTGGCTTGAATCTAAGATATATCAATAAGTTGTCACACACCTCAGCAAAACCAATCTACTCAGTGACAAGCAATATAGATGTCGCCATGCAAGAGCAACAGCTGATGTCAGTACTGTAATAACACATGGTAAGCGAATCCATTGACGCTTTGTTTCTAGAGTACTAACTGTTGACATATTAAAGCTCTTTGATAGGATTAGGCTTAAATGTTAACTTCACAAGCTTGCAAGCTATGGCATATCTTGAAATGTTATTTAAACCATAAAATATTTTCTCATGTATAGGTTTATAAAAGTAGTCATAGATGGAGACAAGTGTAAATCGCAGTGTATTAACGCTGGTGTTACTCAAGGATCAATTTTGAGTATAACTCTCTTCCTGGTAGTTATCAATTATTAAACAAATAACATTCTAAAATCATACGTTGATATTTATGCAAATGACACAACCATCTATGGCAACACTTCGAAAAGCATTACTAATCACGGTCTTTTTGATTCTCTCTTTTCCTACCTCTAATCTAACACGTCGTGTGATAGGGGAAAGGTGGCTTGTTACTTTTAAGACATCTAAAACCAAGCTTAATTACTTTCGTCACCAACGCTCTGAACCTTACTTTGCCCAACTAAAATGTATAACGTATACTGGAAGAATTTCCCTGCTTTGATAAGAACCCTCACCACTAAGCACTGCCGCATTTCTACCTGTGTAAGAGGTAAATACATCTAATCATGGAGTACAGATGCTACATCTTCGGGGCTTGCTCTCAGCTCACTATCTTACCTTGAAATAATACAAATCACACTTCAAAATCTACTGAGTAATGTTCTCATTTTCTCTAGAGATTTTTTCCTAGTATCTCTTTTGTTACGTTCAGGGGTAAAAAATCAAACTACAATTAACGCAAGTGATTGTTTCTCCTTCCTCAGCGTACCTTATACTAAACAGAACCTAACGGAAAAAAATGTTTTCAAGCCGAGGATCGCATTGTTTGTTAAAAGCCCAATTTACACACTTTTTTTCTGACCTATCCTCTTAAATAATCAAATTCTGATCAGTTTTAACCATCATTTCACATATCACGGTGTTGTTCTAACGTTTACCCGATAAATGCATTACCTCTTATCGCCGCGTGGCTGTTGGGCGTTGATAAGCGGTGGCTAATTAGTTCATAATACATAATTAGTACTCTAATATGTATCACATATTTCATATATATATATATATATATATATATATATCCATATATATATATATATATATATATCCATATCTATATATATATATATATATATATATATTGAATAAAATGGAGCTACCAACATTTATCATTTGCTTAAACTTTATTAATTAATTTATTTTTTTGAAGTGTGGTCTTATGATTATATATATATATATATATATATATATATATATATATATATATGGGGAAAGGTACAAGATAAGTCATGAAAATGGAATGCCGTGGTAAACAAGCTGTGTGAAAAATGACAAACGGAAAACGGGTTAAAGTGCAGGAGAAAAACAGAAAAATGTTACTAAAAGTCTTCTCATATGGTCCAATCAGATCATCGTTTTCTTCTCCCATGTGTGACCCTTTCAAAATAAAATTATTTTCAAATCTTCACTATTTCTGAAGACGTTCGCTAACACGAACGAAACCGGTCAAATCTCTTGTTTTTGTTTTTCTCCTGCACTTTACCCTGTTTTCTGCTTGTTCTTTTTCACCCACACACACACGCATATATATATATATATATATATATATATATATATATATATATATATATATATATATATATATATATATATATATATGTGTGTGTGTCTGTGTATTTAAAATAGGTGTATATGTGTATATATTGTGAATAAAGAAATATATAGACTTGAAGAAAACTTAATAGGCACTATATAGATTTGGTGAGCGGGTGCAAATTGGTGTAGATCGATTATGCGATATAGCACCGAGTACTTTCTATACAGATTCATTAATAAACTTCAGATGTGAGTATTATAAAATAGACCGTGTTCTGCACGCACATAAACGTCCAACATTTTCAAACAACCAAATACTTTTTTTGTAAGTCAATCAGTGGAAATGTTGCTTCCACATGCAAACTGAACAAATGAACATTCCAAAGAATTCACACGTTTTCCACTTTTATAGTAAATGTTACTGATAGTCTTTAGTAAAATTACACATAGCTTTGCTATAAGATCATTTAATTTGCCAGGTTCATATTAATACTTAGGTATAATTATAAAAAAGCATCTTCTCTCTTAGCTCATGGTTCAGTATACCGAAAGTGATAATAATTGGTGTTCTTAATGATGTAATATAGACAATATACTAGTTGTTATTTTAAATAGCAGAATTTACACTTTTATAAAGAACAATATATCGATGTAAAGTCTTGCACTGTTGGTGCTGTCGAATTTATTCAGCAGTTACTTTCAGTTAAAAAGAAAACTTACGATTCATAGATTAGTTATATTCGATATATTTTAAAGCGATAATGGATCATGTCTCTTTATAGATAAGTGCAACGGACTACTAAAAAAAGTACCTCTACAACACGTTTAATTCGGGCTTACTATAAAGCGACAGGGAAACTGTTCCGATTCCTCTCACCCTTTTAACTGCTTTATGACATATATCTCAACTAAATTATCAAATAATTGTTTTTCTGGTTTAACTTATTTTTACAACGAAGTTTTTGTATATTGTTTACATAAACTAGCATATGATGTAATAGTAAATTAAAAGCATTATTAAGTTTTTAGTTATTAATTGATTCTATTTGTAAACAAGTCTATCAGTTGTGTATTTTGTTAAAAGTTTAAAAAAGAGAATGAATTACACAGTGACTCTTTGAAATTAAAAAGCAATCTGGGAGTATTCGAACTCGTTTTTCGTAACAACTACTCATGTATTAAACTATATATCTTTTTAGAAAATCAAATGATTTTATGATTCGAGATTAACAACATTTCTTTAACTAAAGATGTTATTTTTTTATTAAATCTGCAAAGAAATTAAGCCACATACCTCAGCAGCTGCAACCACTGAATCTGCTCAGTATACTGAACGACAAGCTTCATGCAATAAATACAACATTTCCTATTGCAAAAGAATGTGAAAATGCAATGGACTCTACAAGCTTCATGTATATTAGGCGCGAATGCATGATCGTTTCGGAGCACACGTTTTAACCCGTCGTCATTTCGTTTATTTTTAATAAATCCAACATTTCCCATTGCAAAAAAATGTGAAAATGCAATGGACTCTACGTAAGCTGAATTAAGAAAATATGCATTTCATATTTCTATTTGGTTTCTGCACTAGCACACACACTCATCAATGCAAGGGTGGCAGGAAAGAATGTTTTACTAAAACAAACTATTCATTCGAGAGATAATATTTATTGTAGTATTCATAATTTTGGAATAACAGATTTAATCGAAAGTCAAATACAATATTTCCTAAATATTTTCAATGTTTCATCGGATTAAAATTTAAATGCAGACTATTTACTTATAAGAAAGAACAGCTATCACAACATTTGCTTACATTAAAATTAATCGTAATTTGCTATTTTTCTACTATATTTCTAAAATGGTATGTGTTGCATTAGCCGTTCTTTCAGGGTACCCGGTAAGATCCAACAAGAACAACAAAGAACATAACGTATATGAAAAAAAAATTAGTCTTCTTTATTTCCCATCACCGGATGGTTTACGCCGGCTACGCACACATATTAAACAATCGTTTGACATACTTTTGTCTCATGAAAGTATTTTCTTGCTAAGGTCACATACTTGATTAACGCTAGAAACTCGTTCGTATATACATCCGATTGGAAAGCAATTTGCACTGCATTGTCTATCCGAGCGTGAACTGAAGCAATTGTTCTACAACTACTTTGGTGAAGTACAAGTCAGGGGATTTCTGCATAGTAGCAACTTGCCTATCAGCCGCATTTTTAGTCGGCGGACACAAAAGTCTAACAACAAGACGGGCTTGGGTATCATAGCCAATAAAGCTTCATCACTGCCATACATATCGGTAAACTCGCATTCTTCCGGTACATCGATACTCCGATCACCAAGCGGTTTGGCTCTTCGCGTTTTTGAAACCGTTGTTGTTCAAGTCCCTTTTGCACTGCGGAACCCTCTCCTTTGCAACAGTTATCAAGTCGCCTTTTTTTCTTTCTCGACGTCCCACCCACAATGGACTCGTTCACGATTCATTTTTGTCACTCTTCATTATCTTACATATGTACATAAAAGTGTACATTGAATTAATTGGATGTCTAAAATCGTATGTACATTAAATTCACGGGTGTTAGATAATAATACAGTAGTGATTACTATTACCGACATAAATAATTTAAAAGTAAATACAGTTGGGAAATTAATCAAACACTGTTTCATTTGCTTTACTTACTCATTTCTGTTTATTTACGTTAAAAAACAATATTTAATATCTAAAATAAATGTTAAGCAAATTACTTCAACCAAAATAGTCATTCAGTAAATCAATAACCGGAGCGGAAGCGAGTAATAACCGAAAATGCAGAAGCCAAGTACTTCGCCCTTACTAGTTTCCGCTCCGGTTATGTACTAACTCAATGACTATTTATATAATTCGACTTTTTCACATACATGCTTCCTTTGTTCACTTGCCATTGTTCGTTTGAAAATGAGATACTCGCATGGGGAACCCCGTGAATTTTTATCATGAACCGACATAGACAACACACCAGGCAGGTAATCAATTTAAATACTTATTGGCAATTTGACAAATTTCTAATTGTTGAACACAATATATAACGTTTACATTGAAAATCACATTTTGCAATTATGTCCTTACTAATTTTAGTAGCTAAAAATCATGTTATATGATGTTTCGTGCTGTTCGTAGAGGTAGTATCTACTGATGTCAATAGAGCATTATAATGCACCATACGTAAACATAAGAACATTGTAAAACGTGACTATATTGTGTTTTGCAAGTAAGCAAACATTTTTTTTTTATCAAATTAAAATGTTGTTATATCCGAAGAAGCTGAACTCTCTTGTGTGATAAAAACACGGATGAAGAAAATAACGAGGATGCCTGAGTTACACATAATACGCTTTGATGCAACCTGGAAGTAGGTCATATTGATTTCTTCTTGTGATAGAAAAACGCGTAACTCCATATTTTTTTATAATGGCAAATTTAAAAGTAAATAGATTACTGAACCAAATAACATTATTAATATTAATAATACAATAACTAAGCAAACACAGTTCCGCGAATATATGTCTGTTTATGTAGTCCGGGTGGACATGGACCAGTTCTATTTACATGTACGTGTTAAAGTAAATATTGGCGTGTTTTTAAGCCTTTTCTATTATGTTTGTTTAGAGTTCATCCATAATTCTCACACATAATTAGGTTAGTTCAAGAATTTATGAATATATATATATATATATATATATATATATATATACAGTATCTACAATAAGTGAGTACACCCAACGAATTTTTTACTTTTTACTTCATAGAACTTTAATTTTTCGTAGGATTTAAATGAAACTCGGTGTGAACATAGCCATGTAGTGGTTTAATAGCTTTATCAACTATGAAGGAACAAATATCTTGTCAATGCAAAAGAATTGAACAAAAACATTTGGAACAAGTAACAAAAAGTGAGTACACATGAGCATTTTAAACAAATAATCTTATTTTTAATACTTTGTATGACCTCCATTGTTATCAATAACAGCAGACAACCTCCTAGCCATTGATTCGACTAGTTTATGACATGTGTCCGCCGGAATTGCGTTCCATTCACATTTGATGACCTACTTCAGTTCGTTATTATTTCTCGGATTTTTCCCTTCAATTTTCCGTTTCAGATGCTCCCACAAATGCTCTATTAGGTTCAAATGAGGTGACATATTCGACAATGGTAAGGTATTAACCCGTTTACTGTCTAAGAATGCCTTAGTAGCCCGAGATGTGTGCTTAGGGTCGTTATCTTGCTGGAAAACTCCACGTCTGCCAACACTTGTTAGACTTGGTAACATTTTTTCCTCCAATATCTGGCAATAGAGTTTGGAATCCATTTTTGCCTTCGATGAAAGCAAGTCGTCCAACTCCTTTGGCACTCATACACCCCCAAACCATTAAGCTCCCACTTCCATGCTTTACAGTTGGCACGACAGACTTATCCTTGTAAGCTTCCCCTTTTCGTCGCCACACACGCTTAACGCCATCTAATCCAAATAGATTTATTTTTGTCTCATCAGACCAAAGGATTTTGTGCTAAAACTGCATGTCTTTGTCTTTATGTTCATTAGCAAATTCATAGCGCTTCTTTTTGTGAGAAGTTTTAAGAAGAGGCTTCCCCCGAGGCATGCAGCCTTTAAACCCATCTTCATGGAGAATGTTGCGCACTGTCTGAGCACTCACAGTTACGTTTAAATTGTGCAAAATTTCTTCTGCGATGCTAGCAGCACTCCGACGTCTGTGTCCCTCTATTAGTTGTTTGATGCGCCTCTTAGTTCGATCAGAAAACTTATTTGGTCGACCGGGACGGCGGCCATTTTTGACGGTTCCAGCTTTTTTGTACCGTTGAACAACTATTGCTACCATATTTCGGCTGATATTTACATTGTCACTAATTTCCTTATATGAATGACCACTCTTGAATAAATTAACAATAGTTTCACGAGTTTTTTCATCTAAATCATTGTCATGAGGAGCAATTTCCAAGAATAAACAGACAATTGAAGGAAAAAATCCGAGAAATAATAACGAACTGAAGTAAGTCATCAAATGTGAATGGAACGCAATTCCGGCGGACACATGTCATAAACTAGTCGAATCAATGGCTAGGAGGTTGTCTGCTGTTATTGATAACAATGGAGGTCATACAAAGTATTAAAAATAAGATTATTTGTTTAAAATGCTCATGTGTACTCACTTTTTGTTACTTGTTCCAAATGTTTTTGTTCAATTCTTTTGCATTGACAAGATATTTGTTCCTTCATAGTTTATAAAGCTATTAAACCACTACATGGCTATGTTCACACCGAGTTTCATTTAAATCCTACGAAAAATTAAAGTTCTATGAAGTAAAAAGTAAAAGATTCGTTGGGTGTACTCACTTATTGTAGATACTGTATATATATATATATATATATATATATATATATATATATATATATTATGATAAATATTTCAAAATTGTTATCCACATACACATGTAAATGTTTTTCATCTTTCTCCGGGAATAATGTATGTTAAGTTGACGTATGTGTGTGGGATCGTTTGGTTTTGCTTGCGCGATTTATTGCGGGTTGACTCGTACAATCAAGTGAAAATTAAGCGTGTTATCACAGTCGGAGCTCACAAGCGTTGACAGAACCACCACGTTTGACGAGACCTCATGTCAATGGTCAACATGCACCTGCGCATAGAGGTCATGTGACGTTACGGGTTCTTTTGTGTGAAACTGAGTTTTGCCAGTATGGTTTTTGGAAGCAAGATGAACATACCTATTTCTTCATGTAGTCCGCAAATGAAAAGGGAAATTCATTTTCCTAAAAGAATACAGGCGTGATGAAATTCCTCCCCCCCCCTCCTCCAATGGCTAAGGACTTAATGGACCATAGATAGCTAGGAATTAACTAGGATAAAAGTGCTAAATTGATCTCTCTCTCTCTTCGTTAGTAAAACATTTCTAAGAGCGACAGAATATTAACGCCTAAATAAAACTAATAACATTTTAAACAGAGAGTCTGTCTTATCTGTCGCTGTGTATGAGAATATTTGTCACAGCCCAATACAACGATAATGATACTAGTGACGGGCAGTATGCGAGTATAGGGGGCGGCAGACGACGGACATGTTCCAGAAGCAAGGTAGCATGACACATCGTTGCAGCGAGGATCGACAACAACAACAACAACGACAACAACACTTATAATGACATTAGACGGTTGGTTTGCGTGTGTGAGTGTTGACGTATGAACTGGGTGAGAATATCGAACACCCGAAGTTTAACGTACAAGTAGAAAACCTAAACATTACATTCTGACGGTCAAAGTCAACAGTTTAACGTCCGTCTAAAGCTCTGGAAACATGAGGCTATCCGCACAAACAGGATAAAAAAAGAATCCTGATATATGTATGTCTTTGCTAGCGGACATTTCTAGAAAGCTGTTATAAACAGTGTTCAATGAAGCGGTTAAACGGGATTTCGCATTAAGCATCTAATTCGACAGCCTTATTAAAATCCCTTAAAAAGTGTTAGTCCAAGCATTAATGCGTCTATAAAAAGAAATAAATACTTTTAAGTTCTTATCAACGTACTCATTTGTTTTATACTTTTTTGGGAATAATCAGTGTGGAGGATGATTGTTCTGCCAGTCACGTTATTTCAATTTCAAACACAAGGCAACAGTGAGACTTATTTTATGAACTTTTGTGTAGTATATATATCACACTGTAGTCTTAAGGGTAATACATTATTATTATTATTATTATTATTATTATTATTATTATTATTATTATTATTATTATTATTATGATTATGATTATGATTATCATTTATTTATGTATATATAGGTGAACTTTAAGCAGAATTATTTTTACACTTGATTTTTGGGGAAATGGTCGTTAGATTAGTACCATTGAAGAGCCATGAATATCATAACTGTCCTGTGTTTAAATCTCCGAAACAGTTACATAGTAAACAGCTGATGATCCCCGTTTTAATATTTTACGTATAAGTTAAGGTCCCCTGTTTTTGTCTCACTGTTAGATACTTGAATTTCCTTTTTTATTCTTTATTTATGAATTTTCCAACGAATGCTAAGTCTGCGATATCTTATATTTAGTTAGTTTCTCTGGGAATTGAAACTGCATTTTCCTTTTTTTTCATTTGTTTAAAATGACTCAAAGCTTCTTTAGACTATATATATATATATATATATATATATATATATATATATATATATATATGTAAACATTTTATGAATAAAAAAATGCTATTGTTCTAAGAATTAGACCATTCTGTAGATGAAAGATGAAAATAAAAAATTGTAAAGATACAATATTTATTAAAAAATCAAATGTTCTAAGCAAAGAGTTTTAAATCCTAAATCCATGGATTTTCAAAGACAAACCTTTTTCATTAGTGAATATAAAAACCGACTGTGTAATTGTAAATATTATCGGCAACATTTAACTTTTGAATATTTGATAGACAAAATATAAAAAAAATGTTAATGAGTTTTTTTGTTGAGGTGAAAACGTAGAGTTAGGGTAGTCACCGTCAACATTTGATATTTTAATAAATATTGTATATCTACAATTTGTTATTCTTATCTTTCATCTCTCGAATCGATTGCTCTATTCAATATATTGAGCTTTATATTATATTATATTATAGATTATTATAAGAAAGTAATGCAATTATCTTTCATTTAATTAAACATATTAATTGTGTAGCGTGCTCAATCGATCGCTTGCGAACGAAGCTTGTCATAGAGATGCGAATACCGACCTAATACATATTAATTAAATACTAAAAAAAATCCGAAATGGCGCCTGTTTTTTTTTGTAATGTGTTAAGCATTATGTTAATATTGATGAAGCCTTGAATGGTCAAAATGGCTAGCGTACGCTCTGGTTTTCTAAACTTTGTCGATAAAGACTGCCGCTAGGTTTTTGGCAGATACCGATACGTAAATGGTGATAACCGGATGTGTCTGTTTGTGAGGAATAGAGTAATGGACAAACACATCTTGTACACGGTCTTCAGCCAACAATTAGTAGATATAAGTGCTTAACATATCTAGATGTTAGGCTCTTGTGAAAATGCCGATGACTCGTTGCCAGATAATTGAAGTGGACGATCCTCTGGTGAATAGCTGTTCACGTCACATTGAGAAGCGGTGATTGGTCAGTATTTGATGAAGTATACTTCTTCTTCTTCTCGTTCTTACGAGGTAAATACACTCCGATGAATTATTGGATTTCAGTATACTTCAAATTCAAATGCTTTTCATTCAAACTATATGTTCATGTAGGAATTTCAGTAATATTTAATAAGTGACAGAGATAAGTAATGTGTTAGAATTATAAGGAATGATGTCAATATTCATATACAGATTATCGTGTTTGGCATATAACAGTCATTATGCTAAAAACATATATTTTGTAATTTATATAAGCCCAGTGTCTAAATACATAAAA
Organism: Sepiola atlantica; assembly: GCA_963556195.1. Classification (NCBI taxonomy): domain Eukaryota; kingdom Metazoa; phylum Mollusca; class Cephalopoda; order Sepiida; family Sepiolidae; genus Sepiola; species Sepiola atlantica. The sequence goes on along the minus strand of OY744519.1, from coordinate 190,480,991 downwards.
CGTCCGGATAAAAAAAACATCAAGACGTGATCATTTAGAATAATACTATACTAAATTACCATGCAAATTAAATATACAGAGCTACATGTAGATATAAAAAGAAATTATCTAAATGAATAAATGAGAAAGTTTTTTTCATTCATCACTCATATGTTACTTTAAAAACGGCTTATTATTATTTAAATCAATAATACAAAATATTACTTTGAAATACTCTACCAATTATGCACGATGAAAGGACATTCATTGACATGGCTAATTTGTCAAGCAACAAGTCTATGTGCCGCCCCTTTCAAGAGATATTGACGAACTAAAGGCTCGAGTAACGGCAGTTGTGGGAACCATTGACGTCAAGATGCTGGAACGCGTTTGGCAGGAAATGGACTATCGACTAGATGTCTGCCGTGTGACGAATGGTGCTCATATTGAGCAACTGTGAAGATTCCCCACTAAACTTGAAACTTTAACCTTTCCAACGGTACCAATTTAATTTTTCAACTCCTAATAGTTTTTGAGTTATTAAAAATCGTTATGTTCCCAAGACTTTTGAAACACCCTGTATATTATTTAAAAAGTTAATAATACATTTATATTTGATGGTATTCAGTTTTAATTTTATGGTATTATTTGTATACCTATGTGCAATAGTTTCGCCGATATTAACAGTAATTAATTAAAGGATTTGATTGAAAAAAAAAATAGATAACTTAAGAAAACCTATTTTTAATATCGCTCGAAAAAATTCTTACCGATCCGGAATAAGTAAGAAACAAAAGAAAGGAGGACGAAGATGGATAGCTAGCAATCTAGCTACTAATATTTAGTCTCTATCTCTATCTGGTTTCCCCTCTCCCTTCCTCTGTTCACTGAAAAATGCCGTATTTCCACGTCTGATGTCGATGTTGGTAAGAGCAGATACTACACAACGACTTTAGCATTAATTCATATTAGTTTATAACACGTAGTTAACAAATGCAGGTGCTTTTTGCATAAGTATATTAACTTGTTTAGAGTCGAATGCAAGAGGAATTAATCATTCCTGGTTCAAACAATGCTATAGGAACGATGCAGCCTATGCACTGAATTGCTTCATCTATTTATGATTGTTTTTTTTTCAAATAATGAATTATCCATATTCAAATTATTTCCTTTGAACAATGGTCGCTACGAAGGACGGACATTTCTTGTTTTTAATGATGGGTTACAATTGACCAAAGCAAAAGAGCACTCGAATATGAAGGTCAGCTAGGTGCATAGATTGACAGATGACTGACGATGAATAGTATGAGAAGGTTTAAAATCTTCACATAGAACCCAGTCAAAAAAGCCCGACTCAGAAAATATCAATTATTTAAACTTTTTTCAGAAACATCGCCTATGAACATGACATATGATTAATAAAGGACACCATAGACGAACCTATAGTTACGATGCTGCCGAAAGTAAACCCATAGTACACTTTTTTATCTCCATCGATTGTAAAGAGCATTTCGTCACTAAGTCTTATATGTCCAATCTGGCTCGCTCTTGTTCCGACAAGTTAAGGGTACAGGTTATATTGCTTGTCTGGCTGCTGTTTCCAACTGATAGGACAGAAGCCCAAATTCTTAGGTAGCGTTAAGAACGACTGCTCCATCATCAGTTTCATAATACCGTGGGTAGCTGTAAGTGACATGACCGTCTATTTCCAACTCTACCGTAAAGACTTTGACAAACATATGCACGGGCTATGAGTTTATGTTCGGAACACTCTCTCCCTGACTAGAGAACATAGGTCAGTACCAGATTACCAAGACTATATGTGATTTAGATTGACTTAACATAACAGCATAAGTTACTTATACTTCTTATACCGTTCCCCCTTCTACCCAGGACTGTACCCTTCGAAACTCTGTCTATTAAAGCATAGATAGAGCACTCTCACTTGACTCGAATGCCCAGATACATATATTTGTGGATTGTAATGCACATCAACTTGACTGGTTGGGATTCTCTAGCTTTACTGACGCAGCCGACAACTCTACGTATACTTTCTCCTTGGCTCATTCCTTCTATCTAACTGTCGATTTCACGACCAACACCCCCGATCGAGTACGTCTCACTTCTAGACCTATTTTTGCCCTCACTGCCCGAGGCTTGTGTGACGAAAGCTTATAGCCCACGCAGAAATGCTCATCACATTGCACTAATGATTTATATCACCCTAAAAAGTCGTCGAAAGCCTTATGAGCCGTTGCTCAAAACAAGCAGGCTAATTTTTAATCGATCAGAGATCACATCAGTGACCCTCTATGGAGGGAAAACTTTTCACTCCCTGCTGATCAGTGTTCAAATAAGTTAACTGAATGGGTCAAAGCAGGCATTGAAGCTGCCATTTCTGAGAGACAGTAAGCATTCTATATATAGGTCAGCTAATAGACATACATTTTAGAGTCAAGAAATAATTGTAAGGCTGTGATAGGTGAAGCAAACAGAAGGTATACAGAGATAACCAGATACCCAAAAAACGCATTCAGTCACCGAAACTAGGTACTCGCGATTTCTGGTAAATCTACAATAGTGTGGTGAACAATGGTCAATTAATGATTCTCCCACTATCAAACCAAAATTATGTCGTTTGCACGGCAACTGATAAGGCTGAACTAATTGCCCAGTATTTCGCCTCAAACTACAATTTGGACTCAGAAAACTACCCCCTCCCTAAATTCCCATTGCGAACCGAAGCCACACTTGATGGCCTGTTCGTTACCCTATCCCAGGTCAGAGAAATCATAACAAATATTGACATCTCCAAAGCTTGTGAGCCTGATCCTCTACCATGTAATAGCAATAAAGAAAGTATCTGCTCAACTGGCCCCTGTCCTTTCCAAACTTTACAACAAATGCTTAACTGAATCTTGTTTTCACGATAGCTGGAAAATTGCCTCTGTGGTATTAGTTTTCAAGAATTCTGGGGGTAGAACTGTGCTTCAGAACTACCGCCCAATCAGTCTACTCCCGATCTTTGCTAACATCTTGAATCCTTAATAAATCTAGCGATAGTCCAGCACTTAGTTAATGCTAAACTTCTTTCTGAACGCCAGTATGGATTTAGACAAGCACGATCTACTGCGGGCATCCTAACGGTCATCTCTCAACGCATATACCATACACTGGACAAGGCAAGTGAAGCTAGGGCAGTCGCGCTTCATATATCCAAACACCTCTGACAAGGTATGACATAAAAGGCTTCTCCTGAAAATACGCTCATAGGGTATTACTGGGCAAATATTTAATTTAATTACATACTTCCTTACCAAAAAAAAAATCCAGGTTGTCCTCGATGGCCGTTAATCTAAGTAATACATGACACAAGGCTGGTGTACTCCTTGGACCTTTATTGTTCCTGATCTTCATAAACGATCTCCCTGATAACATTGAGTCTGAGATTGGTATATTTGCTGACGAGACTCGCTTTACTCTCGTCATATTGGCAAAATGGACGCGATCATATCCGAGGCAATGAATGAGTCCTTACCAAATACCCTCCAGGCTGTAGTGGATTGGGGTTATAAATGGTTAATAACTTTAATGCTGCAAACACAAAGCTTCTTTCTTTAAATAACTACGAGAAACCTATTACACAACCGATTGTCATGGCAAAAAACACCTTACTTGAGAGTTCACCATTCTAACCTTCGGTCTGACCTTCGAACAAATACATTGAAGAAATTGCAAAGTAGATGGGCTTCTTCTACCGTGCTAGTTAACTCCTAAGACCTGACACTATCCAGTATCTCTACAAATCGACCATCCGCCCATGCATGAAATATTGCTGCCACCTCTAGACTTGTGCATCATCCACTAGTCTCTCCCTCTTATTCAAGGTCCAAAAAAGAGTGGCCAACTTTATAGTTCCCTCACTATCAACCAAGCTCAAGCCCCTGTCCCATCGTTGCAATGTTGCATCCTTGTGGTTGTTTGACACATACTTCAATGGATTGTGCTTCGATGAACTGGGTATATTGGTCCCCTTTCGACGTGAATAGACGCGATAAACCTGAAAATCAGCTAAATCCCATCCATTCAATGTGGAGGTCCCCAGATTCCGGAGAGCCTTTTATTACAATAACTTATTTACTCGTGCTGCCGGCCTCTGGAACTCGACCCTGCTTCCTCTTTCCTCGGCTGTACCGACATGCAGAGGTTTAAACCTAATGTAAACAAACATCTCGCTAAAACCCACATGCTTAATTTCAGTATCCCCCTACGTCTACAGTAGTGGCCTGCCTTGTATGGGGTGAAATTTGTTTAAAACAAAACAAATACAATTGGCTAATGAACAAAACAAAAACAAAAAAATATGAATAGAAATATAAAAATATTATTTACAAAAAAAATTGTACTTCTACATAATTTTAACCGAACTGTTTTCTTTTGGGGGGCACTAACATATCATGATCAAAGTTTCAAGTTTAGTTTGGCAAATGTCTGTTTAATTCAGGTCAGTTCAAATTCTGCAGAAGCAGCCATTGAAGGTTATATATTTCTGCAGATATGCTTCAACACTGCAGCGAGTTGTATTTTTGTTACACTCCAAAGGGTAACGTTTTTATGGATACATGGATTTTACACAATTCAAAAGCGCCATTTGTTTATTGATGTAAAAACTATATGTTGTAACCTATTTGCGTTCTCGGCAGTTTACACATTTTATTTCATGCCTTTATATTTATCCTGGGAAACGCCGGCCGACCGGTACCAACTAGTACATATATATACATATACATATATATATAATAATATTTTTATAAATAAATATTAATTATTAAAATACCTAGAGACATCGCTGTTTCATGCTAACGCAATCTTCAGTCTAGGAACTAATTCCCGACGGTCGGTAGGCGCGAACCCCGAACACAAATCGCCACTGATTCGTAGTCGGTGATCATATCCAAACGGCCATCGTCAATTAGTTAGTAAATATAGAGTAACTTTAACTGTAAATAGCGACACGCTGCTATTTACCAGACAGATAGAGTGATCTTACGAAACGGTTTCGGATCTCGCATATCGTGGCTTGAAAAGTTTGTATTTTATTTATATATACATGTATGTATGTATATATATATATATATATATATATATATATATATATATATATAATACAACCCTTTCAAGGCACGATATTATGTTATATTATATATATATATATATATATATATATATATATATATATATATATATATATATATATATATATATATTGATTAAGTAAATATTAAATTATTTTTACCTACAGACGCTGGCATTTTAAGCTGTCACTATCCTCACTGCAAGAAGTGATAATTTCAGACGGTCGAAGGATTAGAACGCTAGTTACAGAATCAGCTCTCACCTCTCTCTCTCACTTATATATATATATATATATATATATATATATACATATATATATATATATATTTAGAGAGAGGGGAGAGAGAGAGAGAGAGAGAGGGGGGCAAACAGACAGACAGACAGATACAGAGACAGAGACAGAGACAGGCAGCGAGAGACAGAGAGAGGGACTGTTTCCCTTTATCATAACTGTCTGAACTTATATTTACTGCGTTATCGTCAGAAGCATCTAGAAAGCTAACTCTTGGGGTTTCTATACACAATATCAGCGGTCTAGCATTGCCTTATCTGCCTTCTGGTGACTTTAAATTAAAATATATACTAGCAAATATATGCGACCGGAGGAATTATATCATGATGAATGAACTGGATACACTGACCCTCAAAAGAGGAGTTAATGCTTGGGAGCAATGTCCCATGTAAAATTAAAATATAATATACTACCTCTCAAAGCAGGAGGTAAATTCTAGAAGCACATCACTAAATAAAAAAGAGGTGTTATTGCATATTCTTATAGTATCATGATAACAGAGCAGATATTACACAACCCTCGCAAAAAATGGAGAACGTAATACATGTGACTACATCCACATAAAGGAGAAGGTAATGCCTGCAACAATGTATCATGGAAAAAGAATGATACTACACTACCCCAATCATCCAACATAACTTAGGGTTGTTAATGTGTTTGAGTGTTTTTACTAACAATATTGATTAAGTGAAAACACTTTGAATAACAAAAACTTAAAATTTAAACCGAAAATTCAATGTATTTTAAGTGTAAGACGTTTTATTTCAGACGATGTAAATTTTTAATTTCTTGCTCTTTTATATCGTAAACATGTGCTTAAAACAATAAAAAACACATTGGCACCGTAATAGAAATAGAAGGGAGAGGAGAGGGATAGTACGGGAGAGGAGAAGAAGAGACAGTAAGAACGCCAAATTGCCTATTGCATATTTTTAAATAGCCTCCTCAGATTGAGAGAGTGAGGTTACCTGCCTTTCTCTTGTGTATATCCTTCTAGCAAGCTAAGGCGCATTAGTTTCCTTTAAATTATCTAACTTGAAATGATTATTTTAAGAAAAGGTGTTCGGAATTTATTATTTGTTTATTGAATTACATTAATTAATTACTGATAATATCGAGAAAAAAAAACTAATACAGATATCTCGGAAACATCACGCAAAAAATAAAATAAATAGAAATAAACATTAATTTCTTATAGACAGTTTAAAAAACAATTAAGCAAATTAGACAGACTTATGAATGTCTAGATGTATTTTATCATTACTATATATACTGTATGCCAAAGGATTGTGTTGCATTATTGATTTAAATAAGAGTAACGTGTGTTGCTGATAATATAAGAGGCGTAAATGAGAAATAACTTTCGCATGTATTCATTTAGATAAGTAAGTATATATTTATTGTATATATATATACATATATATATGTATCTATATATATATTTATATATATATATATATATATATATATATATATACTTATATGTATATACATATATAGAGCTATATAGCTATTTCTTTTCTATTTTGTCTTTTCTGTATTAAGACGAACACATTATAAATATTGAGAAATATAGAAGCACCAACATACATAGAAATACATGACCTGTGAAATAATATTCAAAGAATGGCACAAGAACAGTGAACGTGAGTGAGTCCATTAAGTATAAATAGAAACAGACATAGTAATAATAGTTATATTCCTCTATTATTTCATTCATTTTTGTATTAATCATTTTACTATTTTATTTTTTTATAAATGAATATCATGTGATTGGTCTGGCATATCTGAGAAATATGATCACAGTTTTATAGAATATCGTTTCTATAACGCATATCAATTAAGTGAACGTTCTTTTCTCTAAATGCCCTCGCATGTCAATTATCAGGATGCGTTATCTTCCACAGAAAATGGTAGATTATGAGAACCTTCTGACCGCTACAATATTGATTTCTACAAGGACAAAACGAAATAGAAGTTCCCTGTGTCGAATGTGAGAAAGAATTAATGACTTTCCACAAAACAAAAATTACACGGAAGCCAATTTGTTTTTGGTTCTACCTTCTTGGCACAGATAGATTACTTGTGTCGGGTTTCAGGTAGTTTGATGTCAACAAGCGTCAGAGTATATATTGTTTAGCCCGAACTATTGTTACGCTTCAATTGCTTAGAGTGGATAAAGGAGAACACGAACTATAGAAGAATGTAGATAGAGAGAAACGTAGTAAAAGCGAGAGAGAAGTAGAATAAGAAAGATATACATATGGAGAGGAAAATAGATGGGAAATATAGAGAGAGAAATTGAATGACAGAAGAAAGAAATATGGAAGAAAAAAGAGAGAAAAGAATGTTAACAATAGAAATATTACGGATTTTTTTAGGAAGATTATATGAAGGAAGAAGAAAGAAGTAATGCACAGGGAAATAAAAGAGAGCTGGACTAAGTTAACGCGCGAGAGAGAATGTGACATTGTCAGTAAGATAGCGGGATATAAACAAAAAGAACGAAGGGGTGGAGAAATTGAAATGTGGATGAATACAGAAGGAATAGAAAGAGTAAAAAAAATACTAAGTGACATAGAATGGAAAAAAGAGAAAAGACAAATGAAGGTATTGCTATCGATCCTGAACTAGTTTCCGTGAACTTCGCGTCGGAATCGTTCGGGCATGCTACGTAAACACCTGAGAGATGCCGAGGCATATAGTGGCATATAGATGACGAGCGATTTAACAATCATCTGTAAGCAACCAGACGACACTTTTTCAAATCAGTATTTAAATTCAGTAAATCCAGAAGGAATTTAGCAAAGCCAGTGCATGTTTATTTCCTGTAAAATTAAAATAAAATTAAAAAAATAACTACGATGTGCTGTGTAGTAGAGTTGAATTTCACAGAGGGGTCATTTCTTTCTACCAGGATAAAAAGCTGTTTGCAAAAATAGAATTAATGCCCGAAATGCTATTATATGTGCCGCTTGATAAGAAAACGTACCAGGGACAATTATTTACAGAGGTGTACAAACACGAAATGTCGAGCGTGAAATTCCGTAAGAAGTAGCACATTTTTTCCAGATGCAAGATGGACATTGGACACATTTTGAAGTTATCGTCTGATACAGTTCGGCTTGTTATCTCTCGGGTGTTTACGTAGCATGCCCGAACGCTGCCGACACGAAGTTCAGGGAAACTGGTTCAGGATCGATAGAAGTACCAATGAAGATAGAAAATAGTAGCCAAAAGTTGAAAACCTAAACTAAAAATAAGACAAAGTATCACAACTAAAAAATAATGTCGAAAAAAATTATATTTTGCCTTTTATTTTATCTGTTTATTTTCATTACTTCTCATGAATAAGTCTAAAAAAAACAAGAGATGGAATATTTATTTTTACAGCATGTTTTAATGTAATCAATGTCTTATATTTTGTCTTTATCTATTTCTTTTTTCACTTTAAATGCAATCGTAATAAAAAGAAGTTGCCCCGGAAAGGTTACCTATCAATGTCTTTGATCAGAATATGTCTGTAAAAATATAGAGAAAAACATATACGACCATCAGAATAGGCAAGTCGATATATAGGGATTTGCAAAACAGCGAGTAAATGAGATTTAATGACTGCATTTTACTTGTTGATAAACAATTGTAAGACCACAAGCAATGTTGCCATGGAAAAATAAAAGTAAAAACAAAAAAAAAAACATTTGATGAAAGACAGATTTTTCTGTACATTTTAACATGAACAATCCCCTCATTATTTCTAATTTGCTGTATAATTAGAAAAGGTTAAACGTGATACTGTCTGTGTTGGTGTCTAAACCCTGTGTTAATAAAGGGGACATATATTAATGAAAATATCTGGTCTCGGAAACGATCACCCACAAACTGTTGTTATGTTGAATTAAAGAAGAGACAATAAATCATTACGTAACATAGTTTACAACATATATATATATATATATATATATATATATATATATATATATATATATATATATATATAACTTCTTTGGAATATAGCAGGAAAAATCCAAGGTTAGTGCTCGATTAATTAAGAATTAAAGTTAGAAATTAAAAATTAAGAGCGTAATATTTATTTATTTTAGTACAGCACAATTAGTACTACATTCGTACCGTCGGTTTCAAGCACAGAAGGACTTAGCAATCTGTACCAATATATATATATATATATATATATATATATATATATATATATATATATATATATATATACAGGGTGGGCCAAAATAAGGGTCGTATTTTTAAAAATTCATAACTTTTTTATTTATTAATTTAAAAAAATTTTTTTTTTTAGAATAAGTAAAGGACCCCTTCCGAAGCAAGCATGAGCCGTATTAGCCCTAAGGAACGTACCCTCATTTAGAAAACATTATTTTTGCTTAAAAAACTCAAAACAGTGTAAAAAACAATACTTTAGTTTTTGTAAGTTTTAAGAAGTGTTTTTCGGCTAAAATTTGTTTTGTTTATTTCAAAAAATCTCGGAAGGGTCAGTCTACACACACATAAAGTTTGGTGAGTTTAACTTTTATTTTGTGGAAGTTATTCAAATTCAAGTTATTCAAATTTAAAGATAGGACCCTTATTTTGGCCCACCCTGTATATATATACACACCCCACTCCTCCAGCTTTCGTGATGTCACCAGTTCGGCCGTTCCGGGTTCGTTTGGTCACACGGTACTGCTAGGAAAAAGTTGCCGTTCTGATGAAGCTATCGATGTTGAAACGCCTGGACCAGCAACAACTTCCTCCCACGTTGTGTTTGTTTAGATCAGTGAGCAATCAACCATGTTGGGTCAGCAACCTTATCTCGCTGTGAAGAGAAGGGTCATTTCATGCAGAACAGTTGAATGGAAACAAATAAGTCAGTAACGACTTTGTATGCTTGTTTTTTTTGTAAGAATAATTATTAATAAATAAAAATAAAAATAATGTACACTGGTTTTTCTACAAAGCCAGGCCGTTCGATAATATCAAAGTGTTACTGTGTGTGTTAATCCGATCGACGGGCGCTTATAATTAGGGGCTTCTTAATCGTTGTCAGCAAAAATGTGTTCTAAGTTTGGGACGAGAAAAGAACATACACAAACTGATATGTCGGGTTCAGTGGGGAAGTACAGAGCGAGTTCTTTCGTCATCCACTGACGGCGTCAACGGCCGACGGCCTCTAACTGACTGTGACTAAACTGTTTTCACTTGTCTTTCATTGATACATGGTGATCTCCGATATAACCTGAGAAATAAATAATATTGCGTTTATCCAGAATTTCTTAAAGTAATTTCGACACAGCTGCCAAATTCGATTATGATCGCTTCACTCAACCCTAACCAAAGTTCGTATTTTTGAAATAACTTTTATCCCTCCGCATGCCGCTTGATTTCGAGAATAGCTAATATCAGGACTGTCACGCAGGATAATTAACTAGCGTTAATCTCAGACGACTTACTTTAAACTAATTGACCCGATTCGAAATTCAATACTCGACCGTAATGATAACTTTCGATGAGTTCAGCTGTCACTCATATCGACTTTGAGAAGTTAGTTCTCTTTGTTCTATATTTTTATAAGCCAATGAAATAAAATAAATCTCATTCCAAACTGTGCGATACGTTCAGATATTTTAAAGTATTTATTTCTGTTTATCGATACTAGCGCATGAATTCCAATGTGCACCTTTGTAGTCAAACGGTCAACCCACACTGTCATATATATATATATATATATATATATATATATATATATGATAATATTTATGAATAAATATCAAATTACATTAATCTACAGACGATATCGTTTAGAGCTTTTAGCTCTCATCAGTGCAGAGAGGGGATAATTTAAGACGGTAAAGTACGCGAACAAATTTCACAGAGCCACATTTGGCTCTCCACTCTTATACGTTATCCTCACTGCCATAGGAGATTACCACGTGATACGGAGACTTTAAGTTATATATATATGCCGATTACAGCGTAAACATCAAGAAAGGTTAGATAACTAAACGAACTTACTCGGAGTCTTGAGTTGTGTATGTATATATATATATATATATATATATATATATATAATGTGTGTGTTTTTTAGTATATGTACATTATATATATATATATATATATATATATATATATATATATATATATATATATAAGTATAAATTTTTATTTATACAAACATTATTGGTTACATATGTGCATACATGTTTCGGTTGCACTTTTCCCAGAAAGTCAACCTAATCAGACCAAGAATTTTCGAAAATTCTTGGTCTGATTAGGTTGACTTTCTGGGAAAAGTGCAACCGAAAAATGTATGCACATATGTAACCAATAATGTTTGTATAAATAAAAATTTATACTTATATATATATATATATATATATATATATATATATATATATATATAATGTACATATACTAAAAAAACACACACATTATATATATATATATATATATATAGGTATATATATACCCATATATAATATATATATATATATCGTACATGTATTGTATAAGTTTCTGTAAATGTAAATCCGTAGAAACTCAAGTGTTTATAAAAAGTGCTCAATAACAAGTAGAGCTGTTTATAAGTATACATTTTTATTTATACAAACATTATTGGTTACATATGTGCATACATGTTTCGGTTGCACTTTTCCCAGAAAGTCAACCTAATCAGAGCAAGTATTTTCGAAAATTCTTGGTCTGATTAGGTTGACTTTCTGGGAAAAGTGCAACCGAAACATGTATGCACATAT
>OY744519.1:190413820-190463820 GCA_963556195.1 Sepiola atlantica | reverse complement strand
TATATATATATATATATATATATATATATATATATATATATATATATATATATATATATATATACATATATATATCAGCTGTCATATGCTTTCAGGCATAGCTCATTAGGTAAAAACTAATTCGAGATCCCGGAATTTGCAATGTTTAGATTGAGATATTTCTTACATTCAGTTAGTGTGGTATGATAGCGTAGGGGTTAGCAGCGCCGACTGTCAGCTCAACGGTTACGTTTAAATCCCGGTTTGAGGCACTAACTGGTCTAGCCGCACTGATGAGCTGCGAAACTGTCTGTATGTGGATGACTATATATATATATGGTAAGATTGAAGCAGCTGCTTCGCCGCATAACTGTGACTATATACAACGTCTATTATAAACGAGATTCGTTACCTGGTTCACAAAAGTTGGACAAATAATTTTTTAATTTATATGTTTACACGGATGAGTTAGGGGATAAAAAATTAAAAAAAAAAAAAACTTAGGAAGGAGTTATAAGTTCCCCAAAGAGATTATCATCACCATTTAAGGTAAACCTTTGAGTCAGATGATATTCTTTTAGTACATATCAAGCAAGAGCTGCACTGAAATAATGCCATATACCTCGCCACTGCAGAAAACACTCTTATCCCGGCTAAGAACTACTAATTTTAACTACATTTCATCCCTGTGACTTTTTATTTCACTTTTCTTCTTTTTCGGTTCTTTTTCTCTTCGTGTTTCCCCAATTTTGACGCATTGCTTTATTTTTAAATAGTTACGCACGTGCAAATACATTATGTTGTGCATTTTCTCTTTTCCTGTGTATTGCAGTTTTCCATGAATTAAAAATGTTCACTTATCCTGAAGACGTTCATTGATCCTTGCAAAACTGTTTTTTGCTGATGTATTCTTGTTTGAACCCTTTGCATCCATCATATATATGAATATGGATACTGATAAAAGGAATTAAACACTTAGTGTGTTTTATGACGAGACTTGAGCATTCGCCGTCATCTGAAAAACGAAATTTATTTAAATATTATGTTAAACGGAGATTATAATATAATAACACTGCAAGCTAGACAGATGTGTTATTACAACACTCATAATGTTAATGATAATAAATACAAAGAAACACACATAATCTCATTTGAATTTTCCATTTATCTTGTCTTAATTCAAATCCCGCTTATATCAGGCATATGCCCGCATTATTATCGCCTCTCATAACTTATGAACGCCACACACACCCGAACATACAAACACACACCCACCCATATATATATATATATATATATATATATATATATATATATATATATATATATATATATATATATATATATGAGAAAGGAAGGGTGATTGTAATCTGATGTAATGGGAAATAGAAAAGGAAAACAAAAAGCGATGTATATTTTTTTCTAAAATTTTGATAGCACCTACTTACTAAACACACAGACTTCCACTTTTTCCTCTTCTTTTCCCAACATCGAAAATCCATCCCACACCTCACCATGGCAAAAATCCCAGCCCCCTTTGATCTGTCCCACCCTAAGGCAAGTTCAGTTATCCCCCTCCCCATTTCACTGCTGCCTTAATGGTACCCACTCAAAGCTTTCTACATTCATTTTATTATCTGCCACCGCTGACTTCTCACAGCCTGGACTCTCCTCCAGCGCTCACAGTAGCCACGATTACTACTTTCCTTTATCTCTCCATCATGTCTACCCACAATTTCGATGTACTTGCATGATATTGTTACTTCAAATTATCATCCTGAGGAAGCCTTACAATAAAGACGAAACGTTGATGAATATATAAAAATATATATCTGTTTTATTTTTATTTTTCATTTCCTATATATATATATATATATATATATATATATATATATATATATATATATATTGTGTGTATTTAGGCAGCATATTTTCATTTAGGAAAACATTATTAAATAACACGGTGTGGTTTTGTTTGATGCGATTTTTTTTATTTTTTCAATTTTCCGAATTATCCATCTAATGTTTCGGTCAAATTGATGTAAATATGATCCATGGGGTTCTTGTTCCATTTTTTTTCTTTTTTGCAAGTACTTTCGATTTGAATCGTCAAATCATCTTCAGGCGGTATTAGTTTTAGTGTCTTTACAAATTATGACTTTACTGTTGTGCTCATTTTTTAATTATGAACTACTTGCCGTTATATAGTGACAGATCCCGCTATCACTCTACGAAATGTACATGCCAAACTCGAACTACGAGGTCAAATGTTCTACAGTGAAAACGCCATGTATTACTTACACCACACATGTATCATTGAGGTTGGTAACGTCGGTGAGACTTGCACTCCTTAAGATCCAATAGCCACTAGAACATGGCAGGGACAACAATTCCAACTAACCAATTGCAAGACATTACAACTCAGAATACTACACATACCACATGCAGTGTATATTACTACAGAAAAGTTTCAATTTTAAAAATCAACACATAGAAAACGAAATAATATGGATCCACAAAGTAAACACTCATACAAAGATGATACAATTCGATATCGGATTTTGAGTCCCTACAATCTGTTTTCACCACACCAGCAATAAATGTGCCCCACAAAATATACGCATCACATTATCAATTGCATTTACTGTTATTTCACTTTTCCGACACGCGCACAGACACCCGCACATACATACACGATCCTTCTAAACTTACTAGATATTGACAATTGTGCACCACGCTATTTATATATTAGTTGACAGATTAGTATATATTTATATATGTGTGCATGTGTGTCGATTATTGTATATGTGCAAATGTATGTGTGTGCGTGGATGTGTGCGTATATTTATATTTACTGACACACTTGCTAATCACTTAATTTTTAATATAGACCTCTAAAAACATATTGCTTATCCGACGATCATTAATCAAGCAGATAATTGTATTAATCTCTGAACATTAGTTTCTCTTATCTCCTTTCTAATTTTCTTTTCTTTCTTTTCATGTTTTGTTTTTTTTCCTCTGTCTTCTTCCTTCCGGATATGTGCGAAAAAGGCCACCCGACGTTTAAAAAGAACACTCACCCACACACCGAGCAGACAGTTGTAACTATTAAACTCACCTCTTTCCTTTTTTTATATTTTCTTTTTTCCTTCATCGTACATGTGTACCGGATACAAAACAGACAACAAGCACCCATATATGACATTGGAAGGCGACCGTGGGTGGCCGGTTTGTTAAATTATAAAAAGTAATAATATTAATTTTGTTCAACATTTTCAAGAACTATGTTCACACCTGAAAGAAGGCTTGAAGTAGGGAATGGTCATCGAACATTTCCTACAGACCATCTAAAAAAAACAACTAAATAACTGAAATTGAGATTTAGTTTGATTTGGTTTTGAAATAGTCGAATAAATTGTAAGTTGCACTTTTATTTATTTTTTCTTCATTCTCAGTTTTTTATTTAATATCATACTTCTCCAACTTGTAAGCTTATGATTTTCTGTTGACTGATAACACTAATATATATATATATATATATATATATATATATATATATATATATATATATATATATATATATGAAGATATTGATTTGCTTCCATTTGCAGGTCTAACCAATTTTAATTGACTTACCATATTTTTGCTCTATCCAGTATATTGAGCTTTCCTTACTTCACAATAGGTCCAACTCTCTAAAAGTGTACCTTTTAGTTATAATTTATATATATATATATATATATATATATATATATATATATATATATATACTAAGAGAAAGAAAGAGAGACGGAGAGAGATGTAGAGAATGGGTGAGATAGCAATATGTACTTTTGAACGAAAAACAGAATGTGGCTGTGCAATTTCCCACGAGATAGGTAACCTTATTTTATAGACGAGGATTTACAGACTTCACTTTTCATAGATCAGCATTTTATATGTTACACTGTTCGAACGCAGGGACTAACTTAATCTACCCGGGTCATATTCTAATATAATATTCGACACGCATTAAAAGTTTTCAAATTTATTATAGCATCAATGATACAGTTTTTATCCGAATTAATATAAACTTTGACATGTATGTTTGGAATACAAATAATCAACGTTTTCAAAGTAATAAACGTATTCGTTGTTATTCTATGTTGTTTAATTAATTAAAATCCGTATATATTTATGGCATGCTTTGTGTCGGTTTGGAAATCATGTTAGCGTATCAAAATAGGAAGGATTTGATCCAATGTTAACAGATTATTGTCGAGACGTAGTCTTTACTAATCTAATTCCGACAATTGAAGCCCTTCTTTGTTATTCATCGCCAAATTACCATACTATCTTTAAGTGACGTCTGGGCATTGATAAGCGGTGATTCATTAGTTTTAGAAAAACAGCTTAAGGTAACTGATATGGAATACAAAGAAAAAGAACACGTGAACGCGCTATTTAAATTGCATGTGTCTAAAAGCGTAATTGCTAAAATTAAAATTATCATTCCGGTTAAACGTGTGGGAAATATGAACTTGTTCACCCCACCTTAAGCCAATAGATAGCCTTCTATTCCGCGAAAATAACCGCTTTCGGAGAGGCATGTCGTGTTTTAACTTGCCCAGCATACGTAAGGTCTATACTTTTGCTGCATGTTTGCGCTAGCTTCCTCAGTCATGTCGAACACCTAACACTATCTCAGGAAGAGACCAAACTACAGATGTGGACCAGACAAGTATAGAATGGTCCACCCTCATACTGACATGGGAACCCCCTATTCTCAGGCTTGCTCAAGCGGTTCAGAGACACTCTGTCTCTAGTTGAAAACACTCAACCTCTTATAACGTTTAAAAGTTGGTATAAGTATATAGGGATACAAAACTGACAATAATCTCCAAATGTGGAGAGGAGTACCATACACTGCAACATTTTCTTATTTGCCTTATACTGTCAAACCGGTTCAGCTTAAAATATCTTGCAAGTTACACTAATAATGAAAATAACTACATAAACACGTTGGAAACTGTTGTATGACTACATACTTAAAAACACGTAAAAATGAAGAAGCGGTTGCTTTTGGTAGTCATACTCCTATGTGTTTGCTTGTGCTCGAGGTTCATTTGCTGTTTCGTTATGTTAGTCTTTTCATTCAACATTTAGCGTTATTTCGTCTAGTTTATAAAGCCAAACCCTTTTTAAGAGTAAAAGCGGTTGTCTTATGGACATGCACTATTATTAGAAATGTGAACAATCGTTCAATGTTGCCAGTTGAAGTTATTTTGGCAAGAACACAGTTCAGTTATCGTTAGCTGAAGTATGAAAATGCTGAAAAAACGTAAGAAGACACATAATACAGAGTTTAAAGATAACATATAATATATTATGTTTTAATCAAACAAGAATACAGGAACCGTATTTTGCGAAAGTAATTGTATTTTGCTGCTTTTTACAAGTGAAAATATAAATATAAGACTTATTTTTACGTAGAAAGCACACGGCTCTCTTAATTGTTAAGATCTAAGTAAGCCGTATCTAAAATAAAAAGGAAAGCCTATACGTTTGAACTGGACTACAATAACATCTGAAAAAGGGAATAATAAACGTTATTTTGCATTCAGACTGTCAAACGAAAGTGTCTATAGATTGGTCAAAAAAATGTCTTGCCGAATAGATTGGTCAAGAAAAGATTGCCGTGGTCAATGGATTGGTCGAGAATAAAATGCACGGGCCAATAATGGGCCAATAGAGTGGTCAGGAATTAATTGTTTTGGCCAATAGATTAGTCACAACCGAATTGTCTTGTCCAATAGATTGGTGAGGAAAGAATTGTCTTGGTCATTAGATTGGTCAAGAATAATTTCTTATGGCCAATATATTGGTGAAGAAAGAATTGTCTTGGTCAATAGATTGGTGAAGAAAGAATTTTCTTGGCCAATAGATTGGTCAAAGAAGGATTTGTCTTGGCCAACAGATTGGTGAAGAAAAATTATCTTGGTCAATAGATTGGTCGTGAATATATTCCCTTGGCCAATAGATTGATCACTAATAAATTGTATTTGTCAACCCAGAATTAGCTTGTCTAATAGATTGGTGAAGAAAGAATTGTCTTGGCCAATAGATTGGTCAAGAAAAAACTGTCTCGGCCAATAAATTGGTCAGGAAACAATTGTCTTGGCCAAGTGATTGGTCATAAATTGTCTTGGCCAAGTGATTGGTCATAAATTGTCTTGGCCAAGTGATAGGTCATGAATTGTCTTGGCCAAGTGATTTGTCATAAATTGTCTTGGCCAAGTGATTGGCCATACATTTACTTGGCCAGTAGACTTATCAAGAAAGAATTGTATTGGCTAATAGATATAGCTGTTTTATAATTGAATGGGTGTAATTTTTTGTCATGATGGACGAATAAGATAATATTTCAAAGTTAAACGGGAAGTAAGCATTTTTATATAGTTGCAAAATAGGAAAATAAAAGAAAGCAGATTGAACTTTAAAAAGAGTACATAAACCGTTCAGATGCGATTCAAACAAGTACATGTCGGGGTAGAAATAAGTTGATGTTGGCGATTAACTAATCATAGTATACACTTTCTTATTCTGCGCCTATTATTTAAAAACAAATATCCCTCGGCTTCGATTTAGCTTAGATCATATATCAATGTAAACACATGACAAATCACATGATTATATTATTCTAGACAGAAATCGCTTATTACGTCAAATTAAAAGAAACTAGTTGTATCATTTGTCTGCCAATTCTTCCGGGTATTTTTACTAATATTCTTGGGGATGGAAAATTAACATAAATAACTTTTAATTGGTGAGAAGTCTTAAGTGACACCCGATCAAATAATATCGCTGTTTTTTATAAGACGACAGCAATACTGCAACTTTTTCAAATAAATATATTTTCAACATGCGTCTATTTAATCTGCGCGTTTAACGATGAACATTATGTTTCAAACTTCTTGTATGACAGACAAACTGAGAGTATATTACAAACGTAAGAATATGAGTTGAAACATACAACTTGCAAGAGGCAGTTTTAGAGGATTTATGGCACCAAAATATCATCACGGCTGGCGAATAATTCCTGATCATTATTATATATGTCAGAGTTTTTCAATTTTCTATTAAAATCAAAGTTAAATTTATAGTTGTAGTGTTTAAGACTAAACGAGTCATTGTAATACCTAGTATTTTATTCACCATCTCTCTAGGAGAGTTAGCCCCAAGGTCAGGTGCGGGTTTTGATGAAAGTGTATATGTGGAACAGACTGAATTCGAACACGGCACACCTAGGTTCTTAGTCCGCGCCGCTAACCACTTAGCCACCGTAGAAATATTCTAGGACGCATGAAGAGGTCAATAATGAAAAGGAACATACATTTTTCACTAATATAGGGACACTCGAGTATATCACCAAAGCTGTCAAAAAATACAATATAATGTTATCTATACAAATGAAGAATTATTCTACGGATTTGGTTCTTTAATCGTAGATTATTTCAGCTTGATTGACGCAAATACTTCATTTAAATCCGATCTAATGTTTAGAACATAAGAATCAGTAAAATTGTTAGTCTGCAATTATGGTAATTTCAAGAAATTGCAGCATCTGCAACAATGTATTTGACTTTTGGTTAATCGAGTATGTAAAACCATAAGTTTGAGTATGTCTTTTTAATCGGATAAGATTGAGATATTCTGTAAAAGAATTGCGTTTAAATTGATAAATGTTATAGAATACACAACACGTCGAGGAAACGTGTAATATTTAAAAACAGTGAAAATGTCACCACCTTTGTTGAATAATTCAGGATAATTATTCCTGTAAAATTTATATTTAAATGTAGAAAAACTCTAAAGATTGAGTTGATTAATTATGCATTATTGCAGATCGATTGGCGCCAAAATATAACTTAAATGTGGGTAACTATTTACAACGTTTGAATTGGCAAAATTGCTGATCTTCAAGTATTCAAATTGCAAAAAATGACGCTACATGCAAATATGTGTTTAACCTTATTTAATCGAACTTGTTAGATGTTTAGTTTAATGGTGTATTTCTGAAATCCGGTAGAAGTGATGCACTGTATGAGATAATTTCAATTTGTATCGATTACTTATGCTTAAAGAAAAAACATGAAGTCACAGAAGAAATAATTCCAAAGAATGCTATTTCAAGCTTAAGCGTGTTAAACATAATCAAATGTGCGCAGGAATGATAATAACAAATAATTCCGTATTATTCATCCGTTTCATAATGACATATACTGGCGAAAATGATATTAGAAACATGTGCATGACTGAGCATTTTAAAATTTAAAAAAAGTATTTGAATTCAAATAAGATCAAAATTATTTGACCAAAATATCCACATACCGGCTGCATGTTTGTATGAACGCACTTTTTGGAGTCATCGTGATGACTTATTTTTGCAGGTTATTCAATGGAGCAGAAACGCGGAGAGAGAAGTTTGCCTTTCTTCCATTGAACCGAAAGCAACGGTGCCACATCTTTTGTGCGTTCGCGCGGACACATGATTGGCGCTTGGGTAAGCAATCCTTCGAAAGATTTAAATTCACGTTGCTGATGTTGTACACCACCCAAAGTCTCTTCGATCCTTCAGCTGCTCAAATGAGAGTAGATCCAATCTTTGCAGCCGTTCATTGTAGGTGGCATGTCATCAGCCTGGTTTCTAAACGGTGAAAGGCTCTAAGTGTACGATACATTTTTGTAGATAAATACCGCATTAAACTGTATCTTTTTTATTAATCTCATTCTTATGCAATTGATTTCTCAACATCTTTACAGTGGAGTAAGTTTTATTTTAATGATCGTAAAACAATGTGCTCGTATATTACGTAATAAAAGGACTGTGTTTTTTGTTCAGTGTGATATACAGCAGGTCGAGTAAATTGTGTGCATGTATATCCTGAATACGTCAATTCTTTTGTATAACGATTTACTTTGATAAAAATAAAACACAATGTATAATTCGAATTAACACACAAATATGCCAACCAGGATTATTCTAATATTGATCATTATAAAATCTATTTAATTATGTATTACATTTCGTAAATCGAATACTTTCCTTATATGCGGGCGATATTCTACAATTAGAGAAAACAATGCTCATTTAGGTCGCTATCTATTGATAGTACGGATTGTCATTTAAAAATGTGAATATCCCGTAAAAAATACCATCCATTTAAAGAGATTCATATTATAATTTTGCTTTCATAACATGGACATTTAATTTTTAAACATAAGAAATCGATTTATTTGTCAAGCAGTTTTTATGAAATCACTTCCAGAAATATTTTCTTTTAGCCATTGTTAGTATGGCTACATTCCTGATCGGTTCGTTACTTTTCACAACTCTTGTCAACTCTTAATAAAATAAGGTGTCAATCAAATTTTATTAGAATTCAAAGTTCAAGCAAAGTATCCTTAAGTCCTTAGCTCATGAGTTTTCAAAGATAATTCTTCTCTTCAGAGGACCATTACCGCAGTTATACTACTACAGGTAATAAAATTACGCTTTGAAAATATATAAAATTATATACACAAATACATAAAAATACATAACATCAAACATATCAACCCAAAAACATACTTTTTGTTGAATCCATACAGTCCATCCAGGCCATACAAATTGAGAAGCATAATCAGGAAAGACATTACTCCAAGTTATAAACAGCAGTCCATATACGTGAAATTGAATGGGGCCGGCAAAGTTATTCAGTCGCGAAATGTGTCCATATTCAATGTTAATGATAAATAAATCAAATAATACAAAAAGTCTAATCAAAGTTCCAAAATCCCGACATGTGCAACCCAAGTCAAATCAAAGTTCGTTGTTTAATTAGAAAACCCGTTAAATCCGAATTGAGCAAAATAAGACTGAATCCCCGTCGCATCTTGCCAGCAGAGCGAAAAAAATAAGTAGTCTTCTCTCCCCAGCAAATCAACCAGACATGACAAACCCCTAACGAACAGAAGGCGATTTTAAATTGTCTACATCTCAGAATGACTTTAATGGATCTGAAATTATGTCTGTGTTACTTCCTGTTTGATGGGCTCAAGAAAGAAAGCAACACACAACCCCGCCATCCACCCCACCTAGATAAGATGTTCCTTGTCTGGGTCGAGTGAGAATATTCTATGTCAAAGGGGAAGGTGCTAAGAAGTTAAAAGAAAAAGAAAAAGAGAAGGGAGTTAGGAAATATAGGTCAGATCGTGTGATCACGTACACATCCAAAATTATTACTTAAAATCTAGCTTACAGTAAACACCGATTTCACAAATCTCGC
The DNA here is from genome assembly GCA_963556195.1 of Sepiola atlantica. NCBI lineage: Eukaryota > Metazoa > Mollusca > Cephalopoda > Sepiida > Sepiolidae > Sepiola > Sepiola atlantica. The sequence goes on along the minus strand of OY744519.1, from coordinate 190,453,531 downwards.
CCTATCAAATAATCTAGAATGTTTATGAAATTAAAAATTACGAAGTTATTAAATTCCAATAATTTTATAGTTTAATTTAAGATTTAATTTTATCAGGTTAGAAATTATTAAAGTGTTTAATAGTTTAATTTAAGATCCTATATATCTTAAATTAAACTAATAAACACAATAAAATTATTGGAATACGTACGTAGATGAAAAACAAATATTTTCAAGTAATTATTCACCGCCCCCAAATCTATACGAAATTAAAAAAACTTATGTCAACAAAAAAGAATGAGAATAAAATGTATATATATATATATATATATATATATATATATATATATATATATATATATATATATATTACTAGTAGGACGCGTTGTCTGGCGCTGACAGGAAGCGAATATAAAAGAATCAATAAAACCGCCGATCGAACGCACATATATATATATATATATATATATATATATATATATGTATATATATATATATATATATATGTATATATATATATATATATATATATATATATATATATATATATAATGTGATATAATGAAATACATTTCATGAGGAAATCCGGGTATGAGAGCTTATAGTAATAAACAGAGCAAATAATAAAATAAACTATAGTAACACGAAATTACATAATCATCGATGCAATAATTTATTTCAATGTTGTGGTATTGTCAAGCATCCACTGAGATGATTACATTTTTGAAATTGAGAAAAGAGAAATTCACACTCGACAATTAAAATATAAGTAGAGAGATGGAGAGTGACAACATATCTAATACATATTGAGAGAGAGGGGACCATTTTAAGCATATTTAATCTATAATTTTATAGAGGGGATTGCATGATGTATGACACACACATATATATATATATATATATATTTATTTATTTATATATATATATATGTATATATATACATATATATATATAGAGAGAGATAAATTGAGGAATTGTAAAGGTGCAGGGAGGGTATACAATGTCTCTCAATAAATCAGGTCAGCGTGTCCAGAGTCACAACCCTCAAAAACCGCTTCTGGCACTTGAAAAACAACGCCCGCTGTCTGGCGACTAAAGAAATATCTTAGAAGAAAAAGAAAATATTTGAAAACAGTCAGCAGACATCCAAGGTCAGATAGCATGTCATCTATATACACATACACAGGCATGTATACACACGTACAATGCACACACACCCACACACGCACACACACACATATATATATATATACATACACTCATATATATCTATATATATATATGCATATATATGTATATACATATACATACGCACAGACACATACACATATATACATATATACATATATACATATATATATATATATATATATATATATATATATATATGTATTTGATATGTTGTCACTTTCCCTCTCTCTACTTTTATTTTAATTATCGAGTGTGAATTTCTCTTTTCTCATTTTCAAAAATGTAATCCTCTCACTCGGATGCTTGACAATACCACAAGGTTGAAATAAATTATTATATATATATATATATATATATGTATTTGATATGTTGTCACTTTCCCTCTCTCTACTTTTATTTTAATTATCGAGTGTGAATTTCTCTTTTCTCATTTTCAAAAATGTAATCCTCTCACTCGGATGCTTGACAATACCACAAGGTTGAAATAAATTATTACATCGATGATTATGTAATTTCGTGTAACTATATTTCATAATATATATATATATATATATATATATATATATATATATATATATATATATATATATATATATATATATATATGGGTATCGTATATATATATATATAAGTATATGTATTATGTAGAAAAAAGCCGTTAGTTGTGAACGCAGATTAGAAAAACTATAGTGAACAAGGAAAATTAATATTTATTTGCGGCTGATAACAACGGGGAGATGGACAACAAAGTAGGACGAGGAAGAAAAATAGGAACTAAAGGTATATATGTGTATGTGTGTATGTAATATATATATATATATATATATATATATATATATATATATATATATATGTATATACATATTTATTTATTTATCTTTTATTTTTTGATGTGTTGATGTTTTTTATATTTATAATATAAAACTAAAAATAATACATTAATCACTTAAATAATAGTGTCATGGATTCGTCCAAACACTTTAAAATGCAACAACATTTTTGTGAGTAACGGATAAATTTTATTAGACAGACGAACAGCGCAGGTAAAAAAAATTTATTTTTTATTTTATTTATTTATATATATATATATTTTTTTTTTGAATTCTTAAAAAACTAATATAAGTAAGCAAAACATTTATATGGAACAAAACGTAGATTTAGTATAAGGAACGTTTATGTTTTTGTCTTTTAAGGGAAGTGGGGTCTGATCAACTCTGCTGGGAAGCCATGAAATTAAATACTGTCTTGTTTTTAAATTCCCGAAACAGTTTTTCATGGTAAACAACTGATGATCCCTTAAAATAGTGTTAGAAACTAACTAATATAATAACTGTAAAAAATAAATTGACTTACATGAGTGATTTTCCACTGGAAGACTTGAGACTATAAGTTTTTTTTTTGTTTGTTTTTTTTTTGTTTTTTTTTTATATAGTTTTAATGGTTGAGAAACTTCCGAGACTATATATTGGGTATTTGGATATGCATGGTTAGGTTTCCTTCCTCTTATTTGAATACCTTTCTGGCACCAAAGGTGCTTAAGTTTTCATCCTGATAAAACATAATGTATAAAAATAATAGTATTAACTATTGTTACTAAAACGAGATTGCAAGCTAAGTCTGGGCAGCCCTCAGAACTAGTGAGTTCCCCTAGGGCTAATCCCCCAAGGAGGTCGGGCAGATTTCGACAGGGTAAAGCCGTTGTCATTAGAGACACTGAAGTAGGAGCTCCTTCTTTCGAAATGGCAAATGGGACTTGTCCGACCGATAATAATTTTAACATTGCTCCCTGTGGAGCTTCGTTATGCAAAACTTGTGATATTCTAATAACATCTAAAGAATATCAATCTAATGTAACTAAAAGAATCTATCCAGTCCTAAATCATTCGGGGGAAGATTTGTCGTGTAGGTCACAAAATTTAGTTTACTTATTATCTTGTAAAAATTGTAATTTACAATATGTAGGCGAAACAGTACTACCTTTAAATAGACGGATGAATTTGCATAGAACTAGTAATAAAGGCTGTGTCCATGTAGTAAACCACTTTAAAGAAAAAACCTGTGGAAAATCGTCTTTTTCAATACAGATTATTGAAAAATTTACAGATAATGGATATGATAGTTCTGGTAAGGTAGATAATAATACGCTTAAAATGCGTCTAAATAAAGAAGATGCAATAATTAAGAAAATGCGAGTAATTTATCCATATGGTCTAAATGTAAAAATAAAAAAAGATAATTTACAAGACGAATCAGAAAATGTAGGGCGATTGTATCCAGCTTTGCCTCGCTACGGTACTAGAGATAGAACACATGTAAATAGGAACAATAGAGAATCTGCCGTTTCATGCGAAGAATTTTTTAAGAAAACTAAAGAGATTATCATGAATAATATTTCCGAGTCTTTTAATTACATTAGAAAACTTCTTAATAAAACCAAGAAAAAGGTATTAAAAGACATAGCATCTAAGATATTATTAAACCCGGATATGATATATAGGATAGAAGAACTTCCTCAATGGTATGAGTATATCATGGATATAATCGATACAAAATTATATAAGCCACCTGCTGAGTGTATAAAAAATAAACCTCGAAATGTTTGTGTAGTCCTATATGAAAATAAAGGATTTGATGATATAAATCTGCCTAAAATATTTAATAATCCAGAAATCATTCAGTCACTGCCCAATGAACTTAAAAAAGAGGAACAGAAACCAATAGTAACATATAAACTAGGGCAAACTATCCGGAATAAGGTTTTTAACTATAAACAAACTGTAGAGAATTTAAATATTAATGATAATGATGAAATGTATATACCATCATGTGAATGTGAATCTTCCCCTTTATGTAATACTGACATAGGGCATATAATTACCGGTAATCTAGCGATAGTTAAAAATTCTAAATTAAGAAAACTCTTAAGTAAAGGCCCAAACTATAGAGAACCTAAATGTTTAAATTATGCGAAATGTGTTAAGGAAATAAATAAAGCGTTAGATAATTTCACTGCATCCATGTCTAAAAAACATAAACTATTACACTCTACATTTGACGCATGGAAAAATAATGTACTTAGATTCGTAAATAAAAAAGTAGAACGTTTAAAAGAATTTAAACACCCTAAAAGAACGAATCCCCTACTTAGAAATCCACAAATAACGACGGAGCTTGAAATGCTTCAAAATAGGTTTGTAATAGTTCCTATTGATAAGGCGACAAATAACATAGCTTTTATCTGTAAAAAGTATTATATACAACGCTTATTGCTAGAAGTAGGAATAATAGGTGAAGTTTCAGATACTTATAAATTAAGTAATAATAAAAGCGATAACATTATTATAAACAATACTGTTATTTGTGAAAAATTAGGATTAAAATTAGAAGAAAAATACAAAAAACTTCCATCTATGTATTGGATACCTAAAATGCATAAAACACCAGTTGGCGCCCGTTTCATTGTTGCCTCAAAAATGTGCATCACTAAACCTTTAAGTAAGGCTGTGTCTAAAATCTTTAAATTAATTATAAACCAAATAAATAATTTCCATAAAAAAAGTAAATTCTATAGTAATATAAACCTATTTTGGGTGGTAAATAATTCCGATCTAGTAAAAGAAAAATTAGATCGTATTAATTCTCGTAAACAGGCTAAATCAATCTCGACATACGATTTTAGTACATTATATACAAAAATACCCCATAAAGAACTTATTAAAGAATTAGGTAATACTGTAGATTTAGCTTTTGCAGGAGGAAAAAGTAAATACATAGACTTTGCAAAATCTAAAGCCTTTTGGTGTAAAAATAAAAATGGTAAGACGAGTGTATCCAAAACTGGTCTGATAATGCTTATAAGTCACCTTATAAAAGAGAGTTACTTTCAAATAGGGAATAAATTATTTATCCAAACAATAGGTATTCCAATGGGTTTGGATCCGTCTCCATTTTGGGCAGATCTATATTTACATAGACTGGAATATATATATATATGTCATCACTAATAAAAAATGATATATCTAGAGCGTATAGTTATCATGGATGTAGGCGATATATTGACGACCTTGTTTGCATTAATGATAGCGAAGAGTTTGCAAATACTAAACATTTAATATATCCTAAAGAGTTAAAATTAAACTGTGAACATAAGGGAACACAAGCTACTTTTCTTGATTTGGATATAAAAATTGAAGATAAAATATTTATCTATAAACTGTTTGATAAAAGAAATTCATTCCCTTTTCGTATCGTGCGAATGCCATATAAAAATAGTACTAGCCCTGTGTATATATTTTACGGGAGTATTATGTCTGAATTTCTGAGAATTGCTCGTGTTACCTTAAAATTAGTAGATTTCATGCCCCCAATTTCTGATCTAATAATAAGAATGATTAACCAAGGTGGCGATCAAAATAAAATATTTGGACAATTAAATAAGGCAATTACTCGCCATCCTGATGCTTTTAAATCTTATCAAATTAATCAAAATAAACTGATAGAACAAATCATAGTATATATAAATAGAAATTATATAATATGAATAAACGTATATATAACACATCTGCTAATTATAATAAGAAAAACAATAAAAATACAGTAGAAAGAAAGAAAGAAATGTTAAAAAAGAAGAAGAAGAAGAAGAAGAAGAAGAAGAAAACCGTTCATAACTATGAACGCTGATTTTTAAACACCGGGAGTTGGTAAATAAGAAGAAGAAAAAGAGAACAAATTAACGGTTAACTTACAGACGCAGATTTGAAACAATGAGAAAAGAAAAAAGCCGTTAGTTGTGAACGCAGATTAGAAAAACTATAGTGAACAAGGAAAATTAATATTTATTTGCGGCTGATAACAACGGGGAGATGGACAACAAAGTAGGACGAGGAAGAAAAATAGGAACTAAAGGTATATATGTGTATGTGTGTATGTAATATATATATATATATATATATATATATATATATATATATATATATATGTATATACATATTTATTTATTTATCTTTTATTTTTTGATGTGTTGATGTTTTTTATATTTATAATATAAAACTAAAAATAATACATTAATCACTTAAATAATAGTGTCATGGATTCGTCCAAACACTTTAAAATGCAACAACATTTTTGTGAGTAACGGATAAATTTTATTAGACAGACGAACAGCGCAGGTAAAAAAAATTTATTTTTTATTTTATTTATTTATATATATATATATTTTTTTTTTGAATTCTTAAAAAACTAATATAAGTAAGCAAAACATTTATATGGAACAAAACGTAGATTTAGTATAAGGAACGTTTATGTTTTTGTCTTTTAAGGGAAGTGGGGTCTGATCAACTCTGCTGGGAAGCCATGAAATTAAATACTGTCTTGTTTTTAAATTCCCGAAACAGTTTTTCATGGTAAACAACTGATGATCCCTTAAAATAGTGTTAGAAACTAACTAATATAATAACTGTAAAAAATAAATTGACTTACATGAGTGATTTTCCACTGGAAGACTTGAGACTATAAGTTTTTTTTTTGTTTGTTTTTTTTTTGTTTTTTTTTTATATAGTTTTAATGGTTGAGAAACTTCCGAGACTATATATATATAAAAATTAATATATGTATTATGTATGTATATATATATATATGTATATATATATATATATATATATATATATATATATATATATATATATATATATATTATAAAATCTGGATGTGCGTGGGTTCGTGACTCATTGCTTAATAAGGAATCTACCTACAACGATGATTGCCCGACATTATTGAAACTGAAACGAAGACAAAGATCTAAACAAACATAAAAATTAAAATCCAGAATAAGATAATCAATACAAAAGAGAACACATTTAGTTAGATGATCATCGGAAGATGCAAAAAGTGAAAAGTAAAGAAAAAAGTAGCTAAAATCGCAAAAGGTGTATTTTTCTTATTCGGGATGTAGAGTCATATTTATTTATGTTCATTTTGTTCACTACTCATTAACAATGTAGAGCATATATTTGGGAGATTGAGTAAAAAAACAATTATTGATTGATAGAATACTGATTGGCCTATTTCGAGTGTTATCTTTTTTAAAGGATGCATGATTATAGGATTTTATTCTAAAAAGCGTTTAATATTATAAACTATTCGTAAAAGAAAGCAACTAATGATTAATGTATTTCGGTAGTAGACGCTTAACTAAAATGAGAGGTAGAGAGAGTGAGAGTGGGAGGAAAGATAATGAGAGAGAGAGAAAGAGTAAGAGAGGGGTTGAGGAGAGTGAGAAGGATATACAGAGAGGAAGGGAGAGATGTAGAGAAAGAGATAGGGATCAGGGGAGAAGCATAGCTTCTGAAAAAGCAGGTCAGGAGACACACTAGAAAGATAAGAGAGGTTACATATCTGAGCAATATATGCAAAGATAGACGACGGATGTGTTAGTGCTCATGCTCGCTGTTGTGAATAGATGATGAAGAAATGTTTGTTTTAATTATTCTCTGCTTCCTTGAAATTGTTTGAATACTGCTTTTTTATATTTTGTTTGGATTCATAGATTCAAGTATTTTGTTATTTACATAATTTTCTATTAATTGTCTTCATCAGCATCGATATTTCTATTTCTACATTGTTTTAGACGAGTGAAACCTCTCCTTCTTCAGGTCATTTTCCATTTCTATACTTAATTACCATCATTATCTGTGAGTTATCAGACAAACCAATCCTAAAAGAAACAACGTTCGCTCACCTGGATTCTAAAAATGTTAACTTAAAGGTACGCCCATAGGTGGAGGAGGGGTTACACAGCTGGCTGAGAAAATGTTTAAAGCTTGCTTACCTTATTTTACATTGACTGTCCTAATGAACATCGATGTTTCTATTTCTACTATGTTTCAGACGATGTTTGACTTCGCCTTCTTCAGGTTCATTTTCATTTTAATACGTGTATTATTATTATTGCCTTACGTTATCGCGTATTTTAAGGTTTGGTGTTGAATAGTTTATTTAATTGATTATTTTATCAAGAGGAGTTTAATAAGTTTAACAGTTATTCTGAGATGTATGAAATATCATGATCTGTGTGCTAGACCATGGCCACCGAGAGTTGACAAGCAACTAACTTTCTACCCCCCTCTGACGTCACTGCATTCCGTGTCAAAACAAGGACCGTAGTAATAACAATAAGAAGGCGTTCTTTTCCATTCACTAAATAATCCATCAAAATTCAGGAAATCAACCAATTTTAATGAAATTTTCAGTATGTATTAATTAATGATCATGGAATATAATAAATGCATCACTTTATTATAAAGCTTGGTGCAAATGTATTATTTCTTGTAAACAAAACACACCTTTACTAAAGTTATTCAAAATATCAAAACATGTTGACCATACGATATTGTAAATATTTAAAACAAAGCATTAGAAAACTTTAAAAATTGCATGTAAAAAAAGAAAAGAAAAGAACACGATTCGATTCATCTTGAAACCGATCTTTATTCAATATAAATTTAAAGAAAATAATAATTCACGATCAAATACTGCAAAAAACTGAATTATGAATTACCATTATTTAAACTTCTAACCCAATCAACCGTAAGTAATTCAGACTTTGAAATTTGTTTAAAAATTATACAAAAAGATAGGTCAATGTAAACTGTCTGTTTAATAATGGAATAACAATTCCAGTAATGGATTTATTATATTCCGTGATCATTAATTAATAAATACTGAAAATGTCATTAAAATTGGTTGATTTCCTGAATTTTGATGGATTATTTAGTGAATAGAGAAGTCGAAATGCCTTCTTATTGTCATTACGACCGTCCTTGTTTTGACACGGAATGCAGTGACGTCATTTTCTAGCCAACCGTCCTGTAGTAACTCTCGGTGGCCACGGCTAGACACACTCACGGTTCGAAGTAAAAATAACGTTATTTACACTTATTACTTTCCAATGTTTTCGTTTTTTTATCGTTTCCTATTAATTTACAATCAACTGTTACAATGTTATATTAAATATGAATTACATTTATTAGATAAAATGTATTGGGAAGGGAGATATACAGGGCGACCTCGTCAGGTCGGATAGACAATAATCACAACATTGAGCTCATTATATTTGAATGAATAGTTTTTACTCGAATTTTATGAGGTGTTTCTTATTTACCTTCTAATAAGAGACAGCATTACAATCCTCAATGCAGACCATTTCCATATACGCCGTTATACATTCTTTTGTATATAAGCGTAATTATATTAAGTAGATTGTATCGATGTTTACAATAAAACAGAGATTTATCGAAAGAACACAAAAGAATTGGTTTAATGTATGCAACATGCACGCGAACACATGAAACAAATAGAAGTTCTACATATGTTTATTCCGTGGTGTTCAAGCCATAAAAAATACATTATTTCCACGCTCGAGTTTTTTTTTATTATACAAAAGCTGAATCACTTAAAACTTTCACTGAATCTGTTTCGTAATGTAATTTATTGACGATGAATACTTGCAAAAATATACCTGGAATATGCATCAATCTAATCTCGCTTAGCAATAACATTTCTGGATTTCAGTTATATCTGAAAATAATATTTACTTGTTCTAATATGCCGGGAATTGTAAGAAACTCTTACCTAGCTCTGAATGTATTTCATTTTAATATAGATATAGTATTATATATTATGCGTTGATTAGCCACTCGTCAGTTTCATCAGTATGGTATTATAAATGCGTTGAGTGCGACGAGACAAATCAGGCGTTTTCACGCTGCCATTCAAAACTCGATCGTCAAATTATTTTCAACTATGATCACAAGTCCGGAGTTTTACGTCATCGAATCTTTCCCCGAGAGTAAAATATATATGAAGTTTGCATTTACATTCACGCTATAGAACATTATTGGATATAGAAGAATAATGTTTTACACTTAATTGAAAAACTTATTTCCCCATATTAGAGAATGTGGAAAGCATATATATATATATATATATATATATATATATATATATATATATATATATATATATATATATATATATATATATTAAGGCAACAAGTCATTATCCAAGCAAGCGTTGTTGAACGTCACAGAATTCCCCGTTTGTAAATCTTCTTCGTGAGGTTCTCAAACCGTCGAGCTAGGCTTCTGGTTTCAGCTCTGTAATCTATAGAGTATTTCTCCGATTGTTCTTAATTCGGCCATTTGTTTCGAGCCCTTTCGACTTTCTTAGTCGTCTTCAGGATTAGTTTGTGTATAAATAAGGAGACTGTAGTTAACGTTTTATAAATATAAAAATAAATAATAAATAATGGTAATAATCGTAATAATAGGAATGAAAAAATATAACCAAAAACACAAACGATAGAATAAAATGAACTCAACCACACTCTCTTTTCTGTTTCATTCGTCCTTAACGATTCCTAGAAAACATTAAGTCCAGTCTTCTTATGTTAAAAAATGTAATCCTGAAGACGACTAAGAAAGTCGAAAGCGCTCGAAAAAATGGCCGAATTAAGAACAATCGGAGAAATACTCTATGGATTGCCACTTGAAACCAGAAGGAACCCTCACGAAAAAGATTTACAAACCAGAAAGTTCCGTAACGTTCAACAACGCTTGCTTGGATATATATATATATATATATATATATATATAATGGAATCACTTTATGCAGAGAGGGACCCCTTAACTTTATAGTACTTTTAAGTCTGTACGAGTGGTGCGCCTTGACTGTTGTCGTGTATCCTTAGGAGATGTGGACTACGTAGCGCTGACACATTAAAGCTCTTTGGAAATGTTAAACCAGACTGGGCTCTCAAGGATCCTAAACATACACTGGCAATCGTTCACACAAGACACCAATGTTATTAGAGCACGCCTAAGTGTCGAGCATAGAAGTGTTTTATATACGTAGTAATATACGCTGATGCGGACACAATGCTAGTATAAAAAATTACAAGCTCAGTAAACACCTGATTTATGGGGGACTGCAGAATGACAAATATCCCAGACACAAGCCAAATACACGTTTTAAATATGTAGTCAAATCCTGCATGAGAATAATTGAAATGAACGCTGAGTGATGGGAAAATAAGTTGCTATGGAGCGATCAGTTTACCGTAAGTGTATCTATGACCGCTCAAAAAGTCGATTTAGCAACGTGCATTACGGAAGCGGTTAGTTAGAGCGTCCCAGACATATCTGTGTTGTTTCTGTTGCAAGGAATTTCTGTGGCAGAGAATTTCTCAACGAACAACCATCTGGCATGCGGTCATATTGTAATTATAATATGGCTGCATTCCCGCCGTGGTGATTTCAGACATTCTATTGTAGAAGCGCATCCGATGTGAGTTTGGTTTTATTTTCTGACTTTTATTTTTTGTCAATTTTCTTAATTGAGAACTGCTTTTGCCTCTCCGATAAATTTAGTCAAGAAAGATCCGATATTGACATACAAATGTTCGTTGGTTAACTACTGTACAAAACGAACCCGTGAAATAGTATCAAAATGGGTTTGTTTTGAAAAAAGCTATTTCATCAGATGAATCCTGAGCTTTGGAATGTATTTATATATGCTATGTTGTTACAAATTGACAACCATCGAGATGTTAATAAGCAGAGTTTGGTATACGCACAGAATAAAAGGTATACATTAACATATATTTTCGCAGTAATACACTGTTATTGAACCTTACCTACAAGAACTACTTGAACTATTCCACTCACCATTTATACTGGAAGTATCTGCTTCTCAGTGTTGGAACCACACCAGTCTATACTAACAGTCAATTCAGACGTACAACAGCTAGTGCTGTATGTTGTATCATACTTTTCTCTATACATTTATTTTACTAAATTCCGAGTTTGTGTTCACCTTCCGGACCCTTTACAGGCCCACAATAACTGGCGAAGCGGTACAGTACAATATTCTCGAGAACTTTAATATGGGCGCCACAACTGACGACGAAGTAGATTAAGAGTTTTTTTTTTGGAAATTAAAGAAATGACAAACGTAGAAAAATAAACGGCAAATTCACTCGACAACATCATTTTTCAAGAAAATGTCTTTACTGGCGGACGAAACAGAAAGTAAAACACGTAAAATACATAATTATTTCGTCTTGCAGAAGAAAAGTCAGTGATTTATTTTATTGCTATTACTGCACTGTGTTGATTTTTAACAAGAAAGTAATACATGATATGTCATTTTTCTCTCCAAAAGAAAAAAGGTTCCGCCGCCGAAAGAAAACAAAAGTGAAACTTTTTTGCTGTTGACTTAAGTGCTGACCGTAAATTATACGGTTAAGTGAATAACGTTCTAAAACGTGATTTTTCTGGTTGAAGGAAAGATGAGTGTTATACACTTTTTCTCTTTTTACAACCAAGATTACGTTAGCAGCATAATATAAAAGAAAGAGATTATAAAAGCCGATTTCTATGATGACACACGTAAACATGGAAGATTTTAAAGCAACCAAACAGATCTCGTGGCAAACTAAATGCAACAGCTAGACAATACATTAAAAAATATTTCTAGAACATATAAAGGAGCTGACGAAAGGCTATAAAAGAATTAGGACAATTTTAAAAGCTTTTACTGGAACAATAAAATATCCGGCGAAATGTACTGGAATAGAAAACTAGAAACTGATAGAAGTATTAATGCAGACAATATCGCATAGGGGTCAACATACTGAAAACACCTTTTTTTTTTTCATTTTACTTCGGTCAAACTTCTGAGAAATGAAAAAAATTCTTCCTTGGGTTAACCATTAGCATCTATATGAGATACATAGATATTCCATTAACGTTTTCCTTTACATGTCAAATAGTGAGTTAGTAAAAAAGTTAACACATTGGTGTTTTTCTCCCTAAGTGACCATTTAATTATGTTATAGTAAACCTTTCTTCTGGTCTCTTAGTCTTACCGGATTCCAGGACAAGTTTTTATCTAGTCTGGTGGAGTATCTAGCTAAATGTTTTTACTTGAGGTAACATCATTAGGAGATAATACACCATTCGTCGGATGAGCTAGGGTATAGCTGTGTCGATATCTTATTTTGGGCTTTGAATACTCTCCAAAACATCTTCACTGTGACGATTTCAAATTAGCTGAACTTAGCGCGGCTGATTTTAAATGTGTAATTTTCGTGCAAGAAATTGTATCAGGTAAATACGCAGAAATCAGTTCTATGGTTCAAAACAAGTATAAACGTTACCCAAATTTAACATCGTAGAAATTAACCGAGTTTGCCAAAGATTAGTAAGTGTTAAACAGGATTGTAAAGACATTTAAGAACCGGGAATTGCTCACATGAATTAGGTACGTCAAAAATCACAATTCAACTCTATTTTAAAAACATCTCAAAACAAAAAAAGATGTATCTTCATCACGCTTCTACAAAAACAACCCAGCCCAATAAAACAGGATTATTTACCGCCTAGTCCCTGTTCCGTTGTGGAGCTTTTTGTTGGGTAACATATTTCCTATACCGTTTTAAAACCTGTTTATCCCACCTTTTGGCATTGTGCCCCATATCCCTACGGTGAGAAAGGATTAAATACCTGGAATCACACTAATCTATACTTGCAGTTAATACAGACGTAAATGTGCGAAATTTTACGTCGTTAGGCTTTTCTCTTTACAATTAATGAGTATTTTGACAACTTGACCGTACTTAACGGCCTACTTATTAACAACTTTTTGAGCTGTGATTTGATAAGCTTTGAACCCTAGTATTTGACGAAATTAATGCTTAAATAGTAGTTAAAAACAGGTAGGAACTAAATATATAGTTATTGAACTCTAACACCGACCATTTGTGCTTGATCCCAACTCTTCAGTTTGACTAGACAAGCTAGTGCCTTGAGCTGGGATCAAAACCTGACAATCTAGTCAAGAACTATTTAGCTCTCATTAACCTAATCTGAACGCACAATATATATATATATATATATATATATTTATATATATTAATTATTAGAACACACAACAAATTATACAACAATTAGTAAATCAGTTAACATAAAAACTAACACAGACAATACTCCTGCAATTGTAGGTAACATTGCATACTTTTGATTAATTATAGCTGCAACGCTGAAAATGTCGTTTACTAAGTTACTATTAACCTAACTTAAAACCTTGTGGACAAGTAAGAACATCCAACATTGGAATAAAAATAAAAATTATCTATACGGCATCGAAACCAGTTGCAATTTGTGCACCCATACTTTCTTCAAAGCAGAATTAAATACCAAACTTCGCTTTTGAAACAATGATGGAATGAATGGAGTAGAAATTGCTACTCTAAATAACGTTTGCAATTTATTCACACAGTCGACACAACATATTTTAGCTTGTGTCTACGAGAGAAAATCGAAATAGTTATATTTAGTGACAAGAATATATCCCTGAACCAGAGAAATAAGTTAGTCTCCAAATACAAACATAGTAGAAAGTTAACACTACCTTAATGACACTTTCTCACTAGGTTGGCTCAAGATTCTCTATTTGGTGGTGTATCTCATCAATAAGAAAATGTGATTCGCTTAGACAACGAACACCTAAAAAATTATCTCCGATGAAAAATAATCAAATGATGTTTGTAAAACATTATCATATTTTTCATCGTACACCGTCGGTTTATATTTAGTATAAGTCTCTGAACTTGTTATGGCTTACTTTTAATTATAATATAGTAAATAAAGTTATATGTAAGCATTTTTGTGTTTTCAAATTCTTCTCTGAAAAATGATTATTTTAATTTTCTTGTTTGTATTACAATGTAATATATATCCGCTAAAAATTCTCATTAATACAGCTAGGTTAGGTGTGTTTCTGATGATGATATGTGCAATAATTAGTTAACGGAAAATGTGAACTTATAATGTGTTTTTTTATGAAATTTAATTATTTTGGAAAAGAAAATAAGTCTTTCAGAATGTACTAAACTATTATAATCTAAATACAGAACATTACTTTAAGCGACGTCATTTTGTTCACAAGACCTGCGGTTATAGATGCATTTTGAAAACGTAAGTTTGAATATCAGAATATAATCGGATTAGTGAAACAGGGAGTTTTGTGTATAGTACGTTTAACGTTCATTATGTCGGATTTTCTGACCACATTGGTCGAATGTTTTTATCTTTACATATATATGAATTGGTACTATGCAATTAAATGTATTATCATTTCCCAGAGGTTTTTAGTTAATAGAGAAATGAAGCCGCCACGTATTATTTTGTAAATAGGGTTTATAATCGTCTAGTAATTATATTCTCTTAAACCGAAATAGGTTTCAAAGCAGCCAATGAGATCTCTGGAATAATTATAATATAAACAGAAGGGAGCTGTTCCTATTTAATTAGGGTAGTATACATTTACGAAATGTTTAATCACAGAATAAGTAAATGAAAAAATGACGGTCTTATTATCCAATGTAATAGACGCCCTAGTGAGTGATGGGTGAGTGTTAATTTATTTTAGTGTAAGTGTAAAAGTTATTCTTACGTCCTCTAGTATAACTTTTTGTGAGAGTAAGGTTAGGGTGATTTAATGTATGATATTATGCAATTGAATGTAATTGATTGATAGTTTTCTGAAACATCTATAAGTTAGTGGCATGAACCCTTATCATGTTGGAATTGTACGTGATGCATATGTTTTTTTTTCTATTTAAGATTTAAGATTAATTATATATATGTTGATTACATCATCTTTTACAGATAATTATGTATAAATAATAATGGTTTAATGGCTTTTCACATGCTCCACAAACCATTACTATTTCAATCTAAGAAAGAAAAAGTAACGAAAATAAATTCTGCCGTTTTATTTGAGAGTGTTGATAATTAGTTAATGGGTTCAATAAATATGCTGACATGAGCTGCTGACGTGTAATCGATTGGCTTATTCTGGTTCTGTGTTTGCAAGTAAAGTGATACAAAATGAGCAAACAAATCTGACGGGAATATTCCTTATTACGATTATAAATTGAAACATAATTGGATAAACGCAGTCATTCAAGTTTGAATGCAAAGGATACTTACCACTTCGTAGTGTTGCGTGTTAACAAATGACGCGGTTTTACCACAAATACGACAGATGTTTGTTTTATCTTTTTGATGGCAAATCGAAACGAAATTTCTTCATTTTTCTGGTTTTGGTTTGTCGATACTTTTCGTTTTTGCAGAAGTATATAGTTCAATATGTAATAAATCTTTATTTATTTTCTTCCTTTCTTGTTTAATATAATTTACGTTTTGCGTTTACTTATATTGTTTTCAATATGTTTGATGATTATACCTATTATATTTTTATTTATTAAATTGCTTTTAGAATTAAAGTTCACTGTAGGCAAAGCCATGAAGAAACTATGTGTTAGCTTCAATTTATTGGCATTACTTCGAATATTTAGGCCTCAAACCCGATATGTGATTGTGTCAGTCAATTATATAAACAACAATTAATCCGTTTACTTATTAAAATGAGTTGATTAAATTTGCGTTATTTGCTATTAAACGCAATGTTATTTAACATAAAAAAGGTAGTACTTTTGTTATATTAGGGCTGGTTAATCTCTGCCCTATTTGAGGGTTCTTGATAAGGCGCAGAGACGTATTTGTAATTTGATAGGCCATACGAATTCTTCTTCTCTGAACCTTATCTCTTACAGACGTGATGTTGTTAGTCTCAGTCCTTTCAATAAATACTATCATGGCATGTGTTCTTCAGAATTATGTGATCTATTCTACGCCTCGTTGTTTCAGCTCATTTGACTCGTTGTTCAAGTGGTCTCTATCAATTCGCTGTTTTTGATACCTCATATTAATAAAGATTCCAACTTCAGTAGCTTTTTTCCAAGAACAGGAGGCTTGTGGAACTCTCTTTCTGCTGACTGTTTTCTGCTACCTATACCTTCAGTCTTTTCAAGACAAAGGCCAATAGGCATCTTTTGTTGTTTCGATATGTATATTTGTTTTTTAGCTCTTTATATCAAGTAGGTTAATGCCTTGTCTTTTTCTATGAAAAAAACGTGGTGGACCGACAGAAAAGCTATTTTAAAATTAATAGTGAGAGACCCACATAAATGTAATTTCAAATGTAAGTATTACTTTAGACGGACGGACAGAACCCCTTATATAGATACTTGGTTTTAAGTGAAATAAGAATCCGTTATCCGTTAGTTTATCGATGAAAATGCTATTTCAAACTCAAACGTTATCATTTAACGGATCGATGGAGAAAAATTGTAATATCAATTTTAAAAGGCAACGCGTTTGTTTAAAAGACCAACATAAATTTAGTAAATAGATGAAGCCATTAACATCAATTTCTAGACCGCTGAATGCATTTCTCGGTCGATTATAAAAACATTAAATAATTCAGTTTATTAACTGTACAAATAGATATTTTCTATGTCGTTTTAGATTTTCTTTGATACTGTCAAATAATTGCTAAAATGTTTGCATTTCTGTTAAGAAGGGTTGACAGCTGCGTTATTACATAATGTGTTCAAATAAGCAATGATCGCGAAAAATGTTATTTTGTTTTAAAATCTATCAATTTTGAGGAAGATCCGACGAACAACAAATAATTTCGATACAAAATGGCGTCGATTTACCGCAAAGAAATCAAACAAATAATCGAGTAGTAATTTGATACATTTTGATTCGATTTTAACATAATCTGTTAAAGCTGTCACAGATCTGTACACACGCTAAGTTTTATTCATAAATTTTAAATAAAAACTTGTGGATTAATGACATTAACGCTTCGTGTAATAAAGGTGAAATAAAGATGTCATAAGTACATTTTTTATTGTTTTACAGCTGCTTGTCTAACATCAATTGTGTTATGTTTACTACGTTCCGACCGTTGTATGCATCTAATTACTCTATAATAACCTATTGTTATATATATATATATATATATATATATATATATACATACATATATATATATATATATATAACATTTGATTAAAGGTACACTTGAAGATTTTGAAAAATATAAAGGTTCCAAGAAAATAAATAATACAAATATTTTAATGTAATAAAATAAAAGATTTGATGCAATAAAATATTTTTCAATCAAAACAATTATTGTAGACAACAATAATTTATAATTATAATAACGCATAGAGTTATCTAGATTAGACAACTTTCAAATTGTCTATATAAAAAATAATTGCGCTGCTTTTCTAAATACTAAATGAAATAACGAAATTACCAGATCGTAATGAAATATGTATTGTTTATTTACAATTAGATTTTTATATTATAGATTCATAATATAAAGCTTCTACCGATCACATTCCAATATACGCTTGCGTTTTTTAAAAAAATTAACCAATTATAAAGTGTTATTTATTTCTCTATAAATATTATATTTAAACATTAACGTGTATTTACACATTAAAGTGTATAAGAACATCAAACGCCAACTCATTTAAACAAATCATAATTAATTTACAAAATTTGAAAATTAAAATGAAAAAATAAAAATATTTAATGCTAGCTGGGTTTCTCATTTTATACGATATAGAATTTCATATACTAGCATGCGTAGTATATATAATAAGTAGATAACAACTCTAATTAAATAATTGGTGATAAACTCATTTCATTTAAACAAACTTCATCATATAATACAATATGTATATTATTTCTGGTGATAAATATAGAGAAATATTATCTTTATTCTATTATCTTCAGTGTGTCGAATTCATGTGTTCGAATTAAATACAGGGCGATTCCACTAGTGTGCAAATGTTAGTAAATTATCCCTTTGATATAAACAATTAATATATATTACGCCATAAAAACGTACAGAAATTGTACATGTGTATATGAAATATAAATACGAAAAACACCACAAATTATGAATATGTATTAGTGTTATCGTCTGTCATCTATCGTTTGACTGACATTTCATGTACCTTGCCAAGTCTCTTGTTGTGCAGAAACAACGTCACCACTCTTCAAACAAGGTGATTTTATATAACATTTATCATCTTGACGGCTCCATATAAATACGTGGCCCTATCGACTCGGAGCTTTGCGACATTGAGCGCTTAGTTACAGATATTGCCGACATTGGTTTGATAGGAAATCCTAACAATTAATCTATATAAAATATTCTACCGTAGTTTCAGTGTGTAATTAACTACCTACAATTTACTCTGACAGTTGTCTCCGTGACATAATTTAACGACGCCATTATTCTCGGCTCGCCACTCAGTTCACATAAGAAAAGTTGCAGCTCTAAAAGACAAATCATCTTAATTGGAGTGCATGACAGAGCACCTTCAACATTCAGTGCTCTTTTCGTAACCCGGGTACGTCACTCTCATGACAATATCTTTACAAAGTTTAAAATGACATTTTCGTTATGTTCTCACACTTAAGTTTTAAATAACATTTAGCACACAGATTTAATAGACTTATTTTTTTTTTCTATGCTCCCAACAATCTTTATAACAGGATCGGCCAGGTCGTCCGTCTGTCATGCTTAAGTTTCAAGTATAATTTAAATACTTAAATACTCAGGTTATATGGTCGCATATCTCTTTCTGTTCATTTAATAAATGCTGAAACTGAACTATTCATTGAAGTAGATCCAGTTTCTATGACTTTTCTGTTAAAGATGACATCGTGCTGATTGTTATATCGGTTTATTACGCCAATGATATAAGGTTGTTTACTCACGTACAATTCTTCCATAAAAGAAAAAAAACAATAAGGCTTGAAACAATTGTCAGAGAAAGAAATAGAGAGAGAGAGTCAACAGATGACGATTAGAACGGAAGTGACGCCGCCGTTACTGACATAGCGTTGCCACGAACGATAGCCAGGGAGATGCGTTGGAACAACCAGGCTGACTCACGAAGCTCGTGCCTAGACGTTGAAATCCTCCGTCCAATATCCAATTATTTCATTGCATACACCATTAATGGTGATATGTTTCTTGTTCGCTCATCAGGGCGACTTGTGGCAATGCTCTTCGGAAACATTTCTCTATGTTGAAACACACTAAGGCAGGACAAAAATAAGTCGAACTGTAATTGTTTTATTAAATTAGGTATATATACATTTCCATTAGATAAAGGTTGTGTCTAGCTAGTTCTTCAGAACAGCTATATCAAATATCTAGCTATAAGAATCTTACACCGCAGTGCCCTCATCACGATCAGTCAATCAGCAACATTTATTGCTATGTGATAGTAATACAATTGCCCGATGAAATATTATTTTTCGTAAATAGAGATGCTAAGGTTCAATTTTATTAATGATATTTTAGTAACATTTTACGTTGACCACAAAACACTAAACACATTATTAATACGAATATTTCCTTCTAAGCTTTAGCTATCTGAATGACGCTTACTCTTAGTTAACGCGTTGCCCCCCTTTTTATAAATGCCAACTACTGAACCTTAACACACTTGACGCATAAAAAACAACTATCACTTTGTTGAGCTGTGTATATATATACAAAGGCACATGCACAGTATTCAGAACAAGTCATTTTTTAAGACTAGTTGCACGCATTTGTTATGCTAGTAATCGTGTTAAAACTCCCAGATGTAATAATTCGTTATTGAATACAACATATTAGATAGAGATTACACTCAACATATCCTTTTTTATAGATCGATATCCAATTACGGAATGGTGGCCGATTTATAGAAACTATAGTCCACGCAATTGATCGTTTTTAATTATAAGTGTTTTATTGCATATAGTTAAGCTCTAAATAGAAGGTGTCAATAATGACAAAGTATGTACACATACTTAATGCTTTATAATTTTAAACCTTCCTTAAATAATTCTTCATTAGACAAACGACAAAAGTGCGTCGTTTATCGACAGACAGGAACTATTATAGCATCATTGAATGAATCTTAATTGAGATTTGCTCTTTGACTCTGCGCATTTTACTACTGAAATCATTTAAAACTGAACAGGCCAGTGTTATTAATAGAAATCACATGTATAATAAAAGTGTTAATTTACGCGTGACATACAAAAAGAAATGTAATTTAAAGAGTTATATACGGAAATGATATTGGAAAATTAAAGTACCATGGTCTAAAATCTTATTTGAAAGTTAAACGCGCAGGACGGAAATGTAATCGGAAAAGTAAGCTTAATAGTTTAATAAACCTACAAAAATCAAGAGAGATACATTTGGATGCATCTAAAAAAACTACTTGCCATAGACATTAATTGGGTAACGCATTTCTTGTCTTAAAAGTATCTGATATTCGGAATTGTTTGAAAACTAAGAGTTGCAAATGAATATGTTATTGGACGATTGGGTCATGGATAGATACACCGACGAAAATCCTTCGACATACACTTGCACACATCTAAGAAGCAGGTGTTAGAGACATAATTCGGCTTTTTAAAAGACAAAGCAACTTGGGATTTCCTTGTCCGGCAAGTCTTTACGAAACAGCATTCTTGGCATCGTATTTGCCCATCTGTCAGTTCAACCATATCAACGTATTGTGAAGGGGCTATATATTTACACTAGAAAATAATTTTCTTCAAATCTCCGGGAACTCCATGGCATTAAAGTGGTATTCATGGTTTTCGTATACGAATTGATTTGCTCAAATACACTCGCATCGAGAAAAGCGTTTCCGCCTTATCTTTGCATGTTAATGCCTATGTTTCATTGACACACAACAAGCAATGTTCACAGCTGATAGCCTCAGAACAAACCATGTTAACAGATTAAAAGGATTAGATTTCAAATAACTGAAAACGTTATAAGTTTGAGGTCGCAACTTTTTATGAGAAAAGAAAGAAGATAACATTAAACAATTGATTAATAGATTGAGAGAAACGCCAATCAACATAAAATAGTCAACATTAAATTGGACACTATTTAATTAATATTTTGGCTTCTTATTATCTTGAGAGATAATTAATCTGCAATAAAACGCTCTTTAAGTGGTAGGGAAGTCATACTGAAGGAAGGGTTTAACGTCTAGCAACGATTTTATCTTAAACGACAAAGCTTACATATATTGGAACGAATAGTCTACCCGAGTACTTTATGAATAGGTTCGAATGCTCACTTCTTTAAAAACTTAACATTATTAAAAATACGTAAATATATAAAAAAGCTATCTATCTCCATCTCTCCTTACACACACACCCATTCACACACACACACACACAGAGAGAGAAACACACACACACACACACATATATATATATATATATATATATATATATATATATATATATATATATATATATACATATATATATAAGAAAGGAAGGATTAGTGTAATCTGACGTAATAGGAAATGAAAAAGGAAAACAAGATATAGTTTTTATATATTCATCAAAGTTTCGTCTTTATTGGAAGACTTCCTCAGGATGATAATTTAAAGAGAAATTCATGTAAGTACATCGAAAATTGGTGTTGGCATGCTGGATAGATGAACGAAACTAGTAGCCGCCACGCTGGAGGAGAGTCCATTTCCTTCACACACTTACACTCCAAGTATCTTCATTTTTTCAAATCTTTTTCTAAAACTATGATACCACCTACATGCCAAACCCACAATCACCCCCGTCCCTTCTCTTTCCCCAGCCTCTCAAAATCCATGCCACATCTTACCACGACAAAAATCTCAGCCCCCTTTCATCTCTCCTACTCTAAGGCAAGTACAATTACATTCTAACTCGTCTCCAGTTCACTGCTACCTTAATGGTACCTACTCAAAGCCTTCCATATTCATTTCATTCTTTGCCACCACTGACGTCTCTCTCTCACACACACACACAAACACACACACACACACACACACACACATATATATATATATATATATATATATATAAATTATAAAATGTAATTTAATATATAAGAAGCCTCTTTCAAGTAAAATTGAAAGTAAGTTACTATCAGAGAAATTAAAAACAGATATTCACCTGAAGACCCAGTGCAAGACTTCGACTCAGTCGTTTAGTTCTATTGTATGTCTTGATATTTATACTCACCGTATTTAGTGTACATATCACTTAATTTATCCGTAATCACTTGACACTCTCTTGTGGCCTACAGGGCAAAGTGGACGCGTACAGATTCAAGGTGCTTATTTGAACCGGGTTCGCGCTCTGTGACTGCCTTTAACAGTTATTTCTCTGCGCTGATGAGAGCCCTAAGTTCGAGCAATGTCGTACAGAGGTAAATTGTTAAGAAAAATATAATTTTATATATATATATGTGCATGTATTGGTAAGTTTTCTTCTACAGACTTAT
Organism: Sepiola atlantica; assembly: GCA_963556195.1. Taxonomy (NCBI): domain Eukaryota; kingdom Metazoa; phylum Mollusca; class Cephalopoda; order Sepiida; family Sepiolidae; genus Sepiola; species Sepiola atlantica. The sequence goes on along the minus strand of OY744519.1, from coordinate 190,430,074 downwards.
CTTACGGATCTTTTAATTTTATTCATTTAAACTATTCCATGCCAATGTATATGGCAGACAGTAATCGAAATATTGTAACCCTTGGCAGTTTTATCCTAACTAGCATCTTTCTATTTCCAAACCCTGTGACAAATATAAATGCGTCTGTATGTCCACCACTGTCCTTACAAGCCTCACAGCGCCCATCGCTTACTGATTTAAAATGGCAGTCGCCTGATTTTCAACACTGCCGAAAATTGATATTCAACAAGGAATATGAGATGTATACGTGCACATGTTATTTTCCTCGCCTCTCGTTTGCGGTCAATAGCACGTTAGTATTGGGACTGTACATACGTCTTGGTTGTGGTCAATTTCGCTAAATGATTCAGCTACAATATCAATTCTGACATAATTTAGACCTACACAAGATTGTGAGTAGAATGTTTTATATAAGGTCACTCATCAACAGGGTCGCGGCAGATCAGTTTAATTCACAAAGATTTTCGCTCAGAAATAATTTTTAAAATCTTCGCGTCTAGATACATAGCAAAGAATATAAACATGACTTATCCATCGGTCGTGCTATTTATTCAATCATTTCTTATGAATAATTTTATTGTTGGCATTGGTTTCATTAAATTCTTTAAGATGAACACGTAAAAGTGTATCAACCTCTGTGAAATTGTTCAGTGGAACAAGCTGGATTCGAATTTGATACACGCAGGTTGTCAATCCCTGTCGCTATCCACTTAACCACTGTCACTCATCGATCATGCTATGGTTGTTGTCAAGTAATAATCAAAGTATCGGAAGATATAACAAGAATACTTCGAATAAGCGTAATAATTAACTATTAGCTTCCGACAGATTTAAAAGTTGTATAATAATAGAAATAAATTAGTATCTAAATAGAAAGTATGATATAGTTTAGCCATATATTGTGCTGTGATTGCTATCCTTAAATATGTTTTTTAAATGAAAGAAACGTTGTTCTAATTTAAAATAAAAAATAGACGTAGCCGCGGCCAGTTTCTTAATTAATAGTCGATTGGTGAAATGTATGTTAAACAAGGAAGTAAAATCTAGGAGAATGGTTTAATGATAACTAAACATATAGTACATTACTTTTAAATGATAAAGTAATGTCAATGGAACAGATACTAAACAGCCTCTTATGAATTAAACATTGAAATATACTACAATAGTACTTGAATGAAAGTAATAGCATTGTCTTCATTTCAGACAGACACACATAATAATACTAAATACAGAGTACAGGGAGATAGATACAGAATATTCATTATTTTAGTACATATATTTGTTTTACAATCCAGTTTTACTTCCTGATGCTATGGATCCTGCTCAACCCACACATTTTATGTCACCAATTATTTGGGGGTAACCCATTATGAGTGGGTCACCAGTTATCTGTGGGTCACAACTTATCTGTGGGTCATCAATAATTTGTTGGACACCACTTATTTGTAGGTCACCAATTATTCGTGGTTCGATACTTATTTGTGGGTCACACCTTATATGTTAGTTACCACATTATTGTGGTTCACCACTTATTTGTTGGTCACCACTTATTTGTGAGTCACCACTTATTTGTTGGTCACCACATATTCGTGATTCACCGCTTATTTTGGGTCACCTCATATTTGTGAGTCACTACTTATTTGTAGGTCACCACTTATTTGTGAGTCACCACTTATTTGTTGGTCACCACTTATTTGTGATTCACCGCTTATTTTGGGTCACCTCATATTTGTGGGTCACTACTTATTTGTAGGTCACCACTTATTTGTGAGTCACCACTTATTTGTTGGTCACCACTTATTTGTGATTCACCGCTTATTTTGGGTCACCTCATATTTGTGGGTCACTACTTATTTGTAGGTCACCACTTATTTGTGAGTTACCACTTATTTGTGAGTCACCACTTATTTGTTGGTCACCACTTATTTGTGATTCACCACATATTTGTGATTCACCACTTATTTTGGGTCACCACTTATTTGTGGGTCATGAATTATTTGTGGGTTACCACTTATTTGTAGGTCACCATTTATTTTTCGTTCACCACTTATTTGTTGTTCACCACTTATTTGTGGGGAACTACTTATTTATAGATCACCAATTATTTTTTTTGTCAGTAATTATTTTTGGGTCACCACTAATTATTTGTGGGTCACCAATTATTTGTAGGTCACTAATTATTTGTAGATCATACACTTATTAGTGGTTCACCATTATTTGTGGATTTCTCATATAGTTTTCCTTCATGTAAATATCATTTACTTAATGCTTTATTTCAGTAAAACATAATCGAAGTAATACGAATACATTTTAGTAATAGAACAAATACTCGCTGCTGACAATACACACACAGTTCAAACCCGTCATAATGCTCTATAATTGTTATAGTGTCAATTCTACTTATATTCCTCCCACCAACATGTGATATAAGACTCTCTTAAATAGAATATTCTTTCAAATGTATGTTTGAAATTAGTTAATTTGTTTTAATTAAATAAACAATCAGGATTTTACAATTTTACGAAACTTTGAATATCTTGAAGAAGAATTGAAAAATGAGTTTTGTATAAGTAATGGCCCCACCTGTAAAAGCGTCATCTAAATTCAACAGTTGAAATGATACAGTCGTTTGAAGGGTAGAGTTAAAATAAGAAATTACAAAATGTAACGCACTAATTCATATTATTTTCATAGACAAAACAAGAACATACGAAATAGTACTTAAATACCAGTCTACAAAGTGGTTTTCGATTTTCAAACCAGGTTATGAAATATTGCAGTGATTGACTAAGGCACAGATATATAAAACAAAGAGAGAATGATGAGGCGTGTTTTTTGCTATGGTTAAGTATTTTAATTTCATTATTACTTATCAATGTTAACTGTAAAATAATTGGACATATTTTAACGTGACAATACTAATATTTGTTTAATTAAAAAGATAATGTTACAATTTGAATTTTTATAACTTGTATTCTCATCATGATTATTAATTTCACAAATAGTAAACCGCTGTAATCTACCACTTGAATACGATCGTTCAATGATTGTTATCAAGTAATAATGATAAAACAACATCGAGAGATATTAAAATAATACTTCGAATAAACGTAATAGTATACTCTTGGCTTAAGACAGAGACCAGACCAGAGCTCAATTAGCAATGAAAGTAAAATAGTCCATAATATAAATAATAATAATATAGTTTGGGCCCAAGTTCGTGCTACGATGCCCATCAATAATTTTTATGTAATTGGGGAAACATTGCTCTGATTGAAAATAAAACCAGACGTAGCCGTGGCCCGTCTTCTTGCCGATGTTAACAATGTCTGTTGCTATCGCTATCCTCAACAAAACAAGAAGTAATGTCTGGGAGGATGGTTCAATTACAACACCGAACATATAATAGATTACTCCAAAAATATAAGGTAAGTATAATGGAATATATATATTGAACTGCTTCTAATTAATTACACATTCAAAAATATTACACTGATTATTGAATAAAATAATAGTATAGTTTTAGCTTAAGACAGATACACAATCTACATTTGTAATAGAAGTACACTTGTACATATACAGAATAATAGTATAATATTGGCTGCCGAAAAGTTGATACAAAATGTCCGTAAGAAATTAAAAAATAGTACATATATCCGTTTAACATTCCAGTTTTACTTAATTGAGGCATGAATCTTGTTCACTTAGGACTTTCTATGGTGGAATCTTTTCGAAATTGCTAAGAACCAACGCGGAATTACATTGTTTATCTTGTTCTGGTCGCCTCTAATCATATTTTTAATCTGGCCACTCGCTCATTACTAGATGTATGATACGTGTAACTATTAGAATACTAAACGGTATTACATTTGTACTTTTATTTGTCAGTTGCTGAATTAATTGAGAGCTTTTCTGTAACAAAACAGAATACAAATAATTGTGGGCTCAGGAGGAAATATTAATCTAAATTCCCTTTCCCTTGAATTTAGAACCGCGATTGCGGCTTAAATGACAAAGGGTATACATCACGTTGAAATAGTCGACATCTCGAGCGGTAACCAAGTAAAAACCATCGAACGTTTTTTTTCCATGCAAATACTCATTAATATTATGTTTATACTGTGAAAACCAAGATCTCGTTTTGTATTTTCCAAAGATCGATGCATGTTGAAGCGACAAAATGGATGTCTTTTCAGCTCGGTTCCAATGTTTTTTCTTTGAAATTTTTTCATATCCAAATAAAAGCGCATAAGGAAAACGTTCTCAATTAAAAATTACAGTAATCGTTACAAATGTTAAAGCATAATCGTTAGGAATGAAGTCATTTAATTGATGAGACGACATGCGATTCAAGAGAAAAATAAAGGCGTAGATTACATTTTTTTTTACTAGTGAGTAATTATAAAATAGCATTATTTCATCATTTATTTGAATAGGATAATTCCAATACGATTTTTGAATAGTAAGTGATATTAATCTTGCAGAAGTGTCACGATACGTTTCCCTTAACAAATGCTCCTGAACTATAAAGCAATTTTATGAAAGTAAACCAGCCCTGACGAAGCGTTTTTTTTTAAATAACAAGGGTTAATACTCTATAATTTATCCAGATTAGATTTATTATATATTCAAGTTTATTCTTTTTTTACATTATATTTTCTCTGTAACATTTGACTATGAATTACATGTATAATTTTTCTTAAGAATATCTATCATATATAGGTTCTCTTAGAAAAATGGTTGATGAATAAATTCAGAAGTTACGCAATCCATTTTTATAGTCTAGTTTATATAACTTGGCTTAAATTTAAAATATGGATCGCTTAACTTAAGAATGTATTTATCGAATATTAAAAATAACAATTATCTCCATATCGTCTTTATTTTGTTTCGTTTTTTTTTAAATCTGCTTTTTTTGAAAAACCTCAAATATTTGTTCGTTTTCGCTTTATTTTTTTTGTTATTATAGTCCATTGACTTACTTATATGTTATTAATATCCATTGACTTACTTATATGAAATAGTTATTCTTGTATAACTTCATAATTCAATGTAAAAGCATAAACACATGATAATAATATCAGCTGTTATTGCGTTTAAATGTGAGCGCAATATCAACTAAGACAGGGTTGGATCGGAATAGGGTGTAATCGAACGAGTAAAGATACATAGATATTAAGTGAAAATGAGGAGTACAAGTAAAGCTGCACTGTTTTCAGAATAATTTTGCGGTGAATATTTTTGCGCGTACTATTGGGTAAGTAAGCTGTTTATATTAAATGTTAAATTATCGAGAGACGATACCTGAGGACAACATTCCGTGCCGTATGTTAAGCACTTGGTATGGCAAATAGCGTCGACAAACCCGCGATGTAAAACCTTGCAACTATGGCAAAACCCCTGATGACTGTCACCAATAAGGTGTCGGAAACAATGGTGAGGGTTCATCTTCTAGAGGTGATCTTAAACCCTGATTGTGACAATGATGATATATATATATATATATATATATATATATATATATATATATATATGTATATATATATATATATATATATATATGTATATATATATATATATATATATATATGTATATATATATATATATATATATATCGTAAATTCTAGCGTAAATTCTTGGAAGCAAAATAATATATTAACTGTAAAACGTTAATTGACATACAAGTAAAGTGATTTCCCACCAAAATGCTTTTGTTGTTGTTTTTTTCCATATAGTTTTTATCGTTGAAAAACTTCCGAGACGATATATATATATATATATATATATATATATATATAGAGAGAGAGAGAGAGAGATAGATATGTGTGTGTATATATATATATATATATATAGAGAGAGAGAGAGAGAGAGATAGATAGATAGATAGATAGATAGATAGATAGATAGATAGATATATTAATGTTGCATAAAAGTTTAATTATACGATGTAATTAATGTTTAAGTCCTCAGATGCTCTTTATCGCCACTAAATCCTTATAAAATAGAAACAAATCTATCAAAAATAGAAGATCAGATGCCAAAGTTAACAACACCATTGTTATAAGTAGCAGTTACAAGTAACATCGGTTTTCTCAAAACTTGTATATGTGGGGGGGGATACCTGTTAAGTATGTTATCTTTAACCCAACACCGACTGCCGAATTAAAGAAAAACTTGCCCCTTATATTATTCTAAAATACTTTCACATTAAGGAATTATATGCGCTAGTTATATTTATGCATGAACAGAATACATATTTCTACATAAATGCCATTTATAAACAAGCACATACATTTATCACAACTTAGTATTCCCACATACATATGCACGTTAAACATGAGATAGGTTACGACTACGACTCAAATACACACATATGCAAGTGTAAAGTGAATATCAAATACAAACTCATACGAGTGTACAGCCATACACACATATTAGCACTGATAATAATACTCGCATACAATTATATCTAAGCTAGCCGATATAATATAACAAAATTACAAGCAGTCCTTAAAAGTCAGACAAAACTTTTATTTTCTTAAATTGTGTTCCTCACGCATGCTTAATTCACCGACTTTGTATGCCTGCATTAATTGTAACTAACATTTATTAATATTAAACGCATTTAATTAGAAATGTCAACAAGTGTCTATCAAGCTTATTGAATACTTGTTAAGATCCACATTTTAAATAATTATAACATTATACATCATGATGAAGCACACACATAATAATTCCGTAAAAATAATACATATATACACACAACCACACCATAATTATAAAACTATACATACAAACTAAAATCAATACAAGACAAGCTACATAACGGAATAGTAAAGTATTTAATATTCTAGCATTTCTACAGAAAGAAATTAATTCACCCTTTACCGGTATATATTTTAATGGAAGTGAAACGGAATTTATCAAATTAACCATTATATTATATTGATTCATCACAATTTACCATACGCTTTGTATTTTATCATCTATTTATTTTAATATTACATATTATCTTGTTTAACTAGCTTACTATATAATGAGCCCACATAACTATTTTCTGCAGTTTACACATGTAAAATTAACAATAAACTAAATTGGCTTATACTTTATTTAATATAGATTGCATTTAGCAAAGTAAGTTATAATAATGTCCGTTACATACTTAACTGGTGAATTTTAAATTGTAATGTTAAATAAACATGCATGTTAATTAAGGTGTCTTTATCAAATGTTATGTACAATTCTCTTGGTTGTCACTAAATGTTGCCAGAATAAATTGTTTTAAATGTTTACAATTAATTTTTATTTCATCAGTTTCATTCAACAGGTTATCTTTTGCAGGGAACGTTATAATGGCAAATTATTTATTAAAACAAAGAATACATGTACGGTTGTGCTTACGCGTTATCTATTTCAGTAAAACAATCCTATTTTTCTATCTGAGACCATATGTATTTCGATAATGATGTGTCATCTCTCTTTGGCACGTTATTGAAATATATGTTATGTTTTTTGTACCTAGCTTTAAAATAGGTACTTATCACAGCTGTATACATTTTGGTAGACTTGGGTTATCTATGTACACATTTTCTAAATATACTATACTTTTGAGCAAACTTTTTTCTTGCAGCGTACAATCAATATCCTCATGTTTAAGTTGATATATTCTGCCACTAATATGTACTTTATCGGTTATTGCTTCACTGTCTTAGTAGATTAAATCGATATATTTTTCTGTTTATCACATTATTGTAGTCTTCATTAGGTTTTCCTTCACTAGTTAGCAATATTTATTCCTGTCGATCTATAAACAATTCCTAGTTTTATCCGCTTTGATAAATAGCTTGTCTGAACATCAAATGTTTTTTTTTACTGTTTCCTTAAGTGTTCTATACACTATGTAGTCTTTCTGTCGAATTCTTAGATTGTTTACTATGTTTAATATGTTGTGTTAAAAACACTTCCTTAGTTCAACACTAGAAAACTATAAAACCGTCGTACTTGTCACGAATGAAATGCGCAGCGTTTTATGTCATTGTTTTGATTAGTTCTTCAGTATTTCGGACCAATTTTATAGTATAATCCTCTTTGCCTGAGTTAAATGTATTCTTAAACGAAATGCCGAAATTAACTTTCTCCATGTGTATGATGAGAAAAACTATCCAGTATAACAGTGCTTGGCTTATTCTGTGTAATATTAATTATATAAGAAACAAAAGGAAATCAGAAATAAATTCGTTTGACAGTCTTTTTTACTTACAATTTTGTCATTGATTTTCTTAAACAATGAAAAAGAAAACGTGGCGTAGGTAACGGGAAGGATGGAAGAACGAGGGAAATTGGACTCAGCTGCTCTGCCCCTTTCATTTTCATTTTAATTCAGTTAGTTCTAGGAAATTCAGAGGCTTCCCTCCGGAACTAACACTTACTGTTATCACGATTTTAATTTATATCCAAGAGCTCTTTTAATGGTATACGTTGTTCCGTTTATGGCTTCTATTTGTTTTTGATACAGTTCGGTCTTCCAGAGATTGTTTCTATGTATTTTAGTTTAGTTTCCATCAAGCCATTTACTTCTACCACAACCTGTATACTATTTATTTTTATAAGGGACGATGTTGTTTTTAAATCATAATTTCTAACTGTAATGGACTGAGACAATCCCCTTAAGATAGACGACGAAAACAAGCCTATGCCGTGCATGAAATTTGCATAGCGTCCACTTGAATTGATACATCGAAATGATATGAGAAGGAATAAAAAAAAAGCGGTAAAAACGACAGTTGATCTTTTCGCGATTTCCTTGATTTCTTGTTTTGTTTTGTGCGTTGCTATATTACAAGCTATATCGGCGTCATGATAGGATATAAGTTTCATCTAATGCTTATACCGTAGTTTCGTTTTTTTTACGTGTTCCGCGGATTCAACTCCCTTAGATAAAAAAAACTTCAATCATGGAACTTCCACGGCACGTTCTGCGAATGTTTTACAAAAGGGAGACCATATATTAGATCTAATGCTAACACCTTTGATGGAAATAACTATAGAGTATAGAAAGACTGAAACCGTCTCTTTTATAAGAAAGGAGCTGTAGAAAATAAAAGCGAAGTCTATGTTGTACTCTGAGATGCATTACTTCATATTTTGTAACTAAGGTCATTAGAAGGTTACTTACATACAATATTAAACAAAGTACTCTAGACATTTGAAGACACACAGCACACCAGCTACTTCTTTTATCTGTCTGCAGATATTATTAATAAAGCAGTTCTAGCCGACGAGAATATAAGAAGCACACGATAAATCCGCAAAAGAAAGGGCACCACTATTTTTGACGGCTTAAATTGAAGTTTATAGCATTTGAACTAGAAAACACATGATGTCACATTCTGTTTTCTAATCTTATTTCAGTTAGTTTTGTTGTTAAGTTCCACATCTAGGGTTTAAAACTGGATCCATTATGATTTCACAGCTGTCTTAAGCTATTTCTGTTGCATGCTTGTTTAGCCATTTTATCTGTTAGGCAGATTATCCGAAATGGTGACCCAGTTCCTTGGCAGAGGTTATTTTATTAAGCACTTCTCACAATATTAGTTCTATGTTGATGGCTCATCTCACAATATTGGCTCTATGTTAATAGCACATCTCTGAGATATCAATACTGCTTTTCTACGCCGATGCAGCCTTGATGGACTCTAGTTCCTATAAAAAGAGTGTTACAATTTTTCTAGTTGTTGTTTATAGCGTGTTGATGTATTCTTGTAACCAATCTACACTGCCAACCCTGTATGTTATCACTGGCATGGTAGGTTTATCAATAACAGTTAGCTGTTTGCATTTATAAGCTATGTTTTACACATTTTTCTTACACAGCGTATATATTCTCTGGTCGTTCTCTTCTTGCTTTCGCGTGTTGAATTGAATAGTTTTCTTTTTATTATCCCAAGGTATTATTCATGTCATTCTAATCTTTAATTTCACTCTATAGAATCGGGTTCATCCACTGGTCTCACTTACATTGCGGTTAGTAAAAATATTTTTTAATTTGGTGTATGAGATATTTTTCAGTGACATTAATGTAAGTGTTATATGTTCTATCATGAATAAAAAACAAATACATAAGCAAAGGAACAAAACGGAGGCGGTATATTTTAAAATAACATTTATTTACACAGACCCCAAAAGAGTGTGATCTAACTAAAATTATTCGCGTAAATATATGTTCATAGGTTCAAACATCTATGTAAAGTCTGTCTGCAGGTGTTGGTGAAGAAGTTAAAAAAACCTTTGTCCTACATAATTTCGGTTTTGGTTCGTGCGTTACGCGCACATTTTTCGTGCGTTACGCGCACATTTTTCGTGCGTTACGCGCACATTTTTCATGCGACGCAAAGGATGAGAAACAAGGAAAATCTATTTGCACTTTTGATCTTATAATCTCTATCCCAGGATTTCCTAACGTGGCAAAATAGAGCTAATAAGGTCTTAGCGCCCTCTTATGTATTTATGTGTAAAAAGGGTAGGTAATACTACAAGATAAACTAAATTTACTTTACCTGACGAGAGTTTTACTGTTTCAGCGAAAATTTCTTAATATGATTAGTTTCGCCCCAATCAAAAGTGAAAACATTTTTCAATTGACGTTGTATTCGTATCTTCATAAAAGCTATATTATACTCGAGATATTCGCATTTTTTGTGATGATCCGACCGATAGTTTATTTTCGTTGTAATATCGCACTATTACCTTATAAAGGAACGTGTTAAAATACTACGTGGTTTACTGAGATTGTCACAATGAAAACAAACAAATTAACGTAAAGGTACGAGGAATAGAATGCTTAAAAAAGAAAACAGGGATTCAAAATTTCACAAAAGAAAATAAGAAAATAAAGAAGAGAATTATAAGAAGTAAACAAAACATAAATTAATAAAAAAATCAATGAAAGAGAATAAAAAGGGGGAAAATGTTGAGAAAAAATATAGAAATACAAATTAAGAAAACAAACGTGAACAAAAAACAGAAATAAACAAACACATAGAAGAATAATGGAAAAAGAAGAAAAAATGGAGGAAAGCAAAAACATATTAAATGAAGAATGCACGTTCCTCTGATATTAGTCCATATTCGCTAGGTCTGCCTTTAGCTGATGAACACATTCAATGAATACTGGAAAAGGTATGTATAACGTTCGTCTCTGAAACAAAAAAAAACATCGTTTTCCATGTAAAAAAGGGAACATATTGAAATATAGAAGCTGTTTATTATATTCCGTACGCATTAGTCCTCTTCTTTGCCGACGGTTATCGGCAACCACCGATGATACTGTATCAGATAATTATCCATCTTTTAACAAGTACTTCCGGGGGAAAAGCCGAGTTTTATTGAATGTGCAGTCCATTATCTCTACTTGCGGACCGGCCATGGAGAAACAATATAATTTTCTCCAAATGCAATCGAACGTGATATTTAAATACGTCCTAAATAACTTCGCTAAGACGGTCGGTCATTTGCCACGCTTCCGTTCGGAAATACATGTCTACCTCAAAATCCCACATTAAATATAAAGATACGTTGCATTGACCATTTAGCTAAGTGAGAATTGTAGTATATCTTCTGTTACTGCATTTTATTGTCTGTACTCGGTTAGTGAAGAGCAAATTCTTCTAGACTGGCAAACTTTTATTCATGCCCTAATCCAGAGTGTATTTTTTGTGAAGCCGGAATGACCGCACATTGAACACATACCTTGTATCTAATTCTGCAATCGAAAATAGGGAGTTACAATAACACAGAATGTTGAAATAGCATTTACGTCGGTCTGTCACGCGTAAGTTTTTATTAGAATCATCGTTAGTGTGTGAAGCATAATAAAATAGAACTTTTCAATAGATCTATACATCTTTACATGAGAATCTGGTTGTCTGCTGGTCGGTCCGTCGTTCTGTCACACTTAAGTTTTAGATAAAATTAAAATAATAAAATATAGGTATTAAATGGACACACTTAAGAATACCTTTACATTTTTTTTTCAAACCGTAAATCGAGACTGGCTACAGTGAAACCGACATACACTATTAGGCACCTTTATTTGTAGTATAGGAAGTAACGGTGGCAAAGTTGTTAACTACAATGACTAGAAGTTCGAGTCCTGTTCGTTCAACAGAAACACTTTCCCTTAGGGTGTTGCCAACCTTCAGGTGGTCACTCCTGTAGTACCCTATTTTTTTCTAGAAAGAATTGTATCTGGAAAGATATCGGGTAAATCAATGAAATCAATAAAACTATCTGATACATACGAAACGAATGATTGCTAATAGTATTTCATATGATTATACCTTTTCCTGACACAGAAAATAAAACACCTCAAAAATATTTATTAACGAATTAAAAATACATTGTTTAACCAAAAAGTATTTCAAAAAAAGGTATTACATTATTTTACAATCATCTGCTCCCAACGCACCAAAATTGATAAATTCTAAGTAACATTGGAGTGTCTACGATTACATCCGCATGCAAAGACTGATTGAAAAAAAACATGAAATTTTCACTGGGGGCTAATCATAAAGTAGAAAAGAAGTCAGCATAGGCAACAAACTTAACTCACACACTGAGTCGAACAGACCTGCCAAAATAGAGTGATATTCTAAACTGTCTACTGTTGGTGTTGTTATTATTTTGTCAAACTCAAACATCATCAACATTTTTTTCCTCACCTACGCAAGACATTTTAAGCTCATCACATATTTTCTTTTTCTTTTTCAAAATAGAATTATATAACACCGACTCATACACTCATACTTTTACATAGACGCACACTAGCAATTATCACTGTTGAAAGTAACTACTTGTTGTGGTGGCAACCACTCATTTGCATATACGAATAACGTTACACTATAAATGGCAAGCCTAGGTTGGCCTTAGTGTGTGTTACCTAAATGCCACCGGAAGTGACGCCGAAGAGCGTACATGTACTCCCACCAAGACTCTCTGACTCGACACCTTCATTTGTACATACTGTAACTATACCTTTTCTTTAATACACCTATTATTGCATTCTCCTTGTTGTTTGCGTCTTCATTGTATTCCTCACTAATTATTGTTCAACCTTGCAACCACAACACTACTCATTTAAACAGTGAAATTTACATTTTATTAAAATATTTAAAGAGCCATTTTCATTAAAAAAAACTTAAAGCGACTTTTATTCAGTAACTGTACAACCGTTTCATGTGCTGATAATAATTGATAAGTTGCTTATTGTTTATATAACTTTTTTTGATCACTGCTTTTGTACGCTCTATCGTTATTGCGTTGGATTCTGAAATGTTTCGTATTTCTTAGGTTTTTAACAAGAATTAAATTTGTTAGTACCCACTACAATTTATACAAGCGGTTAATCAAATAATATAATGCAAATTATTTGCTTCAATTACACGCACGCAGACTAAGATATTCTGAAATATTCTATTTCATATGAACTAGAATTATGGGTGCTACGGTCTCAAATTCTAGTATATATTAAATATTAAAATATTATTAACGCGACTATGTCCTTAAAGCAACATGTTTTTGACTATTAAAGTAATTATCCCCTGTATTAATAATGTTGACCTTTTTATTTATTTTTTATTATCGCTGATGTTTGAATTCATGATTTAAAACATGAGATAAATCATGTATCTATGCTTCGCGCCAACGTTACAATTAATTTGTAAATGTAATGTTTTAATCCGAAGTACAAATGTCGCATGTGGTAGACAGTCAGACTGAAGATCCCAAAGTGTTGGTTTCAACTTCCGGTCATGGCATCCGATTTAATAAACTATTAATTCAATATTTTTTAAATGTTTTTAAAATTTTGATATTTTGAAATAATACATATCCCGCAATGTATGTATGAGTTTAAATAATTATGACTGACAGACTGGCAGACGGACTAAATCTGTACTTATATTAGATGAGTTCTAATCTAGAAGGTTAGAAAATCGCAAACGTGCCAGATTGCTTTGTATGATTATTTTATTTATTATATGAGACACTTTTCAACGTAATAAGTATTTATTTCGGACAACGATACTTTTATTTATTAACATGCACTTTCTACGTTGATTTGTTTACCATCGTGTCAATTTATTAAAGGTTTATTTATCGTTGAAACCATACTTATATGTACTATTTATTTATTCTGAACGTTAAGTTATATTTTTCATTTGTCTTACTTTGGAATTTGATAGAATTGTACTATTATTATATTTCGGGATGATTAGCGCCATGGATGAATAAATGCAAGTGTTCTGGAGATTGAATACAAACAATGGAATTATGAATTACTTAAGACATCTAACCGCTCATGGCTGACGGAACGAGAAAAAGTTACAGTTGTGGATGACATAAAAGGGTTCCTTATAGATTACCGATTCCGACAAGACTTACCTGAATAATGTTGATTACATCCACAAAAATGATGTGAGAATAGGAAACAAGATGAGAACAATAGTCCGAATAATCCAAATGATGCAAGTTTTTTCTTTTGTCTTTCGTTTTGTCACGCTCATTTTATACTTGAATTTTTATCAAAACGCTATAATTTAATTGCCGTATCTGATTATAGATGTGTCCAATATTTGTATGATACACCTCTATACACTTTAGCTTATCACATATACATTTCGAATCGTATGTTCCCTTATCTGATACGGTCGATTTAAATAGCATTTTCCTCGGTCTGCCACGTTTCATATATTATATTTCGCTACATCAAGGCGTCTCTATAAGAGTATATGTATATACATCGGTCGGCCTTTAATTATGTCAATTTTAATTCAGAGATAGTATCTACATTATAAAACGCGCATATCGAACGGACGCATCTAAAGGGCTCTTTCTATACTAAGAAAACATTACCCTGCAACAAATATGCGCTAAAGCGAGGCAAACGCCCTTCAAATGTTTCATAAAACAGCTCTATTAAAAGAGGCTGTTCCTACACATTTTACGTGTTTAAGTCATTAAAATTCAAAGAGATTGTAGCATTGTTTCCGTTGGCGTTGGTTTTTTGTCACACAAGGCACACAAATGCATACCTTTATTACTATCTTTCTTTTAAATGTTTTCTTTGATGTATTAATAAGAGAAACAGATTACGCGCTTCTCATTGTCAACTCCTTCTTTCTTTATTAGA
Organism: Sepiola atlantica; assembly: GCA_963556195.1. Taxonomy (NCBI): domain Eukaryota; kingdom Metazoa; phylum Mollusca; class Cephalopoda; order Sepiida; family Sepiolidae; genus Sepiola; species Sepiola atlantica. Next base: position 190,414,865 of record OY744519.1, on the reverse strand, counting down.
TAGATTGTACTCAATTTTCTACGAAGTTCGGTGGATCGCTCTGTACATTTATACGTGGACCTTAATGCTTGTCCATTTCACTGTAGTTTTAATTTCTTCTGTGTCTATCTGTCAATTAATGTATACTTACTCGTCTTGTTTATGGAACAATTTACGTGAATAAGCATTCTAAACTCTTCCTTGTTTTCAACGAATTATATTTGCTGATCAAAACTTTTCATACACTTATTTATTTAACAAGTGCTGCTAATCTATTTTTTTTCTTCTTTTCATTCATTTGCTGGGGACGGGGCATTCTTCCAAATGCCATACGATCACCCGCTATTTACAGACTCCAACCGAGAGCTCTGTTCAGGATTCTGGCTGTTCCCTTGAGTGCAGTTTAGATTGACTTTTAAAGTGTATTTGTAAGCCACATTCTAATAAACTATTCTGCCAGTGTGAAGTATACTGACGCCATAAAATATCCGAACATTGGATATCTTTTAATTAAAAGATATGCCTTTGTACAGTTTCCACACTTTCATCACTAAAATTATGACTAAATGATGTTCCTTGTTCCAACGTGTTATACATTGATAGCATAGTCATTATGAGTGAATACTAAAATTTAAACTGTAATAATTAGCTGAATACTGCTTAGCCACAATAAAGCGGATTATATATATATATATATATATATATATATATATATATATATATATAGAGAGAGAGAGAGAGAGAGAGAGAGAGAGAGAGAGAATGGAATTTATTGTAAACCATTTGCAAAACTGAGTCCGTACCAAATTGCATTGCGCAGTTACTTTTGTTATGCAATAAAATTTCAAACTGAACTAAAGTAATTTTTACTTTATTATAGATGATATAAGACCAAATATTTGTTTTAATCAGCTCCCATTCACCCTATTTAATAATAATTCAATCGATAACTGAACGGATACCATTGATTCTAGTAATTCTTGCATTGATAAAAACTACACAGGCAACTATATTGGTATCCGATTGTGACAATTACACCGTATGAATACTAAACATTTATGTGTAA
>OY744519.1:190381320-190408820 GCA_963556195.1 Sepiola atlantica | reverse complement strand
TCCTTCTTTATCTCCATCCGTGCACTTAGTCTATTGTTGCTATAGGAACCTGTAATCGCCCACTCAACAGGAAGGGAGCAATACGGCGTAAGGCAATACGGACAAACAAACTCTATCTTTCCTTTTTCTTTTTGTGCACTATGGTTCATTAACTTGATGAATATGCATAAAGACGGTTTGATAATACATTACGTTGATAGCGCGCTGGCCACGTGACCTGCCATATTATACACGCCTTTTTAGGCCGAGAACAATGAATTGAAAGCGGATAACTTACAGTGACAAAGACACGCGATCATCCTAAACGGAGTTCAACCAGGAAATATTAACGTTGATACGTACAATGAAACCTGATGAGATTCCGTTCTTTTGTGAACCTTTCCCTCGAAACATGAATGTATTCTCGTGACGGAAAAGAGGTGCACATATAAAACAACACCGGATATTCTTACTAAACATCTGTACAGTCTGCACTATTCATATTTCAAAACTAGTATCCTGTCATGCCGACAGACGAACCGATGGACATATGCTCTTATAATGATGTGTAAATGAGGAAATAGGTTTAAGATGTGTCAATTTAATTTGAACATTTTGTCATAGTATTGTTCATCATCCAACTGAAAATTTCATTAACATTTATCCTCAAGTGGCTGTTGGCCTTGGAAAATGGTGATCCCTTACTATAAAAAAGTTATTTTGATTAATTCTCTGCGTAATTTTGGTTATTCAGCTGTAACCTCTTTAAGTCTATCTCTTCGAACTCGGTTATCTTTCTGTCTAACTCGAGTATCTGGACGGGATTTTGAACGAACGCCTTTATTTAATCCACGAGGATAGCATGCTCTTGTTCTGTCAACATTGACAGGGAGAAGTCTTCAGTAATTCGCAATTCTTCGTATCGCCTGCACTGAGGATCAAACTTTCAACCTTCAGATGACTATCACATCGAACTGAATTTAACTTAGCACTATATCCACTGCGCCATGAGTCCTTGCGTTGTGATGATAACGCTCAAGATGAGAAATGTAGTCTGAATAACAAAAATTATGTAAATCATAAATCCTCATCTCAAAAATTCAGAATTCTTGATTCATATAATTCTCAATTTCTGAATAGCCGTGGTTCGTTTATTTAAACCCAACTGTCGTGTTTCCCTGAAACAAAAACGGACATCGGCATATATTCCTTACATTTAAATAAGCAGATATAGTTAACGGTAGAAAATTGAGGTATGCCACATTAGTTAGGATCGGATTCTGTTCGTTGCCGCGCTCTGCAGCCTGCTTACAAGACATATGACCTAGTGGATGAGAGCGTCTCTCTAAGTTATTGAAGTCACCTGGTGATTGGGAGTTCAATTTCTTGTTTGATTGATCAAGATGTAAACATATTAAGAAATATATCTTACATCAAGGCAGTAGGAGGAGGATACTTTCAGTCGACTTCCATCATTTGATTTAGTTCAGTCCGAAATCCTGAAAAGGTCAACAATAATAACGTACATTACTTTTCCGCCAGATAATAGTGTCCTCGTTGTGGTTGCTCCGATCACATCAGCCACAGTGAAGCTTCCACCCGTCTCCCCCTTTTCTGATATCTGTAATACCAGGTATGAACAAATGCTAGTAAAATGAAAAAAAAAAACAGAATCTAATTGTGACAAAGACACCTTCTTTTATTCAGTAGATGAAACACTTAGATTTATTCATAGTTTTGTTGCTTTATCATTCACCCCAAACAAAGCAAATTGCCACTTAAGCATCGTAATAAGCTAGTGTGATCGAAAAAAAAATCAGAGCTTACTTGCTAACAAGTGCGGCTCACCTTCGGAAACTCTTGTAGAAAAGCCGGGAAAACTATCCTCAATTTACCTCTAGTGTCTTTGAAGAAACTCATAGCGATCGAAAAGGATAATTTGAATGATTCAAAAGTTTACGTAGTTTTTTGTATATATTTTTAGTTACTTAGTTATTAATGTGGCTCCAAAAACGTGTTTAAGTATTATTATTATTAACACCATTGTAGTGCTTTAATTTTTCATTAAAATACAACTTTATTTTTAATAAGAAAACAGTTCGACTCAGGATGGATTAAAGTATTTTCACGTACAAAAAAATTTAGCCCAATAATGTGTTACAAAGAATAAAATAAAAATGTCATTCTATTCAACTTTATCGCTGAAATCATTATTAAATATTGATGCAAAATTGATTTCACAATTTTTAACCTGAAAATGTCTAAAATTAAAAGCTTAAGCTTAAAATGTATAGAATCCTGTTTAATTGATATATAATTCATATGTGTTACATTTAATATGACCCCGATATATTTTAAGTATCAATGAGAGTGTATGTCTCAAACTTTGCCCCCAAAAGCTCTAAAATAATAAGACACACTAATTTTTGGAATATTTCTAAGTTTATGTTTAAGGTTTATTATTATAATTTCTTAGAAATATAAGGTAAGCTAATTTTCACGAAGGACTTCCACCACTTTTTACTTCCATTGCATGAAAGAAACTAAAATCAATCTTACCCATTTTTAGATAACGCAGATATAATGATTGAGTAATTAGTTTAGGAGTAAATCCTATACATTCAATCATATAAATATATATTCATATACATATACACCCATACATACGTAAATACAGATTGGTATACACGTATAGCTATTTATACAATTATTTAAACATGCACACAGGTTTATGCATATATAAAGTTTGAATTTCTTACTGAAGAGTTTGAATTACCTACTCTACGCAATCCTCGAGTGTCTCTGGTGTCTCCTTACAATGGCTCTTCAGGAAAACCTGGCATGGGGATATTTCCCCCTACGAGTAAACCCTCACCAAAAATTCAAAATAACATAGTCTTTGCAGCACAAATAAAATCCCCTCAGCACGCCTATACACTTGTTCATACGAGGAATAGTGAACTTTCTCCTAGTGATGTTACCTCAAGTAAAAACACTTAGCTGGATACAGCCCTAGACTAGATGATTCTTTGTATTGAAGACCAAGACACCCTAATAAATATATACTATTACATTGTGGGCTGGTCAATTGGTGAGAGTAAAAATAACGTTCTTAACTTATTAACTAACTGAACGTTTGAGAAATAAAGAACTTTACTAGAATATTCAAATATCTATGTATCTCATATAAGGAATGAGTGTTATATACAGGAAAGTGTCACTTGATTACTGAGAACTTCGACTGAAGTAAAATAAGATCAAAAGAGAGATATACCTATAACATTTACAAAAATAATGGATAGGCATGACGACATCCAGAGAAAGATAAGAATATAAATACATCACACAACATAAAAAAAGATTATTCGGTCGATTCATAGGGCCTTAAACATTTGACGTGAATAAGATTTATTATACTAAAAACAAAGCTATTTATAAAAAGATTATATATGGCAGGTAGACGAAATAAGTCAAAAACGAAAAGTCGTGGGTGAAGTGCGTAAGTAACAGTGAAGTTGAGGGTAGTAGCAAAAATGCTAAATAGCTTTTTTTAAAAAACGAGATAAGAGTCCCTCAAGCTGTTTGTTGTAATTTCTGAACGCCACAGATCAATAAGTGGCCTCATATCACGGGCAGCCCTCGAGGTAGATGCTAAATAAAAGTAACGTCAGAAATCAAGACTTTTGCTTTCCTGTTTTTTTTTTTGGAAGCCACGTAGATGACCAGACGAAGATCATCGACACCGAAGACGGATTTAATTAGTATATAGGGAAAATAAGTATATAAGATGTCCGTTTGTTTGAAAGCAATAAAAAAAAAAACAATTTTCTAATAAAAATAAAAATAATACAACCACTACTTCTACTACTTCTAATAATCATAATAAAAAGAAGAAAAAGAAGAAGAAAAAGAAGAAAAAAAAGAAAGAAAGAAGTAAACAAATAACGAACGAAGTCTTTCACCCTCGGCTCGGTATGAAAGAATCATTTTTCCAGTCTAGATTGAAATAAATCCAGTGATCAAGTTATTAATACGATAACGTGTGTGTTCGTGTGTCACGCTTTCGGCAAAAGCTCTGCGCATGCGTGCCGCACCTAGATTTTGAACAACATTAAACTCGCCTAATTTTCGAAACATCTCCAAGTATTTCCCTTTGGCGCAACGGTTAGCGACGTACTATTTTTGACTTCGGCCCGACTGGTTTATAGTTCGATCCCAACCTGTCTCTAAGATTTTTTTTCTACATTTCGAGGGGAAGAGGAAGAGAGGTAGGGAGGGGACGACCGGGAAGACACATATTAATACAATAGCGTGTGTGATTTTGTGTGTCATGCTTACATCAAAAGCAACGACCTTCCGAATCTTTCTATACTACTCATGAATTGACTTGGCCTTTTGGCCAAGATCAAAGTGTAGTAACTGTTCCGATGGATACTGCACTCCATAGACTGGTATTGTCTTGGCCTTCAAGGCTTGATTTACGCCGGTCTATGGGTCTGTCCTGTGCAGTTCTAGGAGGTTCACCCTCCCAGGCTTCGTCTCCTCTCTTTGGGGAGGAGTTAGTTTATTGCTTACTGCCTGGGGAGCCCCTACCGGGGAATGCCAACGGGTCTGCCCAGGCAATTTTTAAAAGCCAGAGTGCTCACCTTCTCGAGAACTGGCTTTTAAAAGCCCACTTTCCCGACCCGACCATGGGTCACATCTTACTTGTGAGAGTAAGATAAAACTGGCATTGTGCCTAACTCCTGGAGAGTAGTAAATAAATATTCATGAATTGGAGCCAAATTTAATTTAATCGAAAACATTTACAAAGTAAGGTTTAGTCGTCGTAATATTACCTTCACTAGAAATATTGTATATAAAGAGGTTTTGTAAATTGTTTCATGTATTGTTCATTTTTTTAAAATAAATATCTAAATCTTATCATATTTTATTCAAACATGTATAGGTTAGGAACAAGATAATTAGTATTAAAAACATCATTTCCTGTAATTAACACGGGTCCCGCTAGTTAAGTTATTAATTCTTGTCTCGGTGTAAATTCGTAATTCCCGAGAATACACTGACACTCATGCAATGACTAAAACAATTACTCATTCGAGCAAATAAACTGACCATTAATTCCTTTAATATAAAAAATAAATAAATAAAAAGTTGTAATCGAGTTTCTCAATGAATTCACCAGTTTTAGTTTGCATAACTTCTCACGTACCTGAAGACGGCTCATTGGAGTCGAAGACGTTAGCAGTTTTAGTGGGTTCCTGTTCACACTCGAACAGAACATTAGATCATTAGTCCGTCAATATGAAAAGATAAATCAAAAAAGAAACAAACAGGAATTGCCCCTGTTGTTTAATCAAACATGCATGAACATACACACACACACATATATATATGTATATATATATATATATGAATGTTGTACTAATTTTTCTGTACCAAAATAAATATATATATATATATATATATATATATATATATATATATATGCTGTTTGCAATGAGGAACGGTGACACACAGATATGAGCAAATATACATAAGTTTGGGGAAGTCAACATTATCTTCTTCAATAAAAAATGTATGTATTTATTTTTCAATTTTCTATACATTTTTTTCATTTTCTGGTATATAGAGCACCGAAGGATTGCAAATAAATATTTCAAAATGCTATACTAATTGTTATTTTTTCATTAGGTAGTTCGCGTTTATTTCTCGACAGGAAAACATTTAACAACTATGGTTAATTATTTTCTCCCTCCGTTCCTATTCGTTTCTAAGAAGCCTTGATAATCAGCAGAGCTTCATGCGGTCAGATTTAAAATACACGATGCTTAAATAGAAAAAGTGATATGAAATATTCACGATTGAAATTCTTATCAGTCTCCCCGTGTTTAGGGAACTCTTCCATAAGAGGGTTGATCGGAAATGAAATGCGCTCGTCTGTCCGTTTAATCAAATCAAATGATGTAGGAATAAAGTATATGTTTGTGATGTACTGAGACAGAAAACAGTTACAATACAACGCATAGCACGAAAGAGGCTGATAAATTTATATTATTCTAAAAGTAAGCTAATAAAATCGACGGAGATCAAACTTAATAACTTGTGCGGGTAAACCCCGTTTAATTGTAAATATCTGAACAGGAATTATCGACATTAATTCTGCTTCACTTCTCACTTATTCTTTCCCAATATATAACTGCCCCGTTTTCATGTCTTTCATGTTTCTCATCTTATTATTCTCTTTTTCTATATCTATCTCTATATATTTCTCTCTCTCTCTCTCTCTTTCTCTCTCGTTCTCTCTCTCTCGATCTCTCTCTTTCTCTCTCTCTCTCTGGTTCCGTATCTGTTTTATATCGCAATACGTCGGAGCAGATGTATACTTCCGATGGATACGATGGATACTGCACGCCTGTCCTGTGCAGTTCTAGGAGGTCCACCCTCCCAGGCTTCGCCTCCCCTCTTTGGGGAGGAGTAAGTTTATTGCTTACTGTCTGAGGCGCCCCTACCGGGGAATGCCGACGGGGCTGCCCAGGCAATTTTTAAATGGCCAGAGTGCTCACCTCTCGAGCGCTGGCTTTTCAAACCCCACTTTCTCGATCCGATCTTGGGTCACATCTTACTTGTGGGAGTAAGATAAAACTGGCCTTGTGCCTAACTCCTGGGGAGGAGTAAATAAAACCTAGTATGTAGATGAGCAGATAAGTATGTCAATTTGGCGATCAAAATATATGAATAAATAAATAGTGTTTAAAATCTTACTTTTAATCTGAAGAAATTCAATAGAAGTTAAAAAATAAAAATAAAAAACGGCATAATTTTATTTTATTTTTGTTTCCGAAGCAGAAAATTTGGGACTTCGTTAGTAAATCGATACAATTCATGCACAGTAAAAAATAAAATATATGAAAGTTGATAAATTACAAAACTAAAAGAGGATGTAAACGTAGAACTGTTTGAAGGAACATCATTGACTCATAAACGAAGAATGCAAGGTTAACATGAAGCGGTGTAAATCGATATTTCGTTCCTTGTATTAAAAAGGTGCGTACATTACTTACGCGTGAGGAAACGGTTTTCTCTCAAGTTTCGATCGTATTTGTCCATGCATAACATTAAGCTGATTACCGGTGGATATAAATTGGCGCTGTGTGTTATTTACTATTCTGTTACGAACTAATTGTATTTGTGGATGTACATTTAATCGGTTATCTCACGAAAAAAAATATTTATTTTTACCCAATATACTTGTGTTTAGAAAGCGATATCACTTCTCAATCTAAATGCAACGTAAAATGATCGTCCACTACCTGACAACCTGCTACTGCCCGAAACAGATAAACAAAAAAACTGACGTGCAAAGCGTGGTTTACAGGTATTTGTCCCCATTATTTATGTTGTTTAGAACTGACGTAACATATAAAGTGATATTTTATTTTTTTTTAAATAATCTAGTTGTATACACTAACAAACCGAATCAGAATAGTACCGCGGTTTAATCCAGATGGGCTGACTTTTAAATTAAAAAAAAAGTCTATCCCCCAAAGTGGATTGTCCGGGTATGGACATTTTAAGAATTTAAAGAGTCAACCTATTTGGATGACACCGCGGTACGATTCTTAAATATGTAACTTATAGTTTTTAAATAAATCATTGTTATTATCTCTCATTCTCTTGCGATCGAGCAATAAGTTGATTTCTCTTCAATATAATTTGACACACACGCTATATATATATAAATATATATGTATATATATTTATATATATATATATTTTTTTGTAGATATGTATATATATATATATATATATATTTGTATATCTGTGTATGGATATATGCGTATGTATGTGGTTTCTATATATGTATGTATATGTATATGTATGTGTATATATATATATATATATGTATATATGTGTTCATGTATGTACTTGTGTATCTATTAATTTGTGCGCACGTGTGTATTTTATATATTGAACATATTTTTATGCTTGGAAATGAATATATGTGAATATATGTGTATATATGTGTATACCCGTCTATGGATATTTGTGTATATATTTATACCTGCTATTTTTTATATTATATATATATATATATATATATATATATATATATATATATATATATATATATATATATAGCAATAAATTAAGTGAAAGAATAAAATTAGGTACGAATCAAATTTTATTACAATTCAAAGTTCAGGAAAAGTTTTTTAAAGTCCTTGACTTGTGTATCTATTAATTTGTGTACACGTGTGTATTTAACATAAATATCATATATTTATGGTTGAATATATTTGTAACTAGATTAATACTTTGAAGTGTTAAATTGAGAAGAACGGAATCCAGGCTGAGTAGGTAATAAAGCAATAGAAAAAGGAAAGAATAAAAATGATAAAAAGATAGAAACTAACTGAACGAGTTAACTAGTGTGTAATCCGATACTAATTTATAAAAAAAAGAGCGTATCTCCCAAAAATATTTATTAAAAGGGAAATTTTCCAAATCCATCTAACTTCTCTTTCTTCTTTGGTCTGAAGAGGTTGACTCGCTGTGCATTGTACAACCGAAACATGTATGCACACATGTGACTAATAATGTTTGTATACATAAAAATGTATACTTAAGAACAGCTCTACTTGGTGGTGAGCAAATGTTCATAAGCACTTGAGTGTCAACGGATTTACATCTACAGAAATTAATACAACACATGTACTAATGTATATATATATATATATATATATATATATATATATATATATATATATATATATATATATATATATATGATTAAGTTTAAACCATCGTTTTAGGAGCTGATTCGAATTTCGAGTGTTTTTTCTCGGTAGGGGGGGGGGCTATAATTGTTACTTTTCGTCATGTGAGTTTTTGCTTTTATTTACTTCAGCCTAACACACTTTTATCAGAGCGTATTATAGAACTTGATAGTATTTTTATTACCCGGGATTTTGATATCTTATGCTTTATTTATGTGCTAATATTCTCTTCTGATTGGCACGGTCGGACGAAAAACTATATATTTTCCTACGAAAGAATAAATATAAAAATTTGTGGGAAAAATTGTGTATCTAATATTAAATAAGTATTATAAATATGCATCGAATAATGGAAATAAAGAAATTGAAAGAACAACTTAAAATATTAGAATGCAACAATAAAGTATATATATGTATATTTGGGCATATATATTTTTTCAATAAAAAAATAGATTATTCGTACTTCTTTTTTTTCACAATGTTTCGACTGAAGTAAGCTCAAACATTTTAGGTTCGTCTTTTGAACATGGGACTATTAATGTCGAACTCCTGAATCTGCACGAATTTTTAAACTGAGACCTTTTTTGCATCCACAAGTAGGTTTTTCTTGTTCCCTCAACCAGGACCAAATAGAAGACTTCACTAATTCTTTTTCATTCACCTTGAACTAAATATTACTCAGCACTTTATCAGATGCGCCAAGTTATGAGACGTGTTTACTTGGTCAGTAATAACAACTTGTAAGTTATAGTTTTCTGTGGATTGAAGGATCAATCCTCAGTATATGAGATACTGAAAATATAATTATGAATAATTGACAAAACGCGGACAATCCACTTACCTAGATAAATAACGGGTTCTGTTCGTAATTCTGTACATATTAATGAGGTCGACATTAATATTCCTCAGTTTAAGAAAAACACCTGAAGAAGACCGGCTGTTACATCGTTGGAAACGTTATTCAAAGCATCCTAGATGAGAACAGAAGACCGAATAATCCGAATTATACATATAAGTAATATGTGGTAGAATGGATGTCTTAGAAGACACAATTTAATGAGTGTGTTAGTATAAAACTTACACCATTTTTCTGAGTTGATCTTCTAACAAGATAATGAAACCAAACACACAGTAAAATCTATCAAGAAATAACTGAAAATAATTCATATCGTCTTTAAATAGCCACGTAAATAACTAGATGTGAATCCAATTGAGCCTGTGGCGTTGTTGTAAAATTCAAACATAATTAAACACTCAAATGTGATGACTAAATGCATAGAAGAATGGAATAAAATACCAACTAAGACTTATAAATCATTAAGAGAAATGTACGAAAGATTTCTTTCTTCTACAAAATATTACTTGAAGTTAATATTGTTTTATTTGTACCGAACGAGTACATTTCCCGCAATTCAATTTGATAAATAACATGTATTTATATTTAATTATAGTTTTCTGTTTTCTATCTAAATATAGTTGTCTGTGTAGAGTATATTATATGAAACGCATGTTGATTAATTAATTGGACATTAAAAACAAAATATGTATACGTACGTGGATTTTTCTAGCTCCACTCTCTTAACATATTATAATTAGGCTATTTCGCCGTATAACAGTTTTTCTAGATAAACGAGTTCTTTAAAGTGAGAAGATACATTTCTATACAACGTGTATATAGAAAAAGAGCGTGGGAATGTGAAATTGCCCACTGATGTGAAATAGAATAATTATATTTTAAAGCACCGTGGGAGTTGAAACTCTTTACATTACATGAAACTTCAATTACTGCCGGAATAATAATTAATGGTTATTCGGCTCGTTCATCAACACGGCACTCTCACCGACACACAACCTTCAAATTACGTCAGTCTCGACCAGACTCACTCTTAGTAAGAAGAAGGCAAAAGTGCTCTTCAGATCATAACTCAATTGTGCATGGTATAATTGATGAAGTAATTGAGCCAATTTGCATTTAAATTGTTGCACTGCTTGTTTGGATACACCAGAGACACACTTGGTACGTATAGACTTGCGTGGGGTTGACAGACACCATAATAAAAGTTGGAACTCAACTCTTAATTTTCTAATCTTTCATTAAAACGCGTTTTAACTGTTTATTTTTTTGTCTTTGTTTTCTTATACTTATGAGTTACCAGTAATCAAGGCCAATAGCTACTCGATGATGATGATGGTTAATGAGAACGATTGAGTATCAACTGAATGATGAAGAACATTATGAGTGGATTAATTCAAGATTCTCTTTATTTTAAAAGGTTGTTTATGCGTCCACTTTGTTGGGCAGTTCTGCGTCGGCTTTATATTTATAAATGATTGCAAATTCCTTTCAAATTGTGAAGGTTCACGAAGTAATTTATTCTTTCTTTACAACTATTAACAACAGATTTTCATGGATGACTTGTTTACGAAGAAACAGAAATGCATTCTGGGAGATTTAATTTCGTACTAAATGACTGTTTACAATAATATTTTTTAAAAAGTTTGTCTTCGTGCTTTATGCTATTGCCTTTTTCGCTTTCTATAAATAATCGATTAATATTAAATAAATAGAATTATGATATGTAAGTCACGTAGAAACGAGAAACACACACATTCATGGTTACACCATTTTATAATCATAGAGAGTATACTTATTATGTTAATGGTATCACCATTTTATGATCATAAAGATTATACTTATTAGCTCTTTTCACAACAGCTGATGGTCGCAGTCGAATATTCGTATGTCTCTCGGTATCAACTTTAAAATATCATTTTCATAAACATTTATTAAAATCTCTTCTGTAGAATATGGCAGCCTATCAATCTTATGTTTGAAACCGTAAAACCTACTTCTCCCAAATTCCGTCCGGCACACGACAACACTCTTATCAATAACAAGTTAATGGTATTCTTCATACCATAACTTTATTATGAATGGCTTTATTTATGTATTAATTTTGAAAATATTTATCAAAAATTTTGCACTGCTCGTTGAGAGAATTCAGAGGCACGATAGGTGTAAAAAAGGGTTTGTGTAATTTCCTATTTGTGATTGTTTAACAACACGAGTTATATCGGTTTGTTTTGCTTTTACTATGTGACATTATTTATTTTATTAATTTTAAAAGTATACCGTAAAAGTATAACTACTCACACTTGACAACATCATATATCTATATAAAGTCACCATTCGCAAATGCATGGACTATTGTTCCCATGTCTCGCCTGGTACACAGACCGTAGTCTCCTCCCCTTGGATAGGGTGAAAAAATATCTAACCAAATAGGTCCCCTTTGTGTGCCACACTTCTGTTCCTGTCACAAGGCCGTAATGTCACATCACTGTTTACGAGTACTTAAACGGAATGATCTCCGATATAATTACTACACGACTAGCAGCAACATCACCCCCCCCCTTTTACTGTTGAAGTCTCTGGATGCTGGAAATAGTTTATTTCCTCGAGCTGTTTTCCTTTTGAATTCCATCCGTAGTCCATTTTTCTCTGACCATACTAACATGCGGAAATGTAAATGTAATGTGAACAAACATATTTCTGCCTAAATCTCTACTTAAGTTGCCCATCCTAAAATATTTTTTATCATAATATCCCCTTGCGTTTTAGTGATAATATGATTTATTTTGAGTGAACAAACCCCCAAAATATCTGCGGTCACTCACTTCTCTGACAATGATTATCAGTAGTCCAGCTTTGCTTTCGTTTTAAAGCGAATGTATTTTACAATTATGTTCGTCCGTATTTATTTCGAAATAGCATGTGTAGACGAATACATCAGTCTATCAAGCATATATTTTAAATAACATTTTAACCATGAGACGTGAAGTTTAAATAGATTTCATGAAGATCGCTCCAGACAAGGCATGAAGCCACTTGATGTAAAGAGCTAAATAATACTTCAAGGTCAAAAACTAGCAAACGCTTACTCTTAGATGGATAAATTCGGACCCATAAAACAGCAATTCTTCCCCATTTGTTAGAAACATCGCTCATGGAATGTGAGGACTACAGGACAAAATTAATTTTGTCCTGTAGTCTTCAAATTCCAAGAGTTAAGAAGCTGCCGATAGTAAACGCAAGGTCTACTTTCGACTTTTCACTTAAATACATACACTTTCGTAGTTGAAATAATGGGTAGAGAGTATACTTATGGGTCGGAAGACCGGTGTTTATTTTTCGAGCGACTGATACGCCCCACCCTAAATGGTAGTTGAGGTCCCCTTTATAAAAAAAACTCAGCATGATAAGTTGAGGATAAAAGGTAATAGGGGCAATATAGAAAGGGGTGTGACACCTCTCTACATCTGGTTATAATAACAAATTAAAAGTGAGCCTTCGGGTCGCCCTCGACTAAGCTCGACCATGTTACTTTGTTACTTTAATCTATTTAATATTTACTTCACATTTTAAAGTGAATTAGTGAGTTCTGACTTGATTCAAAAGTTTGTTTTTATCGAGGTTTATTTGTTGTTAAAACGAGTTGATTTAATAAAATGCATAAACATTAGTTCGTTGATTCTCTTTTAAATTATGTTACTATTTTATATATAAACTTGGATGCTGCAGTAATATTGCAAGTATATCTTCTCAAATCGAATTTCTAAGACTTCCTCATGTTCTGTTTCAAAATATGTTAATGTATATGAAAATAATTACCTAATAGTGTTAAAATACATTTGATTCATAAATAAATTGAAATTGTCCCTAAATGGTTTGCCTGGCAATATGTCATTCGCCTGTCGGTGTGCAGCATAACAGCCTTCGCTGGGATCAAAAAACGCCACATGTTTAGTATAAATTAATAAAGTAAACATGATGAGGACTCTATAAAATGCACGTTAGTTGGACGTTAGTTATCGGAAGTGTCTGTATAATTAGATTCATAGACTCGCCCATAAGAATCATAGTGTGTAAAAATAAAAAAAAACATAAATTGGTAAAATAACGAAGATATTTACACAACGATGGTTAGCACCAACGAGTTTCTTTTCCATAGTCAGGCATTCGAGGCAAACTCACAACTATCCAAATAACGAATCATGAGAGTATAGTAGTGTGATACTAGTGAAACACTAATATGTCATTTGTTGAAATCATTATTATTAGTGTAGTGTGAATGACGTATGAATGAAATTCGTATCAACGAAAGAGTGTAAAAAAGTATTTTGGAACCAAATGGCACATCGTGTATTTCCTTACTTTTTATTCATAAATCAAACACACACTGTTCTGAGATTTCGCCAAGCAGATCGAAAAGGGCAATGCAATATTGATTAACCTAGTTGAAATCTCAATTGAGTAGAAAATAGTTTTTATTTTAATCAACATTAATTACAAAATTGCGTTGAGTAAAGTTTGTTATTTAATGTTTATTGGTGTCGTTTTATGGGTGTTATTATTACCTATTTCTCCTTCGTTTTTCTGATTTCATACTTTTATTGGTCGTGATTAATTTAATCTGTGATTCGGTCAATTTGCTTTAAGAATAACTGAAGGTTTACAATTTCGAAATAATACTAAATTATATAATTTCTTGTCTATTATATATAATATATAACCAAAATTAATAAATAAGCGGGAATTAAACTGGTTTACTTATTTAAAATGTATTAAACACAAATAACACGCATTTTCTCTAAAGGTGTTGACCGTTTTGCAAAAAATCAAATTAGAGATGTAGCCAACGATGCAGTCTATTTTGCAAATATTCCCAACGTGCTGTTTCATAGTTAATTAAAGTTATAACAAATACATACCGATATACACCATGAACACATTAAAATAAGCGGTAATTAAGCTGCTTATGATTAATTCGAGTATAAAGAAAAGGTAAAAAGTCAAATAAGAGGTACGTTCGTGCCTGCATCCACGAACGTACCTCTTATTAGACATTTTACCCTTTGGATTCATTCTATTTTCGCCGCACCTGAAGTTGTGGCTTCTTGGAATTTAACTTTGAATCCTCTCTCACAACCTCTCGTGCCTTTTAACGACCTACCTATCTACATTTCATTTTCTCCGCTGGACTTTTCGACACCGGACTTTTTAGCAATCGGACATTTGCTTGCATTCGGGCAGAGTTTTGCCCTGTGTTTCTTTCCCTACAACTTTTATTTTACTTTTTCAAATTTTAAATCTTAGCCTTTGCCAACTTATCTATCCCAGCGACTTCCTCTGATGATAAGATTTTGATCTTTGAAAAGCCTGGCTTAAGGAAAATTTAACTCGAATAACTTGCCTTTTTGCGGAATATACCTGGCTCTGAGCAATTGAATTGAATTATGATTTGGCTATTGCTTCTCTAATTCCTTTCCATTCTTCTTCCTATAAATATATATATATATATATATATATATATATATATATATATATATATATATATATATATATATATATATATATATATATGGTTCATTTATAGGGCGTATGAAATCCACTTAAACTACAAATAACTCGTAGATGCTTTAAAATGTTTTCCTTATATAGTTTTAGTTGTTTCAATATATTGGATAAATTAACTAGAGTAAGTACAGATGAAATCGTCTAAATCGATGAAAAAAAACAAGAAAATCACTATTTAACTTCATAAGAAAGTAACAACATCATGAACAATTGATGGAGCCCCTTAATAGAGCAAGTCAAGCACACAGCTGATGAAATTATATATATATGTATATATATATATATATATATATATATATATATATATATATATATATATAGGTTTTGTTTGAAATGTTGTAATTAGAAAGTTCAATATCGTTGTTATAATTAGAGTGTTCACCTTACGATAATTCATGTTATGTAATCGTGATTTTATTTGATTTCACAAATTACAATATATTTTCGATTGTATTGAGAAAATAAGTTCATGATTATTATTATATTATCTAATTCACTGTAATATGTACAGTTAATAATAGATACCCATTAAAGGGGAGTACTCTACAAAACACACGCATGATGTGTAGATCAACATTTTTAACATTTGAGATCGATACTCGTACAACAAACATTATTTTGTTATATATTTTACACTGTTCAGTAAAACAACATTATCACTTCTGATCTAATAATTATGAGATCGACAATGCAAGTTAATGTGATCATATTGCGCATCCCTTGATTCCATCTACTTTCCACAGTAAATATGTATCAGTAAACATCTCTCTTTGATTCAGTCAATAATGCCACTCGGGGATCAGCTGGAACTCTTCCATGAGCTTTTGTATAAAAAAAGATTTTTGATCGATTTAACCATCCAAATTTAAAATCTTAAACTATTTGCTTCATTGACAAGCATGTGTTGAATATATTTCTGGACATTTTCCAATTTCAAACTTCGTGTAAAAAGATTTAATATATTGCTTTATACTTGAATGAATCACTCAATTAAAGCATTGAACAATTTTCATGATCTCTGATATAAACTAGTTGTTTACATTATTTTATGTTCACCTCGAGATGAAAAGCTTTCAATGCCATTTACTGTATTTATAAATATTTCCAACATATATTTTTATTGTCACACCAACTTTGAGAATATACTTTGAAACCTCTGAAATCAAGATATTCTTATTAATAATGTAGTATATTCCGTTGTCAGTATTTGTAATATTATTTTCACTTCCCATATATATATATATATATATATATATATATATATATATCCCTTATATATAAAAACATATATAAAAAATATATTTATATTAGAGTATATTCTTGGAAGTAAACTAAAATAGTGATTGCAGTAGATTGATTGACTTACTAGACTAAAATCTTTCAACAAATTTTTTTTTTTTTTTCCCAGTTTTGAAGGTAAAAAGAACTTCCGAGACTATATATATATATATATATATATATATATATATATAGTCTTGGAAGTTTCTCAACCATAAAAAACTATATTAAAAGAAAAACAAAAAATTCCTTAAGTCCCAAGTCGTTCAGTGGAAAATAACTCATGTAAGTCAATTTAACTTTTTCAGTGATTATATTAGTTTGCTTCTAACATTTTTTAAGGGATCATCAGTTGTTTACCATGAAAAACTGTTTCGGGAATTTAAAAACAAGACATTATTTAATTTCATGGCTTCCCAGCAGAGTTGATCAGACCCCGCTTCCCTTAAAAGACAAAAACATAAACGTTCCGTATACTAAACCTAAGTTTTGTTCCGTATAAATGTTTTGGTAACTTATATTAGTTATTAAAAAAATGTTGCTGCATTTTAAAGTGTGTAGACGAATCCATTACACTACTTTTTAGGTGATTAATGTATTTTTAGTTTTAGTTTTATATTAAAAATATAAAAAATATCAATATATCAAAATATTTTTTTAAAAAACGAATCAATTAAAAATTTTTTTAATTATATATATATATATACATATATATACTTTTAGTCCTTTTTTCTCCCCCCCACTCATTTGTTGTTAATTCTTTGACATATATTTCAAATAAATATTAATCCTGCTTGTCAACTCATAGCGTTCATAGGCTTAACTGCCGATTTTTCTCTTTCTTCTTTTTTTTTTAACTCACAGTGCCTCCAACCGGCGTTCATAAACCAACTGTCCATCCTTTTTCTCTTTTTTCTTCTCTTTTTAAACTCACAGCGTTTCCAATCGGCGTTATAAGCTAACTGTCGATTTTATTCTCTACTTTCTTCTTCTTTTATTAAGTTTTTCAACATTTATTTTCTTTCTTCATCCCTTTCTGATGTCTATTAAACCTAACTATTTTGTATATAATTAGTATATGTGTTATATATACGATTATACACATTCTACATTATTTTTATTTATATTTAGATAGCTTTGGATTTGCTCTATACATTTACTTTGATTAATTTGATGAGACTTAAAAGCATCAGGATGGCGAGTAATTGCCTTATTTAATTGTATAAATATTTTATTCTGATCGCCACCTTATTTAATCATTCTTATTATTAGGTCAGAAATTGGGGGTATAAAATCTACCAATTTTAAGGTAACACGAGCAATCCTCGGAAATTCGAACATTATACTCCCGTAATATATATATACAGGGCAGGTACTTTTTTATGTGGCATCCGTACGATACGAAAAGGAAATGAATTTCTTTTATCAAACAGCGTATAGATAAATATTTTATCTTCAATTTTTATATCCAAATCAAGAAAAGTAGCTTGTGTTACCTTATGTTCACAGTTTAATTTAAACTCTTTAGGATATATTAAATGTTTAGTATTTGCAAACTCATCGCTATCATTAATGCAAACACGGTCGTCAATATCGCCTACATCCATGATAACTATACGCTTCAGATATATCGTTTTTTTATTAATGATGATATATACATATATTCAAGTCTATGTAAATATAGATTTGCCCAAAATGAAGAAGGATCCAAACCCATTGGAATACCTATTGTTTGGAGTAGTACTTTATTTCCTATTTGAAAGTAACTCTCTTTTATCAGGTGATTTATACTCAGTGTCAGATCAGTTTTGGACACACTCGTCTTACAATTTTTTAGTTTTACACCAAAAGGCTTTAGATTTTGCAAAGTCTATGTATTTACCTTTTTCTCCTGCAAAAGCTTAATCTATAGTATTACCTAATTCTTTAATAAGTTATTTATGTGGTATTTTTGTATATAATGTACTAAGATCATATCTCGAGATTGGTTTAGCCAGTTTACGAGAATTAATACGATCCAATTTTTCTTTTACTAGATCTGAATTATTTATCACCCAAAATAGGTTTATATTACTATAGAATTTCTTTTTTATGGAAATTGTTTATTTTATTTATAATTAATTTAAAAACTTTAGATACAGCTATACTTAAAGGTTTAGTGATGCACATTTTGGAGGCAACAATAAAACGGGCACCAACTGGTATCAAATACATACATGGAGGTTTTTTGTACTTTTCTCGTAATTTTAATCCTAATTTTTCACAAATAACAGTCATGTTTATGATAATATTATCGCCTTTACTATTACTTAATTAAAAAGTATCTGAAGCTTCACCTATTATTCCTACTTCTAGCAATAAGCGTTGTATATAATATTTTTTACACATAAAAGCTACATTATTTGGCGCCTTATCAATAGGAACTATTACCAGCCTATTTTGAAGCATTTAAAGCTCCGTAGTTATTTGTGGATTCCTATGGTGGGGATTGTTTTTTTCAGGGTGTTTAAATTCTTTTAAACGTTCTACTTTTTTTATTTACGAATCTAAGTACATTATTTTTCCATGCGTCAAATGTTGAGTGTAATAGTTTGTGCTTTTTTCCATGGATGCAGTGAAATTATCTAACGCTTTATTTATTTCCTTAACACATTTCGCATAATTTAAACATCTAGGTTCTCTATAGTTTGGGTCTTTACTTAGGAGTTTTCTTAATTTAGATTTTTTAACTATCGCTAGATTACCGGTAATTATATGCGCTATGTCAGTATTACATAAAGGGGAGGATTCACATTCACATGATGGTATATACATTTTATCATTATCAGTAATATTTAAATTCTCTACAGTTTCTTTATAGTTAAACACCTTATTCCGTATAGTTTGCCCTAGTTTATATGTTACTATTGGTTTATGTTCCTCTTTTTTAAGTTCATTGGGCAGTGACTGAATGATTTCTAGATTATTAAATATGTTAGGCAGATTTATATCATCAAATCCTTTATTTTCATACAGAACTACACACACATTTCGAGGTGTATCTTTAATACCGTCAACAGGTAGCTTGTATCATTTTGTATCGATAATATCCATGATATACTCATACCATTGAGGAAGTTCTTCTTTCCTATATATCATATCCGGGTTTAATAATATTTTAGATGCTATGTCTTTTAATACCGTTGTTTTATTAAGAAGTTTTCTAATGTAATTAAAAGACTCGAAAATATTAGTCATGATAATTTCTTTAGTTCAAAAAAAAATTCCTCGCATGAAACGTCAGATTCTCTATTGTTTCTATTTACATGTGTTCTATCTCTAGTACCATAGCGAGACAAAGCTGGATATAATCGCCCTACACACACACACACACACACATATATATATATATATATATATATATATATATTATATATATATATATATAAATCTATATTTATATATGTATATATAAATACATTTTTTAATTAACTATTCCCTAGCTTTTTAAATTTTAATTTTAATTTTTTAAATTTTAATCATCTACTCTCTCACAGTCATCTATTTATTATTCCATGCTTTTAACTAATTCTACTTTATTCTTTAAACACCCAGAAACCATATCTGATAACTACAATTTAATCTGCCTTTAGCTGCCTGAAATGTTAGAAGCTCACTCATTTGATTTCTATTTTTAGAATCAACTATTTCTATACCCACTCCCCACTTAAGATTAATCCCACCCCCAAAACCTACATCCTACCGCTCGCCCGCACCCTTAACCCACCTGTCACTTTAACTACATCCCCATACCAACCCGTCCTCCTTTTCTTTTTTCCCCCAAATTCACAAAGCGACTTTTTAAACTACCCCGTATCTCCTAACCCCCCTCCTAACCCCAAATCTTAAACTTTTATCAATTTTGCCTTTTTTTTGTCTCATTCTGAGTTAAACCTTGTATGAGATCCTACTGTTTTACTAGGCCCGGAAGTAAATCAAAAAATGGCCTGTTTTCCTCTTCTCAACCTCTTTTAAGTGCATCTGGACTTACCTACTTTTAGAGCACCTTCTCCAATCTGCTCCCATGCAAAGAGTTTTTCTTCACTTTCTACAATTTCACCTAACTTTTTCAACGGAAATTTACCACCCGGACAATTTGCATATCTTTTTCACGGAATTTTTCTTTTCATTCAATACGTTTTTTTGACAAAAATTATTTTAATAATTTTTAATAATAATTCTCATATTTTTTTAATATTTGAACTTTGTTTTTTTCGAAAGCCAACTTATCCATCTGTATTTCTCCTCTGATGATAAGATTTCGATCTTTGAAAAGCCTTGGCTTAAGGAAAGAAAAATAAACACTAGTTTATTACTGACAACTTTGCATTGAACAATTGAAATTTGAAATAAATTTGGACAATCGTCTCATATTTATCACTCTTTTTTCTTCTATCTCTATATGTTTATATATATATATTGGTTTATATATACTTATATATATATATGTATATACATATGTATATATATATATATATATATATAGATAGAGAGAGAGAGAGAGAGAGAGGGGGGAGGAGAGAGACGGGGAGGAAAACAGAGAGATGCTGCAAACATGGTATTAATCTTTTTTAGACGGGTTACATCTATGATGTTTAAATTTGCACAATAACATGAAATATTTAATTTAATTTGTATCCATGTTATTTCGGATTTTTCAAATTTACGTAAATATTTTATTGAGTTGTTAATTTGACTGATTAAAACTTGACAAATATATAAAATATATAAAAATACGCTATAGGCAATTATCATGTTTCCAAAAAATATGTACGCACTTATTTCTTAATACTCATTTAAGAGTAGTGTTTAAATAAGAATATGCCCAAGATAATTAAATGAGTATATGTGTAGACCTTTATAATGTTGTAATATATACCAATGAATTCATAAAGGCATGACAAGATACATACACATACATATGCATGCATATATATATATATATATATATATATATGGTTGTATTTTCATATAATATTTACTTATGTGCCTATATTTTATGACAGATATAAAAATACAAACTAATTACTGCAAATTTCTAAACTGTCTACTTGTTTCTATTTGGCTTATTAACAAAGAAAGCAAAGCAATATACATCGGCAATATTTTTATTCATCACGTAGCCGGAAAAGACAGACTGAAAGCTAACGATCCGATAGACGTATATAACTTATAAAAAGGCGGTGTCGCATCTATCAATACAACAATAGCAGATAATTAGACGGTCAGGCAATACAGGGCGAAATATAAAACAGTAAAAACACACTTTGCTTTCTTTACACTTCTTGTTCGACATGTATACTGGGACACACTTTGTACCCCCTCCATCTCCATAAACGTCTATTCGTGAATTAGTTCGACGTACAAATTAGTAATGCGTCTCAATTATCAAGTTTACTAGCTACTCCGCTTTGTTTCATTATTTTCATTATTAAAGGCTCTATATCGAAAAAGAGTAGTTGCACGAGAATGAATTGAGAAAAGTGTCGAGATTAGTATAGTTTAGTGCAAGTTAAGCTGACACCGTGTAAGAAAATGAATCTATCCCTAGATAGTGAATCATCAAATAGGATGACCTCATTGGATCAAATTACAAAGTAAGGGGGTGCAATGGTTAAATACAAAAGGGTATGTTTAGATATGAGATGATGTCACGTTTTAATCGGTGACAACACAACGACAGTTTCAGACAGTTGGTCAATGGAACTCGAGTGAGACATATTATAAATTATGTCATAACACTTTCAAGCAGGTACAAATTGCCTAAGGCGAAAAGGCCCCCCATCAAGATGTCTGTTCGTCGTGTCCCGTATTTGTACTCCAGAATAGTAAGTAATCTATCCCCGACTTATGCAAAGTGTGGGCGGACAGTAGCTAAGATAAATGGTCTCTCTCACGTATTGTATAGAAAAAATAATAGAATAAAATACCTGAAACTCAACGAATGTCTTAAGACTTCCTTTCTGAGCGATTAAATGTTGTTCTAGCAAGCCAAACTGAACAGGCCATTAGATTTGTTATTATAATCACGACGACCACCACACGTAGACAAATAAATGACGAAGCGAAATCGCGGCAGTTAACCTAGCGGTGAATGAGAAGACAGAAAGAAAAAGGTAAAACATGATTTAATCTTAATATAAACATTTAAAACTTGTCGCTTGCCGTTTAATAAAAGAGTAGACAGACTAAAGATATGCATATACACCCACACACACATTACGTGTAAAAGACTTTATGTGAGCCTATAATTATGTGCACATGCTGAAGTAATAATAAAATGTTATGTCACGTCCACACGTATAATGGGCACCACAACATCCATTAAAATAACTGATATACGCTAAAACGGCGTATGTGAAAATGAACTAAGAGAAAATAGCTTAAAGACTTTTTTAGTAACTCATTCATCAACAGACACAAAAATAACCTCAGTCGCTAAAAACACCAGTTAAAACATATTTAGGGCCAATATTGAAAGAGAAATATAATTAGCTTTTTTATCTATAAATATAAAAACTGATTGTAAAATGGAATTCAGGTGAATAATCTTGCGCTTGTGATTGGTTCAAAAGAAACTGTTGGTTTGAGTTTTTATCAAATCGCTACTGGTTCTTACAACATACTCCATCCTCGATTGATTTTCGCATGAAAATTGCAAAGGTACATAACATCAATTCTGGAATGATTACTGAGTGTCGTTACACGGATTTGCGAAATACGAATGTGCTTCATTTGTTGACAAAATGGTTATTTTTCTGCGTCCAGTGGATCATATTAACATTTAAATTTGTTTTTTTAATAGTTTTGCGGGTGGACAATATATTAAACTTTTATTATTATTATTATTATTATTATTATTATTATTATTATTATTATTATTATTATTATTATTATTATTATTATTATTATCATCATCATCGTCGTCGTCGTCGTCGTCGGTGTTGTTATTATTATTGTTATTGTTATTATTGTTGTTATTGTTATTGTTATGATTGTTGATATTGTTGTTATTGTTGTTGTTATTGTTGTTATTGTTATTGTTATGATTGTTGTTATTGTTGTTATTATTATTGTTGTTATTGTTGTTGTTGTTATCATTATGATTATGATTATGATTATGATTATGATGATTATGATGATGATGATGATGATGATGATCATTATCATCACCATTATTATTATTATTATTATTATTATTATTATTATTAAAGCTTCGTCGACGACCATCGACCAGACCCTGTCTATTATGATAGCGATGGACGGTTCCCGTATATCTTGCCTGTTTATCATCATCATCCTACGGTAAAAAACATAAACTATTAATCACGTATTCTTTAAACGGACTTATGTTTTCTTTTTGGCTAAGAACCATGAATGCTTTCATAAGTGCTACCATTTATTAATGTATTCATATGTTGTTACGCAATCAAGCTTTTGTCACTTCACCACATGCACTTCACATATTTGTATTTCTTTATTAGCGAGGGTCACGGTACACTGGACAAATAGGCCACCCACGCTGCCGCCTCCGCTACAAGCCTCTTTAAGAGAGACGACATCGCACCTACATATGTTACAATGGTAGGTAATTAAGTATCGGAGAGTCAGACAAAACTATCCAAAAGACAATACGGTAAATTAACACGTGGTTTTAGTTGCCGTTCTCGATCGAAATTTTTCTTTTAACCACTTACCTATTGGAACACAAAATATCCAACTAGCAGTTTTAGTTTCTTGTAGAAACGCGTCGGGGTATCTAACAAATATAACACGTTCTAAGACATCTTCGCGCCTTTATATCACGCCAGACACGTTGATTATGTTTCTTTTCTTTCTTTTTAGTTGATTAGTTAATATTGGTAAAAAACTATTTCACTTTTATCATCTATTAGAAATTTATGAGGTCATTTTCTATCGACGTGGACAATGGAAGATGATTAAGAATTTAACAGTCAAACAAAACTACATAAAATAAGTGAATTACGTTTCCTTTTCGTAGTCTATTATGTGAGCCTACAATTATGTGCACATTTTTGAAGAAGTAGGCCATTTTATATGCACTTATAATGGACACTCAACCACCCGTTAAGAAAAACTGATATACGCTAACACTAAGAGATTATAGTTTAAAGAACTGTTTAGTAACGTTTTTAAGAGCACATCGTGACACTAATAACGATTGTATAACTCATTTATCAATATACCCATTAAGAGCCTTAGTCGCTCAAAACACCAGCCAAAACATATTTAGAAGCCAATATTGAAAGAGAAAAATAAAAAGCTTTTTTAAATCTATAAATATTAACACTGATTGTAAAATATAATACGGGTGAATGTTCATTGCGTTTGTGATTGGTTGATAAGTAACTACTGACTTGAGCTTTCATCAAATCAAGAATCGAGACGTGAACACAATATTCGGAAACGTTATTGCTTCTCACAACATTCTCCATCTTGGATTGATTTTATGAGTTGACTGTTTACTTGAACACCTTCTCTTCAATTCTTTTACTAATATATTTGTAAATAAGGTCACTTTGCCATTCAGATGGAAGGTCGCCTCATCGCTAAAAACAAGCCGGTCATCAAAGCCGTTATCTTCCAACTTCTCTTGTATTGCAATGCAAAAGTCACGGCGAAGTGGCTTATCAGTGTCCTTCAACTTTTGGACCAACTTGAGCTTGTAAGGTACCATTTGCAGTCGTTTCCTTAAGACACGCCAGACAGTTGCTGGAGCAAGCTGAAGTTCCCTGCTGGCTCTTTTCACTGATTTACGGGGTCTCCGCTGAAAGGCTGTCCGAACTTGCTCAACTGCATCTTCTGAAGTTGAAGGGCGACCTGTTCGCTTACTTGGGCACAAACACCCATCTTTCACAAATTTAGCATGCCATCTGACAATGGATTTCCTTTCAGGGGCTTCTTTTTTAAATTTCCTGCGAAATGCACGCTGAACACATGTCCACGATTCAGTCTTTGCAAATTGGAGGACGCAAAATGCCTTGTCTTGTTTAGAGAACGCCATTACTGCACCTGGAAAGATAACACGAAAATCATTAGTATGACCAAAAACTTGATTAAGCAAGCTTTAAAATGGCACCAGTTTCATTTTTCTACCTGGAATAGTTCATGAGATATACGCATTTGTAATGTTCCCAAGACTTTTGAAACACCCTGTATAAGCTAGTTAAACGTCTAGATTGAGGAAAAACAATGTCTTCCTTGCCTTGTTAGACTTCACAAAAATAAAGAGTGTTTGATCATTAATCAACACAATACAATAACGTTATTTTATTAAAGAAAAGCAACGGATTCATCCATAATGCTTTCTTGCGACCAGTTACTTCGTTACGGTTTGAATGTATATTTCTACTACATTTAAGCATCATATTATTTCATAGATCCACGTAGTACAAATATAAATGAAGAATGTAATATAAATATAAATGAATGTATTACATTAGTCTTGAACGTTTACTGGACATTTCCCTTCAGGAAACATTCTGGTCGTCTTACAAGCCAACCACTCCTTGTAAGAAATCGGCGTTATCAGTAAACAAATGTCCTTTATTCCATTTATCATTTTTCATCATTTCATTAGACTTATTGGAATTCACTTTAGAATGTATCCATTTCATTTATCCTGCTGTTTTGAGAATTGGTAGCTCATTAAAAAAAATCAACAAAAAAAAAATTGATGAAGGAAAGTTGCAAAGTCTGGCAGATAAATGGAAACGTTGAATGCAATTATTGGTTACGTAGTCTTTAAATCTCTCCAGCATTTGTGTGCATTTTCGGAATCAGATATTTACTTGAGTATCTTCTCTTAATATTCTTATGAAGCGTTCGTGTAGCTGTTTCTCTTCCAACCTTTCTTTTATCGTCTTGTTTCTTGTATCACTGTCCGATGTATAATACTTTTCACGACGTCTCTTGCTGATGTGAGTGTTGGTTATGCATTTTTTCAAGCCCCTCTTGTATGATTCACATAGTCCACTATATGTACCAGTCATCTACGCCCGTCTTTTCTTTTTCAAATTACGTCCGTCTGTATCGTGTGTAGTGGATTGTGACTGGTCATTAGCTTCAAATTACTCTAGTACACCGTTCTCAATTCTTCTTTGATCTAGCCTATAACTGGTTCCGTATGCTTTACTAGTGATTCTGCTTTATTTTTTATTCGTTTTACTTAGTCCCCGCTATATAATTATGGTTTCTAAGAGTTTCCTTGTTCTCAGATATTTTTTTACAATGTTCTTTTTACTTCCGTTTATTTGACAATATCTGCTTCAAGAAATTACACATATTTTAAGTGTGATCTTCCCCTAGTGTGCTTACTTCCCATTAGTTTCCCCTGTTCATCTCTAGCAGTGTATTCGTTTCTATTTTGAATTCCAGTTTAATGCCGTGGTTGAAGATTCTGTGTGTTTATCAGCATTTTCAGTTTCATTATTCGATCGTCCATATACAGTCTTTATTATTATTAGTAGTAGTATTATTAGTATTATTATTATTATTATTATTAGTTATAGTAGTAACAGTAGTAGTATTAGCAGTAGTAGTTGTAGTAGTAGTATAATTATGGTTATTATTATTGATAGTAGGAATAAGAAGATTATTGTTATTATCCATTCACTAGGAGTTCTCCACAGGTCATCAGTAATTGCTCACCGACAACCGGTCGTATTCTCTGGAGTCTGAGTGACAACAAGTATCCCTAGATTTCCAGTATTCTCTACAGCTTTTCGATAACCACCACAAATAAACTTGCAGTATCACAACAGCCGTTAAGCATTGATTTCTCGCTGGTAAGGAACATTGGTCTTCTCTGGGGTTTGGGTGACAATAAGCCTCCCAGAGGTCCCAGCAGTCTCTGCACTTCCAGCGGAGGTCTGGTTTGGGCAGTCTCTCCTCGATCTTCTCATTCTCCTTGACCCTATACAAATATTGTGTGTGGTGTCAGCATGGCTGGTCCCATTTTGTTTTATTCATGGGGGAGGGGGAGC
>OY744519.1:190373820-190376320 GCA_963556195.1 Sepiola atlantica | reverse complement strand
CCATCTGTAAGTCTGTCACGCTTCCGTTTGAAATAAGTAAAAACCGATCTCTAAACGCACATATTTAATTTATCCATCTTACTTTATATGCGGTCAGACATCTATATGAGAGGGTATGTCCGTCATTTTTTAGTCACTAATTTATTGAAAATATAATTGTGTTTATCTGTTACGCTTAAGTTTGTATTTA
Source organism: Sepiola atlantica (assembly GCA_963556195.1). Taxonomy (NCBI): domain Eukaryota; kingdom Metazoa; phylum Mollusca; class Cephalopoda; order Sepiida; family Sepiolidae; genus Sepiola; species Sepiola atlantica. Next base: position 190,376,130 of record OY744519.1, on the reverse strand, counting down.
TTTCCCTTGCTCTGTCGCATAATTGTATTGTTCGGTTGTTTGGTTTGTGTAATAGTTATTGTGTAAACTATGCGCTTAATTTACTAAGTGAATACGGGCTGATAATTTCATTTTGTATTTTTAATAAATATATGGGAGTATTAATTTGGGATATGATAAGCCGTAGAGAAACTTAATGTGTATGTATCCAAACCATTCCGTATAAAAAAACAGTTTTTTATCTTCGATTATTTTGGAAGTTTACATGTATCTATTTGTGCGATATAAGTGATAAGTATGAATACGTGTGTCTTCCATGGATTTGTTAGATTATTGTCAATGCACTTAATATTTAGTGTTGTCATAAATAATTGTTTGTAGTTTTGTATGATATTCAGATTAATTGAGTACTACAAATATGTATTATTTTCCGCTTTTTTATGATGGCATTTGGATGTTTGCGAAGTTCATTTACAGCTTTTCTTAAAATAAGGCGGCTTATAAAACTTTGCTGTTCATCGTGTCGAATTATTTTACTTTTAGGAGATCATATATGACAGGATGTATTGTAATTATATTTTCTTCTACTAGATTAACCATGTTTTCATATAATAATTAAATTTCGTTTTTTTTTAAATCAGAGGATAGAGAAAAACCGACAATGTAATTGTAAACATTATCGGCAAAATTTAACTTTGAATATTTTACATTAAATGAAGAAAAAATCAAAACAAAAAGGTGAAGCGTCTTATGTTGAGATGAGAGCGTAGAGTCAGGATGGACGATGTCCAAAAACACGTCAAAAATAAAAACAGCTGTTACATTGGAAATGAATGTTTGAAAAAGAATAATACGCAAATTGATTAAAAATCAAACTGCTTTCGTTAAGAGGCTTATATTCAGACGGCAATTGGTAAAATTGCTAGTAATAATAATAATAATAATAATAATAATAATAATAATAATAATAATAATAATACTTTTTTGGGTAGATATACGAATGTTATATTTATTGTTAATTTTAATGTTAACTAATAAGAAGCTTCTGAGATTGTACTTCGGGAGTCGGGAGATGATATTGTTCCTTTTGGTTTGAATTGAACCTAATTGAAATCACTCCCAAAAGTAGCTAGTCACGTTAGAGAAAAATGTTTCCGTTATTTTATTAGGAGCCGATGAACATTCAAAGTCTCGAGCGTACCGATTAAAGACGTCTTTGTGGTAGATATACAAATGTTATATTTTTTTTGCATTTTAATTTTAAGTAATAAGAAGCTTATGAGCTTTAACTTCGGGGGTCATGAGATAATATTTATGCTTTCTGTTTGAGGTGAACGCAATTGAAATCCAAAAAAACATAAAAGATTAGCTAGCCACGTTAGAGAAAAAAAAAGTTTCTGTTATTTATTAATCTAGACCGAACGTTTGATAACTTCAATTCATCAGACAAACATAAGAGGGGAATCTATTCCCTTCTTTATTATTATTTAGGAGTATCCCAAAAAACTTGCACTATGTAATTAGGTAACATATATATATATATTTTTTTCGTCAATGTATTTTCATGTATGTGTGATAGCGCACCTTGAACTTCATAGAAATGAGATTAACACTATTCCTGTGATAGGATCACAGGTAAAATACGCCTGGTCCTGGTGATGTCACAAACACCAAACCATGATAAAATGTCTATAAATACAAATAAACGTCGTTGGACTCAGAAGAAAGATCTGAGTGTGATGATGAGCAGGTGCTCCCTCGATGGCAAACATGGAGGATCATATCCGCATCATACGAATGTTGGCTCATGTAATTTCAGGAAGAAGACCACGGACAAAAAAACAAATAAGTAACCCATCATATTCCAGGTATGAAAGAGACATGGACGAAACACAAGAAACAAAGAATAACAAGAACAGACAAAGAAACATAGAAAAAAATGGACCACAAAAAAAACTGGTAATGTAATGTTACTACAAAAGCCGCAACCCCACGGAAAGAGAATACCGGAAACGAATGAAGAATCTATGGGATATTTCTACTTACTACCATACAACGGAACACAGGATAGCAAATCAAGCAAGGCAGATACTCAAGAGAGGGTGGTTCTCGGAGATAGAAATTGTACGGAAATTAAACAAAAAAATAAATGGCGTGACAGATCAAGACACACCACTTGACGAAAACTCCCACCAAGAAGAAGGTAAAACCATAAACACAGACACTGAAGGCGGCAAAGACGACGAAACCATAGAACTATCCGTGGAAGAAGCAAGAGAAGTGGCAAACCTCAAACGATTAATGTACGAGAATAAAACAAAACTCCGATCC
>OY744519.1:190241320-190368820 GCA_963556195.1 Sepiola atlantica | reverse complement strand
GACGTAGGCGCCTTCAATAACATATTTAAACATGAGTTATTTGATATGACCGAGGCGCCTCCTATTTTTTTCATTTTTAACTATGTATGAGGGATGGTAAACATTTTTAAAGGGGGGTGTAATTTTTTTAAAAAATGTTTAACTAAAAATATTCTCATGTAGGGGGAGGGTAATAAAAACATTCTTCGGAGGGGGTAATTTTTTATTTTTTATTTATTTTTTAACTGAAAATATTACTTTGTATGAGGGAGGGTAAAACTGTTGTTTTCTTTTTAATTAAAAATATTAATGTGTATCAGGCAGGATAAAACAAATTGAAGAGGGGGTCAAAAAAAAATTTTTTTTTCTTAACTAAAAACATTTCTATGTATGGGGAGGGTAAAAAAATTGGGGGGATGCAAACATTTTTTTTTTAACTAAAAATATTTCTATTTATGGGGGAGGGTAAAACACATTGGGGTGGGGGTCGAAATCTTTTTAAAATTTATTTTTAACTAAAAATATTCTTGGTCGGAAACAAAGAAAATCAATGTCTAACCACCCTAGAAATATGACTGGGGCTCCATCGGTTTACGGGTGAGCGTTGATTTCTGACGCGCAGCCTAGCAAAAATATGCGACCGGAGGGAGCATATATTTGCTAGTAATCATAATTCCAGTTTTGAATAAGCTCTCATTACATTATTTTGATTCTAGAAAATGTCTTTAATTTTAGACTTAAGCTAAAAAGCGTTATAAAATGAAATTGAATTCAGAATATCTTACATAATTTGTGTCGAACAACTATGAATCTAATTCAATGCAAATCTGAAATATTTAAATTTTTAAATGGAAGCATGTACTCATATTATATTACCACAAATAAACTGAAAGTTGGGAAAATGTAATCATTGATCTCTAAAACGTATTTTTTAAACTTCAGAACAGTTAGTGTATTTGAATTCTACCCCATTCTGCCCCCATTTATGAAACTTAAATAAAATAATCATAACGCACATCACACACTCCTAACAATAGAAGTTATCTTCCGAAATCTTTTAGTTGAGAAATAAACCTGTACGTATATAAACAAAAACAGATACTAAACTTTATATATATATATATATATATATATATATATATATATATATATATATATATATATATATATATATATATATATATATATATGTATATGTATTCATGCAGACACATACTGTTTCGCAATCATTTATCGACATATGCCGTCATACCTTCGTTATGTTAAGAACCTGTGGCTCTGTAGATATAGTAGTAAGTACAATTCTTAGCGACAGTCATCTGAAGGTTGAAGGTCCAATCCTCAGTGCAGGCGATACGAAGAATTGCGAATTACTGAAGACTTCTTCCCAGTCATGGCAGGTGAAACAAGAAATGCTAGTAAGGGCATTTAAGAATATTTTCATTATTATTCCAATTAATTTTGTTGATAGTAGTAATTTTTGTTTAATGATTACAGTTTCTAATATATTCAGTTTTTGTCTGTTTACAGTGTGTTTTAAGATTGATGTGGTATATACTAAAAGTTTTCGTAATTTGGAGCAGGGGCAAAAATGTTGGTTTGTAAAGTGTTGAGCAATTGCGATGTTTCCAGACATGTACATGGGGAAAAAAACAAAAAGAACAAACTAATACGCTTATGAATATGTTCCGCACTTTTACTGATGGCAAACCTTAATAATGTATCCTGAAGGATCAGAAAGTACTTGAGTAAAAGGCGACTATAGCAGATACATTGATCAGTTCCCACCAGAAACGGGATCTATTAAGAAAGTGGAAAGAATCAAGACACAAGTAAGTTAACATAATGTTTCTCTCTCTCTCTCTCTCTCTCTCTCTCTCTCCATATATATATATACTGATATAAGTTTGATTTAACGCATGTAAAAGCTTCTATTTTTGCATTTTCTGATCAATGTTTAACTCAAACTTACATCAATGAAAATATGCTGCTCATATATATATATATATATATATACATATATTTATACATATATATATATACATACATATACATATATATATATACATATATATATATATATATATATACATATATATATACATATATATATATATATACATATATATATATACATATATATATATATACATATATATATACATATATATATATATACATATATATACATATATATATATATATATATACATATATATATATGTCTTTTCTACACTCACGCACACATAGCCACACTGGCACCAACGCACACACAGAATGCATTAACTATTTAACTATCTTACAAATAAGCACACTAAAGACGACACCCACTGCTTGAATGCCCTTTCAATGCCGTCTACTGATCGAAAACAAATGTATATACTTCATACATTTCTCACTGAACTAGTTAATATGAAAACAAGTGATATTTGACTCTATTTAATAACTTTCAATGAGATGTAATTGATGTAAATTAGTGAGGAAATTTTGATTACGATTTTCAAGACCCGTGCATAATTCACATCCCTTAAATTATCGACTCAGGCTTCCTCCATATCTCAACTAATGAATCCATCTTGTTTTGCAAGGACAATCAAAATAAACGCTTATTTCATGTGTTCCTATATTTGTAGAATTCCATTTTGAACATATATAAAATATATTTTTTGTTTACTTATTCTTTTGTACTCTTTATTTTGTTTATTATGTAAAATTTCTCTCGTACTCTTAAACATCTGAATATTACTTAAGATTGTTATTTGTAAATGTTTCTATAAAACTGGTACCTTCCAAATCTTTCTCTAAAAACTGCAACCATAAAAAGGGTCCTCCAAAAACTGGTGACCTTTCATGTGTCGTTTTATTCTTAGCGTCTAATTTGTTGTTTTACGGCTGACCGTCTTACGTCTTCGTTGCGTGCACACCTTCTCTTATCGAAGAGAAACAATAACTAAATAAAAAAGTTAAAAAAATGTTTTCCTTTCACAGAGATTACTATGCGGTGGTCACTTGTTACTATATCACCATGTGATACTCCTTTCCGCCTACAGTCATATTGCATATTGTTTCGTTATCTTTATGAGTCGTTTCATGGCTGCAGCTCTTTTTCGGTCTTTAAAATATTATATATATTAAAAGACAAATATAGATAAATAAACAGGTTTCACACTATGTACCAAGCTCTAACTTTTTTTCATCGCCACAATGATGCATTCCTGTGCTTGTTATACAAGTACTTCAACGGAATGTGCCCCGACAAAGTTGCTCTACTGACCCCTCTTTGACTAAAATACACCCCACTGGGTCGATTACCAGCACAATTCCGCCTTTTCCCTGTAGATGTTACCAAATGACGAGAAGTAATCCAATCTACTAGCTTCTTTTCCTCGAACTGCTAGCCTTCGGAATTCCCTCACTGCTTCATGTTTCTCTGACTGTACTAACATCCAGGTATTAAAATGTAATGTGAACAAACATCTCGCTACACTACTCCCTAGTTAGATTGCTTCTCTAGTTATCGACTACAATGCATAGTACTTCCTTACTTCATGGTTGCAATGTGACTTATTTTGGTGAATAAGATTGATATATGTATATACATAATACATACATATATATATATATACATATATATATATATATATATATATATATATATATATATATATAAAAGTATAAGTAAATTTCGCGTACAACTAAATCGTAGGATACATTTCAGAGGAAACATTTTTTTAATCAATGAAACGGGCGGATGGAAAAATAAGATTGCTAAAACTTTCCTTAAGGCCTTATCGTCTGACCCTCTAAGAGGACACGTCAGAATGATCAATTAAAAACTAAGAACACCGTTTCATTGATTAAAAATATGTTTTCTCTGAAATGTATATATATATATATATATATATATATATATATATATATATATATATATATATATATATATATATAATTTTTTCTCTACAACGAGCTTTTTAATTTTTGTCTTTGATTTTCTGTAAGACGTGTTTCTAAAGGCGATGATGAAGACGTTTTGGATTAGCTTTATAAATTTATAAACTAAAATAAAATAAAGTATTTCCAAAATGTTTCGAAAACGATCGTACGCCTTACTCGACTTGATGTTCTTATGCTTGGAACAATTGTTATGTTTTAATTCATTGAATGTTCATATATATATATATATATATATATATATATATATATATATATATATATATTCAATAAAACATACATAAAACACCTCAGTATAGATGCGCACATATATAGATAGCTACATAAATTAAATATTGATATATTGACGCATAGCAATTCATAGGTGCTTACTCTGTGAAATCATGTAATTTGACAATGAATGCTATACACCCAAACTCCCGTAGGTGAGATTAAAACTCTAAAATCAAGTAACCAAATGATTTAATGACAGTTTTTTTGCTGTTTATCCAAGTATCGAATACATAAACTTTTTTTCTCACAGGAGTTATCTGACTTTAGTACTTTTAACAGGTTTCCTCCCCTTGGTATGTGTTGTTTTCCCCATTCCTATATTCCCACTTTTTTATCGACTCTTTCTTGGTAATATATAAGCAACAAATCGGTAATAAAACGTGACTTTTATTAAGGTCCAGTCTACATTTGAGACTTTCTGTTAACCTGTATAACATAACTATTAGCATTCCATACTTCGCTTCTGTTTCAAATCTCGACCCAATATTCGATACTAAATATTTATTATTTAGCTAATCTCAACAACATTATTTATGAGATTACAACATTCACATTTTTTAACAAGACGTGCTGAACGTTAAAGTCCATTTTTTATTTTCGCAATAAATATATTTTGTCTAAAACCCCCTCGAAAGTAAATCACATGAACAATAAAAATTCTGTAATTATGGTCCGCTATTTCCCAGAAATATGTTAAGTATGTTGCATGCTGTTTTTTATTGACACTCATGTTATAGAAGGAAACACCATTAAATAGATTGTTAATGGGCGGAGAATAAGCAAACACACACGAAATGAAAAGTGAAAACGACATAGAATTCGAACTATCCTTACGAAGTAGGGACCACTTCTCGTAGGTTTCCACTTGAGTTCATAAGTTACGAGACGCCAGGTTTCATAAATCTTATCTCTAAAAATAACAATCGTAATTGGTTGCCTATTAAAGAAGTAAGGGTTCACATCCAGTAAAAGTCTCACTTTTCGCATTAGGGTTTCTTTGTGGATTACCATAACCGTGGACTAAATTAACAATTTGATTAATTGTATCGCCAACGCAAGACGTGTATCACAAACAGAAGTGTAATATACAATTGTATATAAATCCCAATGTCAACTATATATATATATATATATATATATATATATATATATATATATATATATATATATATATATATATATATATATCCCAGCAACAAACGACCCCGCCTCCGCGCAGCTACTAATCGAGCTGTAGCCTTATCTACAAAAAAATTTAAATAAACAATTTTCTTTTCAGATTTCGGTAATTACAAAAAAAAACAACAAAAAGATTATTGTCATTGTGTTATTTGATATATTTCCATGAGTTATTTTATAAGCATGAAAAGCATGTCTCTATAATGAAAAGAATAACTAACAGAAAAAAGGGGTGAAAAAAGAATAAAATAATCAACAAATAACTCTTACTAACGACAATAAAGTTAATTTTCCATATAATTGCTTATTTTTGAAGTTTAACTAGTTTTGTTTATTGGATGTTAATAATTCGTCAACATCTGATCGAGTAAAAATTCGATTTTCAAGATGGTGTAAGCGAACATACCCGAAGTTTGTTTGAGGAATTTGTCGTCTTTTAGGGTGAATAAAAACAAAAAAAATTGTCCACAGATAACTGTCCCAAACATTTACAAATTAATTTTCTACCTAATTGAAAGAAAGAAAAATAAAAAAAATATCAGACTTTGTAGATAGTCGGAGATCAACTGTCAGCCATCTTTGTTTATTTAGTCAAACGTAATATATTTTAATTGAAAAAAAAAACGCTTTAAAATATTTTAAATCCCAGAATAAGGCAGGTAGGTAAGTAAGTTGTATTGCCTTTTGTAACAATTATTTTTTGATTTATTTTGTTTTTCGTGCCCTTGTTATTTCTGTTGATTTCGTCAATAAGTAAAGTGAAATAAGTATATATTTCTGAGTAATACAAAATAGTTGCGTTGTGTTTTCGGTCTTATTATTAAAATCATACAAATAAAAATAACTCGTTATGACGCTTCTTTTAAAATATGAATCAAGTTTTTTCGTAATTTAAAAATTAACAACAAACTTTGTCAAATTCGTGGATAAACACCCTCAGCTAAATTATCCACCTACTGAAAATAATTAGTCTCTACTTTTTACGGTAATCCTAACTTATTAGAGCAGTCAACTAATATGTTTTGAACACTAATCCTAAGTCCGACTAGCAAGTTCGTACGACCACACGTAATTTGGAGGAAGTAGAAAGTGGAATTTTGGTTTACTTTCAAGAGCCTCAAGACTATCGCACACCTTATTTTGCCTTTTAGTCCTCTCACCCCATGAATGATGATTCTGGTAAAGGGGGAAAATTGCTGTTTTATGATCGGAATCTATTCATCTGACACTTATAGTTGGCTAGTTTTTAACATTTAAGTAATGTTATTTAGCTTCTTAAATCAAGTGGCTTCATGCCTTGACTGGAACGATTTCAATTTTTTTTAAATCGCCTAAAAAGTGAATCACTTCAAAATAACGCACATAATTTATTTCCAAAATAAAAAATGGTCCCAGCTCGCTAACGGTTCTCAAATACCTTATTCGGTAATTTTGTTATATATTAAATCATTTCACGTATACACATGCATTGTTACAATAAGATATAATATTTAATGTATCGATTTAAGTATTTACTTCAACTGTGCGCAATACTTAAGTAGAGCTAGATAGTAAGTTATGAAAATGTATTTATGGTAATTAAGCTACACAGAGGTGTCCGCGTTTCATCCCCGTAGAGAATCATCAGACTAAAATGCATAGAAGTTGTGTTGCCGGACGTTTTTATATATATAGTCTGACGATTCCCTACGGGGGATGAAACGTGGAAGCCTCTGTGTAGCTCTATTTCTATAAATATATTACTTACGTATATATATATATATATATATATATATATATATATATATATATATATATATGTGTATGTATATATATATATATATATATATATATATATATATATATATATATATATATATATATATATAGTAAGCAATGAAAATATATATGGCAATCAAGCTACACAGAGGCTCCCGTGTTTCATCCCCGGGGGGAATCGTCAGGCTAAATGTATTTATGGTAATTAAGCTACCCAGAGGTGTCCGCGTTTCATCCCCGTAGAGAATCATCAGACTAAAATGCATAGAATTTGTGTTGCCGGACGTTTTCATATATATAGTCTGACGATTCCCCCCGAGGATGAAACACGGGAGCCTCTGTGTAGCTTGATTGCCATATATATTTTCATTGCTTACTACCTAGCTCTACTTACGTATCGAGCACTGTTGTAGTAAATACTGAAAACTGACACATAAAAAATTATATCTCCTTATAATATTTTATGTGGATACATGAGTACTAATATATATATATATAACTTACATATATATATATATATATATATATATATATATATATCATTATTTTATAAATATATTTTCAAGGACATCGTAGAGGTAATCCTGATACGATAATTAATGCTTAATTATATGTTATATATGACTCTGAAATGCTTAGTTGGAAATATTGAGAATATACTGACAATGATGAACGATACGTTTTTTTGTTACGTTGACTCACATATAACCTATCGAACACTGTTGAAGTAAATACTGAAAATTGATACATAAAAAATTATATCTCGTTATAAAATTTTATAGGGATACATGAAATACTAATATATATATATATATATATATATATATATATATATATATATATAGTGATCAAAAAGGCATGCAAATTATAAAGTCTTTATTAAATGTATATTACATCATATTAAATTAAAGTTATGTAATCTAAAGACAGCAGAGTAAGATTAAACACATGGTCAATTATACCGCCATCTTCTTCAATCAACAGATTTCTAAATTTCCCCAACTTATTCACGGACCGCCCAAGTTGATCAAAGTAAACGTTATCTCCCTCTGAAATGATGCTGATGCGGTAAGACTGCACACCTTACGAATACCTGTAAGTTCAGCTACACCTCTTGAACTTGCATGGCCAAGTGGATTCGTTGACGGTAAGCTTGCGATTTCCGCTATTAAAAGGTAAATGGATTATTATAAGGATATCAATTTCCGTGTATTTTCACTAATCTTATATATATATATATATATATATATATATATATATATATATATATATATAGAGAGAGAGAGAGAGAGAGAGAGAGAGTAAAACATGTATATATATATAATTACGAATGTGTTTTGTTTACATATGTAAACGGTGCATCTTCCGCAAATCGTCAGTGTAGAGATAATTATTCATACCGGTTGCAGGATTCGAAACCACGGAGGCACGAGTCATGTTATAACCCAATCCCGACGCTTTAACGCACTCGGCCGCTATGAACAACCTGATAAATTAACGAGAGTTCATACCTGTTATAGGTAGATGTCGTCTACAGTGTAAAACTACTGAAGGAACATGAATTGGAGCTACGATGACGTCTGTGTTAATACTATTCACTACGTTTGCAAGCATATATTGAAAGCGACAAATAAAATCATATATATATATATATATATATATATATATATATATATATATATATATATGATATAATATAACTTAGTCAGAAGTTATAATAACGAAAAAAACAGAGTGTAGGGTCTTTAAAAGATGATGGTTTATAACAGTTTATATATGAAGAGTTCGACTGGCAAACGCTATAAATCCAATTTGCTTATATTAAGACATTAAACGATAAAGGAACGAATATATCAAATCTAGAATTCACAACAGTTTATTTTCATTCAAAGCAAAAAGAAATTATACCGAGATTATGTAAAATATTGTTTAGATTTGGACTCGGGAATTGAAATGCCACACTTTTTGTTGTGATACGTTGGTAATTTTGAAAATGACGTTTATCGCGTTTTGCATTTTAACTCTTCATATCTTGTACAAAACTAGCGGTAATGAAATAGAATTGACCAAATAAACTCGACTACCGTCAAATGCAGTCGAATACGCATTCTACTGTTCGTAGTCATATATATATATATATATATATATATATATATATGTAAAGGAGTAAGGCTACCAACGTTTGTAGAATGTTTTTTCAACATTTATTTATTATTTTGTTGTTTTACCATTTTATAATTTTATATAACGCGTTTCAAGCGGTGGTCCGCTTTCATCAGATATGAAAATCCATTTGAAGAAATGTCTTTCGATTTGAGCAAATGTTGTTTCATTTGAGGAATTTGTTATTGTTTTTGCGCATGCGTGTGTGGGTATCTTTTATTTTTTATTTTTTATTTTTTATTTTTTATTTTCCATTTTTCCTGCTTCTCTTGGTCAAGTGCGTGTTACCCAGCCATGACCCATCGGTCATCCCAGCCTCCTAGGGTGCGGAGAATTTCTTTTGAAATTTAATACTTTTTATTGCTTTTTGTCGTCTCCAAGAATAAAGTCGTGTCTGCGTGCGTGTGTGCGCCCGTATGCGTGTGGTCTAATCTTGAGTCTTGTGAATAGGTGTGCGATACATACACACACACACACACATAACTACGCACCCACACACCCATGCGCGCACACACACATGCGTGTGGTTATAGTGACAGAGAGGGGGATAAAGGTTGAATTATATACACATACATACATACATACACACACACACATATATATATATATACATATATACACATACACACATACATACACACATATACACGCAAACCCACGCATGCGCAGAAACAATAACAAATTCCTCAAATAGAACAACATTTGCTCAAATCGAAAGACATTTCTTCAAATGGATTTTCATATCTGATGAAAGCGGACCACCGCTTGAAACGCGTTATATAAAATTATAAAATGGTAAAACAACAAAATAATAAATAAATGTTGAAAAAAACATGCTACAAATTTTGGTAGGCTTACTCCTTTACATATATACTTTTCTCTCGTTGGAACTGCACTAATACTGCACTACCCTCTTTTCTATATATATATATATATATATATATATATATATATATACATATTCTCATGACTCGGTCACCTATTTGTAACTGAAGGGAGTATGGTATCCCATCGCAATATTATAGACATTTATAAATAGTATATTTTCAAATCAACTGCTTAGCAAGTGTTTTCTTTTTCTTTCCCACTTCCTCTACTACCAATAACCTTCAAGAAAATTACAAACATCACAACAACGTATGTCTTATTAAAAAAAAACCTACTCTTGATGGCGACATCGAATGTCGAAAGCGCTCGGGTGATGGCTGAATCAAAAACACTCGGAGCCATATTATACCACCGGAAACCAGAAAGCTTGCTTGACGAATCGAGAATATCACTAAAAACTCAATAAACGCGAAAATGGCGTGTCATTACACAACGCTGGTTTGTTTCTTATATATATATATATATATATATATATATATATATATATATATATATATATATATATATATATGTAAGGTTGTATATGAAAAGAAATCAAATAAAGTGATCGATAATATAAGAGAGCTAATATCATTCATTTAGATACTGTATATTACATATTTCAGCAATGTACCGCGGTTTCATACAAAAAGGGCAGATTTAGACATCTAAATCTGATTTAGACATATATATATATATATATATATATATATATATATATATATATATATATATATATATATATATTGATATTAATTTTTCTTTTTCTTCTAATTCCTCATGGGTAATTTCAATCCATCCATTCGTTTCCAATGTCATGAAGTTAAACTTTTGCACCGACACGAAATACTCCCCTGTTACACCATAGCTGTCGTTACGTAAATACTTGCATTTTCTACTTACGCAAATCAGTTGTTTCCATAGGGAAATATACATAGTCAATTCCATCGCGTTAGAAGTTTAAGTAAAACATAACGGTCATTATCTCTAAAGACACCCACTATCTAGTAAACAACGTAGCAAAACAAAAAATACATCGTTGGCGATAGACAAAGAATAGCGCCGTGTTGAATTATTCAATGTCGAAAAGAGAAAAATAAAACGTACACTTTCCAATATTCTTTGCTATCCGAATATCATGTTTATTTCAGTCAGGTATTTTATGTTGCGGTGAATCTAGTGTATGCCATTGTTCAAACTACTTTCAGCATCTTCAAAGATGAAACAAAACCTTCCTAATCGATTTATTTGTCCTCGCTACGTCTCAACATAGTAATAAATGGTGCTGGTAAACAAACGTGTGGATTGGTTTCCTTGTTTGGAGTTTGGAGACCGTTAAACACTTGAATTTCTCAAGTTGAATCGTGCAAGAACAATAGGATTTTTTTTCAGAATGGCGATTTAATTCATGCATAATATAGAAAATGTATAAAAATAAACACGAATGTTTGTATCTATTTCTTGCCGATGAATTACAATAGCATTATGATACATTGATTCGGACAATGTTATCTCCATCTTCAAAAATCTAATCTAATAATAATAATAATCATAATAATAATAATATTAATAATAATAATGATAATGATAATAATAATGAAATATTGCACGACATCATCGGCCTTAAAAATGCCGAGATTATTTTCGGAATGTATAGCTTTTTTAAATTTTTTTATGATACTAATTGTTGATTATAAGTAAATAGGCCATTTTATTATGTAGCACAACACAGTAAAGATTATCGCGAGTTTTACTATGTGAATATAAACGTTACGTGGATCATCAGATATATATATATATATATATATATATATATATATATATATATATATATAATAACACACACATATATATATATATGTATATATATAATATAATAACACATATATATATATGTATATATATATATATATATATATATATATATATATATATATATATATATATATATTCTGTAGTATTATCTACATTGCTTCCTTCATAGGGAACACATAGACATCACTCAAACACACACACATTCACACACACAGTGCATTTTTATATATAGAATATATACTGCTGATATTTTCAAATCTAATGTCTAAACCACATTTTGTTTAACGTATAAAGTAACGTCAGATTTTCCTTTCATTTTTGCTGAATAGTTTTGTAACATGAAGCCGAAACGTTGATGAATACATAAACCAAATAGTTTATACAGATATATATATATATATATATATATATATATATATATATATATATATATATATATATATATATATATATTCGTCGTTTAAACCTCCATTCTACTAGATTTCTCACATCCTACCACAACGCAGACTGCGATACTGACCACTCGCTTGTCTGTTACAAAAGTAGGCTCTCACCAAAAAACTTATTCTTTTGAAAGGCTAAAGGGAACACGTCTGAATACTGCTACATGCAGTATATTTTGCTTCTGTTGCAGTTTGCAAACGTTTTTGAGAAGGAATATTCCACAATTGTGTCTTAATCGGCTGAGTGGTGATGGTAGTTTCTGAAAAGAACGATACACAGCTGTGCTCCGGTTACCTTTGGTAGAAAATAAAGCTAAGTCAACTAACTGGTTTCATGCAAAGTGCAAAGAACACATTGTCTAAGCTAAATCGTTACTCAAAGTCAGCACAAAAATATCAGTCTACAGTGCTTGTATTATAAGCACCCTGCTTTATGATGCACCCCTATGCTAGACAAGAGGTAAAGATGCGGATATTCCATCTGAAAAGCATGCGTTTTATCTTTGGTAACAGATGGGAACACACAAAGATAAATGTTGACGGGTTTGAAATAGCTCGTCTGAAATCCATGCACACACTGCTAAGACCGTGGACGCCCTCTTCCAAGGTACAGGGATGTCTGCAAGAGAGACATGAAGGTCCTTGACATCGATCCGTCATATTGGTAAAAACTTGCCTCTGACAAAGATAAATGGAAAAAGAACATCATACGCGAGCTTCACATTGTGGATGAATAGTGAGAGACGAAATCCGCTGAAAAGCGTGCAATGAGGAAGAGAAGGGACAAAGCAAGTGATCTTCCTCATTAACCATCCTCTAACATCTGTGGCAGATACCGAAAAGAATAAGATTTCTAAGAAACGTCTTAAGTAAGTCAGTCTGACCCCCTTTAAGGCATTTACATTAGTGATAGGACTTACTTAATACAGAAACTAGCCGGAAGATCTGAAGGCCTACCACTACACACCCACACATAACACACACACACACACGCACACATATATATATTTATATATATATATATATATAAATATACTGATTCATTCATTTTAATTACCATGTCAAATTAAACCCAAAGTATTCATTTTCAGAGATTACTTCAATCTCTTATTTTATTTTTATTTTATATTTATCTAAACACCTCGGTAGATGTTTATCATTTACATCTTATATTTAAAACACAATATTTTCATCATTAATGTGTAGCATTCTAACTCGTTTTTCCTGGGAGATAAGAACACACATTACAGTTTAATAGCTCTATCTGTCAATCTTCAGAAACTATTAAATTGTGTATGTCAACTACTGCAACGTCTTATAACGTCAAAAAACAGAAATAAAAACCGAAGGAAAGAGAGGAGGATATTTAAAATGAGAAATCTATGAAAAGCTGGGAGAGTTAGATTACATGAAAAAGCCACTAGCGTGATGGAAAAAGCATAGAAAAATGTGGCACACCCCGTGGAACAACCTACAGGATTCGAAAGCCGTCTCACCGGCTGTGATTCTAAAATTAAAACATATATATATATATATATATATATATATATATGTTTGTGTATTTATCTATATATATATATATGTATTTATCTATATATATATGTTCGTGTATTTTTCTATTTCTCTTTCTATCCTCTTGTTTTATGGAATTTTGTTCAACCTCTCTCTGTACCCTCCCCCTGTTTACTCTTTTACACATTTTTATTTGATTTAGCTTTGTATAACTAAGTTATTATGCAAATGAAAAGAACATTGCCATCCATTGTAACTTTTCTTAAGTAGATAATTGGTCGTCGCTAATATTTTCTCAGTTTTCTTTCCTTTGTTATTCTCTTTTCGGTAAACAATATTAATATTTGTTTTGTACTGAGAGGCATCATTGTATGTGTGCAACCAACACATACTTACATTCGTCGATGAAATCAATAAGTTGTTATCAAGAAAATAGTTAAGGGGGCCATTATCAGAAAAGATATCCGTCACAACATCACGTCTTGGAAGAATGTAAAGCACCCTGCTGTATTTTTTCTCTGTTTAGACCCGTAGATTATACATACTATTTACTCGTTTATTTAATACACACGGGTATTTAAAGTTAAGTATGTGTATATATTTATCTATTTATATGTAGAGGGTTCTTTCCTAATCTAATCAGCCGATCAATATGAATCTTTGAATATGGATATTAGACCTAGGTGGTCCTTACATTGGCTATTTCTAATGCAATTAATTTTAATGCAAAAGGGTAAAATGGAGGTTTGACCCCTTTGTGAAAATTTACATACCTCTGACTTTAGCGAAATTTTCGCACTAGGCATCAAATAATAAATATTCCTGAAATCACAGTTTCTCCGAAGTACTTACAATGATCTTCTGAGGGGACATAATATTAGCATACTTTGCTCTATGAAAATTAAAATATAAAAACTTTACATCTACATGCATATAGACACCAATAAAGTAGGATTCTCTGACTTGATATGTATTTGTAACACCCTTAAAGTTAAAGCCTAAAATTGTAGACATTTTCTAAAGTCAAAATAATGTAATGGATTCTGAACAAAATTAGTATAGCGAATCAAGACATAAGATTCAAGTAATTCATCTTAACCGTCCTTTTAGCTAACAACAACAACATACTCATATCACCATCTGACAAAGGAGGGGGCATAGTAATCATGGACAAAAATTCATATATCAAAAAAATATCTACTCTATTATCCGACGAAAACACATACACTAAAACTGACCAAAAAACTATAGATAAAAACATAGAACATTTTAACAAATCTTTCAAACACCTAATCAAGAACAACAAAAAATGGGCATCAAACATTGAGTATCACCCTATCATTCCCACATTATACGGGCTCCCCAAAACCCACAAACCTGACACCCCCATGCGTCCAATTGTATCAAGCATAGGTAGCACCACACACAAAATCGCACGGGCCATAGCTAACATCCTCACTCCACTAATGGGTACCATCAGTCCCTCCCACATAAAAAATTCAGGCGACCTTCTTAGCAGAATAAAAAACATCAACGTAGAAAATAAAAATATAGACAGCCTAGATGTAACTTCGCTCTACACTAACGTACCTGTAAAAAAATGCCTACACTTACTTCACACACATATAAAGAAAATAAAAACCGACCTACCTTTTCCCCCCAACACTTTTATAGAAATAATTAGACTCATCACTGACATAACATATTTCCAATTTAACGAAGTATTCTACAAACAAAAATTTGGACTTCCCATGGGCAACCCCCTTAGCGGTGTATTGGCCTGCCTCTTTTTAGAATTCTTAGAATCCGGTCCTTTCAAATATAGACTACCTCCTAACATCGAATACTTAAGATACATAGATGATATTTTAATTTTCCTCCCCACAGACACACAAATCATTCATGTTAAGGATAAACACAACACAGTAGAACCCTCCATAAAATTCACCCATGAGACTGAAATAAACGGCTCTATTCCCTTCCTTGATACTCTTATAATTAAGTCCAACAATAAACTAGAATTTAAGGTACACCGCAAAAACACTCACAAAAATGACTACATACATTTCTACTCCCACCATCATAGCAAGATCAAAACAGGTATAATTATAGGCTTCTTCCTACGCGCCCTTAGAATATGTAGCCCCCCACACATAGATGAAGAAATAAAATACATTTTTAATTCCCTAAAAACATTGCAATACCCCACACATTTCATATTAAATGCCAAGAAAAAAGCCTTCCAAATATTCTCCAGAAACACCACACAAAAAAATCAAACCCCTAACACCTCTCTCATAGACAGACCCCTTCTCCTACCCACGCATTCCAATAACACACCCATATGCAACACGCTCAACAAACTAGGCATTCCAATAGTACAAACCACTTCTCAATCCATAAAACAAACTTTAAACACATCCAGACATTTCCAAAAAACACCCACATCCCATGCCGGCTTATACACTGTCCCTTGCAATGATTGCCATCAATTCTACGTGGGAGAAACACAACGTGAATTAAAGAAACGATTAAACGAACATAAAAGGGACATAAAAAAAAAATTAAAAAAAAAATAAATAAATAAATAAAAAACAACAACCCTCTTAGTGCACTTTTCTCCCATGCTCTAGAATATGGTCATGCATTCAAATTTGAACAAGCCAAAATCACTAAACACATCCACAACAAATCTCGGCGAAGATTATTGGAAACTGCCCTCATCACATCCTCCACTACCATCAAGCAGCGAAATGGTTTCTTTAACCTATCACCCTTAATAAGCAAGATCATCCTCACAGAACAAAGTCTTTTGCCTGATCATGGCTAACTTTTATTTTCATCTCTAACCTTATGACACTCTTCCATTCACCCACACCCTTCCTTCTTCTCCCTGAATCTTCTCTTTTTTTTTTTTTTTTTTTTTCCTCACATTTTTAATACTACAGTCCAAATAAACTTTCTCATGTTCCAAATATTTCAAATATTCCTCACCCACCCTTTCAATCACCCCCCTCCCCCACCCACTCCAATCCCTCACTCATTGCTATCATTTTCCAAATATTTCAAATATTTCACACCCTATCACGACAAATCCTCCCTCTTCCCCCCTCTCATCTATTTTCTCCCATACCTCTTCTTAAATTCCCTCATTTTCTCCAAACGCTCTCTAAGACCATAACTTTCGCCCATCCACCAAAATCACAGCCCCCCCTCCCTCTCTACCCATCCCCATTTTCCCTGCATACACCCTCCACACACAAACATTCCAACTCACTCTTCCCCTTCAATCTCGACCACAGCCATCTGGTCAAACACCCCCTCCCCCTCTTCCTCTAATCTCTCTCTGCCATCCATTTTACCCCTGCTCATCCCCCACCTCTTTCTCTCATCGTCAGCCACAGTAGTCCTTGCTCCCTCCACCCTTCCACTTTTTTCTCCCACTCATTTTCATTCTCTAACAAGTACGGACGTCCAGCAAGACGCTGCCATTATTTTTCATTTTATTTTATTTTTCTTCCCAACATGTCTACCCTACATGTATCTGTGCTTGCATGATATCTTTTCCCTATATCATCATCCTGATGAAGTCTTATAAATAAAGACGAAACGTTGATGTACACATAAAAAACATCCAGTTTTTGGTTTTCCTTTTTCATTTTACCATATATATATATATATATATATATATATATATATATATATATATATATATATATATATATATATATATATATATATACGGATTCTGTCTAAAACGTTTCCGACCTTTAATCAGAAAAATATTTCAAATACCTGACGGGGTTGGGACCCTAACCCCCTTTAAAGTAGGCCTCTTGTGCTTGCACACACTTAGCTCACCGATCCATCCATTGTCGGAAACACTTCTTGGAGTCTTCTTTTACAACGACTTTATCTTATATAATTTACATATAAATTCAAGGTAGTCTCTCCGTCACATTGACTTTAATAACTTTCTTAACAAATGGCACTTCATGAAATTTCTTTTATCGGTATAATAAAGCAAATAGTGTTTTATGTTCTAAACAAATATTTTCCCATCAATTTTAATAATTTAATATTAAATCTCGACGTACATTATATATTTATTAAATCTTAAATACAAGTACACAAAGGAGCTATTGCACTTACACTGGAATGCTCTCCAACTACCATTCATTAGACTGAGAAAAGTTCATATCAAACAATTTTTCGACATTTCCAGACAATCGACTGTAAATAAAGAGGCACAGAAGGGAAATAAGATAGATAGAGAAGAGAACGAACGTAGAAAATTTACTGACTAAGAAAAACGTCTAGCCGAAACAGCAGCAGTTTCATCTTTTGTTTAATGTTGTGGATTGGGGTACAACATTTTCAATTTAAGTTGTTAATTATTATTTAATTTTACTAACCTATTCTATTTAAACTAGTTATTCGATTTAACTTGTGTCAGATATAGAAACATAGAAACATAGAAACATACATGAATTCTGGTAGAAGGACATGAGTCGTCCTATGGCACCAGCACCTTGTCTTCATCGTTGTATGCGTCCAGTGATGACAGCAGCCTTATAATTGAATTTGATTTCTTGGTAAATCCAGAACTTATCCAACCGCTTCTCAAATATCTTTACAGTTTCGGCTTCAATTACACTTGATGGCAATCTGTTCCACAAATCAACACAGCGATGGCTGAATGAATATTTTTTCAGGTTTAAACGTGCCTGTTTCTTGTAAAGCATCTGACTGTGTCCCCTGTTGCCCACTCTTGTACTTTTTCTAGTCAATAATTTATCAGCATTGAAATCATATTTTCCAGAGAGCAATTTATAGCACCTAATCATGTCCCCACGTATTCTTCTATATGCCAAACTTGGCAATTTCAGAGCTTTCAACCTTTCTTCATAACTCTGATCGTACAGTCCTGGAACAAGTTTAGTAGCTCGCCTTTGTACATTTTCTATCATTTCAATGTGTTTCTTTTTATATGGTGCCCACACTTGATTAGCATATTCAATATGAGGCCTTACAAGCGCTTTAAACAATATAACTAATGAACTTCGATCGAGGTATTCAAAACATCTGCGGATTAAACCGAGAATTTTGTTAGCTTTGTTTACTTTCTCTTTCATGTGTTCTTCGAAATTTAGCCTAGTGTCTATTACAACACCAATGTCTTTTTCCAAGTTCGTATAATCCATGGGTTGTAGACAATCATTCAAAGTATATTGAAAGCAATTTTTAGTGTTCTGTTTCGTACCTATACACATAATCTTGCATTTTTCTGGATGGAATTTTAACTGCCATTTTTCAGACCAATCATACATGCAATGGATATCTTCCTGTAGTTTCTGACAATCTTCATAGTCTCTGATTTCACGAAATAACTTGGTATCGTCAGCATATAAAAAAGTTTCACTGTCATTCTTCATAGACTCAGGGAGGTCGTTTATATATACAACAAACAAAAGAGGACCCAAAACGGATCCTTGATATATTAACACGATTGTTTTAATTTAAGCAGTTAATTAGAATTTATCTTGTTAAAGTATGTAAACACTACATTCGTTAAATGATTTGTCGTAGTATGGACTTTTATTATTAAGTTTTGTAGTGATAAGAGTTGTATATTTTATCTTTTAATTATTTGCTATTTTTTCTTTGTTGTAATTCTGATGTATTGGATGTGATTGCAAATTAAAATAATTGAGACTTTTGAATAATTGCATTGGGGGATGTTTGTAGGAATCGACTTTTGTATTGGCGTTTTGCTATGGCTTTTAATTTTTGGTTTAATATATTTACTTGTGTTACACATTCAATAGTCACTAGTTTTCCTAATACGCTTAACTTACAATATCAAGGTTATCATATAATTAGGCGTACGATCGTTTCCATGACATTTCAGAAAATATTTAATATTTCATTATTTTGATGATTCAAAAATGTGTTTTCATCAGGGTATTTTATAACATCACACACATACGTCTCTTGGAAAAAAAACCATCAGATTTCAGTTCTAAAATGAACATCAGTGAGAGTACTATAGAAATATCACAAGAACAAAAAAATTAATTACATATATTTAGTGTAATTTATTCAAGCTTAGAAAGATATAAATATAAAAATCGAAGAACTTCAAATAATAAATCCCCTCTAAAATGCATATTATCAAACAAAGAAACAATGGTAATAAAAAAATGTTTAACAACGCGCAACGAGAGCGACTTATGAACTGTGCGTAAACGTCGACATAAATGGAATTTTCACATGAACCGTACTAGGATAAATCGTGAATAACAACATTATTAGTCTACTAACATGATTCTCTAATTATACTAAAAACGTTAAAATACATTAAGATAACATTAAGGAAAAATAAATTCCAAATAACTTTAATAGAATTCGACATCGACATAAACACTTACATAAACAAAGTAGATATCGTAAACGTAAAATCCACTCTACAAATAAAAAAACCGACTCACAATATCAGATTTGGTTGTTTTGTTTAATGACATATCGACCTTTTTCTGGTTATTTAATGCTGAATCCGGTCATTTTGGAGAAGGTTTTTATGCTTCACGGTTTTTATATCTTTAAGTATTTATTCAAAGTGTTTGGTTGAGTGTAAATGCGAGGAGGGAAAAGGGACGGGGAAGGAAAGAGGAGACAGAGGGAAATTGTTGTTTTCCGTTTGCGATTTTGCAGAACATGATTGAGTTTTGCAAATAAAAACAAACAATAAAACATCAATGTTTGTGGCATTTTGAGTCATGACGTCAATAACTTCAGACAGCGTTATCTGGTAGCGCCAGTAGGTTTTATTTGACCCATAGATAGGGCCCTTACAAGTACTACCACCCTGGTCCAGAGTAAACTTGAGAGCAATGGTAACTAAGGGGCAACTCCAAATTCATCACAACTTTAAAATGGAGAACTCACGACTGGATGTCTTTAAAGGTCATACCCAGACTCCACAATATCAGAGAGAAAAAGCTAATCTTCTAGTAGTTCATAGTTTTCTAACCATCGACATACATCGCTCAATAAATTAACCGTAGGTTATCTGATAACTCATGGAATGAAACTATGTTCAACAAATCTAAAGGAAGTCGTAAACGATTAAAATACTTGTCCAATGAGAAATGCAAATCAACGCCGACGGAACGAACAGAGGAATAGAAACATTATGCGATTTTAGTGAGAATAAAATGTAAAGCCATCTAACGAGAACATATATCTCAATCTTAGTAAAAACGTGCAAATAAAGTTGTTCATTTGACAACAACTTGTGCTAATTTATTGGTAGTTTTTTCTTCCGATAAATACACTTTATTCTCTTAACTGGCTTACTCCCACTGCACTCATTTATACTTCTTCCTTCCCACCTTTCTCTGCCTCTCATTCTTTTTTTTTCTTCTTCTGTAATTCTCTGAACTATGAACTTATATCAGAATGCATACACTCACGGACAACGCTGTTTTCTATGTTAAAAACAAATACATTGATCTGATATATATATATATATATATATTTATTTCGCTAAATATATAGGCTTAAAGTTACTATAAATTGTCTTTGCCAGAACTTAAATATGAAATTGAACCCTCGGCAAAAGTGCATAATACTATTCTGTATTCTTGAATTCTGCCGCTAGGAACATTGATCTATTGAACTTTGTATCGATGTTTTCTGTTGGTTCTAGATTTGATCAAGTCATTAAAAGAAAACTGATAGATCACAGACACCCATATTGGTTAGAAATAAGGAAAAATAACATGATCTTCTGGTCGACGTAATCATATGATATGAGTGTTTGTGATCGGTTGATATGCGCGATAGAAAAGACAATGGGGTTAAACATGAGTATATATCTTGATAATTCGTGTATTCCGTGCCCTCATACTGCAATTCCATTGCCCTTTAAAATTTCCATTAGACTGACGAATCTGCTTACTAAAACTCAGGCGTAATAGACAGAGGAATACGTATGAGAACTCTCCAAAAAAACACCCACCCAAAAGATGCATAGATTAATTTAAATATCCTATGTAAAACTTAAACGTGAGGTTACTAATGGAATGCTTCTAAAAACAAGCAGAAATGGTCAACAAACATTATATTTGAAAACTTAGATATCGATTTAAAAGTTTCACGAACGGAATACAAATTTTTCATGGAAATATATCCAGACAAGGCATGAAGCCACTTGATGTAATGAGCAAACAAGAACAAATATGATTATCGCAAAGACAATATATGCCTATTGGCCTTAGTCTTGAAAAGACCAAGATCAAATGTAGGAAGAACACAGGCCGAAGGAAAGGAAGTTCCGTAAGCCTGCGGTTCTTGGAAATACACTAGTTGAATAAGAATCTGTATTACAGTTATGTATAAAACAGTAAATCGATGGAAACTAAAATGATTTAGTACTTATGAAAAAGGAAAGTGGAACACACAAAGAGGAAGAAGAGGGGGAAGGCCGAAAGTTCTGAAAACCTTTTGGTTAGAGTTAACGTCGAAATTTAACTAATATTTCTGGCCGAATAATTTTAAGACCACTGCAAAATTACAGCGGTTATTGGGTGAGAAAAAGCATTTACGCAAGAATGAATAAATTTACAGGAAATATTCAAGTGGAAATGGATTTAGAAAAATAAAAAAATATATATCTCAACAGATATATGAAGATTGATTATATATATATATATATATATATATATATATATATATATATATATATATATATATATATATGTGTGTGTGTGGATGTGCGTGTATGCAGCAATTGTTATGTATGCAAGTTTGGTAGAATACCACGAGGTTTTCGCGTATTTTAATTTTCTTAGTAATGTTTTAGACGGGGCAATGAATATTTCAAGTCTCCGATGGTAGTTTGTGTAACATGGCTCCGAGGGTTCTTATTCCCACTATCTTTCTAGCGCTTGCGATTGTCGTGATGAAGAACACGACCACCGAAAGCGAACATAATTGTGTATGTATGTGATTATGTTTACTTATGCAGACATGTATATAATCTGCGACACTGGCATGTCGATGTTATCCATTTAGAACTGTTGAAAACTGAGCTCTTATCAGGGAGATTGAGATTTTGATCCTTTTCTGTAGATAGCTAACATCTACATGCCAGTGTCGCAGATTATGTACATGTATGTAAAAATTACATTATCATATATATAAAAGCTCTATATCTATTTTACATTGAGCACTCTCTATAAGCCCAGTAAAAATTCTTAAGATTTTAAGCCCGTGGACATTTACTTTACCTGGATCACTATATATATATATATATATATATATATATATATATATATATATATATATATATATATATATATATATATATAAGAAAAGAGACACCTTTGCAGCGTTGAAATCTAATAGTGTTTGTCTTATTTACAGACATTATGTAAATGAGATGACTCAATAATAAGTATGTTTACTTCGATATTATCCATAAGTTTATATATATTAGATAATACAAATAATTTAGTTCTGCAAAAGTAATTGCTATCTAGACATGTCACATTTTATGACTTTTAGAATAATTAAATTAGGATACATATTGATTGAAGTCAGTAACAATTTTGTCACATCTATGTCTAGTTTAGAGATGTTTATGTATACTTTTAGAGTAATCATACCAGCATATATTTACATATAGTATTCGCAGTAATCTCTAGCTGTGAAAAGATTTTTCAAGATTGAAATTAGGCCACATTTACAAGTTAATTAAATTTATATCAATCTAATAGACTTCTATTGGACATTTGGCATATCGTTTTTCTCTGTGGCTTAGTTTGGAACATAAAGATTGTTCTTTCATTAGTTTGTCTTTTAATACACGCACCCATGCATCATCATCATCATCATCATCATCATCATCATCATCATCATCATCATCAGCGCGATCCAGTCGTGCTAGTGTCACGGATCTTTTTGATTATCTCACGTCATTCGTTCTATTCTCCACCCAGCTTGATAGATATTCATAGATTGAGTGTGTTCAATCTGCTAGATGTTTGATGTGAGTTGTGTGAAATAATAACTCCAAATAAAAGTATTTTTTCCAACAGGGCGGTCACTTCAAATCAATACATTTTTAAAAAATGTATTTCATCTGTCAACATTTTTGATTTTAATCACTGAGATTCGGATCCATTTTTTTTTCGATTAGCTTTTTTTATGGGTATGCTCTTTTTTAAACACCTTCGTTCCAAATTTTATGAGGATTATCGCTTGTACTTCCCATAAAAAATAAGAGAAATTACGTTTTTGCTGTCAAAATCATGGCAATCAAAAAGTAATTTCTCTAAATGTCGCAGTAAATTAATCATTAGAATTGTAAAAAACATAGTCAAATATGAATATTGGAGGATGAAGCGTTTTGTTCATTGTTGATATGTTAAATTCAAATCAGTTTTAAATTCAAGACATTTTTGTATTTTCATAACGATATTTTGGTGAAGATACAGAATAGTTAACAAATGGGTCCGTTGTCGTTATTTAAAGAATTATTTTCTAAATAATAAGGTTGTTATTTAAAACACAACTGTTAACGTGAAACGAAGGATTTATTTACAATTCTATTTCTACACCACCTATTATTAAATCAATGATAGATGTTATTTAATTTTGTGAAATATCGAAAATTCAACTGTTTAGGATGGTAAATTCAATACAATAGCATAAAAATACCAATATAAAGTATTATAATATTCAATTGTATTAAACGTCGTTGCATTGAATTATTGTAAACGGAAATATTATAACACCTAGCAAAGTTCCTGTGCCGAGTACGTTGTTTCTATTAACATAGACCACCTGTTTCTCTTCTCATTGTTTATTCTTTTAATTAGAGCTTGTAGAAAAGAGAACCTTGTTGCCAATGTTAGAGTACTTTTGTATCACTAAATTTTATAAAAAATATTGTTACTATTACTATTACTAGTAGTAATACTAATATAGTTTAGTAGTACATATAGTACCTTTATATAGTGCTGGAACCCCACGACAATGTTAAGGCATATACAGCGCTGGTATACATTTGTGAAACTGTAGCGAGAAAATTGCAATTATTGTTCCAACAATTTATTAAAAATCGAGTTTGTAGACAATCTTATTTAGTCTATTTGCCTCGCAAAACGTGCTTTTTGGTAAATGGAAGAAAGGTAAAAAAAAAATATCATAATTGACAGGCTGTAAGCCTGGAAGACAATGGGTGAAAGCGAGGTTTAAAGACACACAAGGCAAAGCCGTCGAACGTGCTGAATTATCCAACGACTAACGAGATTGGTTTCTCTCCTGGGCAAGAAGATTTTGCCCGGGCGATGCTGAGTGATCTTGCTTGTGTATATTAAGCGGTGCTCAGCACGAATGTATCATGTTAATCGTCTTTTGAATTGCGAGTTGTAAGTAAAAGAAAGCTAAAATGATTTCCCACGTAAAATATGTCACTGTATTTAAAAGTTTGACGGAGAATAAATGTCTTAAATACAAAAACAGTGTCGATCTGTTTTTGAATTACTAATTTATCAGTGTGCTTTCACCATTTTTATTCTTAATATACCTATCTTGCCTTAGTTGGTTATCCGCACGAGAAGCGTCGGTACAGGCTTTGTGACTAGACAAAACGCCACATAGAGGGAGGTACTGTTTGGCTGACAAAGACATTTCCTCTCAATGGGTCTCTTTGAAAACGTAGATTTCATGAACATGGCATGCCCAAGACAAAAGATCAACTGACTCTGAAGTTATCAGCCAGAAACGACGGAGAAGTCTCCTAACGTGAACATGACGGTAACTGATTGCTGGCCGGGAAAGCAGTGGCAACAAATATATTTGAGTATTTATTTACTCCTCTCCAGGAGTTAGGCACTAGGCCCGTTTCTATCTTATTTCCACAAGATGTGACCCAAGGTCGGGTCGGGAAAGTGGGGTTTAAAAAGCCAGCGCCTGAGAGGTGAGCACCCTGGCCATAAAAATTGCCTGGGCAGCCCCGTCAGCATTCCCCGGTAGGAGCGCCTCAGGCAGTAAGCAATAAACTTACTCTTCCCCAAAGAGGTGAGGCGAAGCCTGGGAGGGTGGACCTCCAAGAACTGCACAGGACAGAC
Source organism: Sepiola atlantica (assembly GCA_963556195.1). NCBI lineage: Eukaryota > Metazoa > Mollusca > Cephalopoda > Sepiida > Sepiolidae > Sepiola > Sepiola atlantica. Next base: position 190,342,740 of record OY744519.1, on the reverse strand, counting down.
CCATAGACCGGCGTAAATCAAGCCCCGAAGGCCAAGACAATACCAGTCTATGGGGTGCAGTATCCATCGGAACAGATACTATATTTGAGTAGATTAAATCTAAAATCCTACCTATGTTTTACATTTGTTTTTATTTGTTTATATTGAACTATATGATATGAGTCGCAGAGCGTGTATGAGCATTACATATAACAGTAGTTTTAAATGCGTGTGTTTATTTTTCCTTGGTCCGGTTTCAGTGCCGCACCTCCATAACAGTAAAGTTAACACAAACATACATTATATGCTCACGTTACACAGCTTGTTGCCTAATCAATTATTATGTGTTCAATTCTTTAAGATTTTAGCAAGCAGATACATATTATAGACGCTCACACACGCGCAGGATTTATTTTTAAAATGTATTATTAAATTCAGAATTTTTTTGCAAAAGTAAGTTTTTAAAGAAAAGGGAAATGCAATTTTGGGCCTATGTTACTCACCGTGTTGCCGAGAATATATATTAAAAACAATTCATAATAATCCGTTATTTAGTTCAGGAGATTACACAGTTTATATATATATATATATATATATATATATATATATATATATATATATATATATATATATATATATATATATTTATATATATATATATGTTTATATATATATATATATGTTTATATATATATAAATATATATATATATATATATGTATATATATGTGTTTATATATATATAAATATATATATATATATATATATATATATATATATATACATACATATATATATATAATCTGTGTAATCTCCTTAACTAAAGAAAGTTTTTCTGATGGTAATTTGTGAAGTATAGTTCCTAACGTTGTACCGTGTGCCATTCCTCGAGCGCGTTCGGTCTCGCGACCGTCTTCAGGAGGCTGTGTCTTATTATTAGAAAGAGCAGTATTAATAGTTTTATTATTAGTTATATATCCATTAATTTACATATGTGTATATATATCTTTATTCGTTTATTAATTATTTATTCATTTATTTATTATATTTATTTATTTTTTATTTATTTATTTATATCTATAATTATTTTGTGTGTATTAAGTGTTAAAGAATGTATATATATATATATATGTATAAATACATATATCCAAATAATATATATATATATATATATATATATATATATATATATATATATATATATATATATATATATAAGAATGTTGTCGTTTGTGCGTAATATGGAAGAAGTATTCTTAGAAGTCAATGAAATGCTTCGCTTAGGGAACACCGGTGGTACGTTCAAAGTAAACAGAAAAATGAATGACGATATTGAGAAATCAATAATATTAAAATACTTTTTTGTAGTATATTAACCAATGCGTTATATTTGAACTATGATGGTATGGTTGGTGTCTGTTCCTTTCTTTAAATTTCAGGAGAAGCCCTTATAACAGGAAATTCAATGTAGCCACTCGTTAGAGTGTGTTTCTTTGCCAATAGCCGCGCTGCAAATTGCGATAATTTTATGACAGTTTCGTAGAACAGTTATTTTTTTTATATAAACGTGTGTTTAATAAATTCAATTTTGTATTTATCTTATTTGTTAATAATATTTATGTATAGTACAGCAGGTAATCGTCAGTAATAATATATTAGGTGGTCCCTTTCCTATACTAAGAATTTGAAGTTGAGCTCAGCTATATTATTTTATTCCATGGTTGAACTTTATTTAGTATTAACTGTTGTTAATTAAACTTTCACATTTTTAAATGTAAATCGCTCCAGACAAAGCATAAACCCACTTGATGTAAAGGACTAAGAAACAATTCTAATTTAGTTTTTAAAAATAGCTAACGATAATTGTTTGATATATATATATATATATATATATATATATAATTATCTATCAAAATAATAATTTAGGGTAAAATATCTGTTTTTCTGCGGATATACGCTAACCACACGTAAAAGGTGTAGTATTTATCTCTCCGAGATTGCACTTCTTGTATCTTAATTCATATTCTGATATATTCAAAACGAAGTTATTAAAACTAGGTCTGAATATGACGAGATGATATGTAACAACAGAGATGATCCGGCCAGAAAAAAGGAAAAAAGACGACGCACAAAAAAGACAACGAAGAAAAAGAAAAGTCGTGCAGCGCGACCCATAATAAACAAAGAAGAAGAAAAAGTGAAGTAAATTGATGCATTTATTTGTAGATATTCAAGACGCGTACAAGACTCATCTATTACAACTATTTTATTTACCCTCAGGAGAGTATACACAAGGTCAGATGTGGCATCTTATGAAAGTGTTTCTGTGGAAAAAACTGGATTCGAACACGGCATACCAAAGTACTCAGTCGGTATCGTTAACCACTTAGCCACTGTTACAATTAAAACAGAAGAACAAAAGAAGTAACAGACTAATGGTACAATTTGCAAAGATAATTAAGGGACAATATGACACATGTTAGTCTAGTATGCTATACGTTTAATATGTAACATGTCTGTTAACACGACATTCCTCCAGCTAGTGTTCAACTACAACATTCTATGCACTTACTCATTTTCGATTATGTTAGTGTTTTCATAAATACAGGCTACAGAGCACCGCCTATTACCTCACACTTATAAGATTATTTAGTATTACAATAATGATGTATTATCATTAAAAAAAACGACAGATAATCGACTGTCAGTCAAGCTGACAAAAATTTGCAGTTATTTACCTACACTTGAACTAGAACAGCTCTATTAACATGTCAAGTGTTCCTTTCTCAACATGAAAACATAACTCATGTGTTTGTCTTCTAGCATAAAAAAGATATTTCAGGTTATTGTGAGAGAAAAAAACATATTCATAAGATACCTCTATTCAATTTGTACGTTTAGCGATGGGATTGTTTTTCAAATGTTTGCGAAACACGATGATGGGCAAATCCACAGAGCATGCCCCGAATAGAATTTTGTAGACTCATTTAAAAAATTAACGCAAACAGATATGTAACTTATAGTGAAACCTTAATATCGACACACCGACGGAAGGACCGAAATAATGATATGTAAAACCTAAGAGAAAAAGAGAGACACAGGAAACGGCAGAAGATCATTTTCCTATATAGAGATGTGTGTGCTCGTAGTATGTACTACACACGTTTACCCGCTGTTTACTTTTTTCATTTATTCAGGTCCACCGGTGGCTGCGTTTATCGTCCAACTGACGATCTATTTAATAATTGTCCTCGAGTTACCCCGTGTCTTGAACAGCGATTATCTATTAGCGAAAAAGGTTGACATAGTCTCGCTTTTTGCGCGTCTATATTCTTGAGTTCCGTTTTTAGAATTTAAAAATAATATTAACAAAATCTAGTCTGAAAGTAAAATTATATCTACTGCATTTTGAACAATAACAGAACTATTCAATTCACCATAATTCAAATAAACTGCACTGATTCATTTGTTTTAGATAGATTGTGAATTGTCACGAATACACCCCACTCTCTATAATAGGTCATTAAGTAAAGAGCAGATGCTCTTTTTCTCAGCTATCCGGGTCCAATCTGTTCGCATTTTATGTTAGGGAGTGTCATTCTCTTAGATTAACGACCCTTTTAAAAGCTCCAGTAGATCCTACTATCTCGTTAATAGAAACATTGTTGCATTTATGTCGCAATAGTTGTTTTTAAGTTATATGTTTAATAATAACTTCGCCACCGCCACGAAAAATATCGTATATGTGTATGTGTTGTATTCCTGTGCATTAGAAAATAGATGATAAAGAAACTCAAAAAAAAATGCTCAGAATTTTGAGTTTTAAGGTAAATCCTCTACGAATTATTCTTTAATTTAAACTGAATAAAATTCTGTCATATAAAAAATAATCGCAGCTTTCGTCAATACCGGAAGTTTTGCCCATCTTGAAGTCAAACATGGCAGCTATGTAGTAGGTTAACTTCCGGTAAATTGTCCGCCACCTTACATTATTAGTACTACATCACTTGGATACTACTCCTTATGATACATAATCCCAGAATTACCTAATGTATATGATATATACTGGTGTAGCCGTGATAGTTCTATTTTACTAAATATATTTAGCATTAATACGTCTAGTGAACTTATAAAGTCACACTTTTAACAATCTATGGATGAATTACAACCTGTGTTTAATGAATCGTATGCACTGGATAATATAATGCGCATTGTGTTTCGGTATAAATTAAGTCAACATTTCTGTGTTGCCGTAAAACAAAACAAAAAAAAAACAATCCACGAGTAAATGTAATTATCTTCCCAAAATCAAATATTAAAATAAAACTAGACACTGCTAAGACGCTGTCACAAGAATGCCATGTGTTTTTATTTTGTATGCTATTTTCGGTGATGTTACCAATTCGAAACCTGAAGAGACCTGATATACTGTACGTGAATATATATGGAGATTCGGCTACAAGTGTTTTATAATGCCGTATGTATTTAGATATTTATCTTCACTATACCGCCATCTATACAATAGTGTTAGTATATTTTGTGATCTTCATTTTTTAATGTATTGCTTTTAGCATTCTGATAAATTGACCAATTGGATTTGCCGTAAAAGAGACAGACCAAAGCAAAACCTCTTATATCTGTATTTATCTGTAAGTTTGTGTCCCCTATAATTTGACGCTTTTTTTACTCAGCCAGATTTGTATGATTTTTGCTGATTCTCTTTCTCCCATGTTACGTTTGAAACTATAAAGCGATTATTTTCAGTAAAACTGAAAACTCCACAATACTATTTACGGGTAAAGGCAGTATGTTTCAAAATCACAAATTCTAGTCCATATTCTTCACACTTTCTTAGAGAAATAAATCTGTGTGTTAGATGTCTGGAAATGGTTTTACAGTTTCATAAACATATATGGAAAACTGAGAGATACTGTTTCATGAACGACTTTGTATTTTAATCTGAATACTACATACACACAACTATATACAGCTATATGTATGAACCCAACCGCATTTAAGTGGACAGTGCTCCCATCTATATTTAAATTTTAAAGATGCTTTGTCGCATCTCTAGATAATATTCAATAAATTCCTCAGTTTTGTAAGTCTGAAATATAACTTTCCTTGATAAATATTAAGAGTGAATCGACCCATATAATTTCAAATGCGACTAAGCATGCCTTTAAGGTTATTTGTCCGTATTCCTGTTGGCCACAAGTTTGAAATATAATTTATCCCTTAACAATACATGCCCTTTGACTGTAACCTCGATTTCAATAAAAGGAAATTGCCCCCAACATTTAAAGAAAGAACATATGTTGTATGTTAGATGTTTTGTTTTATTCTAAAAACGGTTCAGATGTCTATGAATATTTAAGGAAACGTCGCACTAAAAGATTTCAAAGAAAACTGTAGAATTTATAGTTGTATCTGAAGAGGTTTAATATATTGCTATACATAAATGCGCGTAAAAAGGCGCCGATAGACACATGGAAACTCAGATGGACACACACGTCCACAAAGGAATACTCGTGGACAGTTCAATTGATAGATAGTCTTAAGATGAGTCCATGAGGTTTTGATTAGTTCATGTGTTGGTCTGTCATGTTTTTATTTACTAATGAGGCACCACATATCTTAGAGATAAAATCATTCAAAAGAAGGGGATAGAATATAAGTGTAATGATTAAGAATATTATGACAGGATGGAAAATGATGAATATATTTATTTTTAATATGTATTATTTATGAAAACGTTCTATGACAGTTATTTTTTATATTGAATTTACAAAACAATCAGTTGTAGTCTGTAGGAAAGCAATCACGTGATAACATGTTCTACAGCGTAACATTATGTTTGGCATTTTACAGACAAGTAAGAAATGAAATGTCTTTGCAATGGTGGTAGAAAAGTTTACTTTTGTTCATAATATCTCAGGAGAAACCCGAGATTGAACCCGTTTCAGCACTTTCGTTTGAAATATAATTTTGATTAATAAATGTACAGATTAAATGAATACGTCTGATTCTATATGCGCCTAAGCATAACTATTAGAAACTCTGTCCGCCGTTCGATGTCTGACGCTTCAATTTGAACAGAATTTGATCTTAACATCTTTGTTTGTAAATATTAGCTCATATATGATTCGTTTCCTCTTGTTAGCAGGATTAGATAGGACTTCAACAAGATTGCACAACATTCGATTTGTCTTTTCAGTTTCTACTATTCGATTTGTCTTTTTAGTTTCTACTATTCGATGAATTGTCGTATGATGAAACGGAAGTCGGATTCAATAAACGGTATCCGAAGTTGCGTAAATTAAAAATAATCTGTGTATTCATAAATAATATTTCAATCTTATTTTGTTATATCGTTATGTCTCATTTAAATATTCATAAATTATCTATCCACATAGAAGTGTTAACGTAATCCAGAGAAAATCTATTTTTCTGTCTATTTCATGCAAGATACTTACAAAATTTAGCGTTTTTCTTCAAGTAATGATTCTTTTTATCAGTCAGATGTTTATATTTGTAGTACGACTTTTTTTCGATCATGTGTTCTTCATTTTTTTAAGTATATTCTTCTACTTCATGTAGTTTTATAGATGATTTTACATATTGTACACTCAAATAAAATACTCGTCGATATTCTGCTTGCCACTTGGTTATTTATTCATTACTTTAAATTAAATAAATGTATTATGTAAAATAAACTACTGACATATTCTCGGAAATTGTTTTCTGGTCAGGTTAAAACATCTAATTATGTAGGTTGTTAACTTCCGGTAACTTTTTCTAATGATTACATATTATGTAACGCGACATCAATATAAAAAAAACTTACAACATATGATATATGAAACGAGAGCACTGAACAGAGAATATAATCTATACTGTCTTCGCTGTGAACTCATCTATGACGAATTAGAATTTTCCGCATATATCAAGCATTAATACAGCTGGAATACTAAGAAATTCACACTTTTAACAATATATAGTTACATAGGAGATTATATTCAATGAAGTAAATGCAATTTCCTATTTATAATATATATTGTGTCTTATTATTCTATAAGCAAAAAGTTTCGTTTTGGTGTGATATAAAACTCGAAATTTACAATACAGGTGTGAATGTGACACCTGTCGAAAATCGAAAATAAGAATTAAATTATACTTCTAAAGAAAACATCTACCAGGACTATTTGCACAACGCACAGAACTAGAGGTGACTATCGTAGATTTTGCGCGAATTATTGCGCATAATACAGAGACAATTCCTAAAACGTTGATAGTTTTTGGGTGTGTTTCCAGTTAAAGCAACACCATGTTGCCTCACATATTCGAAAAGTGTGTTAGATTCAATTTAGATGGAAATATTGAACTTCTATCTATTCTTGGCCTTTTGGTTAAGATCAAAGTGTAGTATCTGTACCGATGGATACTGCACCACATAGACTGGTATTGTCTTGGCCTTTGGGGCTTGATTTACGCCGGTCTATGGGTCTGTCCTGTGCAGTTCTAGAAGGTCCACCCTCCAAGGCTTCGCCTCCCCTCTTTGGGGAAGAGTATGTTTATTGCTTAGTGCCTGAGGCGCCCCTACTGGGGAATGCAGACGAGGCTGCCCAGGCAAATTTTAAACCCCACTTTACCGACCCGACCTTGGGTCACATCTTACTTGTGGGAGTAAGATAAAAACTGGCCTTGTGCCAAACTTCTGGTGAGGAGTAAATCAAAACTTCTATCTACTCTTCTTGGCCTTTTGGCTAAGATCAAAGTGTAGTATCTGTTCCGATGGATACTGCACCCCATAGACTGGTATTGTCTTGGCCTTCAGGGCTTGATTTACGCCGGTCTATGGGTCTGACCTGTGCAGTTCTAGAAAGTCCACCCTCCCAGGCTTCGCCTTCCCTCTTTTGGGAGGAGTAAGTGTATTGCTTACTACCTGAGGCGCCTCTACCGGGGAATGCAGACGGGGCTGCCCAGGCAATTTTTAAACCCCACTTTCCCGACCCGACCTTGGGTCACATCTTACTTGTGGGAGTAAGATAAAAACTGGCCTTGTGCCTAACTCCTGGAGGGGAGTAAATCAATACTCTTGTTAAGCGCTGAATAGAAGACTATACGCGTCGCTACAGGACTCAATACTGTTAAGAATCAAGAACTCCCAGAAGTGGCTGTCTTAGAACTTCTACAATTTCAGCAGTCACAGGGATGATATCACTAATTTGAAACCCGAACAAAAATGACATACCGATGTATAATAACTGTGCTTCTCTACATGAATACATATATATATATATATATATATATATATATATATAGAGAGAGAGAGAGAGAGAGAGAGAGAGAGAGATAGAGACGTGATATATCCAATCCCTTTAAATTGAGAAATTAAATAATAGAATGACGAACATATCAATTCGAAACTTCATGTAAAAGCTTATTTTAATTGAAAGGGAAACAAGTACTGATATCACATTATATCGATATCACATCATGTAAAACATGATTTAAAGGTGTTGTAGAAACACGAAATAAAACACTTTTTGTAGTGGCAGCTTCGCAATTAAAAAATGGCGTGTATTGCGTTTTGCATTCAAACTCTTAATATTAGTCTACGGATACAAGTTTTTATAAACTCGTATGGATCTCGATTTTTTACTAAAACATACACGCAACCATACTTTTGTGTTAGTAGAGGATTCCATTAATATCTGTGTTGTTACCTTGTTTTAACATGTATTGTCTTTCGTACTATAAAACACATGACATGTTGATTTTCTGTAAAAAAGACGGATGTAAACATCTAATATATCTCTGTATGTATTTTTAATGTAATCTTCGTCTGCTTCAGTCACACGATTCAAACAAATATTCGTGCATGTAAACTTCGCCAATTCAAAACCTGAAGAGAAATGATACTGATTGATCTTCTGTACAAGTATATATATATATATATATATATATATATATATATATATATATATATGAAGAAGAATGGAAAGGAATTAAAGAAAGCAAAAGCCAAATCAAAATTCAATTCAAAAGTTCAAAGCAAGGTATATTCCGCAAAAAGGCAATTTATTCAAGTTAAATTTTCCTTAAGCCAGGCTTTTCAAAGATCAAAATCTTATCATCAGAGGAAGTCGCTGGGATAGATAAGTTGGCAATGGCCAAGATTTAAAATTTGAAAAAATGAAATAAAAGTTGTAGGGAAAGAAACGCAGGGCAAAACCAACACATTTTTAAAACCAGTACAGATTTCGATATTTTACTTACAGAAACTATTCGTCGAGCAATATATGTTGTTGCTATTTTGTTTGAACAGATTATGTTACATATAATGTGTTGGAAGTTTGAATTACCTACAAGAAACCATCTCTGAATGTATTCGGTATCTCTGTAGAAGGGTTTGCTAGAATAACCTGACATGAGGATACTTCACTTATTAGTTGAACTTGAACAGATATTCAAAATAACATAGTATTAAAATCACAAATAATATCCCTTCGACACGGCTATACACTGGCTCATACGAGGGGTGATGCACCGTGTCCTAGTGATGTTATGTTAAGTAAAAGAACTTTACTAGATACTCCACCAGACTAGATTAATTCTAGTCCCGGAATCAAGTAAAAACAATAAACCACAATAAATATATACTATAACATAGTTAGGATCGATTGGAGACTAACATTAATATTCTTAACTGTTTTACTAACTAAACGTTTGACAAGTTAAGGAGAACATTAATGGAATATTCGAATATCTATGTACCTCATATAGAGATCAAGTATTATCACAAAGAAAAAGGGACCCCTTGATTTCTTAGAACTTCGACTAAAGTAAAATGAAAGAGAGATAGGTTGACGTGTATTACAGCAGACAAACCAGAGAATATTTTTCTTCACCTCTATGTATATGTATGTCTCTGTCATTCTACACGTTATTCTATGTCTGTGAGTCTGACTGTATTTTTTGCAGCTACATGTTTACAATTTCGTTTTGGTGGTTTTGTATTATTGGGGATAAATAAGATTTTCATCTTTAATTCAGAAGAGTCGATTTAGAGGGGAGGTTATTCAAACTGTTTCTTGTTGTAACTGTACACCATAAGAGAACATCCAGAGAATTAGTAAAACAATACATTTAAAATATGATACTTATGCAGTTTACGGACCATACTAAAATGATAATTGTAAATCCATTTCTAACATTAGGAGGTGGGCGGTTGATTAACTATTCTGTGCCTTCCCCTCACAATTTTATAAACATAATAGTTAATGAACTCCCATCTGCCCATGCAAAAACTGGCTTTCTAAATTATAACGTAATTATGTCAGTTCGGTCTGTATACTACATGAGATCGATTTGGGGAGAAATTCGAATTTAGAAAACACTTTGAATTATCCCCCCTTTAAATGGATTCTTCTCATTAGAGATGAACATTGTATCTGTCTAAATGATACAGAAGCACCATACCATCTCTCTCTCTCTCACTCTCTTTCTCTATCTGTATATGTATTTCTTTGTCACTGTCTTTTTTGTATGTGGGGCTGACTATATTTTTCTCGGCTAGATGTATATGATTTCGTTTCATTCACATAAACATAGTTTACCATTTTAAAAGAAAAAACAAACCATTACCATAGACATTATGGTCCTGCATTAGATTCCTCAAACAAGGTCACTGAAAGGAAAACTAATAAAAAACACCCTTTTTTACATACACTATGCTTAAAAAATCCAATATTACATTCCATATTCTTCATGCTCTGTTAGAAAAGTATATCTTTCTGTCTTCCTTTATCTTAATTTTCTCCAAACTGTTGCCAAATTTAGAACAGAAAATCCTGCCTTTTATATGTTTTGTCTAGAAATGGTTGGACATTTCATAAATATTTATGGAAAACTGACAAAAAGAGTTTCATAAACGACTTTGTATTTTTGTCAGAAGACTACACAGATACGAATTCAGACGCAGATATAGCAAGACACAAATGCACACTTCAATGGACAGTTCATCCATCCATATCTTAATATTTTTTGGATGGTTAGTCGCATCTCTGGGATAGATTTGGAAAGTTTGTCGGTTGATCGGTCACGCTTCAGTTTTAAATATAATTTCCATCGCGATATACGAAGATTAAATCGACGTATCTAATGCTATTTACACTTAAGCATATATTTAGTATGTCATGTCCGCTGTTCTCTTTGTCACACTTAAATCAGGAGCATACGTTATTGCTCTATTACCACGCCATTATAATTCAAAACCGTTCGTAGTTTTTCGAGGGAGCCTCAGTCTCGACTGAAGCGTTCTATCCCAAACTGATCTTCTGACATACATAGCTTTATTTAGTCAGAAATATCATATAATTAGCAGGTATGAGGGGATGGTTACGTTGGGTGCGGATATCATGGGAATCGCTTCAGAAAAGGCATTCAGTCACTTGATGCAAGGAGCTAAAAAATACTACTTCAACGTGAAAAAGTAGTCAACAATAAGTGTTAAATGGATATATTCAGGCCTAGAAAGCAACAATTCTTCTATCTTTGTTGGACACATCGCTCATAATGTGTGAGGACTAAAGCACGAAATAAGAGATTCGAGAGTAAGTAAACCAACTTTTTACTCTCCATTGTCACGGTTAAAGCAATTCAAGTGTAAGAGTTCATGAGAAGCATAGATTATCTGTTGAATGTTGAAGGATATCATGATAGCATTGAACATGTGTATTATTTAGATTACTCCAACTACTGTTCTAATCATGTATCACAATCTCCGTCGTTTGATCTGTCACGCTCAATTTAGAAACCTAATTCACATTTATAAATCCGTACTTTGAATGAATGTATCAAATTTGATCTACGTCTAAGCATTTATGTAAGCTGTTTCGTCTGTCGTTATTCTGGTCTCGTTTAAAGCAAACACATCATTTTCGTCTTAACAGTATCCGTTCTTGTTGTTTCATAAATATAATGATTGAGAACAGTCGTCCGAATAATCCAACATATCAATTGTCACTCAAACAATTCCGAAATAAGGAATTGTATCAATAAACTTGAATTACTTATGAGTAGAGTGTATATTGTAGAATATTAAGTGAGTATAATTTAGTTAGTCGAAGAAAATAGGAAATACGTTTCAGTCGGGAACATTTAGTGTACTCCGATGGCAGCCATACATTTTGTGTTCTAGAAACAGATGTGGCGTCACACGATCCAAAGGGAGAGAGAAAGAGAGAGTTAAAGAAAATAAGTCGTTAGTACACTTGCAAACACACACGTGTAAACTTTTGTTTTAGAAATATCCGGATAAGATATGATTAATCAGTAATAATCGACCTCTCTTTGCCTAGTCCACACAACTCAGGTGTTTGGAAAAGCATCAAAGCAAATAAACAACTTATTTCTGTGCGTATATCTGTGAATGTATTTGTTTGTGAGTGGGTAGAGATATACGCACATGCATGGGGTGACACCAGCTTTGACTGATACCACACTAGGCTGTAGTTTAAGGTCGAAGAGAACGACAAGACCGAGGGAGAGAGAACCAACCAAATATTTACTGGAGGGATACAGAGAGTGCCGGAACATTGGAGAGGCCTATTAAAACTGAAATTTCAGAAGAACCATTTTTGTACTTTCGAGGAAGCAATCATAAACAGCTGTTGCGATAAGGCAAAGTGATTTGCAATGGTTATCGAAAGTTGTGAAATGTTCTGGAAATCTGGAGAGATTTGTTGTCACACGGACACCAGCTAACACCTGTTGTTATTGCCAGTGGGTAATCACTTATACTGATGAGTAAACTATTACGAAGTAAATAGACGGCAATTATCAAAACAGCTGCAATCTTTAAGAAAATCATCGAATGCGGAAACCAACCAACAAAAGTTAAGAACTGTTACCAGTCGCATGGAAGTTACGATAGGAATAAAACAACCCTACAGGGAGAACGCCACTACACGAACCAAGTAATAGAAACTTCAAGAAATATAATAAGCTGCCCTCCCACCTAAAAATGGCATTGCCGTGGGCTGACGCCACACAAAATAGTCGAAGAAGGTCACATAAAATCAGAAGACCGAGAAGAGACACACTAACTAGACCACAATTGGAAGAGTGCGGAGTGTGCTGAGACTCTGAGGAGGCGTAATACCATCCAACTTTCAAGGGATACAATTGGTCGTTGCCAGCGAGAAATCAATGGTAGGCGGATGTTGAGATACCGCAATGTCATATGCGGTGGTGATCGAACATGTGTGGAGAGTACTGGAAATCTTGGGAGACTTGTTTTCAGTCAGACTCAAGGAGACACCACAGTTTGTCGATGAGCAATCAGTGACGATGAATTGTGTGATTACCCTTACTGAGTGGGCATTTATTGATAATAGAGATTATGTATATGTCTGTCTGTCTATTTGAAGCCGAAACTATATTATCAGTTTTGATCGCTATCTTTTTATATCTACTTATCAGCTCCTATGTATATATGCATTAAAAAAAACCTCTTCAAACTTCACGCGTCTATCAAATTTACATAATGAATTTGTTTTAAAGCTTCTAATAAATTAATATTCGCAAATATTCACTAATGATTGCTTTTTTCTAGATTGCAAGATGTATTTAACATACTTCCTCTTAATAAAAATGATACATAGAATTAATTAAAGACATTTTTTAATCTATATAATTGAGTTATGTAATTAAATTAGATTGTAATGGGATATGATAAAACAGTCGGCGTTGACTCCAACACTGGATTACCCTTCATTTGATTTTTAAGTATAACCATCTATTTCGAACACACATAAAGTTCTATTTCGCGAAAGAGAGAGAGAGAGAGAGAGAGAGAAAAAAAAGAAAGAAAAAGAAAATGAGAGCTAGAAAAAGATAGATAGAATGAGAGAAAACAAGAGAGAGAGAGAGAGAGAGATGGACACGATACAGGGGCGCGTTATTTGATAAATAACATGTAAACTACACATTCTCTGAGAATAATCGTACGAGTTGCTCAAAAACGATATATTTGAGTTTTTTTTTTATTAAAACGTTGTTTTAAAATCTTATTAAATATTATATTTTAAAGCAACAATTTATTTAATCAAATTGTTTAATTTACAAAATAATTGCTTTAAAAATTACTTTTTTGTAAAAAACAAACAAGCACATTAAATAACTTAATTTAGAATCATGATCACCATATTTTTTAATTGATGATTTTATTTTAGGTACACTTTTTTTCGATTTGTAAAACATCAAATATTACTATCTTTTTATAAATTTAAGTGAGTTCATGATATTTTGTTTGACCTCTTACGTCGTCAAAGTTTAACTTTGATTAAAAAAATATGCTTTTATTATTCCGTGTTATATTTATGAAAATAAAATATAGGGGCGGGTATTTCTTTTTGTTTTGTGTAAAAACAAACACATTTCACTGACCAATTTAATAAAGCAACTAGCAAAATAATACGTTCATAATAATAATAATAATAATAATAATAATAATAATAATAATGATAATAATAATAATAAAAAATAATAATAATATGAATAAGAATAATAATGATAATAATAATAATAAAAAAATAAATAAAAATAAAATAATCATAATAATAATAATAATAATAATAATAATAATAATAATAATAATAATAATAATAATAATAATAATAATAATAATAACTTATAACAAAATGAAGACATGTTGTAATTTGAGTTTTTTTTCAATATCATCTGTTACGCGAATTTCAGGTCGGAGTTTAAAATATCGTTTTAGATTCAAAAAAACTTTGTAATTCTTTCAGTATCTGTTATTATACATTTAAATTGGTATGACGTAATTAAACAAATCGCGGAATAATAAAACATAATTCTATTAATAAAACATATCAACTATATATATATAAATATATTTCAGTTTGTAGGCTTCATCGTGTCCTGTCTCTCTTGACAAGTGACTTACTTTAACTACTTAAGGCTCAACTAGTAATAATTAAAATAGGAAACGACTGAACTCAAATATTTAACGCGTGAAAACTTTGTTTGCTGTAAACAACATATTATGGGCTAATATTTAAACTCGTTTTTATTTGTTTTATTTTAAGTAGAATTTCTGCTCTCTCTTATTACATTTTATAAAAGAGAGATAAATTTGAGAATTTTTAATCGTTTTTTGGGTTATGCTTACCGTTGTTTTTAGTGAGTTTCTCTGGTAACTTCCGAGAAGACTGCATATCTCCACTATATATATATTTACTGCTTAAAAAGATCTACAATATAAATAACCGGTGAAAATAAAACAAGTGATAAACCATAATCTGAAAAAATGCTAGTCGTTTTTTTAATATGGTAACGGCTCGTCTGAAAAAAGTCAACAAAAATGGCTCATTCTATTTTTAATAATGTCTTGAGAATCAATTTTGTGCTAAATGTAATCTCGGTCGTCTTCTCTGCATTACAAAAAAGCAGATAATTAATATAAATGAAATCGGTATATAAATACAAATGTATCATAAGTGTGGACACACATGTGTAAGAAGATATAGAGATGAATATACTGATACATATATATATATATCATTTTATTTCGAGCTACCATATCGCAGAATGGTTCTTGCGTGTAGTGTTTAGATAGCATTTTATTATTATTATTATTATTATTATTATTATTATTATTATTATTATTATTATTATTATTATTATTATTATTATTATTATTATTATTATTATTATTATTATTACTATTATTATTATTATTATTATTAGTATTACTATTGTTACAAAGAATTTTATTTGATATGCAAATTACCATATCGCACGGTAGTCTTAAGGGTAGTATATTATTATTATTATTTTGATTATTATTATTATTTATTTATATATAAGTAACATTTTAAGCTGAATTATTTCGACACTTGATTGGGGAAATGGTAGTTTGATCTGTACCATTGGAGAGCCATGCATATAACTGTCCTGTTTTTAAATCTTAGAAACAGTTACATGGTAAACAGCTGATGATCCCCGTGTTTATATTAGATGCTTACGTTAAGGTCTCCTGTTTTTGTTTCACTGTTAGATACTTAATCCCCCTTTTTATTTTATTTACTTACTATTATATATTTTATTTATTTATGAATTTTCCAACGAATGTTATGTCTGCACTATTTTGGATTTAGTTAGTTTCTGTTGGAATTTAAACTGCATTTAACTTTTGTTTGTCTTTTTGTTTAAAATAACTCAAAGCTTCTTTAGACTATATATATATATATATATATATATATATATATATATATATATATATATATATATATATATATATATATATATATATATATGTATTAGTAGTAAGTTTTTGAAATGCTGTGGGCAATGCAAATTCCGGGTCGATGCAAGTTGTAAGGAACAAAAACGATAAATCGATCGAATACGAAATATGACTTACTATTTATTTTTTCTTAAAATCTTACATAACAGCAAGAGTGTTTTTTAGCTGTTTGTGTGATGTCCTGGTGATTAAAAATCATTATTTAATATTTCGGGAAAAGAGACTTCCCTTTGTCAAAATTAATTAAACCAGAAGAAAAATTTCTCTGACTGTGCAGAGAATCTTACAAAACAAAATGGCTACCAGATGTAGAACCGCAGCGAAAACAGTCTCGCAGGGAATGTACATTAAATTTTATTTTAAGGTTATGTTACATATATGATTTGGTGTTAAAAACTATTTGTTTAATGTTGGTTTAGAATATGGTGCTCGATAAACTGTTAGTTTTAATAATATATATATATATGTTTTTTTTAATGATTTTTTATCATTAAGTTTATATTTGATTATTTACTTTTATTTCAGTGTGTTTTATCTTCATATTTTTTTATTTTTATTTTTCTTTCTTTCGTATTTTAAACATTTTAATATGAAGTAAAATAATTAATCTCTCATTTTAAATATTCTAGATTTATTAAATTTATTGATTATCGTGTATTTAAGAAGTGTTATTTATTGTGAGATTCGTCAAATTAGTATTTCGAATTAACTTGATATATTTACTATAAGATAAAGGGAAATAACTCTGTTATGCGAATAAATTTATTTTATGGATTCTTAAGGTGGACATCTGTATAACAATACTAGTATGTATATATATATATATATATATATATATATAAAACATATATACATATACATGCATATATACCTATATATATATACATATATATATATATATATACATATATATGTATACATACGTATACACACATATATATGTGCATATATGTATTATTATTGTTTGTTTAATTGTTTATATATATATTTTTCATTTTCACTCGCTCTCGAACACCTTAACAACAAAAACCTATACACCCACGCCCCCAACATTTCAGCCACATTAGTCCAAAACTCCATGAACAACACCTGGTCCCAAATCTGTTTCACACGTAACCTCCCCAAAAAATACAAAATCAACTTCATCACCAAAAACTGCAGACTCCCCACCTTCTACCATCTCATTAAATCACACAAGACAAACAGACACACACACAAATTAGACCTATAATCTCTAGTATTGAAGGACCACTCTATAAAATCTCCTGGCTTCTCTCTCAACTACTCCCCACCTTCCCCGCACATGTCAGCAGCTCCGACCAAGAAATTAGCAAACTACATTCACTTCAACGTCAAGAAGTACAAACAAACAACTATTTATTTAGCCTAGACGTAATCTCCCTCTACACTTCAATACCCGCACACCCAGCCATAGACCTCATCACCGACCACATATCTTCCTCTGACAACCTAGAGCTCTTCGGACTAATACTTACTGACATCCACAATCTCTTATGCATCATCATCAACAACACATACTTTACCTTTCAGCAGCACACTTTCAAACAAATCTCCGGCCTCCCCATGGGTTCTAGCCTTTCATGTCTCTAGCCATAACCTACATGAACCGGTTAGAGCAACGAGC
The DNA here is from genome assembly GCA_963556195.1 of Sepiola atlantica. Classification (NCBI taxonomy): domain Eukaryota; kingdom Metazoa; phylum Mollusca; class Cephalopoda; order Sepiida; family Sepiolidae; genus Sepiola; species Sepiola atlantica. The sequence goes on along the minus strand of OY744519.1, from coordinate 190,324,778 downwards.
ACTAAACTCCTGCCTCTCTTATATATTCTTCTCCAGATATATAGATGCCATTCTAATCCTTACATCCTCTCAAGACGAAGTCACACAAATATTCAGCATCTTCAACAACACCGACCCCCACATACAATTCACCATAGAACACCCCAACGTGTCCAGCTCACTCTCTCTCCTTGACTTCAACCTTAACCTCATCGAAGACGGCTCTTTACATACTAACTTCTATAGGTAACCTGCCTGCAAAAACCTTTTCATACATTTTAAGTCTGACCTGCCCACAAAAGGTAAATTAAGTTATGCCCATAATGAAATCACCCGAATACAAAATAAATGTTTTTCTGTTGCTGACAAAATATTACACAATAAAAACTTCCACCAAACTCTCCAAACTAATGGCTACCCCGCCCGCACCATAGCCCACTTAAATAAGCCCAAACACGTAGACACCGCACCCTCTCTAACACATGCTTCTTAAAACTCCCTTTTTTTCAGCGATAAGATCACCACCTCCATCCGCAAGGCAATACATAAGGAAAACCTTGACATACAACTAACACATACTGGCACCTCCTTACGTCAACATCTCTCTAATAAACGTACTAACAACACACCCGAACCCTGCTCCCTGGCCAATTGCCCTATCCCCAACACAGGTCTGTGCCATCGCACTTACTGTGTTTACAAACTACAGTGCAATAAATCCAACAGATTTGACATCGGTAACACAACAAGACCGCTTCACTTGCGCGCAAAGGAGCACTTGAATACCCGTATATCCTCTTTCCACAAACACACAGAGATTTGCTCAAACACTAACCGTGATATTCATGTCTCCATCTTAGCGTCTGTCAGAAACATTGGTGAGCTTAGAATCACAGAATCAATCCTCATCTCCAGATTAAACCTCTCACTCAATCAGCGTCACGAGCTCCACTCACCGTCCATTCTATAATATCTACCGACCAACCCTCATACATCATACTCCGTTTACACCACTTCACTCAAATTTTTCTTCTGGTTTTATTATTTTTGACAAAGAAAAGTCTCTTTTCCCGAAATATTAAATAATGATTTTTAATCACTCGGACATCACACAAATAGCTAAAAACAATCTTGATGTCATGTAAGATTTTAGGAAAAATAAATAGTAAGTCATATTTCGTATTCGATCGATTTATTGTCTTTGTTCCTTACAACTAGCATATTACCAGGAATTTGCATTGCCCACAGCCTTTCTAAAACTTACTACTACTACTATACCCAGCAATGCTCCAGGCAAACTACCATTCTCTACTATATATATATATATATATATATATATATATATATATATATATATATATATATATATATACATACACTAATATTTATATACAATAAATACATATATGTGCAATACATATATATTAATTAAGACACATATTCTCATGAATTAAGATTGACGGATATCTAACGATTCATGTCGAAACAGACACACGCATATATATATATATATATATATATATATATATATATATATGAATATATATATATATGAATATATATATATATATATATATATATATATAACATGCGTAAATAAATTCTAATAAACTACGATGTATATATATATATATATATATATATATATATATATATAAATATATATATTAAAGATAAGAGTTTTATCAAACTATGCTTTAGTGCAGACTTCGGTGCAAACACTCTTATACGCGTTTCTGGGTAAAATTAATAGCATACTTGAACAAAATACAAGTGATCATATTAATACTCAATTTTTAACTTCTTTTTCATGAGCCCGGTTTCTCCTTTGATTAATGGTGATGGAGATCTACATAAAGTGCTAGTTTCTATTCATGTCGTATATATATATATATATATATATATATATATATATATATATATATATATATATGTCTGTGTTCTGTTGTGTTTATCAGCATAATGTTTATATATATATATATATAACATATATATATATAATATATATATATATATATATATATATATATATATATATATATATATGTATATGGGTGTATGAACATAAGTGTAGTGTAGGTTCTTTCATATTTTTAAGGACGAACAAATGAGTGTATGTACGACTATATGTTTCTGTGTATATCTACCTGAGTAGTAAACTTACTCTTCTTGTCAATAATCTGATGATAGTAAGCAATCGAGGACTTATTAGAAACACATTTAAGTGACATTAAATCTAACATGATTTCTAAACGAATAAGAGGAAAACGAATTGCGTACATCAAATTTAATAAAACTGAACAATAGTCGAGATATTCAGACGGTTGATCAATAAAACTAAATTATATAATGAGTAATTATATTTTACTTCTGTACATATCTTTTCTGTTATTTTAATATACGAAGCGTGTTCAAATAGTAGCCTAGAAAAAATATTTGGTTCCACCAAGAACCGAAAAAAAACGTGTTCGTATGAATAAAAAAAGTGTGATACCAAACAGACACGCACACATCTCTCTCTCTCTCTCTCTCTCTCTCTCTCTCTCTCTCTGTGTATATATATATGTATATATATATATATATATATATATATATATATATATATGTATGTATATATATATTAAAGCAAAGAATATAGACGTTTGTTATATTTTTCTAACAAAACAGACTAGCCTACAGTGAATCCTGCTTTTTTTCTCAATTTGATCTCAAACCATTAACACATCTTAAACGAAACAACATTTTACTCATCACTTCCTCAAAATTAAATTCATTTTCGTCCTCTTCATACTCACAGCACACTTCTACACATTGTTTCAAACACACTTATACTAACACATTCCTGACATAGCCACCTGGTCAATACTCCTCCTTCCTTCTCTCCCTCCAGCCTATAAAAAGATTCACACCTGCCACAACAAAATTACACTTCTCTCCTCTCACCTCTTCAACCCTTTGGCCTATTCCTTCACATTTTCAAGTTATCTTCATTACTTCAAATCTTTTTCTAAAACTAGTGTATCACCTACTTACTAAACACACAGAGTTCCCCCCCTTTCCTCCTCTTTCTTCAGCCTCTCAAAATCTATGCCACATCTCACCACGACAAAAAATTTATCGCCTCCCTTTATCTCTCCCATCCTAACAAACATTCACTAATATTCTCACTCCTCCCTATTTAACTGATGCCGTCATGGTACCCATTCAAAGCTTTCTATATTCATTTAATTGTTCGCCACCACTGATTTCTCACAGCCTGGACTCTCCTCCAGCGCTCACAGTAGTGGCTACTAGATTTCCTTTATCACTCTATCATGTCAACTCGAAATGCCGATTTACTTGCATGATATTTTTCTTAAAATTATCATCCTGAGCAAGACTTACTATAAAGACGAAACGTTGATGAATATATGAAAATATATATCTTGTTTTTTTCTTTAATTTCCCATATATATATATACAGATATATATACACATACCACGTAATATTCGCCTACACAAGGTTTCGAGATCATCCGGGAACTTCCAGGCACAGGAATCAGCCATCGGCAATCACCTCGTTAGTACGAATAGTTGTTCTGACAAGTATTCCGATGGGTGGTTTTCTGTTTTACACGGTGCCAGGTCGAACTACCATCTCAATATTATTGAGGCGTTAGTCATTAACAAATCTCGACCTAGCCTGTATAGACAAAAGATTTTGAAACATCAGTTAGAGATCTTTAATGATTCAAAGCACCATAACGTTGAGAGATTTACCCTTTTTGTTTTCCCTCTCAATCGGTTCCTCCAACTAAATAAGTTTTTCCCCTCATATCTCATTCGACTTTTAGTTTTTAATTTACCATTCTGACGTTTCCTCTCAGAGGGTCAGACGATAAGACCTTAAGTTAATTTTAACAATTTTCCTTTTATTTATTTTGTTTTTCCACTCGTCTGTTTCATTGATTTTAATAATGCTTCCTCTAAAATTAATCCTACGATTCTGTTGTACACATACATTTACTTATATATATATATATATATATATATATATATATATATATATATATATATATATATAGATATATATATATACATACATATATATATATATAGATATAGATATATATATTTATATATATATATATATATATATATATATATATATATATATATATATATATATATATATATATATATATATATATATTAGACCTCTTCAAAATTGACCTTTTTCTTCAAACATATGGAAACTGATATTATTCCCATTCTCCAAGGTCTAAATTAGCTAAATATACTTGTTATTGTGATCTTGGACCTTGGCCATGCCTGCCTCAAGAGCCATGTAATTTTATTGTTGACGTTTTTCAAAAACGCTGCAAAATTTGGGATATTATGTCCTTATTTTCATTGTAGCTTTCTAGAGGTTGATGCTATAGCATTGAAAGTGGTACCAACTGAAAGCTAATAACATTTTCTTGCATATGGTAGTAAACACATGAACACCTGTGTTAATTTTAATTAATTTTAGTGCACAAACATATATATTTTTTATGCTTGGAAAGGATGCCATCATATAATACATAACTTTATCTCAAAAATGTTACTCTTAATGCATGTATATAATTTATTATCACTAAGTATGTTTTATCTTTTCATTTCAGATTGTAAGTTAAAGCTGATTTGTTAAGATTTGTGAACTGCTGACAACATGGCATCTGGAAGACAACTATGCTGTGGGAAAGTGGTCAGCGATACAAGTGAATGAACCAACTGAAAAGAGAAGAAAGGTGGCAACTCCTGCCACAAGGTCATTCAGTGATGTGTATCTCATCGGGCAACCCAGCTCCAGCACCAGGGGATATCAACTTCTTACTAATCGCCAGGTGTTCCAGTATTTCCTGCATTTGAGGAATGGTAATCCCAACAGTGACAATAGGTCTTTAGCCCATGATACAGTGGATGTCGTTTTGCCATTCTGGAATATGGCAAGGATTAATACACTAACTAGACCAAATGCAGTCCACCGTTTCATGATCCTCCATGAAAAGTACAGGAAAATTGTTAAAAACAAGGAAAGAAATAACAAACCAGAGGAAGAGAAACGAGCTAACTTTCTGAAGGACTTAGACAAGTTATTTGATATTGGAGCAAAGGATGTTGTGGAGGAGATAAGAAGCAACAGGCTGCTCACAAAGATGACCAAGGAAGAGGACGTCAATTTCTACTTGGACCAACAGACAACTCGCCTGGCACACATGTCAGGTCATGATAAGGTGTTTGAGAAGAAGTCTAGAGTGAAAAGCTTCCGAGAAGAAAGAAAAGAGAGAATGTTATCATCAGTGACTGCTGCAGCAGCAGAAGTTGAGAAAGTTTCAAGTGATGAAGACCCAGAGAACAGTCAAGGCTCTGGTACTAGTGAGGGTTCATAATACACTGAGACAACACCAAGCTGTTCATCAAAACCAAGTACGATAACCTTACACTTTCCACACTCAGTTATGACCAGTGAAGAGATTTGTAGCACTGCAGATCGGTTGTCACTCTCTGACAACCAGACTACAGCCATGGTGTCTGCAGTGTTGAAGGCAGGAGGCGCAGATCTTGATGACTTTGTTATATCAGCCTCTACTACAAGACGAAATAGGATAAACACTCGTCATAACTTGTGCCAAAGTTACATGAATAACTTCAAGGAAAGTCCGCCAGATTACTGCACACTACACTGGGATGGAAAACTTCTACGGGATGTTCTTGGTGAAAGATACCCAGTGGAAAGTCTTGCAGTGCTCGTCTCTGGTACTCCACAGTATGAAGAAGGGAAGCTGCTTGGTGTGCCCTTCATAGAAAGTTCCACAGGAATCCAACAGTGTAATGCAACATTGGAACTGATAGAAGCATGGGGTCTCACAGACAACATTGTAGGCTTGGTATTTGATACCACAGCAAGCAACAGTGGCATCAACAAGGGTGCAGCGAAGCTTATTGAAGAAAAACTAGGCAAAAAGGTATTCTACTTCGCTTGTCGCCATCACATATCAGAGGTAATAATTGGAAGTGTATGGGAAGCTGTGTTCAGCAAGGTCAAGTGTCCTGACAACCCAATGTTCAGCAATGTGGAAAGAAGTGGGACAAGTTGGTTAAGGACTGCCCAAGAGTTATGGGCCTAGTTGAACAAGACTTGAAACAGAAGAAGACAAGCACAATTGCAGTCTTAAGCAATTTCCTTGAGGAAGCAAGTCCGAGGGCAGATTACAGAGAGGTGGCAGAGCTGTGCCTGATCCTGCTTGGTGAGGAACCTCCTCGAGGTATCCACTGGACCAAGCCAGGTGCCATTCACCAAGCCCGCTGGATGGCCAGGAACATTTACTGTATGAAGATGCTCATGTTTTCCAATGAATTAAAATACAACACGGACACTATCTTCAAGCTGGAGAGGATGAACAAGTTCCTGACCTTATTCTACACCAGCCACTGGGTGACCACCACATGTTCAGGTGATGCACCTATCCATGACCTCCAGCTTATGAAGAACATGCTGCAATACAAGCAGTATGACTATGAACTGGCAACCTCTGTTCTCAAGAAAATGAACAACCACCGCTGGTATCTGACCCAGGAACTAGTGCCATTCACCTTGTTCAGTTCACATGCCAGCATGACCAAGTCTGCAAAAGAGAAGCTCGCAGTCAAGCTGTCAGAAACAGAGAAACCTGAGAGTTACAGGAAAGGCAAGCCAGTGTTTCCTGTCATTAATGCAGCTACAGTTCTCACAGACCTGGTAGGGCCAGAGTCTCACTTTCTGTTTGATGCTCTTCGAGTGAAATGTGACTGGCTCACTACTCCTGCTGACATCTGGGAAGACAATGACAGCTACAGGAATGCACAGAAGTTCGTGAGGTCAGTGAAAGTGACCAATGGTGTGGCTGAGAGAGGTGTGAAACTAATGAGTGACTTTGCAACTCAGATCACAAGTGACCCAGAGCAAAGAAGCTGCTTACTACAAGTTGTGGAGTACCACAGGAAAAAATTTGACAGTTTCAAAAAAGCCACATTGAACAAGTGATAATACATGTATTAGTAACATCCTATCTGACAGTTTCTTATGCAATATATGTGTCAGTGCAGTACTATCATACTACCAAACTGATTTTTTGTAGTGTCCCAGCTGTTTGTACATTAAAATTAGTTAAAATTTACACAGGTGTTAATGTGTTTTATTGTGCTTACTACCATATGCAAGAAAATTTTATTAGCTTTCATTTGGTACCACTTTCAATGCTATAGCATCAACTTCTGGAAAGCTACAATGAAAATAAGGACATAATATCCCATATTTTGCAGCGTTTTTGAAAAACGTCAACAATAAAATTACATGGCTCTTGAGGCAGGCATGGCCAAGGTCCAAGATCACAATAACTGGTATATTTAGCTAATTTGGACCTTGGGGAATGGGAATAATAGCAGTTTCCATATGTTTGAAGAAAAAGGTCAATTTTGAAGAGGTCTAATATATATATACACACACACATATATATATATATATATATATATATATATATATATATATATATATATATATATATACATATATATATATGAAAGAGATGCTGAGAAATTTTGTGTTTATATGACAGCTTGTTGACTGAATAAATCTAGACATCTCTCACGACAAAATGAATAAAAACCGTTCAGTTTTTTTAAAGAACACCGTTTGTTGCCAGTTGATTTCACGAGAACTTACTTGCACGTGACAACAAAGAATAAAAGCTCCATAAAGTTCAAGAATTCCACGTTCCTTCAACAGTGTAAATTTAACTCAGTTTTCATTGTTTTTGATGAGAGCGGATGACCGCTCGAAATACTAATAATATAACAACACCGATATATTTACATGTTTTCATGTTCTCCATGAATCCATTTTTTATTTTACAAATTTAACGAAATGCATTGTTTTTAAACAATATGTAATTTATTTTGAAGGTAGGGTTACATTTTGTGAAAACACACGCTAAATAGTCATTTTTACTCGGGAAAATAATGTGCACACGTAAATAACGTATTGCCTAGAATACGTTTCCCATAATTCATAATGGAAACTAGAATTGTCTTTGACAAGCATAATTTGATTGACAAGAATTGAGGGGACTTTACTAACTTATGAAAGCTAAGTACATGTTCATCATAAAATCCTGCTATAGCCCTGTAATATAAGATAGTGTATCCTTTATACTTTAAGATCTGCTGTCTGAGCAGGGATCGGTTCCAATTTGGAATGTTTTTCTCTCTCTCTCTCATCATTCCCTCATCATATATATATATATATATATATATATATATATATATATATATAGTCTAAAGAAGCTTTGAGTCATTTTAAACAAAAAGACAAATAAAGGAAAATACAGTTTAAATTCCCAGAGAAACTAACTAAATACAAAATAGTGCAGACTTAACATTCGTTGGAAAATTTATAAATAAATAAAATATATAATAGTAAGTAAATAAAATAAAAAGGGTGATTAAGTATCTAACAGTGAAACAGAAACAGGAGACCCTAACGTAAGCATCTACTATTAACACGGGGATCATCAGCTGTTTACCATGTAACTGTTTCGGAGATTTAAAAACAGGACAGTTATATGCATGACGCTCCAATGGTACCGATCAAACCACCATTTCTCCAATAATCAAGTGTCGAAATAATTCAGCTTAAAATGTTACTTATATATACATAAATAAATAATAATAATAATAATCAAATAATAATAATATACTACCCTTAAGACTACCGTGTGATATGGTAATTTGCATATCAAATAAAATTCTTTATAACAATAGTAATACTAGTAATAATAATAATAATAATAATAATAATAATAATAATAATAATAATAATAATAATAATAATAATAAAATACTATCTAAACACTACACCCAACAACCATTTTGCGATATGGTAGCTAGAAATAAAATTATATAGGAATTAAAGTTGCATTAAAAAAAGTAGAAAAAAGCTTTAGTACCTTAGGTACCAGAAAGGCTATTAGATAAGAGGAAGGAAACCTAGCCTACAGATCTAAATACCCAATATATAGTCTAAAGAAGCTTTGAGTCATTTTAAACAAAAAGACAAAAAAAGGAAAATGCAGTTTAAACTCCCAGAGAAACTAACTAAATCCAAAATAGTGCAGACTTAATATATATATATATATATATATATATATATATATATATATATATATATATATATATATGAACTACCCTTAAGACTACCGTGTGATATGGTAATTTGCATATCAAATAAAATTCTTTATAACAATGGTAATACTAGTAATAATAATAATAATAATAATAATAATAATAATAATAATAATAATAATAATAATAATAATAATAATCATAATAATAATAATCATAATAATAATAATAATTTTGTGTTTAATAATAATAATACTTTTGTGTTTATATGAAAGCTTGTTGACTGAATAAATTCAGTACGTTTGCATTTTGTGGGAAGTAAAGTACTTAAGGACCAATTAAAGATTCATATATATATATATTTGACAGGATAACATGACCGCTCGTTTTCATACATAGAACACACTGTATGTATCTATATATCGAACAATCATATTTCAGCCATCGATGAAGGAATGGTAGCCAAACAAATTAGGTTGTTCTACATATTATCTCACAAACCGTCGGTATTGATGGCTATGAGCACGTAATTGTATACCATTTTACGTGTGATTTTGGATATACAGAGTGCGAGACACTAGGTAATAAAAAGAAAAGATAGGCCCACATAATACACTACGGAGATTTTGATGCACGGATACATGAGGCAGACATATTAATAGATAGATAAAGAGTGAGATATATTGATATATAGATAGGTGAGTTATACGATATTTACATGTCTAATTTAAGTAAGTCGATAAAGTAATGACTTTCAATCCTGATTTAAAAAAACGGAAAAAATTGCATAAATATAGATTAACTTTAGTCACAATTTAAAACTTAAGTCACTATTTATTTTACCAAAGGGCAAATGAGTTTAGTTAAATATGCCCTCGATGAACATTTGTTTTTTTTTTATATTCACCAGAAACTACATTTCATTCAGATTTGCATCGCCAAAGGCAGATAAAGTACATACAGTAATCCTTAATATTTGAAAACACGTAATTTTGACCAATTGTTAGACAATTAGACCGGCAATTAGAGGATAATGCATGAAGGCAAATTAAAAGAGCACACGTGTGTAGGTTATTATGTGTAGGATATTTGTTAACAATAACACTAATTCTAATTTTACTATAATATTGGAAACAACGTAAACGTGGCAAGGGGAAATGAATCTTACATTTAGAGGACGAAACAGAGCAGATATGAAGCATATTTCTAGAGGAGTCCTTATTCTTGATAGATCTTCATAGATATGATGCTCATCACTAACAATGGAGAGCTTAAGCATTATACACTTTTGAATAAACAGAGTATAAATCTAATCAGCTCATTGCAGCGCTAGATAATTAATTAGCTCAACCAGTAAAGAATTAGGAATAATAAAATATTACACTACTTGTGATAAAAAAGATACAGTTTTAAATAACTGAAAACGTATATTAGTAATTACTAAAGACGTCGGGATAATACTTACTGATCACGACAAATATATACATATGTAGATATGGTACCTCTAAGGACAGGCACTATCAAACGATCACCGATGAACTATAATATATATAGAAGAGTCATTCTGATTCTAGGAGTCTGTCATCGATATCCCCTCGCTTTCACGATCTATATATTATTCTCAAAAGCCAATTTTCTATTTTTATTGGATTATATTTTGGCAATTAAATGTATCTTGCTTCAGTTTCTTTCAACAATAGTTTTTCCGGCTGTGAACATTTTACACCTGAGCCATTTTCGCTCGTCTCTTTAACGTATCGCTCGCTTAAGTCTTGAATAAAGAGCACAATTCTACATTTATCAATTTATACCAGTATTCAGATAACACACTTTTTATAAATATTGCCACCATTTTTTTTTCTAATTACTAATATATCATATTATTACTTTGAATATTTTTCGTTCCTAAATCTATTCACAATATAGTCTTGATGAAATTTTGATAACGACGATTCGTAATCAGTAACTATTCCTTTATTTTTATTGTACAACTAATTAAATGTTAATTCCCCCTTCAAAGCTAAATTGTATACATAAACGCGTATTACATATGAAGAGCTTGAATGCAAAACACGATAACTCCGATTCAACGATAACATGATTTATCGATTAAATCTAGACTTTAACTAAAAATTTATTTCAACTGAAGGCAAACAAGAAGTATGCCGATATCAGATTATGTAAAACATGATTTTGGGAAGTGGTCGAGTGTTGACATGAAACACTTTTTGTAATGTCGTTTATCGCGTTTTGCAAACGAACTCTCGATATATACAGTCTGCAATTTTCATTTATCAGATACTTTTATTTAAACTTGAGGAAAAAGGAACTATATAAAGAGTTTACCTCGATATAAAATCATATTAATAATATTAACGATATTCTGTACGTTTATTTCTCAGTGTGTAAGCGTTAGTTGTCAAGCCCGGAACAATTTAGTAGTTTACAATGTTTGCTATTAAAACTGGTTTTGTAATAAAATGTCTTAGTTCCTAAGTTTTTGTTGCCGCGCGATTAGTAATTAAACATGTTTGCTCTGCATTGAGTAGTAATTAAGCATTTCAAAATCGTTCACGAAGCAACTGCTTATATGTGTACATTTGTTAGTGGGTTTATATTTGTTGTCGAGAAAGTACTGCACCCTTCGAAAATACGTTCAAAGATGTAGCTATTATTAGTTTTATATATCGGCAAAAGAAACGGACCCTTTTCTTATTTTCTGGGCCACTTTTCTTATAAAACATTTTACGAAAAGTTTTTTTTTCAAAATCAAACCAAACAATTATCCAGAACAGGGTCCCAATGTTTACTTTTAAGAAAGATCAGTGTCAACTCTCTATGTATTTCATAGTACATAAAACATGAATATGTTTAACTAAAATGATTATCCCCGTTTTTAATCTTTTCTTTTTTGGGATGAGATACAACTGAATTATCTTTTTATTGTTTTTGCTCAGAGGAAGAGGAACATCTTTTTTGTTGTTGTGCCCAGTCATTTTCGAAGCCGATTAATATTTGTTCCTAACTTGCCCTTCTGGTAACTTTGTACTTCTCTCGTCCGAATATACGTTCCAGATAAAAGTTATTACTAGTGGAATATCTCGCTAACCAAAACAGGATCTTTTATCTTTATTGTATCATCTTGATTAAAAAAATGAAAAAAAAAACAATGAAAGACGATTGACTAGAACAGGCTTACTCCATTCTTTTAAAGGAAACTAAGTGTACACTTTCGATTTATTTCTCAATACATAGAAAATGCTTATTGTTCAATAAATGATGCTTTTTGTGTTGATTCCGTGCTTTTGAAGGTGAGATCAAAGTGAGGTATCGATTCCTTCTTCATTCATATGAGGAATGCATACCTGTTTTTGTTTTAAAATCATTCATATGTGCTTGATTCTCCCATAAAAAACTTACGTTGTGTGTACGTTTGCATTTTGTGAGAATTAAAGTAATAAAGGACCAATTAAAGATTCATGAATCATCTGGAAATACTAATATTGTAACCATTTCTGTTCATACGTTTCAACGATGGTATATATATATATATATATATATATATATATATATATATATATATATATATATATATATATATATATATATATATACTTGCTTCAGTTCATTCCAGTCAAAGTTCACAGATATCAAAGAAACCCACCTGTGGCTAACACTTGATCTCTATATGAGATACATAGATATCGTATATTTGATTCATGTTTCCATTTAGCAGTCAAACATTGAGTTTGTACAAGAGTTAAGAACATTAATTTTCTTCTCCCCAATTTGTTTATCAAATATGTTATAGTATATTTTCTTTGTGGTCTCCTGGTCTTACGGGATTCTGAGACAATAATTAATCTAGTCTGGTGGAGTATCCAGCTAACTACTGTTACTTGAGGTAACCTTCCTAGAAGGTGCACCATTTATGGTATGAGCCAGTATAGTCGTGTCGCGGGGACTATGCTTATGCATCAAATACTGTTGTCTTTTCAATATTTGGTCAGGGTTTTATTGTAAGGGTATGTATCATCATGCCAGGTTGTATTTACACACCCCTGTACAAAAGGACCGTAGACACTCGAGTATATTTTCTAGTAAGTAATTCATATATATATATATATATATATATATATATATATATATATATATATATATATCTTTTTCTCTTTATTTTTTATTTTTCTTATGTTTCTGTTTTTGCTGCAGATGGGGCATTCTACCGGATGCCGGCTATTTCAGACACTTCAGCCTAGAGATCTTTTTAAGATTGTAACCATCCCTTAAAGTGCAATTGTTAGTATTTATGCGTATGTGTGTGTGAATATGTGTGTGTGAATACAATTCTGTGTATATCTCCCGAACAAAAAAAACAAACAATTATTTTATCTCCGTGTATTTAATGTTACCATTACCGGGAATCATTATCTCAGCATTAATATGTAAATAAATATTAATGCAATTCGTACTAAAACAAAACATTGAAACAACAACTGTCCAACTTGGTGGTTGTTCCTACTTCATTGCCAATGTAACTCATGATTCTACCAAAACAGGTGCCGGACTTTTATTTATGTGTTATTATATTTATATTCTCCAATTCGTATTGTAGTATTCTATAGAACACATGCTGAAGTCCTGACTATTTACAAATGCACACTTTCCTGACAATTCGCAGTCCCCATTTTATATATAACATTTGCTCGTTTTAAATTTGAAGGGATAAACACCACAAGGTTAAGGTATGTTATTACTGTAACGTTTTACGTGCAAGAGAATTGGACATACATGTTACGCATCTCCTTAGTTGATTCAAAGAGACATACTATCTACATATGATTGATAAAATTCAACAACAAACCAAAGTATATCGTGTAGATTATTAAATGTATTCTTTATATGACGTTGTAACAAACGTGATGGTTCTGAACTAGGATAGAGCGATAGAAGTTGCCTGTTCATGATTCGTCTCCGTTATAAAAGAATTCGTTATTGCTTCGTCAGTAGTTTCAAAAGTGGGGAAATGTCAAGCAAAGAAGTAAGTTGCTAGCAAGGATCGAAATCACGACCTATCAGAAACGGTTCGACTTGTCGTTACACTGAAGTGGGCGAGTCCAACTTGACAAGGAGAGTATAAACCCGGAATTGTCTGTGTTCTCATTGGTCAAAAGCAATTGACTGAGCTCATTTAATGTCTGACATCTGCTGACTTGGCGAATTATAAGAAGAAAGGAGAGACGAAAGAGGTAACGTCGAGTAATTCGTGTGTAGCATTGTTGTACTTTATTGAAACATCAGATAATTCAGTCGGTTCATCTAGTAGGAACGGAGCTTTGGAGTCCGAGTAATAGACTTCTACATTTCCTATATCAAGTGTTTTACTTCATACATTGTAATTGTTTGTCATAAGAAATATTGGCATGGAAATAATAAATATATTGACAAAATCCAGTATATTTCAAAATGAACATAGGTTCTACTAAAATATTCGGGAAATTAGAAAGCTATAGGTTACGCACACATGGTGAGAATTGAACGAACTTAACAGTTATGAAAAGTTAGATACGTCATGTATTTTTTGTGTAAACATAATTGTAAGGTAATCATAGTTAAAATAAATAAAACGGATGCATTTTTTTAAATGTATTTATTTTTAATGTTTTATTTGATGTTGAAACAATTAATTTTAAAATAAGGGAAAGTCGGAATATTTACCTCAAGATAAATCACATTTATTTTAAGTTGAAATTGTTGTGGTCTCTTACCGCATAAACATTCAAGCTGACCTCCAGAAATGAACATCAGAACACCCTAATACTTAGCCTACGAAAGACGGACACATTATGAATAAGTAATATGCTTTCTAACAATATATTGTTTTCTTTTTATAAGGATGAGTCGATTCAACTGATTTACTTCCTTGTTTACAACAAGTATCACTGACTACATTGATTGTATAACATTCAACAACAATGGAAGATAATTGTATTTATTATGTTTATTTAACTTTATGATATTGCTAGACAGATATATGTTTTCAAAGTAAGTTATGTAATACGCTATATACACATAGTTTAACTGTGTGGCAACGAGGTTTAATATGACAAATGTATAGTAAACTGTAAACAAATGTATAATCCACGATGTGAACTAAAGAACTCTGTTAAACGCTTTCTCTAGATCCACAAAAAGTTAAATGCATGTTCTTTCTTCTTACTAAAGTGTTTCTCTGGCATTAATCTCAGAATAAATATAGCAACACTGGTACCCTATCCATGCGTAAAACTGAACTGCATTTTATCTATTCTCATCTGACTTCTTATTCCCTGCTCAATTATTCCATATGTTACTTTCAGGGCCTGCTCTATTAAACTTTAAGCCTATGTAAGTGCCTTAACCTAGATATTCCCATTTACCTTTTTGACAATTCCCACTTGTAAGTTGTTCTTAGTTTACTCGGATATCACGTGATAAAAACTTTCTGTCAAAAGCTTTGTCTATATCCATCGAAAACAAAATACATATTCCTCGTATTATTATTGATAATAATTTGTTGTGGAATCATGAGAGCAAAACAGATTAAAACTATGTTAAATTGTATGTTTTATTGGTTATGATTTATTGTATAAAGAATAATGATATAGATATGCATCTTTAATTGTGTACATAGAATGCTAGTATATTTATTCGTTTAACTTCGTTAAACTATTAAATAAAAAGCAGAAGTGACGAAAGAATAATTCTAGTGTCGAATTATTTTTGGATATACTTTATATTGTTCGTAACAAGCAGAAGTAACGAAAGAATAATTCTAAGGTCTAACTACTTCCAGCTTATTGAGATATTGGCTCGTTCAGTGATTGGATAGTCTGTAAGAAATTTTCGAGAACCATTTCCTTCTTCGAGCTATCTATGAAGTGCCAAAAAAATCTTCAAAGCGGACAACTAAAATCAATAATAATATATCCTAAACCGGTCACCAGCCGTAGTTTGTCAATACTATATATGGTGGTGTTTATTGCTTTTCTTTACGGTTCACATGCACCAGAAAAGAAAAAAAGAAGACAAAAAAGAAGAAAAAAGAAATAAGAAAAGAGGGAAACAGAGTCCTTAAGTTTAATCTGTGTGGGTGAGGGGTGGTTCTCTATGAACGACTGCGTTATGTTTGTAGAGTGTGCTGTCGCATACACATCCGGAATGGTATGAGAAAAGTAAAAGTAGGCAAAAAATGGAAAATAATGTTCACTAGATAAATCTAATTATCTGTTGTGGATGGGAGCAATTGTGTGATAGACCATATTTTTAAAGGGTTTATATCTACAATGTAAATTATGTGACTCGCATCTGTTTCTGTATATATATATATATATATATATATATATATATATATATATATATATATATATATATATATATATATATATATATATATATACATACATACACATATATACCTATCCGCTTACTTATACATATTTTATGTGGTGCACACTTGTCTATATCTTGTTTTGTTTAGGAAGTAAGTGTTGTATATTCATGTGCGTGTTTGAGAACTGAGTAAAATTAGCAGTGTTATATATACATATATATATATATACACATATATATATATGTTGATTAAAAGTTAGAGATAATAAGGAATGACATAATAAAGCGTGTTGAATAGTCTATTATATACAAGATGACCAATAACGACAAAGAGTAATACTATTTAACAGGGATCTGAGAGGAAAATAGAAAAAAGTCAGATACATATCCTAGATAACACTTTTGAATGTTGTCTTTGTATTGATATATTCAACTGGCTTTGCTAACTCGCTATTTTCTGATCTAAATTATTTAAGACGGGCCCAACGTGTTATATTTATGTCCTATATTCATACAGTTTTACCGTGTACTTTATGCATATTTAGTTTTATTGTACACAATATAAAATCTTTAAGAAACGATGGGCTAAACCTAGAAAACATCGACTCATAGAAGGTGAAATAGTCTACCCACAAGTGAAAACATTATAGAAAAAAGCTATAGGGGCACCAACATGAAAAGATGTTAGAAAATAAATATTTTGTGAAGATATTTTGTCTTCAAATACAATAAACCATTTTATTCTTTAAAATAATGACTTACACAACAGATAGGATCTTCGAAAAAATGCCGATGTCTTCCATTAGATCATCTGCATAAATAAATTTCTCATATCAAATGAACAGGTGGTATCGACTTAGGTTTCGGAAATTCGTTTCCCTAGAACACCCTTCGTTCCAAACCGAAATGGATAAAAGAAATCATAAAGACTCTTTCCACCGGATGTTTGTAATCAGGGAGAAAGAAATTGCGAATATTGAAAGATACATAACTGCCGTCAATTGAATGCGAATACTTTACATCTGACATCGTACAAATGTTGAATAAAAGAAAACAATTTCAAGAAAAAACACTCCTTGTTCAAAACGTACCCATACCAGAGTTTGTCCATGTTTGTTTCTCAGAGGCTTTTTTTTCTATATACTTTAATGACATGAAATACGTGCTAAAATATTGCTTATTTTCAAGTTGAGTAACCTTTGAAAAATATTCCATGTTATTTCCTTTGATAAGACGTATTTTTTTATGGAATACTGTTTGGGTAATTCATGCAAGATTTATTTATGTTTCAAATATCTACATAGACACATTAACATAATATGGTGTTCGTTAAAAGAGTTTGGATCACTCCAAAAGCAAAGAACCTGATGTCATAGTTTAAATAGAAGAACATTTCGTATTGGGCAAACACCATAACATAGTTAGTGGAAGAGAACTTTCTTAGATTTAATTGAATACAAATAATCCAACTAAATTCGTTACATGTCGATTGAATCAAAATATGCAAATATATATCACTCGTATTTACAACGAAAATAAATTATGTTATTCTAAACTAAAATAATTAATTTTATTTGTGTAGGTGAAATATCTGTATTTTAGCAATACCTTTATTTTAGCGATATGGATTAGTAGTAATTTACTCTTGATCTAAATACACGTGTTACATTTCTTCAATGAGAACAACTTAAAAAAACTTTTATGAATGTTAAAATAATACCACCCTCGTTAATAACTATGCTCACATCATAATAATTTAATTACTACACAGGGCATTAGAAGGTAAATATACATGAAATAAACCTTGATGTATGCGTGTCAACATTTAATGAGAGGTTCCCCCAAATCTTAAAAACAGGCATCTATATACGATCTATTCACCGTATCCAATGTAGCCGCCATCTTATATGTTACACAGTTTGCATAACATGTCTAAATAACGGGGACCTCAGTGACATAAAATAAGCTTTTACTCAACAAAACTGAAGATGATCTATTGATATATTAGAGGCGATATTGTGTATTTAGTAGAGGAGCACATACACTTGAAAAACTTAAATAACAGTGTATTTATTTGACTAAATGATGTACCGGTTCTTTCGTTAAAAGTTTCTTAACATCGATAAACGATGCGTTTTTACATACATCATTTGCCAGTACCATATAAGTACTTACTTAATGTTTGCCAACTTCTAACCAATCTTCACATATCCCTTAAGTCATGTGCTCAAATTTAACAATTAGCTGTATATTTTAGATATGATTTCTAGCTAATCCTTAAAAAAATATGTTGTGTAAAATTAAAAAACAATTGTTCTTACATGACGATATATGCAATTACTTTCGAAATTATATTACTGGCTAACGATATGAGCAACACATGTCCGAATTGGGGAATTGATTCATCCCTTTCCAAAATGCACTAAAGAAGGTGATTCCGTAACCGTGACGCGAATGTAACAGAAACATTTCTGGTTAACGTCTGGAAATTTTAGTTCCATGAGCGATCTGCGAGAGCATAAAAAACTTTACAATCAGTAGTTGGGTAGATTTATTGAGTTAGATAGAATAAACAAGTACACGTCGAATATTAACAATAAAAATGCATTCACCCTATCACGAATTTCTAACGACTTTTTCATGCAGAATATCAATAGAATAATCGATTTATGTTTACCATCTAGGTTGATGCCATTTCTTCGAATCTCGAATGATCTAAACCAAATAAATTCTTTAGTTTGATTACATTTTAGTTTCTGTCGCCGGACATCCACATTTTATCGACTATGCAGATTGGATTTAGTATAATCGTTGGATCTGATTCCCGAATATAGATGGAAAAGCAAGTCATTAACTCTTACAATATATATATATATATGTATATATATATATGTGTATTTTCTTTGTTACGTAAAATATCATGGGAATTCATCGAAATAACAATTAGAGGTTCACGTTCGTCGGTTGAACCTTCTAACGTATACGCAAACGAGCATCTATACGCCATCGCTATCTTTCGTTAATTGAGCTTGAGTACTAAAATATTGAGAAGAAAATTCATAGTGTAAACACCAGAATTCTCCGAGCTGCTCTAAACATCTCCTGAAGACAGCTCTGCACGAGAGAGCAACTGTATGGATCTTCGCCCTGATTATAGATAAAAGAACGACATTGCTAGAAGGCTAAGGGTTTACTCATCAGCGATGTTCTTCTATGGATGCCAAAACATGGATGTGACTAGATCGCACGGAACGTACATCAAACAACTAACATAACTCGCTATAATCGTATTAAGACCTACTAGGTGTGATGGAAGATAGAGCGAGATGGTGTGAGAGAGTCAGGACGATCCGTGGCAACACCACGACTAAATGATGATGATGATATCAATGCACTGTTAATATACTGCCTGAAATGAAACGGCGAAATGCGTTCGGATAGACAGCGTTTTTCAAAGTAGACAATATCAATAAAAAAAGGTTTACTATGTACATGGAACAGAAAATGTTTAATGCATACATCATGTCTGTTATGACATATGGTAGCGAAACATGGGCATAAATAATGCAGCCAAAAAAGGCTGAGAGTTGTACAATCTAAAATATAACGCAATAAACTCGGCATTAATCTACGAAAAACAAAAATAAACACTTAGACTATACAGCAAACTGGCGTACACGACATGAATACCACCATTGAGACGGCTAAACATAGATGAGAGGTTATCATTTGATGTATACAAACAACAGATGGACACTTAGAACGAAGAAATGAACTTCCAGGTACTGGAAAAGACTAAAGGGAGGTTAACAACCCGTTAGAGAGACAACGTAATCAGCAAACTGGATCCTACATGACCACGCTAGCTAGGGACAAAACAAATTGAAAAAAACAAAACAGAGAGGGCTAACCCTTCAGAAAGTGATCAAAACCCTTATGATTATGATGTTGATATCAATACAAGCCATTTTTTTACAACGGGACCCAACTCTATCATCTACAATTTAACACTGACATTTCTTATTATAATCGGAATTGTTATTTTTCCGTCTTTTTAGGATCCAACAAATTTCTAAACGTTTTTAATAAAATCACTGTGAATCCAATGGGAGTTTTAAAACTTAATGTTGGTACGTTAACGACGTACATTATGTATTACTACTTGTTGTAGACCATGAATATTCTAAGAATTTTACATTTTGTTTTGTAATTTCAAATTTTGGTTGTTTTTTATGTAGCTCTTTAATTATATATAGTAACGAAAAACCTTGAAACTATAAAATATATGACTGATAATGTGTTGATTTTGCATTGATCTAATCCAGGATAGACGAAAGAGAGCTATTTGTAAACTAGCCTATGTGCTTACAAATGGAGAATGTTTGAGTAAAATATCCATATAAACCATCTTAACTAACAACACGTGTTTATAAATTTTCTACTATTAAATAACTAAGTTTAAGGGCTTAGTATAGAAGATATTACTATACATCACCAACGACTAATTAGCATTTACACATGGTCGTTGAATTACTAATATTGCATCGATTAAATATAATACGTAATGAGTTGAATATTAAGTGTTTTCTCTTTTATAGTCTTAGTTTCTGAAATGGAATGTTTGGATTTGGAAATCGATATTTCGTTAGAAAAACTTATAATGGCCGTGAATGTGGTGCAGCCACTTGATGATTTTAATGACACCATTTTAGGATGAGAAAATCGATATTAAATGAGAACCTGATTGTATAATCTGTAAGAGAAGAGTGGCAATATAGATTGTCAGGATTAGACAACGAGGAAATATATCGCTGAATTATATTAATTTATCGATATATTTCCTCGTCGTTTAACTATAAATCGAATTATACGGCATAAGCACGTTGTCACACTCATTCCCGTTAGATAACCGAAATTAACCGACTTTGAGTATGACCAGCACTAAAATGGATAAATATTTGAGTATACCAACCGTTGTATGCGCTATCCGCTATCTCAACATTGTGTCCAGTCGTCTTGGACTTCTCCTTGCAACTGGATTCAAGCAGTGTCGATTCAGGAGAGGCGTTGTAGAAATTGCGCAACCCTTGTTTCGCAATTAGCCGCACAGCCTCTCTTACAAAGGGTAGTTATTGCCCCTGAAGACTGAACGTGTGCCATGATCATGAATCAAATTTGTATTCAGGAATTAAATATAAACATTTTATTAGAGGTGCAATTAAAATTCAAAGGTTGCAATGCACCACGTAACACATGCCCTTCAATTAAAAGTTCAGTTGCATCATTTTAAATGTAAGAAAAGCTTTTGTTTCTGTATAATCCGAGAATCTTGTCTAGTAGAATGTGTCTGTTATTTTGCATTATTTGCAATCAGACAAATATTTTTGTAGTGTTTAGTATCTAAAAAGCGTACAATAGGTATTTGTTGTGTCTATTGACATGAAGTGTGAAACGTATCGTGTATAACGAAATATATACTTTAATAGGAGTTCACGGTGTAATGGGTTAACAAGTTAGGACTGTATAACTCTCATCAGATGAGTTAATCATCATTAATCAAACATTTTGCTTTCTTATACATGTAACTGTCGAACACACTGAATATATATATATATATATATATATATATATATATATATATATATATATATAGTCTCGGAAGTTTCTCAACCATTAAAACTATATAAAAAAAAAACAACTTATAGTCTCAAGTCTTCCAGTGGAAAATCAATCATGTAAGTCAATTTATTTTTTACAGTTATTATATTAGTTAGTTTCTAACACTATTTTAAGGGATCATCAGTTGTTTACCATGAAAAACTGTTTCAGGAATTTAAAAACAAGATAGTATTTAATTTCATGGCTTCCCAGCAGAGTTGATCAGACCCCACTTTCCTTAAAAGACAAAAACATAAACGTTCCTTATACTAAATCTACGTTTTGTTCCATATAAATGTTTTGCTAACTTATATTAGTTATTTAAGACACACAAAAAAAAAAATTCTATAATAGTATATATATATATAAAATATACTCACCTAGGTTATTTGTTATTGATTTCATTTTCTAGCGATAGCGACCGGTGTTCTTTACTGTGCGTTTTTATTTTTCGCTAACCTGAGCGTTTTGTTTTATTATTTTTAAGAATATGCAAATGAGGACATTTTCCTTGTTTTTAATTTGCCCTTAATCGGATGAATCATCAATTGTATACATATATGTTTTTAATTAATTATTTTTAAACCATTTTATCTTGTATACAGATTTTTCTAATTAACTTACAAGTTATTTTTTTCGTGCAGAAATATTAATCAATTAATATATATATATATATATATATATATATATATATATATATATATATATATATATATATATATATATATATACATATATATATATATATATACTAAGCTATGAAAATATATTTATGTCAATTAAGCTATACAGAGGCTCCCGTGTTTCATCCCTGGTGGGGGGAATGTCTGAAGCCTCAAGATTTTCTCGGGCATAAAACGCGGGAGCCTCTCTGTAGCTTAATTGCAATACATACATTTTCATAACTTACTACCTAGCTATACTTACGTATCGAGCACTGTTGACAAAAATACTTAAAATTGATACATAAAAAATTATATCTCCTCATGAAATGTACGTGGGGACATGAAATAGTAATATATATATATATATATATATATATATATATATATATATACTTATTGTCATAACTGACGTAGCCAGCGAATAATGTTTACTATTATGTTGATTTATCTGTGTGTATATTTATAAATATAGTGTTAAAAGTATTCAACTAATAGTGATTAATTAAAATACTAATACACTCTATACTTACGGTAAAATACATTTAAAAAACAGCTAGTTTTCCACCCGATTGGAACAGGACTCCCAATCTCTGTTTTACGATGAAAAAATGTAACATGCCATTATTTTTGTTTAAAAAAGGGAGAATATCATGTAAGCATGACCAATAGGAAGTCTGAAGTCATACAACATATTCGGCATCTATAGGTCGACTCTTTTCTATAAATGGAGCTGTCAGTCAGTCTGTCACACTTATGTTTCGAATAGCATTCTCTTTTATTTTTAAAGCATGTTAATTCATATCCGTCATTTTTCTTATCATATTCTTATATTTAATTCCTTTTATTTTGTTTTAAAATGTCTAGATTAAACATAACTTGCAAATATCTAAAACTCAATTGAGAGATCTAGTCTACCACCCTTAAGTTTTACATTTTTTCTGAATGTATAACTACTTATCGACGCTAACTGTAACTGAAGAATAAGCGTTTACGAGATTAATAGATTGACAGTGAAATAACGATGATAAATGTTATCAGAGGATTTGAAAATGATTAATGCATTGAATACCATTTGTTGACCTATGAATACGATTCATGACAGGTATTTCTTGATGGTCGATTGAAACGATGACCATGTTATAACCCTCAGTTAATCTATCTTGTGGAAACGTGTTCCACGAATTGGAACGAAAATACGTTCATGCAACTGAGTCCGTGCTGTAAGGAACTGTTAAATAGGGAACCAGAGATTGAAGCTCTATTGAACACGTTCTATTGAAATAACAGTAGAATAGATGAAGACTAGATGTGTATCCTCTTTAAGTAAGAAATATTAAAGAATAGAAAAGAGTATTCCTTCGCTTGTTTTGAAGTTGCTACGAATGTATTACAAGTATAAGAAAACACAGATTTGAGCTCAGTATATACCCTTCCGTGATTAGTACATTAAAGTAAAGAAAGCTACCAACCTATATTCACTTGATAGGAAACTACACATAACAGAAAAACTCATCAACAACACCCTGTTTTTAACTTGCTGGAATATCTTACAACGAAGAATCAGAGAGTATGAAGTAAGCATCGAGTAGAAAACAACTAACACTAGTTTCTCTTTTATTCTCAAAGCCTGTGAATTTATGTCCGTTATTTTTGTGATCATATTCTCATATTTAATTCCTTTCATTTTTCTTTAAAATGTATAGATTTAACATAACATGCAAAGATTTAATAAATCAATTGAGAGATTAAGTCTTTAAAATATTGAAATGTTATTCTTTGTCTAAAATGTTTCTCTAGAAACTTAAAAATCAATATTCAGATATAAGAGTTTACTTAATATATTTATCAACTATTGTTTGTCTTTATTTTGATTCGTTTATATTCCTATTCATTGTTTTCCTTTCAGTCCATGACAATTAAAATAAATTAAAAATATTAATTAAATATCCCATTTATCGTTGCTTCAAACGTAGTGTGATATTGATGTCTTGTTATTTTAAGAAGAAACTATTTTTGTATTTTGTACATTTATGTAACTTATTATAAAACCAGTTACAAGTTTTTTTTTGTTAAGATTAAAATTTGAATTGCGTTAAATGCATTTTATTTCATAAACATCAGGAAAACATTTGAATAACTACTTTTTCAGTAGTTTATTCCTTTTTGAAACATTTAAAACACACACATTTATCAAACACACTTGATTAAAGTGTCTCCTGTTTTCAAAAATATTTTCAAGAAATTGTCACTAAATTGAACCGCGTCAATGCAAGTCGACGTTTAGCAACATAATTTCACATTTTTAAATAAAGTTATTTATTTTTTTAGAAAATATCGATCTCGAAGAATTAAGGGTGTTCAGACGATTTGTTTAATATTATTGTAAATCTCAATATATTAATCGCAACATTTGGATCCGCAAGTTATTAAATTTCTATCAAGTTATATCTTTCGACGGTCAAACGGTATGTCTGCGTAATGATAGAATAGAGAGTCTATCTTGCATGAATTAAGTGGGAAAGGGTAATATTCCAATGTTTCCTTTCACAATTCGTCATTACAAAAGTTCACTTAGTAGATTTGTTTTAAGAAAGGATAATAGAAGCGCAGGGCCGGGTTGACGATGAGTCTTAAGTATTACATAGTTTGCCGGGCGAATACATAACTTTAGTAACCATGTTGCATTAACATGCGTTTAAATAGATGGGATCCATAGGCAACACGTTTTACTAATAACGCTAGATTAGATATTGGAATAATTCTTACATCCGATGAGGTTGTAATTAATATGATGGAATCAAGATTATGCGAATATAATTTGTTTCAAAATGTAAAAAAACACGCAATTGCTACCCAGCTATGCATATTGGCAAGAATCAGGTTATGGAACTATAATCTCCTTCACGAAATGCATTAATTCGAAAAGGCATAAATTAACTTCTCCCTTCGTTTAAACTAACGCTTAGCCAATGAAGCTGTGCAGGTCGTATCATGTTGCTTTACTACAACCTACAAATTAAATTACGTAAATCTTTTCATACGGCTTCATAAAATGTAATATAGCGACTGTAAAAAGTAAATTGCCTCATAAAGAAAGTAATTATCCACCGAAAGACTTGGGACTAACAGTGATTTTCTTCATATATCAAAACTTCCAAGACTATATATATATATATATATATATATATATATATATATATATATATATATATATATATATATATATATATATATATATATATAAAGCAAATTGTCCGTATATGAGTATGTGTGTTGCGGAATCACATTTAAAAGCCAAACTAACTGCAGATTTTTGGAACTTATATTTATTTTAGACAAGTAAACTATTTTGGATATTTGAGGAGATACCCCTACGCCGAACGCATTAACTCTTTAAACAGGTTAAAAATACAAACTGTGTCGTGTAGTCGTATCGTTCGACTTCTGTTAAAAATGTTATGCCATTGAGACTTCGAAAATTGTTTTTTTTTTTGTTATTACGGTACAGTGATTTGGAAGCCGATATCAATCCTCATCAACGTAACTAGGCTTTAATAAAAACTGCTTAAAAATATGTAATACATGCACTTGATTTCAAATCTGTACTATTAGATTAAAAAAAGTTAGTAAGATCTAGCATAGTTGAATGTATGTAGACTTAATCATAACAACAGTAGACATCTACTGTTGTGATGATTAAGTCAATCTTAATTCGTTTGAACGGAACTATTTTTCTTGTTTGAACCGTTTAAGTTAACGCGGACTTATATAAATGTTGAAGCATATATGTTTAGTACCGTGCTGTATCGTAGTCTCATGTAGTTTTATTATTAGGCTTTGCATCGCTTTTACTTCAGGATGTATACTATATCATATTCACTATACTATTAATGTTTCTAACTGAACCTTGTTTTTTCCGCTCACCTTTGAGTCTTAGTTAGATAGGTTTTAATTTTATAAACCTCATCATATTAACAATATGTATATGACATATTTTTGCGCAAAAGATAACTGACGATCTTTTGCGCTACATATACCTGGCGATACTGTAAAAACATAAAAATATATTGACGTACCGCTTTGTCAACACATGAAACATTATAATATAGAGTGACATATTCTGGATTTACCATAAGTGCGACTCTTCAGATTTCTAAAGATCGTGTAACGAAACATCAGAAAAACAAAAAAACAAAAACAGCACTCACAATGTAGGAGGATTCATAATTGTAGATAGAAAACATTACGTAACCTTTTATTTGCTCCAAAGTCCGTACAGCTTAGAGTATTTGAAAAATTGAATAAAGACACGGTCACTGGAATTTAACTAACCATTTTTATTTATATATACTCCAGAGTTAAAACTCAAAACAAAAACCAATTGAGCCATAACCTTAACATTCTTACTATTAATCTATAAATGAATAAATACATATATACATATTTATACACACACACACACATACACACACACATATATATATATATATATATATATATATATATATATATATATATATAAATGCATGATATACTGTTAAATTGATGCACAATTATAATATATGATAATTGTATTGAATAACTTTTCTCTCATTTCTTTCTTCTTCGGAATTAATAGTGTAATATATACATAATACTATATATACATATATATATATATATATATATATGTGTGTGTGTGTGTGTGTGTGTTTGTAGGGGGTGTAGTTGTATGTATCTATATTTAAAGTTTTATATTCAAATATACATTTCATAACATAAAGCAATTTTTATAGCTCAATAGTTTGAGGCAAGAGCTATGATATGAAATATTTTAGTTAATTGAAACTACGTCAAATGACAGGAAGAATAGATTCACACGATTTCACAAAACACCTGCAATTATTGTCAGCATACAACTGCTTCGGTTTACTACCGGTTTACTACCAATATATTTATAAAATCTCCCTGTACTCTATGCCTTTATTTCCTGGAGCGATAATTTTCAGATAAAAAATAAAAAAAAATAAAATAAAATAAAAAAAAAGAAGCATTTTTTACGCAAGCAAAGCCTAGATTACAGTCCGTACTCATTATCATAGTTCATAATAATAGAGCCGTTAACCCCATATAGGTCAGATTCGCTTCATCCATATATATATCTCGGAAGATTTAGTAAAAAAGGAAAATAATAATATATAATTAAAATAAACCTATAATGAGGAAGTAATGCTTGATATACGAGATAGAGCAATGATATTAATGAATTAGTGACGAGATTTTTTTTGTAGAATACAAGGTTAGACAAAAATGTTGTTATGTTATGACTAGCAGGGATACCCGGCGTTGCTCGGGATCATGAACAACATAAAATAGAAGAAAAATCGTGTGTGTAACATCTTTATAGAGTAACTTCTATTTCTCTCCCTCTCTCTATAGCCGTCTTTCTATCTTTCTACTTTTCTCTTCCCTGGTCGCCCCATTTCACCGCTACTCTCTCATTTTGCCATTTTTATTCCGTTACCCAGGGCAAAAGTATGACATATTTTTTTAAAAGTACCACCTCTGTCTGCGCCTTCTATATAGGTACTTATCACCGCATACTATATACGTACCTATCGCCGCCCAGGTACGCATACTATATACGTAACTTTCGCCGCCCCGGTGCGGATACTATATACACACCTATCGCTACACCGGTGTGCATACAATAAACATACCTATTGCGGCCCTGGTGCGCATACTATATACTACCTATCGCCCTCCCCCGGTACACATACTATATACGTGCCTATCGCCTCTTCGGTGTAGATGCTATATACGTACTTATCGCCGCCTCGGTGCGCATACTATATACATACCAATCGCTGCCCCAGTACGCACACTATATACGCACGTATCGTAGCCTCTGTGTGCATACTATATAGTACCTATCGCCGCCGCGGTGCATATAATATATAAGTACCTATCGCCGCCCCAGTGCGCATACTACATAAGTACCTATCGCCGCCCCGGTGCGCATACTAAATATATATCTATCGCCGCCCCGGTGCGCATGCTATGTACGTACCCATATCCAGCCGGTGCGGGTGCTATATACGTACCTGTCACCGCCTCTGTGCGCGTGTTATATACGTACCTATCGCTGCCTAAGAGCGCATGCTAAATACGTACATATTGCCGCTCTGGTGTGCATACTATATACGTACCTATCGCCACCCCTATGCACACACTATATACGTACATATTGCTGCCTAGGTGCACATACTATATACATACCTATCGCCACCCCGGTGCGAATAGTATATACGTATCTATATTCGTACTTATCGCCGCCCCGGCGCGCATACTATATACTTCCTTATCTCTGCAAGGGTGCACATACTATATATGTACCTATGTCCAGCCCAGTTCACATACCTAAAAACTCATATTAATGCGCCCCTGTCGTATCAAAGACCCACAATTGTGTTTGTTCATGTTTTTTCACTATCGCAAAAAAAATAACTCATACTAATGCGCCCCCGTTGTATCCAATAACAAAAATCAAGTTCATTCATGTAGTGTCAGTATCATAAAAAATAACTCATATTATTGAGCCCTGTTTAAGTTCAAGAAAAAAATGAATGAATAAATTTGGCACCACCCCCAAACAAATTTTCCCCGACCCCCTAATTGTTTTACCCATAACCCCCCCCCCAATTCTATTTTTACTCTCCCACTATACTGAGAAATATTTTAAGTTAGAAAAAGAGAAAAACAAAATTGGACCCAACCCTCACAATTTTTACTCTCCCCCTACCCTAAGAAATATTTTAAGTTAAACAAAAGTTTGGCTCCACCCCGCAAATAAAACATGAGTGAAAACAATAGCGGAGCATAATTTTATCTTCCTTTAACTTTACTGATTGAGACGTGATTTAATATGTATACAAATATTGGTGAAAACAATGTCAGACCATAATTATTCCTGCATTTAACTTTACTGATTTAGACGTTATTTTATGTGAATACAAATATTAGTAAAAACAGTTGCCAAGTATAATATTTTTTCCTGTAACTTAACTGATTGAGAAATTATTTTATATATATATATATATATATATATATATATATATATATATATATATATATATATATATATATATATATATATATATATATTAGTGAAAACAATGTCGGAGCGTAATTATTTATTCCATTAAATTTCACTGATTGAGTCATCCATTTTATACTTGCCAGTAAACGCTTGCTTAACCTCGATTTTACAGCACCTAGTAATCCTAAATCGCCACCCATTTGGTACTGGCCATGCTATGCATTGCTTGACTTCTCCCTTTGACCGATAATAATGGCAACATAACGGTCTTAACATTGAATTGTCTAATTCCCGGACAACGCCAAATACAAGGAGGCCTCCAGAGCTCTACTAAAATTACTCTTTCTTATTCCCCTCTCTTTGATGAGGGCAATAGTCCGAAGAGAAATGCAAAAAATCTAATAATAATGTGACGATGGCATGAAAATAATATCCAAACCTATCACTATGACGTCATGTACCTATCGATTTGACGTCATGTGCACAAGATAACATTAAAAAATCGTTATACACTTAAACGAAAAACTGGCTATTTGACCTCTTAAAAATTAATCTTTTTTTTTTACTTTTCGGATATTATTTTCCCGAGGTTTTGCCGGTTAAAATAATACATAATTTGTGGGTGGTTGTTGAGTATTTTAAAAGCCTTAGCGTTACGTACATACATACATACACACAGATTGTTGCCTTAAAAAGATAAAATAATTTTCTCATATAAATCCCTTGTTTTGAACAATTGATGATTTAATAGATATGTTTTTCTATAAAATATATCATTCTCATCACTAAGTTATATATATATATACATATATATATATATATATATATATATATATATATATATATATATATATATATATATATATATATATATATATATATATATATATATATATATGCTTAATGTGCATATGCAAACAAGTACCCGGTTTTAGAAAGACAGACTTTGGATCAGAACGTAAGTTCATGTATATTTGGATTTTATATTTTTACCAAAATATACCACAATGAAATGCCCCATGTGTTCCCAATTCTAAAATATTCAATCTAGAATGTTTACAATTACAAAATGATTTCAAATAAAACAGCAATATTGACGTTACAATTATTTGAATGTTCGTGAACAATTTGAAAACATGTGCAAACAAATTTTAATTAAATTCTATTTTATTCCTGACATAATATGTTCTTAATTCAAACACACTGTTCTATTGTACCCTGTAGCCAGTGATGTATCAAGAATCCCAGGAATATTAATTTAAAAAAAACACATTACAGGAATAAAAAAATGTTTTCCTGCGAAAACAATAACATGATTATAGTTATATAATAGGAAATCGATCCGATAGAGTTGAATAAAAAAAAACAGAAATGAAAACCCATATTAGATTTTTAAACAGAAATTATTAATCACACTATTTTTAGAATAATTCAAACGTCGTTTTTCCATCGACAGTTTAATTCATGTATGGAATTGAAAACTTGCAAAGACAGCAGATATATTTTTATTTGAACATAATTATTTTAAACGGCAATTCTTCAATTAATTATTGCCAATATTACACTTTTTACAGTAGATATTTTTTTTAATTTGAAGAGACATTATATGAAGCACGCATTACACTTAGTGCAGTTCCGCACGAGAGTCAAACAATGTAAACGACAATACACTTCCCCCGCCTCCTTAAGTGTACCTTAATTTATTGACTGCGTCGATTAATATCGACCACGTTGTCTTGGGCGTTTATCTCGTGATTCTAGACTGCATATATGATCGGCGTTCGGCGTTCGAGCCTGCACCGGTACTTCTGCACAAATCAGCATAAATGTATGTACATACATATAATCGTTTATTTTATTTTATTTCTTTATGTGTTTAATTGTTATATATATATATATATATATATATATATATATATATATATGTATATATATATATTTTTATATAATGTTTAATTATGCTAAGGCAAAGTTCCTTTTCTTAAACAACTACAAGAAATGTATGCAACTAACACCCTACTGGAAAGTTCAACGTACGAACTCATGAATGACATTCACATGCAACATGAATTGGAACAAATACATAAGAATACATTGCCAAGGTTGCTGAAAAGAAAATAGGCTCCCTATACCGTGCTAGAAAACTTCTCTCATTTTTCAGTATCCTATATCTCTACAAAGCCACGATCTGGTCATGCATGGAGTATTGTTGTCACATTTGGGCTGGTCCACCATCCACTACTCTTTTCCTTTGAGACAAGGTACAAAAATGTGTTGCTAATCTTTAGCCTTTGTCTCATCACCGTAATAATGCATCCTTGCGCTTGTTTTACAAGTTCTTTAATGGAATGTGCTCCGATAATCTTGTTTATCCGGTGCCCCCATCGACGTTAATAGGCTCGGTATACCCGACAATCAGCTAAATCCTATCCATTTACTGTGGAGGTCCCGAGATGCCGGAGAGCCTTCTACTCCTATAGCCTTTTTTCCTCGAGCAGCCGGCCTCTGGAACTCGATCACTGCCCCTTGTTTCTCTTACTGTATCGACATACTGAAATGTGAAACTTATGTAAACAAGCATGTCGCTCTACAGCTACACATTTAGGATGAACCCCAAACCTTTCACCTGTATCCTAAGTAGCCCTGTACGTCTACAATTGCAGCTTGCCTTGTCTGGGGTGAACTTTGTATGATACATGTATATGTGATGTATGCATATATGATAAAACATTATATATATATATATATATATATATATATATATATATATATATATATATATATATATATTTATTTAAGGGTGTTGGAAAACAATACAGTGTCGATAAGGCAGTTATTATTAATTAAGTGCGTGACGAAATTTCTATAAAATGTAAAAAGATATATGAAAGACGAAATATGTGTTGAAATTTATTCTGTCATTTGCTAGATAATTACTTGCACAACAGAAACAAGATTCAGACGTAGAAATAAAAATATTTCCCATTACAAAAATAGCCTGAAGCTATATATTATGTCAATGAACAGGTGATTTCAACTTGGATTCCAAAAAAATGCTCTCATGATAACAGCTTTTTTTCAAAATTTGAAATATCTAAAGAAAATAATTATGAAACCGCTCAAGGGGCGTTTTGGTCCAAAGTAAAAGAAAACAAGATAGATAAACACACACTTAAGTCTGTAAGTAATTGGCATCGTTAAGTTATTCAATCTATTAAGTGCAAATGCTTAATAATAAAATCCTTCAATTTATAAATGTACATGGAGAGTCGGGCAACGGTTGAATTCAGTAATTATAGTTTTCTTTTTTAAATCTGTTCAACGAGGATTTTTTTTGCTAAAGAAATATTTGTTCTTCTCATAAAGACCATGGACAGTGATTTCGTGGGTTGAAGCATACACTTCATAGACCTTTGCCTAGAGAACTGCCGTAAGATGTTTTTTTTTCAAACTGTATCCGATGATTGGTGTACCACCATAATCTGCAGGTGCCTTCCATTTAATGCTGATGTGTGTGTGGTTCAGATCAGAAACTTCAATAAGTCCAATTGGTATAGATGGAAGCTGCTACACGTGTAGGGAGAATTTGATGAATAACATGTATCTCTTTCTATATATAAAATGAGGCATGTTTATATGTTAATAAATATATATATATATATATATATATATATATATATATATATATATATATATATATATATATAGGAGTCAATCCTAAACTACTTGGCAGGTCATTATGTATTTTAGAACACAGCTAGACATAAGGCGTGGTAATGTGGGCTATATTAATTTTTTTTTAATGC
Organism: Sepiola atlantica; assembly: GCA_963556195.1. Classification (NCBI taxonomy): domain Eukaryota; kingdom Metazoa; phylum Mollusca; class Cephalopoda; order Sepiida; family Sepiolidae; genus Sepiola; species Sepiola atlantica. Next base: position 190,291,038 of record OY744519.1, on the reverse strand, counting down.
AAATGGGGCATTTATGAATATTCAAATACATCTATGTTTGTGAACGTTCGACAAGAACTATCAGACGTGAATTAATTAATATTCCAAAAATTCAGTTGTAAAAATGTTTTTTATGGTGGCATAATACAGCCACCACCCTCTATTTCAAAATTCAAAGATGTTTGCAGTAAATTATTATTAGATTGTGAATCTGAAGTGGGTAGTTTCATTTTAAAAGTTTCAGGGCAAGAAAAAATACTTCTTTTCAGCAGAATCCACGGAATGTCGACAGTAAATGTGAAATAGTTTTTTTTGAATTCATACGTTTAAAGAAAAACTATGTTTTAATAATATATGGCGAATACTTACGGAAATTATATTTTTATTAGCTTTTTTTATTCATTATAACGACTCAATACCGTGTACGAACAGCTAGTATGAAATAAAATCCTGATTTTATTCGTAAAGTTAGAAATGCACGGATGTTTATTTGTACATGAATTGTATAGAAATCAGACATTTCAGATTTGAAGGAGATTACAACAAACTGTCTCCGTATTTCTATGTAGTTTTGCAATTTCTCTACAAGAATTCCCATGACGATTTTGAAAGATTCGACAAGTTTTCATCCACGCTACCAATGTCACTTATTTCATTCAATATTCTAATAACAAATTGAATCTGATGAACGAAAACATTTTGATCTTGGGAATTCTTCATTTACATGAAACGAAATTTAAAAAAGCAAAAACCACGTGTAAAATAATTTGGATAGAAATATTTGTCAGTAAAACATCAACAATTATAGATTCGATCTCTTTTTTTTAATTCTAAAAAAAATAATTCATAAGCGTTTGAGTTCTTAGAATGGCCGCGATGTTGACGTACACATCAATCTCTACTGTGTTCATCCTTCAACATGAATACTAAAGAGAGTACTTTTGCTTAAAGTGTTTTATCAAAATATAACAGCCAGATACGCCTTAAGATGACAAGACTGGGCTCTGCTTTAATGATTCCTGTAAGAATTCGTCTTCTTACCATCATAAAAAAGGACTTTTTTCCTTGTCCATGTGTTAGCGCCAAGGTAAAATTACATGAACTAAGTGTCTTTCAAAGTCCTTACAATCTGTTGAACACATTAAAACAGGACCGTTTACCTGAAAACAAAAACATAGCTTTTCTCAAATAAAATGTCAACAAATATCTGTGATTAACCGGCCTGATTAGAAATCAAAGTTTGTCCATTCTAACCATTGTGTTCGATCCTTACATAATATATCTGCATCCGTTATATTAGTCATTATCCTCGGTATTCTTTCGAATCTTATACATAGTGACTCGTGAATATATATATATATATATATATATATATATAAGACGTTTATGTAGTTTGCTTGAAGCATTGTTTATTTGTATATAGAAATGTGATACTTAGAAGGCAATACGATGCAGAGGTATGACGAATAGACACAAGTTGGAGCAAAAAAGACATATAAGGGTGAAACTATTTAATTTGTTCCACCATTATATATCTTATTTGCTTCAACTTGTGTCTATCCGTCACACCTCTGCATTGTATTGCCTTAGCCCTGATCCTAACCCTAACTCTAACCATAATGGCGGGGTTAAAGTTAGCGTTGGTTCCAATATGTGAAAGCACCAAACTTTCGACACCAAAATGTAACCACTCCGAACTATCGTTAGCTAATTGCACATTAATAATTCTAAATGCTTCTCCGAAACAATTAATTTTTATACTATTATGCATTATAATAACTGTACAGTTCCCATTAGATCTCCGCAGTTAAGCGACATTAGTTCTGGTCAGTACCACATAGATACACATTTGGTGTGAATATCAGGCGATGTATGTTAGAAGATTACCAGACCTCGTTCTTGAACTAAACGTCGTCAAAATACTCTACTCTGGCCGGGGCATGCATGCAACTTTTGAGGACGAGTTAGACATTTCTTAGAAATCTTTACATAACTTTACATGTTGGCATACGAAAAAGCAGGTTCAATTCGCTAAAGGTTGAACCATCAAAAGTATATTAGTAATGATTCAGTCAGAAATTATATGATTAATGTTATACTTTTATTCTAGGTGGGTATCGCAAGTGCATTGATTATCTACCGTTATACCACAACGATTACTTTTATGCCACTATCTTAAACGTCACAGTCGTTATCAACGATCAATCCTTGTCAGTTATTTTGAACGAGTCATCAAACACATTACTCCTGTTTGTCGCATAGGACTCCTGTCGGCTGCAGGTTGTGTCTATATGTATGAGACGTCACATACAACAAGTAGATATCTTTCCAAGGATCGACAAAAAAAAATTTAAATTAGAATCTCATTCTTTCCATTCAGTTTGTAGAAAACCAAATTATTTGTAATTTATTTATTAAAACAGTCATTTACTGATATACATTTTAATCATAAATCGACCGGAAATATTTACAAATGAATAATCTGTTTATATAGTGAGTTATTTCTTGCATTCGTTTATGAAATCGCCATTCTGATGATACCACGTAGACGCGTGGAAGGGATTAACTCTTTTTAATGAAATATTTTAGTTTCGCGTTAAAGTCGTTAATATTTACGTGATGAAATACCGGTCTAACCCAGATTCTTCTTCTTTATGCCAAACCAGCTTGAAAAAAAAACACGTTTTCTGTATTTATTAATACAACGAAAATTAGTATTTGATTGACTCAGATATATTATTATAGAAGACTGTAAATGATTAGGTGTAGACGACTATCATAAATAATTAATTAAGAAACGCACGATATAATCATCCTTTTTAGACAGATGTAAATATTATTTTTGTTCTGTTTTTGTTTACTAATGTGTTACTACTTATAAATTACCGGGGCAACTGGGGATAAGAGATTTTTATAAAAAAAATGTTATTTGGACGATGATCGCCGTCACAAGAGGATGCGAAGCAGTGGGTTGAATAGGCAGATTATTCCTTAGGAACACTTGATTCACTAAGAGGACGACTCGATAAGTATTTGTCCACATTAGACTTGAAGACGACCATGCTCTCGCCGGTTGGAACGCCGAGTCAATTTTATACTTTAATCCTAGTCAATTATCACAATATTATTAAATGCGTTTAGTTATTTTAAGACAAGTCAGTATATATGGCGGGAGATGACAGTGGCTACGTGGTCAACGGCATGGACTGACAATCTGGGTGTGCCACGTTCGAATTCACGTGGCCTCTTTCGTAAGTACTCGATATCTTTCTAGAAATAATTCTAACTAGAAATATATCGGGGACACCAATGTCAACAACAGAACTACCATACAAAACGAAATGGAATGAATGAATGAGTATATATGCCTATTCTAAACGACATAGTCTGCATGTTAGCTATCATATCATATCGGCTGTCAAAGATGTCGGTTTTTTGGCGGTTTGAGTCTCAATCGTCTGCAGAAAGATGTCGTCTACGCATTACACGCCACAGACGACAGTGCGATATATTTTTTTTAAACTCAACGACGTGAGTGAAAAAACTATTTATTTTAATAAAATAAAAGTATTTGTAATTTTTTCGGAAATGATAAACAAGAAATATACTGACGGATATCTGGATCATAAATCAACCGTTTTTTTATGAATAATATATCGTTCACAAACTGAAATATTTCATGTAAAACATTTGCAAAATGATATCAGGACGAGTAAAACAATGTGTTTACCTTCTTTCCATTTGTTGGCATAATGATATCATATATTGCACACTATTTAAAGTTACGTATATATATATATATATATATATATATATATATATATATATTAATCCAGGTAGGGTAAAAATCCATAGGGTAGACATCCAAAGGGAATCAAACCGGGCTTATGAAAGAGTGCTCAGTAAAAATATAGAGCTGTATTATGAATGATTTTTTATTCAAGCATGTACAAAGTCTGCTACACTGGCATGTCGATGTTATCGATCTACAGCTATCAAGAGCTGAGGTCTAATCAGGCAGAAAGTGTTTTTCTTCCTGGATTCAACCGACCGGGTTGGATCACAAAAAAAAACTTTCTGCCTGATGAGACCTCAGCTCTTGATAGCTGTAGATCGATAACATCGACATGCCAGTGTAGTAGACTTTGTATATGTTTGAATAAAAAATCATTCATTAAATATATATATATATATATATATATATATATATATATATATATAAATACATGTATATATACCTGTATATATTCATAGAGATAGTAAACATAGTAGCCTATGATAAAGCAACACATTGAAATAGGCCGGGGTGATGATAACGGACAAATCCGATTGTTTTAAAGTAAATCTTACTGCATTTTGTAAGAAATGTATATACACTTATCTAATATGTGTAACTGTGTTACATAATATATTTCGACGTTAGCCCTCTATATCTGATCGTAGGTGTATTCAATTTTTAACGCATGTGTAAAGTTAAACGGTGCTTATATTCTTTTATATTGCATTATATCAGTAAATGTTTGAGTAACCTCTAAGCAAATATACATATGTTTTTAAAAACGCAATGATACCTATTTAAATTTAGTTATTATTATATTTATTTATTTTGAGTTATTTGTTGTGTGTGTGAGATACATTTAAAAAATTGTGATCATAATTATTTATTCAAATTGTGAAATTCAATATTTACTTCGTTAACGATGTATTTTAATCAACTATTTAATAATACAATCGTAAGCAAAATAGAGTGAGGTTTTAATATATAATTTTGCAGCGACCTATTTTCTCTCATTTTAGCGATGTATTTTATAATTCTTGAACAGCTCAATCTATGTCTGAGTTTATATATGTATAATTAATTGTATAAATTAAATCTAATATCATTTTCTCATATAAGGCATATATTGTAAATGTATCTACTCATGCCATTTAGTGATAGTTTTGTTTTCTGTAATGTTTATATATCTTTTAATAATTAATTGTAAATATATCTACTTTTGTAAATGTATATATATATATATATATATATATACATATATATATATATATATACTATTTATGATCATTGAGTTTATTTCTTATACTAATATTGAACTGTAAATCGATATATCGATATTACTGTTAGATAATGCCCCTGTGGGGGCAGACGCATGTTGAGTGGACGTATGTATGGGGGATCGTTTGGTTTAGTGCGGGTGGACCCGTACAGTCGAGTGCAAAATGAAACTAGTTCTCACAGTTGGAGCTCACAAATGTTGACGGGCCACCATTTTGATGAGACCTTTTAGGTCGGGGGTTCAAGGGAATCAGGCTGTGACGAATGCATTTGCGCATAAGGGTTCTGAGACGTCACGAGTTATTGTGTGGGAAACTGAGTTTTGTGAGTCTGGTTTTTGGTAGCAATACGTATTTCTTCATGTAGTCTGCAAATGAAAAAGAGAATTTATTTCCCTAAAAGAATACAGGCGTAATGAAATTCCCCCTCCTCGAATGGCTAAGGACTTAATGGACCATAGATACTTAGGAATTACCTACGATAAAAGTAGCGAATTGATATTTCTCTTCGTTAGTAAAACATTTCTATGAACGACAGAAACTTGACGCCTGAATAAAAGTAATCACATTTAGAACAGAGAGTATGCCTTATTTTTCGCTGTGTATGATAATCTTTGTTACAGCCCAATACAACGATGAGGATACTGGGCGCGCGGCGTGTGGTGATCATGGCTGCGATGTTCCACAGTAGTCCCGAAACGAACAGAGAACTCAACCGCTCGACGACATCGGGACGACACCACTCCACGACGAAGAAGAATAGGTACGAGTAATTATGCAACATTACTAATAATTATATTAATTATTGTTCGAGTTCATTTTAAAAATTAACTGTGAATCTACACGCAAGTGGTGTTATTCAGTAAATATATGTTACCATGTTATGTTTTAATTATTATCTTCTTTAGAAATGTTAATCTATTTACTTTGGTATTTCTGACTATTTTGTTTTATTTATTGTTTTATATGTACTTTCCGAATTTTGATCTGACTTATTAAGATTTACTTTGAAGTCTCTTTATTGTAATGTTTGTGAGCTGAAGTATTGATATGGCATATACTAAATTATGAATGATGAAATAAGTTCCAGTCTACTACTTCATAAAAGGCGTACACTAGAAATATAAAAAACCCAATTTATGTTAATATTTCCAAGGTTCTTCTTAAATGTCTCCTTTTGTGTTGTTAAAAATTATGAGGCTTGCTGTGTTTGTGTATATTTCTTTCATCCTGGTGTGTGTAGAGGTAACAAAGTGCTTTACATGTATAATTGTTTGCAAGTGGTGTCTTCTAATCTGTAAACAGTAAACATGTAATGGTATATACCTTCAGTATTCTATGGACAGTTAGCAAGGATGCATAATGTTGAGTTGTTATGGTTTCAGTGTGTAGCTTGTTACTGTCTTGTTTTTGTGTTCTTACAGGTGTAAAGGTCCTTAAAATTATGAGGCTTGCTGTGTTTGTGTATATTTTAAGTGGTGTCTTCTAATCTTTAAACAGTACACATGTAATGGTATATATCTTCAGTATTCTATGGGTAGTAAGCAAGGATGCATAGTGTTGAGTTATTATGGTTTCAGTGTGTAGCGTGTTACTGTCTACGTAATGATCCAAAATGAGCAAGCTGCATGATTAAATCCTCGCTTCTAGTGGCTTTGAGGACTGTGGTTGTGATTGTATAACTACGGTGCAGCTGTTTTAGAAGTACCTACTTGATAGAAAGTGTATCATCCGTTTTACAGTTATTGATGCATCTGGAACTGTTGGTTTTGTCTTGCTTTCTCGCTAAATATGTCGCGGATGCTGTCTATTCTTATATACACTCTTACCGATGAGGTATTACATCTTTTACGAAAGTGAGTTGATAGGATCATTACCGTCATTGTCATCATAATCATTATCGCTCTAACCTCAAGCTTTTTAATAAAACACAAGCGACTGATCGTGTCGTTGCAATCACCATCATCGTTGTGAGGCCCGGTTGCTTTTGTGATCGTTGATACAAAACCACGTCAACATTTGTTGGTTAGTTTATAAAAAGGTGTATTCAAAGGACAGAACAGAAACATCGCATGCATATTTGAGAGAGAGAGAGAGAAATAGATAGATAGAGAGAGGGAGAGGGAGGGAGACTTCACATCATCAGTCACCGACGCGTGCTTTTTTGAGGGGCATCACGAAAGAACCACGCATTTTCACGTTCAAGTCTCGCCGGCTAAAAGAGTGAGAGCGGTCTAATCGTAAGTTTCGTGATTTGAAAACCTTTCGCTTTGTGTACCTCGCTTATCCCCTTACCCCTAAACCTTATTATTAACAAGACTACTTTCATGTAACACTAGTTTGTATACCGCATAACGTGTTTTGCTCTTTGAGGGAGGGTAGACAAATATTTTCGGGCTAACGGCTGTTGTATTAATTTTAGTACTCGGAGCTACCTCTTCAGAAATATTTACATTAAAGGCATAGGAAACTTGTGATACAAAGGTTTCGGGGAGTGAAATGGGGAACCGTATAGATGGTTGTGTGCGAAAGAAATATCGCGAAGATTCATCACCCTCTTTACGTACGCGTGTAAGGACTAGAATGCCGTTTCAGAGGGTAGTGTAGAATATGTTTTATTAATCATGGAACATTCCTTCCAAGCATTATTTCATCGTTTGGGGGTACGCGTAGTATATTCTAGTTCCTCATGATACTATTTTTTGGGGGGGAGTGGTTAGTGTTGTATATGTTATGTTGTCATAAAACATCATACATTAAATCCTCCTTTTTCTTGGAGGCGGGAGTGTTCCTTCATTTTTGTTGTTTATTTTATTTTTAATTTTAATTTTAATTTTAATTTTAATTTTAATTTTTTTCATTATTATTATCATTATTTAATTTAAGATTCTGGGGTATTTATAATTTTGATCTTATACAACCTATATCATCCAAGAATCATTGCATACCAACCTATAATAAATCCTTACTGAATTATAGATGCTTGTGTACATATGGTCCAGGTTTGTGTACACGGATGCAGGTATTTGTGTGCACATGCATATGTGTGTGCATGATGTCTGTATGCATGTATACTGATTTTATGTATAGTTATGCTATATGGGTATGAAAGTGTACGCGTATCTGTAGGGATGTATACGTATATAATTGTATGGTTTATGTATGTATGTGTATGTATTTATGAGCATAGGTATGGTTATGTATGCATGCGTGATTGGATAGAAGTATATGTGAATGTACAGGTATGGATACTTTAACTGATGTCTTATTTGTCCGAGTATGTTTATACTGGTAGATTAAAATTTAATTTAAATTTAAATTTTATTTTTATATTAACTTTTTTATTTTCATTTTATATTCATTCCTTGTGTAGGTATAGGTTGTTAATGGGCATATTTATTTGCATATGTGTCTGCGTTATATACGTTTATATATGTGTATGTAAGTATGTGTGTATATATACGTATAGATTATCTATGTATGTTGTGTATATCCAGCTATTGATGTACGCGTATATATGTGTTTAGTCTTTATATTTGCATAGTCGAGGTTATATATTTTATGTGCGTACTTGTCTATGTTTATGTATTAATTTATATACGCTTTGTATGTGTATGCATGTATCTTTACATATATATGTGTGTATATATGTATGTATATATATATATGTGTGTGTGTGTGTGTGTATGAGGGTGTGTGGTCTAGGCGCCTGTATGTGTATATGTACGTATTTTTGATAACAACTATTTACGCCCGAAAGTGTGTATGTATGGATATATGTTTATATTAGCGTGGTGATTGTGTATATGTATGTATATGTGTATGTGTTTTTGTGTATGTATATGTGTGCGTGTGATTATGTATTTACTTATACAGGCGTGTGTATTTTTTGTATTAAAATTAATTTATAGATTGAAACTGTTTTATATACTTTAAATATATTTTTAATTGAAAGTGGATCTGTGTATGTATCCATATTTAGATGTATGTATATTGATTTCTGTTTATATGTACTTGCGTATGTGTTTCATGTGTGTATTTTACTGATAGATAAGATACTTATATCTGAATGTGTTTGTAAAACTTGGAAAGATCAAACAGGGGTGAAAATGTAACCAAAGGTAAAGAGGCAATACAATTAGGAAAGGAATAGGCATTTCACAAAAATGATGAAGAAGAGTCAACAAGTAAAATAGGTAATCCGATACTAATTCATAAGAAATAGAAAATAACCAATACAAAAACGAATATTTATTTTGGGGGATAAGGGTCTACAAATCCATCCCATTCCTCTGAATCATTGGTCTGACGAGGTTGACTTTCTGTGAAGAGTACAACCGAAACATGTATGCACATATGTAACCAATAATGTTTGTACAAATAAAAAAAATGTATACTTATAAACAGCTCTACTTGTTATTGAGCACTTTTTATAAACACTTGAGTTTCAACGGATTTACATCTACAGAAACTAATAAAATACATGTACAATATATATATATATATATATATATATATATATAGATACACATATGTATATAAATATATATATATATATATATATATTACCATAATATGCTTCCTTTTATTTTATTTTTTATATATTTTTGTTTCTTATTTATTTAAAATTCTATTATTTTTATATTATTATTTTTTATAGTTTTCGCTTTCTTTTTTATTGTATATTTTATTCTTTATTTTTATCTCTTATCCTTTGTTTTCCTTTATATATTCTTTATATATTCTATTATTATTTTTATATTTTACATTATATTTTACTTTATTTTATTCCTTATTTTATTTTTATTTTTATTTTCATTTTATCTTTATAATTTTGATAATGTTTATAATATCTTTTTATCATTATTATTATCGGTTTATATTTATATTCTTATTTTATATTTGTAAATTATTCCTTTTTCTAATATTTGTCCCTGCATCTCCTCCTGACAAAAGATGTTCCTCTAAGATGAACTTGTTATTTTCTTCTTCTAAATTTATGTAAGATGTGCTGCTAAAAGCGCTGATGAAGTGACGTTCTGGAGTGTAAAAAAAAAATTTAATTGAAAAATTAAAAAAATTAAAGTATTTCCAGAATGTATTGGAAACGACCGTACGCCATACTAGACTTGTTGTTCTAATTCTTTGAATAATTGATCCATTAAATCATCTTATATATATATATATATATATATATATATATATATATATATATATATATATATATATATATATATATATGTGCGTATATATTAAAAAAATAGTTATTCTTTCTCATCAACAGATATCGATGTTTCATATTTATGCAATCTTCAGTGTCGGAGAGTGTTACATGTTGCCGGTCGGAGGGCACGTAAACGGTTTCAAAGTAATCACTGACTCGTAGTCCGCTATCTTACTCTTGAGATACAACCAATTAGCACAAAGTAAACGCTATATACTTCAACACAGCGAACGCACCTAGTAAGTAGGCGGAACAGTGTAGAGAGGGTTGGAACATCACATTCATGCCATAGTATGAATGGTTATTATTTAATTCTTTAGAGGGATTAATATTTGTAATAAAAGGGCTATGGCAATATTTTAAATAAATGGCTATCATTATTACCTACGCACATCGATGTTTCATGCGTATTTCGTCTTCAGTGTAGGAGAGTGCGAATACTTGCAGGTCGGAGAGCACGAACACGTGTGTGTATATGTGTGTGTGTTTGTGTAACATTGGGTGTAATGATTTTAATAGCTACATGGGTACAAACAAAATTATAGTACAATTGAAAACCAAACATCAGTATGATGGTATATGTATGATTGTGTATCTGTGTATGTGTGATTTATATATGTATCTTGTATCATATGCATTTATAGGTGTATTTATTTATGTATACTTGACTGTAGGGTAACTTGTTATAGAAGAAAAGTAACTTGTTATAGAAAAAAAACGTGTTAAGGAATTTGTACCTGCCAATATTAGAGCGCATGTAACCATAAAATACTTTCCTCTAGCGATGCCTTACATGGAATCGGCTGGAAAACTTAAGGCGAGTACCAATGTAAAACAAGGAATTGTTCGACGCACATTTGTTTACATGTAATCAGTTATTCACACGAAATCATAGGTGACCCCTTTACAAGCTAAGATCTAAAGGGTGACGTCTTTGATCAGTACAAGCAGATCAATAGTGTATCGATTGTAACACTCGAGTTCATCGACACGGAAGAACAACGGGTAAACAGCAACTGCTCAAGCGAACAAATACGCATCGGATATATGTAAATGTATGTATGAAGAATACAAGGTAAGTAAACTGACAGAAAGCTTGGCTGTTGGTTACATGTCTACATTCTTCAAGCTACACAAATATTCACTAATATTTATGTTATTAATTGTCCGTATATAAATACAGTAAATTGTTAATTTGGTCTAAAAATGTAATTAAACATCATAGTATAGTTTATATTATACGTAAATACTTCGGAAATCTGTATATATAAAAGTAAATGCCATAACGATTTTACTGTACGTAACAACGTATTTACAAACACATATTTTTATGTTTTTTATTAGTTACCCACTAAGAGTCATGAATCTTCCACTGCAAAATTACACAACTCTTCTAGAGTAGTTTTAATTACCATTTAACGTATTTACACACACATATTTTTATGTTTATTATTAGTTACCCACTAAGAGTTATGAAATTTCCATTATCATGAATCTCTCACTGCAAAATAGCCCAACACTTCTAGAGTAGTTTTAATTACCATTTAACCCATACCATTTGTAGCGAAAATAATTGATAATTTTCTTAATTATATTCTTAACAGTGATACAATAATCCAAACGTAACTCAAACACGGAATTCTAACATAATATTCCACGCGGAAACCAGAATCCACTATCGATCATAAGCATAAAAAAATACCAAAAAATACCATTAATTATCGCCAATTCTTTTTATATACACTCTACATATTCTTGTTTTGTAAACAAAAGAGTATCTGTGTTTAACAAGCTCGAACATAAAATCATATTCTTCTGAGAATGGAAATTGTCAATTGCCAAACGCTAACCCTGCATTTGCAAAGAACCATTGCTGTTTTCGGTTTTTAGTGGAATTACTCCGGCTTCTAATTGAAATGCAGTTTGATTTTATATATCAGCAAAATGCCCGGTTTGTATGAGTTTTCGTAAAAACTCGCTTTGTTACCATTTCCAAATATGACCAATAAAAGACAGATTGTATAGAATTACCGGAAGTAAGTTAGAGCGTGTGTACGAAAACGACTGTGAGAGGAAAATGACTGTTTAACAATGAGGAAAGATAACACATCGATTATAAGAATAGAAATGACGAAATCCCGATTGTAGAAGATGAAGACAGTGTAATAAAGGCAGAGAAGAAAAGTATATGAGTAAAAAAAGAAGAACACGAATGAGGATGATAGTAATGATGATGATGGGGGGTATGAAAGAAAAAAGTCACAGAAGAAGACGGAGATCAAAATGAGGCGTACGAAGTGCAATAACAGGAACATAGACCAGAACAAGAAGAGGAATGAGTAACAAAAGAAAAAAAAGTACAACACGACTAAGAAGAAGAAAAAGAAGAAGAAGAAAAAGAAGAAGAAAAAGAAGAAGAAGAAGAAGAAAAAGAAGAAGAAGAAAGAAAGAAAAAGAAAAATAGAATGAGAAAACAAAGTAGAAAAATAAGAGGAAGTGGATGATAAGACATAGAAAAAAGAGTTTAAAGAGGACGAAAAAGATGAGGTAGAAAAATAAGCATAAGAAGAAGAACGAGAAATGAGAAGAAATAAGAAAGACGAACAAGATAAAGATGAAGAAAACAAAGAGAAAAAGAAGAGCAATAACTACAACAAGATTATGAGAGTTAGCAAGAAAATGATGAGGAGAAGGCGGACGATACAAAAAGAAGTTTACGAAGACGAGGAAAAAGGAGAAAACAAATAAAATGCTCAAAGCACCTGCGAACAGAAAAAGATGACAGCCCCGTAAGAACAAAAAAGGGTAAAATAATACTTGTAATATTAGTTTCTTTTTATTGCCTTTGTTCTCTAAAAATTGATCTGAAGGTATTCGATTGATATTTCCAACATTCGTTTTCTTCTCCCGTCCTTCTTCTTCGGGGGGCCGTTATCGCTTTTCTTTTATTCCAAAATGTGACAAAAGCTAAACAATCGGACCAATTCGACGGACGTACAGCGGCGAACCTTAATGTTGACTAACGTTAACGTTGACAAGTTACGAGGGTGCAACAAAGGGACGATATTTCGCTTTCACATGAGAGAAGGTCATTGTGTTCTCGGTACGAAGCGGATTCCACTCGATGATTGCTTGTGAACTGTTTCCCGAAAAAACGGCCATTGCATTGAAGGGTTAACGTAATGTAAAAGGGGGCCTTCGTGGTTGCCATGGAAACATCGTTCAGCTCTCAAGAGATTTGACAAGATTGCCTATACGTATTTTGGTTTCCAGCGATTCCTTCCGTGCGAACACAACTTGTCTTGGCTAATCACTGTTAAAGTAGCGGTAGTTCAGATGTAAGTATGCGTAATGTTGGTCTGGCATGAGGGGTTCGATTCCTGCCTAAGTCATGGCGTTACTTTTTTTTATTAAGTAAAAATTAGTTAACATTCATAATTTTAAGTGGCCGATCAAGAGTTGACTTTTTTCTTATTTCAAGATTTTATTTTTAATAAATTAATGAAACAAATAAACAGATAAAAAATAAGTTTCTATCGTACATGAATGTGTGTGCATGTTCGTTGATGACATATGTCTTGTCTCGCGCTCTTACCTTGTGCAATTACACATGCGTAACCTAATTCTAACCTTTTTTGAATACGACGGCTAAACAGTTAAGTAATGTATACGTCTAGAATATCGATGTGTGTTTACGTATAGAAGCATGTATACTGTGGTGTGAGTGTGTGCGCATACATTTAATTGCTTTTCGATATTCATTATTCCACGCTGAATCAAATAGCGACTCTAATGAGGTAATAAAAACCGAAACCACGACTTGCCGATGTTGTCAGAACAAACCATATAATCTCTACTTGTCGCATAAGGAAAGCCGTTATTTTAATTAAAAAGTTACACCTTCGGGTCTGGGGTGAACTCAGTAAAACGGAAGTCAGTAAAATAATTCACTCTCGAGAAGTAAGACTTCTTCTTCTTCCTGGCGAGACTTCAAGCAAAGCAGACGCGTAAAAGGCGAATGTTGATAATTCGGAAAACAGGCATACGTCATAAAGTCTGGTAAAAGTAAATTTACCTATTTCAAAGAGAACCGAATCGAATCTAACAGTGAATGCGCTGTTTCTTTTTTATCAATGGGGTAATTTTCGGAAACTGTGCACAAAGACTTACGGAATATAACGATCATATATTATAAGAATAGGGACGACAACAGAAGCCGAATTGAATTGTGTTATTTTATACTTAGGTCAATTCCTCGTGATAGCCTGCTGTCAGTATCTGATTAAACTTACTAATAGAATCGAATTACTGATATCTATCGTCAAAATAGATGAACAATCAACCCTCTTCTTTGTTTATCTGTAGTATTCGCGGTATATACAATCTAAACACTTTCATTAACCATCTACAACTAAAACTAAATTTACTCGCCCAAGACACTCCAAGAGCCGATAATTTTCCGTTTTCCATAAATATGTAGATATGCATTCCTTCAGGCATCATGAGAGGACAAGTCTCTCGTTTTTTTAGAAATAGTAATATGTGTAGCTTCGATTTTCTTAATATAAAATAATAATTTTTATTTGTGTATTACTGTATTTTATTCGCAATTTAAACTGAAACGCATCTTAAGAAAATGATGAATTTTTTTTCTAAAGAATGTAACTGATTTAATTGAAAATTGAATGTATATTTACAAAAAAACTAACAATCTGCGTGATGTAACAGTTTTCAGCATAATTCTAAAGAACAAACGCACTCAGATGTTTATTTTATTTTTGTATTCAATTGGATATATATATATATATATATATAGATAGATAGATAAATATATATATATATATATATATATATATATATATGTATGTATATATATATATATATATATATATATATATATATATATATATATATATATATATATATATATGCGTGCGTGTAATGACTTTACCGTTAATAGTGTGGATAAGAATAGCACAGTAAATTCCGAACCTATTTAACTTTCAAAATAGTGGTAATTGTATAAACACTTTTATCAAATCCATCTAATCAAATATGAACGAGATATTTGAGCAAATGAGAAACCCCTGCATAGTTTTAGACATATACTTAAAAGAAAGGTCAACGGGGAAATGTTAACCCTTGTTAAAACCACGTGTTAGACCAAACTAACAAAAAGAAGACTAATATGAACAGAAGCGTAAACATGAAAATACACTTATTTAAAACATATATGTTGCCAGGAAATAACAGGATATTTCTCAGCTAGTAATAACAGCAATGAGCAAAGGAATAAATGTTCTATCGTTCTGTAAACTATGTTTATTTACTCCTCGCGGAGTTAGGCACAAGGCCAGTTTTATCTTACTCCCACAAGTAAGATGTGACCCAAGATCGGGTCGAGCAAGTGGGGTTAAAAGCCAGCGCTCGAGAGGTGAGCACTCTGGCCATTTAAAAATTGCCTGGGCAGCCCCGTCGGCATTCCCCGGTAGGGGCGCCTCAGACAGTAAGCAATAAACTTACTCCTCCCCAAAGAGGGGAGGCGAAGCCTGGGAGGGTGGACCTCCTAGAACTGCACAGGACAGACGTGCAGTATCCATCGGAACAGATACTACACTTTGATCTTAGCCAAAAGGCCGTTTTGCAACAAAAATGGATCAAGGTGAAATATGTATGAATCAACGTTCACTTAGTTTTGAAACGTTTGATTATTTCGCTGAACCCTCCGCCGTAGAATCCGATACTTAGATCCTTGAATAATTTTGAACAGCGTTTTGAAAGCATTCTACTACCAAATCTCTTTTATTTAATTTAGAGCATACTCTTCTACAGCGATCGTGCAAGAACTTTTGAGCATGTATATATATATATATAATTTGAATTACACCCTATTAAACTGAAACAAAATCTAATACTACCTAATTGATTCACATATTGAAAAATAATGACAGATTTATTTTTTTAAGGTACACTCTTTTATCATTAATATTTTCTTTTCCAACATGTGTTTTTTATAAATATACTCAACGAAATTACAAAAAACTCGCTGGTATTAGTCTGTAAAAGTAACGATAGCTGTGTTTAAGAATTAGTTAAAGCAGGCTTTGGTGACGAATTTAAAGTGGATACAACAATTTGGAGGGTATACTTTCGAAGCGATACTACAGCAGCTTGTAAGTATATGTGACTGTAGGGTGTCTACCTTCTTTGACTCTTTAAGGCAATTAATTCGAAGATATTGAGCTATATATCGCTAATCATGTTACAATTAATTAGATCACTGTTAGCCAACCACAGTCGACATCATGATCGTCCTGGAGACAGAAATAGAGGGAGCGAGAGAGTCAGTTATTTAGACTATATTTAACACGTCTAAAAAAAAATTACTTTTAGATTGCTAATTTGTTATATCATATTTACATATCTTGTTTCTTGAATGTTTTTACCAAGACTGAGAGCGAATCCCATCCCAGAATTCTGTCATCTCCGCATACATGACGTCTTCTCCATTAACGTATCATAGGCTTTCTTTTCTCATGTTTTGATGTATCATATTCCTACTTACCTTTCATATGGATCATTGATCTTCTGTCAACACCGTTTATTGTCTCGCGAACCAATCGCCAACATATGCACCAGCCAACGCAAAACTAGTTTACTTACCAACTTCAATATCCATCAGCCGTATTTACTACCATAGACAGGAACGAAATATGAAAGGTTTATTTTTGCTTTCAAAATATGAAATGTGTTCAAAAAGTATTCAAACGAGTTTTTCTTTATAATGATAATAGACTAGAAATTAAATACTTTTTCCGGATATGAGGTGTGCTGAAAAATATAAAAATCGAGACTGTATATACAACAAATGAGAGGAACAATAAATGAAGCAATAACAATAACATAGTCAAACATTTAAAACATAGACATATGTTTTAAAAATTAATAAGTCAGATGTGTTTTTATTATTTATTTCTGTCTTTCCATTGGTTGTTATAACCTTAAATTTCGGCAAGTTCTTGTAACCTATTTAAGAAAATTACCTGACAATGGTGGATTTTGTAAATTTTCGATAACAATTTACCCCAAAAAAGTAGACAAGCATTCTTTAAGTATATATGACATCATAAGGTGATCATTTCAATGGATTATGCTCCGATGAACTGGCTACTCTAGTATGCCTCGACGTAAATACACTAGACACACTCGACAATCATCTAAATCCCATCCATTCACTGTTGAAGTTCCTAGATGCCAGTGAACATGATACTCCAATAGCTTCTTTCCTTGTGCTTCTGGACGTTGGAACTACCTCCCTACTACCTGTTTTCCCGACAGTACCGACATGCCTCGACGTAAATACACTAGACACACTCGACAATCAGTTAAATCCCATCCATTCATTGTTGAGGTCCCCAGATGCAAGTGAACCTTCTACTTGTGCTGCTTGACTCTGGAACTACCTCCCTACTACCTGTTTTCCCGACAGTACCGACATGCAGAGGTTTAAAACTAATGTAAACAGACATCTCGCTGCACAGCTCCCAACTTAGAATGACACCCTAACCCTACTCCCTAATTCTCAGTAGTCCCTTACGTCTACAGTGGTGTCCTGTCTTGTTTGGAGTGAAAAAAAATATTTACATATTTTATATTCTCCATATGTTTTTTTCTGTAATATTCACGTTTAACCCGTTGTATTTTCCGTTTTTCTTATTTTTTGTCATAGTCGATAACATTCTAGGAATTATCAACAGGACCCTTTAATATATTAAGCAGATTACAAATCCGTGCCCTTGTAAATATCTTCAATAAGTTAAGTTTTTGGATTACAACCTCTCCATATAATAATTTCTAGAATATTTCTTCACCAAAGCCTTTCTACATGTGTACAGATGCCCATTCGGCCAATGTAAGATGATTTAAGAGAAGATTTCTTAACCTTATACAAAGAACAGTTTATAAATTCGTCTTTCGTAATCTGGTACTTCTGAACGTGACAAAATCTTCTTTTCCTTCGCATTTTCCCGATTGTTTACGTAAACAGTCGGAAGAGGCATAAACGCTTATTCAATACGCAAGCGGAAAACGCAGACGACAAGTAACGTGTGCGTTTATTATATTGTAAATTGGCATTTGTTAAATATGTTTTACCAGAGAAAAAGAGGAGTGAAAGAAAACAAAAATAAGTTTTCAAATAGCTGTTACCAAAGGCAACACAAGTAGGTTAGGATTTGTTTCAAGTTAGTGTAACGTAAGGGTCCGAAACAATTACGCTTTTCTTCGGTCCAAAAGCTGGAATTGTACCGAAGAAAGACATGTAAAATGTAACTTTCTCGTAAAAATAAATTAAAAAGATGTATCATTAATTTTCTTTGTCGTAAATATTTTTCTATGAAAATAAACATACGGTATATGTGTTTTTGTTTTTTTTTGTTGCTTTAAATGTTCTTTCAGTATTTTATTTTGGTTGGAAACGCTCCTGGTTTAGATTCCGACGCCGCTTCATTTTCATTCGACTTTTTCCGACTGTTTACGTGGTTTTCTGCGTCGGCAAAAGTCGGGTTTATCTGGTTAAAAAAAAAACCTGTATCAGTACCTCATTTCTATGTCGGTCGATCAGCTTGGCATCTTTTACTTGGTCTGTATAAATTTAGGTTTTAAAATTCCGTCGTTAAACGTAAAGAATGAATTGACGTATTATATTGTAGATTAATCAAAGTATATAAAAAGAAGTGTCTCTCTTCGTCATTTGTTCTGTCGCGCTGACATTTTGAATAACATTTCTGTTACTCTATTAAATTTAAGTTAGAAATAGCATTGCCATCCTTTACTATGAAGATTAATTGCACTTTAGTCTCGAGTAGAATGTTCCTCAGTCTGTCACGCTTATATTTTAAAAAGCATGTGATTAATATGTTATCGTTTATTTCGATGTCATTCTTGTAAGAGATTCACAGACAGAAATCGTCTCCTACTACCACAGCTGAAAAGAACTTCTATCTATTTATCTTATTTATTTTGCTTAACAACAAACAGAATTTGCATTTACAAAGTTACTTTCCGAAAGACTTCTAATCAAAACAACAATGGCCAGAAATACTCTTTATAACTTGTCTTCATAAATAATCGAAGTTTGTTCATTTCATTCATGATTTTCAATACTTATAACATCCTTTACCGTTTAACTGACAATATATCTGTCTCATTAACCATTATTATCAAATGATTGTAAGCCCTTATAAATAGTTATTACTTAGTGAATAAAAAATGAAATTACTTCATAAATACTACGAAACACATTCTTAACTGTTAAACTGGCAATATGTCTGTCTCATAAACCATTATTATCAAATAATTATAAACCTTTATAAATAGTTATTAATTAGTAAATAAAAAATGAAATTACTTCATAAAAACTATAAATAACACCCTTAACCGTTAAACTTACAATATATCTGTCTCATTAACAATTATTATCAAATTATTTTAAGATCTAATCAATAGTTATTAATTTGTAAATAGAAAAAAAGAAATTACTTAATAAAAACTACGAATACTATCCTTAACTGTTAAACTGATAATATAGCTGTCTCATTTACGATATATTTTCAAATCATTGTAAGACCTTATAACTAGTTATTAATTGGTAAATAAAAAGATGAACTTACTTCATAAAAACTAAGAATAACATCCTTAACCGTTAAACTTTCAATATATCTTTCTCATTAACAGGTATGATCAAATGATTGTTAGTTAAACAACCGACATCTTTCTGATAGCTTATAATAAGCTGATTGTATTAAATAGTATTTCAGTAATACGGTACGGATGAACATTCCAGCGAAAATCTTAATGCAAGACCTTGTAAAAGACCTTGGATATATCAAGCGCTACCGCGCGAGCTTCGCTTTTCTTTATCTAGTGTAAGGTATATGCATTCAGAGAATATCGAAGTGAGTAGTAGAACACAATTTACTAAATCCATACTATTTACCAAAAATAAGTTTAGAGTATCAGAGGGTGTAGACTATTGCTTGATTGATCAATAGTTCAAAGTTTTTACCGGAGAGCATGCGGATGTTTATGGGGCAGCAATTTGAAGACGTGTATCACAGAACTAATTTTACAGCTATGTGTAAAGCGAGATCAGATAGGGTATTTGTTAAGGAATTATGAGAAGATGGGCGAAGTAAAAAAGCATTTATTTATTTCTATAGCAGTGATAAGATCTGATGCGTATGCTTTAGAGGTGTTACGGTGTTTTATGCTATCCAGGATATAGGCATGCGTCATGATCAGATCATCTAGTGTGGTTGGCATTCGTTGCAGGACATTCGGAGTGAGTGCTTTGTGCAGTTGTAGGTGGATTTTAAAGGCTCGGAAAGTAGTTCAGCTTCATCCATTACTGTGCAAGCGACATCATGGTGGTTAATTAGTGGGGAATAGTTGATTGTAAATTCACAAACTAGGTTTAATCCGGTCCTACAAGAGATACATTTGACTGGTACTTTCCCTATGACAAGCTACACCGCCTTTTATGTGACAATGTTTATAAATAACAGTGCTGAGTAAGTAATCAGTGAGTATGAAACACTAACAGGGGTCCAAATACATCGCCATAAGCTTGTCAATTATGCGTTTGTGCTTTGAAGAGTACACTCTGGGGACCTCGGAGAGATGGATATACTTTGCAAGCTAGTAAGCATCAGATTTGTTCAGAAGAGTTGAAATCGGTTAGGGTCGCATTTCATCTGTTGACCCTAAAAACTCTGTCATTGTATGGGAAAGGGGAGATTTTTCCGATGATCTTTTATTGACTTTAGTGAACCCACGCCATGTGCTACTCTATTTTTTTAGAGAGGGTATATTGCAAAGACTTTTTTCTTGGAGGATAACCTCCAGTATGTCGTGAGATCTGTTACCTATATACATTTTAAGGCTTGTGATTATAATGTTGCATAGTCTTTAATTTCTCGTACCTTTTCATCGTCGTCTCGTCGATGGGTGTCGTCTCGATGTCGTCTAGTGGTTGAGTTCTTTCTTCGCTTCTGTACTACCGTGAACATCGTCGTCTGCTGTGTCTACAACAAAAACCTTCCTAACACGATTCAAGACGCAAACACTCTTTTAAATGTTGATTAGTTTTATTCAGGCGTCAGTCTTCTGTCGGCCATGGAGATGTTTTACTAAAAGCGTTGAGGGAGAGATCGAATTACTAATTTATCGTAGTTAATCTCTAGCTTTAGTCCTTAGCCATTCGAGGAGGGTAGAAGAAAGAATCTCATGCCTGTATTCTCTTAGGGAAATACATTCCCTTTTTCATTTCGGACTACATAGAGAAATACGTCTGTTTAGCTTGCTTCCAAAAACCAAACTGACAAAACTCCGTTTCCCACACAAAAGCCCGTGCCGTCATAGAACCTCTATGCACAGGTGCACATTGCCCCTTGACCTGAGGTCCCGTCAACGTGGTGGCCCTCTCAATGCTTGTGAGCTCCAACTGTGAGAACATCCCTATTTTGCCCTCGGTTGTACGGGTTCACCCGCATTAAATCGCGCAAGCAAAATCAAACGATCCCCCACACATACGTCCACTTCAACATACGCCCGGTCTCACACGGCCATTATCCAACAATAAGTGTTATGATTCGTAAAAATACATTTCGCCTTACTTACCTCACACAACTGTTTACAATTTGTGAGAGTACCAATTAATTCTAGACAGAAGACACTTTCTCTCATTAAGAAGTATGTATTCCCATGAGGGTAGCCCATTCGGTTTCCCGGAACATAGTGTTTGTTTTATCGCGAGTGACGACGGACCTTGGCGTTTTTCTTATCGATTATCTTAAGCATGTACAGCCTGTACGACACATAATTGTCCTGAAATGTGTTATATCGAGGTATATTTAAGGTATGAGATAAGAAATAGGAGCTTGGATACACGAAAGTCCAACTTGAAGATTGTTCAACCATTGCTTCGAAATTCATTCACCGCGCAGACAGCCTTACAGGGAATACCTATTTTCTCTCGGGGCTAAAATGACTACTAATATACCTTAGAAACTCTTAATTTAATAGACGAAAGCTCTAGACAAAACGGAAATAAAATAATTGAAATATTCGCTGAACACTTCCATCACTAAAATTGTTAGAGCGCATCAATCAGCTGACAATGCACATGTTTCCTCAAGGTGTATTGCCTATTGTAAGGTTTGTATTGAAATCTTTCAACATTTAGTCGCCTATTGTAAGGTGTGTATTGAAATCTTTCAACTTTTAGTTGCCTATTGCAAGATTTGTATTGAAATATTTCAACTTTTAGTCGCCTATTACAAGGTTTGTATTGAAATGTTTCAACTTTTAGTCGCCTATTACAAGGTTTGTATTGGAATCTTTCAACTTTTAGTCGCCTATTTCAAGGTTTGTATTGAAATCCTTAAACTTTTAGTCGCCTATTGCAAGGTTTGTATTGAAATCTTTCAACTTTTAGTCGCCTATTGCAAGGTTTGTATTGAAATCTTTCAACTTTTAGTCGCCTATTACAAGGTTTGTATTGAAATCTTTCGACTTTTCGTCGCCTATTGCAAGGTTTGTATTGAAATCTTTCAACTTTTAGTCGCCTATTGCAAGGTTTGTATTGAAATCTTTTAACTTTTAGTCGCCTATTGCAAGGTTTGTATTGAATTCTTTCAACTTTTAGTCGCCTATTGCAAGGTTTGTATTGAAACCTTTCAACTTTTAGTCGCCTATTGCAAGGTTTGTATTTAAATCTTTCAACTTTTAGTCGCCTATTGCAAGGTTTGTATTGAAATCTTTGAACTTATAGTCGCCTATTACAAGGTTTGTATTGAAATCTTTCAACTTTTAGTCGCCTATTGCAAGGTTTGTATTGAAATCTTTCAACTTATCGACGCCTATTGCAATGGTTTTTATTGAAATCGTTCAACTTTTAGTCGCCTATTGCAAGGTTTATATTGAAATCTTTCAACTTTTAGTCACGTAGAAAGAAAGAAAAACGAGGGAATCGAAATTAAACAATATTTTATTTATTTTAAAGATCATTTTATCTTGATATTTTCCCGTGTTGCCTGAAATATTGTAATTTTCATCATCTCCATATTTATTATCTTTAGAGCATACATTGTCTTCCAAACCATAGAACAGTGGGGGAGTTAATCACCTAAAATTAATCAAAAATACATTATGTTAAAACATGTATTTATTGTTTCGGGTTTGTAAAAAAATGCAGGTGTTTATTGTGTGTATTTTCAGAAATGTAATTCTCTTATAGTAAAGGGTGCGAATTAGCACAAGCTACTTCCGTTGGTTTAATGGTTTTCGAAATCTACTGTCTGAGGCGCCCCTACCGAGGAATGCCGAGTGGGCTGCCCAGGGAATTTTTAAATAGCCAGAGTGCTCACCTCTCGAGCGCTGGCTTATATAATCCCACTTTCCCGACCTTGTGTCACATCTTCCCTTGTGGGAGGTAGATAAATAAATCGAAATCTATACCAGTTTGTGTGACTCTATCTCTTATTTGTAATCTATTAACATTTTCAAGACGACACTCTCGTGTTCGTGTCCATACAAAGAACCTGGTTTATTCTCAGGCAGAATGTATAGCCTATGCCCATTAAGAATGTATATGACTTGTATAGATAATGTTACAATTCCTACACAATATCTTTGTAAAATTGAATATCTTAACAAATAAATGTATGAGTGGTGATCCTGGTATGTATGTGTATATGTACATTTGTCGCTCTCTCTTCTCTCTTTTTCATATATATATATATATATACATATATATATATATATATATATATATATATATATATATATATATATGTATATTTTGTATGTTATATATGTTTATATGTATATATATTTACACGGATACGATACAGCACCGAGTGTAACAACTAGTGATCAGAGTTCGACTGTCGCTACATCTATTTACAGTGAGTAGTCTGTAAATCATGAAACAACTGCTGTAGATAGATATATGTTATACAAGAAAGACGAACACAGTTTTTGCTTACAACACTTATTTCATGAAATAACGTTAAATAATATTAAATCTAAACAGCCTGATTAGTATTGGAATTCAAAATGTTAAAGTTCAACAAACAATATTTATGTCTAGGTTAAGTTCAGACCCGAAACTTCGGACTGAAGTAAGGGTGCGCTAAGCTATTTAAATTTCGAAATAGCTACGCTGTAAAATAAATAACAAACCAACAGCCACTAGTTTGGCCTACAGTTATTTCCTCATCTCTCGTCTCTCATTTAACACTTTTACAAGAGATGCGGTTTGTAACTAGGTTTCTATCTGTCTACAACCTCTAGTTTATTCTCTCTCTCTCTCTCTCTCTCTCTCTCTCTCTCTCTCTCTCTCTGTATGTATATATATATATATATATATATATATGTATATATGGGAAATGAAAAAAGAGAAACTAAAAGATGTTTATTTATCTTCTTTTATTCATCAACGTTTTGTCTTTATTTGTAAGACTTCCGCGGGATGATAATTTTAAGAAAAATGTCATGCAAGTACATAGAAATATTGGGTTGACATGATGGGTGGATGAGTAAAAGTAGTAGCCATGTATATATATATATATATATATATATATATATATATGTATATATATATAATCTTTATAAAGTTTACACATTTAGTAAAATGGTCGAACATTATGTTATAGACTCAGATCCGTATTTAACCAATTGAAATATCTTGAATCTCTACAAATGTGTCTGTAAGTTAACCTACTTGGAGTACGTTTTAATGTGAGAGTTGAAACTACTACTATTTCTCTAATAATGAATAATAAAAATTAATTATGTAACATAATTCAATATCATAATCAATGAACTCGATTTTAAAACTAAAAAGTAATTCAAACACGAACCAATATTTAGCATCATTGGTTGAAGAAACATATTTAAGTATTTTTTTGTTAATGAAGCTATTACCAACATACATATGTGGTACCTTATATATTTTTATATATGAGCTATGTAGAGGGAATTAATAGTTTCAACTCAACATAAAACATGCGATCATTTTGGTTATTAGTATCATATAAAATGTAAACAAAAAATAATGGAATTTAGTACAATAGTATTTCTACCACTTGCAGATGTTTACATACACATACATATCACGGTTAACACTCAAACACAAACATAGTGGTATAATTAGTAGAGCACCAGACGCCAAAACTGGGGTCCGTGTTTTGAAACTCGCTAAGTCTAGTCATACTATTAGCTATGAAAAGACGGAATATCTGTCTGTCGATCACATATATATATATATATATATATATATATATATATATATATATATATATATATATATAGAGAGAGAGAGAGAGAGAGAGAGAGAGAGAGAGAGAGAGATAGATAGATAGATATATATATATTAATATCAAGTTGAGTGTGTTGATGTACAGGATTTAGTAATTAATCAATAAGTATGAATTTGGGTACACAGCTGCTGGGAGTAAAGGTTCGTTATGTGGACTATATTTTATTTAATTTGGTTTGATGCAGATAAGGCAAAAAGGGGTACAAAGCTCTTCTTAAAAACCAAGATACCTAAAATTTTGTGAAATTTTAGCAATAGGCATTTGATATAAAAAATGAATATTCCAAAAATACTACTTTCCCTCGGAAATTTTAAAGGGTCTTACTGGGCAGGATATGGGCACTACCTACATTTGAAAAATCAGAAATTTAAAATGAGAATAGAATATGATCCAAGGTAATTAGACACCAATAAAGCATGATTTCTTAAATTATGCTTGTAAATTATATTTTATAATAAATATTGTTAATTATTATCTACATACATATACATTTCATCTTTCTAAATACAATCTGATTCGGTATTAGCTAGGATGCATTAACGTCTATGTATTTAAATGGTAAATGTTGTTCACCTGTTCCCTTCAATCAGCAAAGGTTTACTCATAATAACGTGTGTCTACCTGCGCCTCTGAAACCAGAAAATGTTGGTTATGACGTCTTGAACAGAAATAATCACAGTTGAAAGTAAAAAAGAAAAAAATAGAGAGGACACTTAAAGTCTGCGACAACGCACATAGTTACCGATTGTCTTCTTGTCAACAACGAATCTTTTCTTTTACAAAAGGCTATTTTTTTTTAATTCTGACATTAAATAGCAAGAAAAATAAACCAATATTTATGCATATAGGTGCTATGTGTGCGCGTTATTTGTGCGTTGTGTGTAATCATTCCTTACTGTTCTTAGAGAAAAATGAATGGACCCTTGCCTCCCTTCCAGTTGAAGATAATTTTTCCGATAGTCTAATTAATTGTTATTATTGTTTAAATAATTCACAAAAGTGTAAAATGTCCTGACTAAACCATACCAGTCTGTGCTATCTAACTAAGTATAAAAACGCCCGTTGCCAGGAAACGCAGAGAGTCCCATTCGCAATACAAGTTCATTTTCATAACGAATAAATAAAATACTTCCACTATCTTCACAGATTGGTTCGTTTTCACGTACTGCTTTTTTATTTTGTTTTTTTTCTCATTTATTTTTATTTTTATTTTTATTAATAGTTACATGTGTTCTTTCTTTAGTGTTTTTCAGTTGATAATACCTACCCCATAACTACGTTACCCGGAAGTGTTTTTCCCTTTGTCAATATTTTACGTGACTGTACTCTCAAAAGGAGTTTTTGTTTCATTCAAACACTTGCTAGTTCACCAAACAAAATGAAATAAGTCTCTATTGGACAACATATACTTATTTAATTTTTTTAAACTTATATATATATATGTATACCAATTTGTCAGCATGTGTGCGGATGTGTCTACGTACTTTTCATGCAGTTTGTGCATTATTATTCCAGTGCGTGTACTTGAACTTGGTTCTTCTTGTTTACGTGTTTTAGCTGTTAACTCTCACCTTCCATGTGGTGTTGCTTTAGTCAGTGCGCACGTGTATGTATCTATGTATGTGTGTTGTATGTACTAATAACAATAGTAACTTATTCTGCTTTGACAGAATATGACTGTGTGTGAGTCGATGCAACTTTCTGCCTACCGACCACCCATGTTCTTTTTTATTATTAAGGCAGTGTGCGCGTGTACGTGGGTTGATATATGCGCGCACGTGTGCTCGTTCTATTACCAGTATTATCATTTATTGTTGATATATTTGATGAGCGATGTGTGAAATTGCATTGAACGAAGCATTAAAAGAAAATTATAATCTCTTTTGGACGAAAAGGAAAGCGAGGAAAAAGTAAAACAGATGAGTTAAAAGGGAAAGATGAAAAACAGAAGAAGAAAGAGGAGAAAAAATCTCAGAGAGAAACAACAAAAAAAGATTCCATAGACAGTAGTAATAAAACTAATGATGCATTTTTCGTAGAAAAATAACGATGCGTGGCAGTCATACACTGGCATGTGTTTACTCGAAGAGCAGTTCTCGCCTCTTTATGTTTGTGTGTGCGCGTATGTTAGCCATTGGTTCTTTGTATATGCTTGTCAGTGGCATCGCATTCTCTTAAGAACACCCGGTGCGCGGAGGTGCGTGCTCGCTTGCTTGCTCTCTTGGACGTTATTCTCAGGAAAGTGTATTATGTCCATCTCTGATTTAAGTCGAAAAAGAGAACCGATTTAAAATGGGGTTTCATAAATGTGCATGTGTTAATCTGGGTGCGTAAATGTGCGTTATTTCTGAGTGTGTTATCACTTCTTTTTTGTTAACATAGTTCACCCCAAACAAGTCAGGACGCCACTGTAGACGTAAAGGGCTACTGAGAAAAAAGGGAGAAGATTTGAGGGGATCTACCTAAATTGGGAGCTGCGCATCGAGATATCTGTTTACATCAGTTTTAAATTTCTGCATGTCAGTACCGTCGGGGAAACATGGGGCATAGAGGAAGTTCAAGACGCCAGCAGCATGAGGAAATAAACTATTTGAGTAGAATGCTCTCCGGCATCTGGAGACCTTCACAGTGAATAGATGGGATTTAGTTGATTGTCGAGTTGGTCTAGTGAATTTAAGTCGAGGGGCCACCAGAGTAGCCAATTCATCGGAGCATAATCCATTGAAGTATTTGTAAAACAAGCACAGGGATGCTACATTGCAGCGAAGGGACAGAGGCTGGAGCTTGGTTGACAGTGAGGGACCTATTAGGTTCGATGTTTTTCTTAGCTTGAACATTAGAGTATATACATCTATTTTTAGCCGGTAGTGTTACTGTGTGTATGTGTTTTAATTTCGATAAAGACAGTGCGCGCGTATATGTCTGTATGTGTATGTGTGTGTTGTGGGTGGTGGTGGTGGCTACCGCTTTATTCTTCTAGTGTTCGTGTGCCCGTCTCTCAAATTGTTTTTTTGGAAAACTGGGTAGGCGTTTTAATTAATTTTCATTCACTCCTTCTCCCCTCGCTCTCCCGATCTGTCTCTGTCATTCTCTCTCTGTCTCTCTCTCTCTCTTTCTTTCTATCTCTCTCTATCTATCTATCTCTCTTACGATGTATTAGTTCTATTTATAGTAATATTTACACAAGTGTGTTCTGCATTAATAATCACTATGTGTATAATCACTGTGCATGTCAGTTTTTAGTACTGCCTGGTAGTCGAACCGGAACCAAAGTGTACAATCTGTTACGTGTGGTCTCAGGATCACGAACTCTTCTATTAGGAGAGGATTTTGTTTGTGGCCGATCGACTTAATTGCGATTACCGTAGAATGCCGACGGGGCCAACAGTAGCTAATTTTTATTACGACTAAAATACTTAAGTCGAGAAGAGTTGGATTCTTTGAAGAATATTTTACCACTGTGGAAGACAACGGAACAAACTACCGTATGAGTGAGCCCTAGGTTTGACTCGCTATACACCAATGCCCTCTTATTTATTTTCTTCCCGCTGAGTTAGAGTCCAGTTCGGTTGTTGATTTAGAAAAAAATCAGGCTTGTTTAAAAGAGTGTACTCTGATAAAGGACAACCATCAAAATTATCTCAGTCTAGAAATATTTCTTTTTCACTAGCCGACGACAGAATAGATGAAATATAGTATCAGAAAAGATACTATATTTTGCTCCCAGTAAAACACTGATGTTTCCTTTTGTGTATGTAGGTGCTTTTTATGATAGAAGTGCAGGGTGTATATTTATTTATGTGTGAACCTGTGCCAGATTCGAGAACTATGGCCGATTTTCTTTTTTTTTAAAGCGAGTGGATGCCCTTTTCAAACTATTGAATGCGTATCTGAGGTGCAATGACAAACTCTGTCGCGA
This sequence comes from Sepiola atlantica, assembly GCA_963556195.1. NCBI lineage: Eukaryota > Metazoa > Mollusca > Cephalopoda > Sepiida > Sepiolidae > Sepiola > Sepiola atlantica. Next base: position 190,261,478 of record OY744519.1, on the reverse strand, counting down.
TTCCCCCTGTCTCCTTCTCAACCTCTCTCTCTCCGTACATTTTTCCATATTTTACTTTAATCTCTGTGTTAATCTTTCATATATATATATACACACACTTTAATAGTTAATAAAACATATTTATATTTAAAAGTCCCTTTAAAGATGTAATAATCTTAGAAGTAAAGCACCGTAATAGTTGAGATTAGTTTGGTGTCATTTTCGACAAAGGCGTTGAACACTGTTGTCAATAATAACACTTTCCCCTGCCTCTTCGAGTAAGTATATCTCAATTTCAATCTTTGGATGTGCTGATTATCGGTAGCTGCGTTCTCCCTAGTGCTTGTCTTGCGAACAACTACCACTCCTGCACTGATGAGAGCAAAACGTCCGAAACGATATCGTATGTAGGTAATAAATACTTTAATATTTAAGTACACAACTGTTTACATCTATATATATATATATATATATATATATATATATGTATATATATATATATATATATATGTATGTATATATATATATATGTTTATGTGTGTACTTGTGTATCTATCAATTTGTGCGCACATGTGTATTGTATATGAACATCAGATATTTATGCTTGAAAATGTATGTACCGTAGATTAAAACTTTGTATTGTTAAATTGAGAAGAAAAGACTCCATGATAAGTGGGTAATAAAAAATAGAAAAAAGAAAGAAATAGAAGGAACGGTAGGTAATAAACATGATGAAAAATAGAAAATAATTGAAAGAGTTAACAAGTAAAGAATGTAATCCGATACTGAGCTGGGCCGGGGAAAATCAGAAAAATATCTCATCGCAATGAAAGATTTACTTAAGGAGACAGTTTTTCGAATTCACCTTAATTCTTTGTCTTCTTTGGTCTGAAGAGGTTGACTCTCTGCGAAGAATACAACCGAAACATGTATGCACATATGTAACCAATAATGTTTGCATGAATAAAACTTAATACTAAAGAACAGCTCTACTTGTTATAGAGCACTTTTTATGAACACTAGAGGTTCAACGGAGTTACATCTACATAAACTAATACAATACGTGTACTATATATATATATATATATATATATATATATATATATATATATATATATATATATATAATAAGATATTGTTTGTTGTATTGTACTTAGTGTTTAAATGTCGGTGTGTGTCCCATGGCGATGAGTCGTTAAATAAAAACGAACTTCACACTTCAAACTTTGATGGCATAACGGTTTAGAACAATATATTTTAAAGCAAAATCAACGTATTTGTTGTTTTTTTTCATTGATACATTATTTATTTAATTTTAAGTTTTAGGATATTTCGAAATGAACAACGTTTTTCTCAAAACTATATAGGCATATAAGTTTTTTGTTTCTGTTCATTGGGTTGGTGCAAAAACAGTAGCGTGTTTAACGTTCAACTTCAAAAGACCATAACTTCTTATATACCAAACTTTATTAATCAAAATAAGAACCATTAGAATAAGCAAAGTTTTGCCAACGGAAAACACATTTACTTATTCCATTATCATAAAAATCCGGAGTTCTTGAAGCGGTGAAGTCATTTAAGGCCGATTCGGCATCATCTCGGCTTTTGAAGGGTTTCTCGTTCAGAAAGTTGTCGAGATGCTTGAAAAAGTGATAATCGGTGGGCGAGATGTCCGGTGAATATGGCGGATAAGGCAGAGTCTCGTAGCCCAATTCGTTTAGCTTATTAAGGGTCTGTTATGCAACATGCGGGCGAGCGTTATCATGGAGGAGAATTGGTCCCTGCATATTGAACAACCTCGGGCACATACGGTAGAGCGTCTGGTGCATTTCGTACATTTGTTGGAAGTACTTCTCCGCCGTAATCGTTTCGCCTGGATTCAAGCAGCTGTGATGGATGTGACCGGTCACAGACCATCAAACAGTCACCATAATCTTTTTTGTGTGCAATTTCGGCTTCGAGAAGAGGGTTGGAGCTTCGTCAGCATCCAACCACTATGACGAACGTCGACGATTATCAGAGAGGATCCACTTCATATAATACGTCACAATTCGCTTGAGAAATGAACAGTCTCTGTTGAGCAGCAAGAGCGTAGAAGACACCTCAAAACGACGATTTTTTTTTGATTATCGTTCAATTCGTGCGGCACCCATTTATCCAGCTTTTTTAACTTCCCTATTTGCTTCAAATGACGAACGGCTGTTGAGTGGTCGACCTCGAGTTCATCAGAAACACTTGTGTTGTTTTGCGAGGATCGGCTTCAATTAAGGCTTTCAAGTATTCGTTATCAACCGCAGTCGGCCGGTCTTGACCATCTTTATCTTCGAGGCTCGTCACCATTGCGATATTTCTTGAACCACCTTTGTGCCGTACGTTCGTTACTGGTTCTTGGGGCAAACGCATCATTGATGTCACGAGCTGTCTCGGAAACTGTTCGGCTTAGTTTGAACTGGAACAAGTATATCGTGCGAATTTCAATTTCGCCCATGCTGTCGAAAAGCCTGCAAAAACAATTAATGAAAAGATTAAAAATGAAAACGGTATACACGATTCAATAGAGAATAAAATGCGCTTTCAACTAACCTATGACAACGCTAGATCTATCGATAAATGAATTAAGAAAACGTATATAAATATAACATATGTGAGAAAACGCCATTGTTTTTGCACCAACCTAATATTTCTTTTAACCATTTATGACCGAGGTATATTGTTGCTGAAAATATACGAGTACGGTTTTGTGTTTCGACGGTTGGTGTTTAAATATCCGTATGTGTCATATGGCAACGTGTTAATGAATAATGTAGAAATTCACACTTAAAACGTTCATGGAATAATAGTTTACAAGAATACATTAAAAAGCTAAAACAACGTATATTTTTTTAAAATAAACAATTTATTTATTTTAAAATCTTGAGATTTTCGACGTGAAAAATGTCTTTATCAAATGTATGTTGATATTTACTTCTGTTTTTCTTTTTCTCTCTCTTTAAGCCTTCTGGGACTAGGTATATTGTCGCTACAAATATAAGAGTCTGATTTTGTTTTTTCGATTAATTAATGTGTGTCACGTGGTGAATTGTTGTTGAATAATTAAGCAATTCATCCCAACACTTGAGAGTAAATAAATCATTTATTAGAAAACAAAAACATATATTTTGTAAAGTTGTTTCGTTTTGTTCTTAATCGTCAAACACTTTTAGGACTCGCATGTTTATACGGTCGGATTTTCGTAAAAAGATAATTCCTGTTTTTTCGCAACACAAGTTATATTTAGAAAGCAAAACTCGTGTCTCAGCGTATGCCGGGGCTAATAAACTAATGATTTAATAAGAGAAGAAATGACAATTATAGTAGTTATTCCGAAAATAAAAATCAGAAAAAAAACATATCACTGTAAGTAAGTGAACTTACTATATAGTATTTCACCATGTTTTGGCGACATAACTTCTTCTAGATTGAGGCATTTTTGGGATCCCAATCTACTGGCTTTTTGAGGAAATGTTTTTTCCACACACTATAAAGTGACGTATTATGCAATTTATTTCATTTCAAAAGCAAGAAGAAAAAAAACTGGAAACAATCAAAACGCGAAAAAAAGTTACAAAATTGAAAAGTTATGAAAACATGCTTGTATATTTGTAAATAGTTTCAATTCCTAAAACTAATGATGCTGTTTAGTTTTATCGTAAACTATTACTTACAAATTTGTGACGATATTATTTATCGAATTATATATGTGTCGCACCTACAAACGTAATGACTAATGAATGACCCAAGAAAAAAAAATTAGCCAAAATACTTACTTTTACTTCCGTGATCTGTCCGTTTATGACATACACTACACACTGACCATTTGTAACACCTGGGATTTGGAAATAATTATTAATTTTGAAGAAAAAAGTAATGGCCGAAACATAAAAGAAAAACAATTCGCATGTACATACACAATCGTCTAATAATTATAAGAAAACATAGTTAGACGTTCACAGTTTATTTATTAAAAAAACTGAACTGGCAACAGCAAAAAATACGTATCCTCTGAAAATATTATATTTGCGAAATAAACTGAAATAATAACACATCCGCATCTGTTTTAGTCATCCTTTCAGACTGCGGATATTTTTATCATGAAGCAAAATTTAAAATAAAACAATTAAAAATGCGTCATTGTTCAATGTCAAAAACGTACTTACTTGTCAAAACACTTCTAAGCAGTCATGTGTTCGTTAATTCTTATTCTGTTCAACCAGAATGTTAACATAATGTGTAAGAAAGAGTTATTCAGAACGACAGGACGCAGAACGTCTGGTAATCCTTTATTCTGCGTAAGGTAAATATCGTGGTGTAGCATTAAAAGCTTGTATATTATGTAGACAATATCAAGACGGCAAAAATGAAATAATTTATTTGATTTAACAAGCATTCCTTATCATTAAGAACAGATCCGTTCTTTTAGGAGGCCGCGTAGTTGATATTAAGAAGCAGGTCAAAATGGTAACTACGTTGTTTTTAGAAGTTGATTTTGAAAGGGAGAGTCAGGTAATCCGGAAAAAAATACGCTTGACGTCTTATGCTAATTGGATTGCCGAACATATTAGTATATGCAGCTTTTGGTTCAAAATGTTTAATAGCAAAATCGGCAAGAGAAAAATCGACTTTTTTGATTGGTTACGTCAGTCAGGGTGGTAAAAAGTCTGCATATTTTTTTCTGAGTTGCAGGTTTTTTTAAACACATTTCTTCTACGGCCAAAACACGCAGATGAGGATTTCAATATGTGTACCTTTTTTTGAACTGCGGGCCGCAAATATACCCCTATGGAATTGTTGATAAAATGCTCAATACTTTATACAATCCAACCATATTTGGCACAAATTATTATCACTCTATGCTTGACTTATAGACCAAGTTTCAATCATGGATATCTAATATTCTTCAAAGAAAGCGATAGAGAGGAAGATAGACGTGAACGAATGGCGAGATTCGGAAAAGAGACACCCCTTATAAATATATCACAAGAGAGTTTCATAGATATTTAGTAATTCACAAATGCTTTCAGAAATAGATGCAAACTCCAAGATATTTATGAAAGACTCTTTTAAATTACTAAATAGCAGATTTAGAGACGGAAAAGATACATAATGAATAATATAGATCGAGTAAACATGGAGTGCAAAAGCGAGAGAAAGACGGTGACAATGTCGCTTATGAAATCACGAGAGACTTTCATAAAAAATTGGTAATTTGAAAGTATTGTAATGAATATTCTGGAATTGCAAAATGTTTTATAAATATTTATAATTTCGCTACAAATACCGACCAAACTAGTCAGGGTTTATCTACAATTATATATCGCACACAGTTTCGTTTTACAGGTAATAATTACAGTTTTAAAAATGTTTGTAACATTGTGAGATGCTGTTCAAAGCTAACCGTACTCCCACATTGAGTCGAAGAACAAAGATTACATTATCAAAGTACAAAATTATTTCATTCAAATAATAAAAATAGCTTGCTGAAAAAAGAATTGCATTACTTGGGCCATTACTTTAATCCTTCGCAAGGCTGGCTATCTTATAGAAAAAAAACGTGATTGCAAATCAATTTATTTTGTTTTTATTAGGTATTATTTATAACTACAGAAGGACAATGGTAGCAATATATCGTCAAACAAACGCCTCATATTGTTAATCATGTTATTTAGTGACTCTTTAAAAATGAACCTAAGGCTAATCACGATTCTTTTACTATTTACGAAATAAGAAGATATATGTTTTTAGAATGTAATTGTTTTTATAAGAGACTGCGAACATGATTACAAAGATTATCTGATGTATCAGTAATGAATAAAGGAACCCAACAAATCTGCGTATAATTATCAAGATTTGAAGCGTTAAAGGTTTCGTAGATTTGTTGTCCTCTTATTCTTGTTTTTTAGCAGGTTCTATTTAAAGTTCGAAATGGACAGATTCGACAACCTTCTGCAGTTGACAAACACGTGTTCATATTTGCCGCCAAACAATCGTGTCACTCTTTTTCATTGTTCCACATCCAACAAAAGCTGTTCGTCTCTCTTAATGACTTGATTCCTATTTTTACTATTTGCAGCTACACATTTAAAAGATAAGTTGTTATGCTCTTTTTGTATTGTTTGTATCACTTTTGCCGTACCAAATTCCAGAGGATGCGTGTCATCTGCCAATATCAATTACGTGGTCATTGTTACAATACACACGCGTCATGTTTCATCATTACTTGACCATTGAAGTTTATCGAAGGAACATATGTTTTGTGATAATTAACTTTGTTGTTTGCATGGGTTTGTCATGCATTAAATATTAAGATGCGCCCATTCAATCTGTGCGTTTAATGGTGGGCATACTGAGTTTTGGACATATATGGCAATACGGATGTAAAAATACTATCAGAGGAACCAAATGCATTGGATCTGGTGTTATTCCCGAACCAAATTACAGCAGAGTAGCGACTTTTTCTGTCTCTGCATTTATATCTAAAAATAGTATGATTCGAAATGATAATAAAGAAATAACATTTTTAAATTATTAATATATTTTACTTATTATCTTATCTACTATATTAATAAAGTAAAGTGAATTTTACATATGTAAAGTGAATCACTATTGGACTATAACAGAGGCACTATAAAGAATTCAAATATAGTCACGCTTTATGTCAATAATTGATGCATGTTTCCGAGAATTTTGAGTCAGTTGCATTCGATTACATAATTTCCTACATTGAATCCTGCATACATGACTCTCTCAAACAAGTCATTCTAACAGAGAGTGGGAGTAACTTTTAGACAGACACAAACACTATTAAGATTCCCACCATCTAACACTGGGGCATTTGCTTCATAGGATATATTTTCCACCCCAGTCTGTTTTTATTTCATTTTTCAACTTCGTGATATTATATTTCACTTATTACAACTTCACAAAGTAAATACGGCTTCATTTTGTGATTATTCTTTCTACTTTTCCTGAGCTTTCATTGGCTGGCTAACATTCTATTCTGGTATATTATAGTGTAATTGCTAAACACTAAACAATAATTGACATTAAAACATGCCGTCTCCAATTCCTTCATTCAGTAAAACTTTTGTTTTGCCAAGAAAATATACCAACTAAAATAATTCAATTTTAAATATTTATTTTAACAAAGACTTTATTTATTCATATATAAACGATGTTGAACAATTGATATACAAGGCGAACGCTTCCTCAAGTTGTATAGAGTGTCGCAACAGAGTTAGGAATATCGATATTCATGTCACTACGGTTGGAATAAAAGCTATTCTCATTTCGAAATTACAGTTTTCACTTACAAAGTCAGTTAGGCATTCCACCAGATAATAATCAATGGAGAGTTGGAAACATACGATAAAAGTGATTTATATTTGTTATTAAGAAATAGGTATCTACACTAGCAATTAGGGGCATTTTCCTGTAGAATTTTAATTAAAAATATAAATAAGTTTTATCGTATTTTTTTCCGATTCGCCAATAATTTCAACTTGGCGAAACCACTAACTTACCTATTTTCCTTGCTTTACGTAAATCTTCAAAAGTTTTTTTTCTTGCTTTTATCAATCGAAAATCAGAAAAATACGATAGAAACACAAGTAATGCTCCGCTTTGGGGATACAAAATGTCTGGTTGTCTATGAGTGCATGGTTCTTTTAGGAGCGGTTTTCTTTAAAAAGTGCAACCAAAAAGTTTGATTTTTTTTTTGATTGAAGATTTTTTCCTACAGAAATGATATGGCGATATTCTCATAAGCTACATGAGGGGGAGATCCTGGTAATTATGTGTGTATTCTTAGTTGTTCGTTTCTGCGCAAAACAATGTTCAAGATGTACATAGATGTTGTTGTTTAATTCGGCAAGTAAATATCAAGAAAACCTGGGCATTAGAATTTTTTAAAATAGACATTGTTAACTTTACGTTTGGTTTTGCAGCAATATCCGGTATTTGACGAATAGTAAACGATATACCAGGAGGCGTTGAGAAACACGTTTCACCCGTAGATGGGCAAGATCGCAACCGGACGACTCTACGTCTTCCAGAACAACTGCTCTCATGCACAGAATACCAAGACGGCCCAATCGTAGATGCTCAACAATGCTCTTCACCACTGGTCGCCGGATTGTTGCCACCTTCCTCCCGCGACTGATACCTTAGTGACTATTTATTTTTTACGTGATCGAGGCCAACACCAACAAGCACGTTCACAGTCGACATTCTAATGCTGCTAGCGTTGGGGCGTTCGCCGCTATAGAGAAGAGCATGGTCGCGCTCGTTCTAAAATTGTCGTATTCGCCGGTGACGGTTAGATTGATAACTCTAACTGTTACTACGTGAACTGTCAGGTCTACATATACAACCTTTGTTTATATTGCCTATTTCGTTTCGTTTTTGTCTTTTTGTTAAGAGAGAAATACGGACATATTTTAAAACAATTAACAGATATCGCCGAAAGTTTTGTATCATGACATTTATATGTTCGAATGAAAAGACTTTCTTTGGATGCCTATTATGTAACAAATGGTTGATGGCTTCACAAAACAGACACAGTGTTACTATTATGGGAGGTGACGGTGGTTAAGTGGATATCGACACGGGTGTTCAAAATTCGAACTCAGTCGGTCAAACAGTACAGTTGTCACTTAGGGATGTTGGCAACCTTTTCGTTGTCATTCCCGTAAGTATCCGATGTCTTTCCAGAAGGATTTCTAACTAGAAAAACATCGAGGAAACTAATGCTAACACCAGAATCATCTGATTCACACGAAATAAGAAGTGTTACTATTATAAAAAGAATCATTATTTATAAGAAAAATCACATCAATAACTACATGTTCCAATTGTTCGTTTCTAAACACGGCCATCATATTATGATCGTATTGGATGTTCTCGTTTACTCCTAATTATTTAGGTTTCATAAATGTGTAGTTAATTTAAATGTCGCTGGATGACACGTTTATGTTCTTTATTGTTAGTCAGAAAACATGAAATATTAGTTGTATTACAACCAATGAATAACTAGTAAACTGCTTCCCTTTATTGGTAAACATAATCTATGTCATGGGTGTGTCATGTTATGTTTTAGAATTTAATTTACGGTATGAACACTATTGTTATAACAAAATTATTTAAAACGTTCTACCCAAACAGACACTTAAATTAAATTGTCATCATAGTCTAACATGATTTACATCATTCAGACTGTTTCTTTTTGATCTTGCTTGTTATTTCCAAAGGGTTTCAGCCGATGTAATTTCTAGATTTCTTCATGTGCATTGGTTCCAACTTAAGAATCTTCATGTCGAACACGAGAATGTTTGTGTAATTAGGAACTGCGACCTTTATTTCATACAGGAGTGTATTTTTTCTCGTTCGTAAGTCATGGCTGAGTTAAAGAAGGTCGATATTTTGTAAAAATAACAACAACGTTTAGCATGGAATTCCCATTATTATTCAAAATAATACGAATTATTAACAGTCATATAAAAAATTCCGAACCATGAAACCCGAATTTACGTCTAAGAAAGAATATTATGAGTTAAAACGAAAGAAAATCGTTTTACGTAAGCGATCATCCGAATATTAGTTAAGTAGAAGTCGTATAAACATGCTCACTCACTGTTTGTCTCCATCTTTATATCTCCATGTCTATATCGATTTATTTGTTTGTTCTTCCTTTAAAACCAATCGTGCATCTAATCGATTATTGATTACGAAGAGTCTCCCTATTCTATTTCCTACATCCTTCATCCCCCTTTCTCAATCCTTAATCTATTGTTTCATGGTGTTAACGTTATCGTCGGTTTCCTCGCCTGCGCAATGGGCAATACTGCTAAGAAGATTCGCAGCCTGAGAGTACTTTGGAAACTTTGGGATTTTCGCTCTTTGGTCTTATTTCAAAAGATTACTAGGGATAATATGGGTGTCACCAGGTGCAACTAGACATATACTTAGGCCATGTGTGTACATCTGATCTCGTCATCGGCGAGCGATGTCCACTAATACGTTTCTAAGAAGCAGTTTTCCTTGCTGGCGTTAGTTAAGCCAACCAATATTAAATCCGATAAGAATCAAAGACAGGCAAATCATAAAAATAGATTGTTCACTTGAAATGGATGCTTAAAACGTCACGATCCGATATATTAACGACTAGTTTTACTGCCAACGAAAACACACGTTAAGGTAAAGATCGAAGATTTGTCACATGCTGTTTCATAAACGAAATGCAAAAATGTAAATACATAGTTCTCAACACTATTATTTGAGATTATGTTGTAGACATGTACAAAAATCTATTACTTAAATAAACTTGTATTTGTTTAATAAAAGGATGATCATAAAAATGCAGTAATCATAACGAAATGAACATGAAAGTAAGATGCATTTAAATGAAAAATACAAAAGCAAAAGCAAAAAATGGCTCGATAAGCAATCACATCCGACAACACTTTGCATGTTCGCATTCATTTCACCTGCTCACTCTCTTATTATATATATATATATATATATATATATATATATATATATATATATATCCATATATATATATATATATATATATATATATGTATATGTATATGTATATATTATATATATGTATATATGTATATATATGTATGTATATATATTTGTATATAAATGTATATATATATGTATATCTAGATGCATGTATATATATATGCATATATGTATATATATATATATGTATATATGTATATATATATATATATATATATATATATATATATATGTATATATATATATGTATATCAATCTATCTATCTATACATATATAATATTTATAAATAAATATTAGTTACTTATTACTTACAGACATCGATGTTTCATGCTAACGCAATCTTCAGTGTAGGAAGTTAATTTCCAACGGTCGGCGGGCGCGAATTCCGATCACAAATCGCCACTGATTCGCAGTTAAGAGCGTTTTTCCGTTGGCCACCACAAATTAGCTTTGAATTAAGGAGGAATGTAACTTTGTAAATACCAAGTCGGCGGGTATTTTACAACGAGCAGCGAAAGTGATCTACAACAACAAACTGTGTTGGATCTGTGTCGAAGCTAATGGTGGTGATTGTTATTAAACTCACTCATACATAATTATATGTATGTTTCTATATATATATATATATATATATATATATATATATATATATATATATATATATATATGTATGTATCTATTTATATATATATATATATATATATATATGTACTGATATATATATATATATATATATATATATATATATATATATATATATATATATATATATATATATATATATATATTTCCGGTAGCTAGTGTACTCACAACAACTACCACTATTGAATCTACTTTAAATTCATTCGAAAATGTATACACTCATGCACTAAAATTATCGACAAGCACTTAATTAAAAGTGATATACAATTAAATGTCACACTGTAATACATTTTTATTCAAAATTTAACACACACATTTTAACTGATGAATTGCTATTTGAGACAAGGGACATATATTCTTCAAGGCGTGAAACATACACTCACTTGTACCTATCGAACTTATATTAATATACAAAGTGAGTCGGAGGTTACCGAGCAGCCAAACATTGCTTGTTAAAATAATAATATTTAATCTACCTTTTTAGAGGTTGTTCTTAAGGTACTAAAGGGATTTGACTGCCTCACCTCATATGTGAAGGATTGTACGAACATGAAAACTCACACTGCAGTAACTTATGAAATGTTTTTACATTTTTCCTTGAAATGCAACGTACCATCGCACTGGAGGTCATGTAATGAAAACATGAGTTATTCTGATGGGGAATATATATTCGACCAACAAGGAGTTAGCAAGAGATTTATTGCTTATATTACACATAGTATTTGCGTGTGCGTATCATAGAATAGCGATAAAGCAAATACTGTTGGAGATTCATGATTGAAAACGAGCGGCATGTCACTCATTGACTCATTGCATTTGTAACAACTATAGTACAATTAAAGAGAGGATATGTCGATGCAGCAGCAACGCAGATAGCTTTAATTCTTAAACCTACCTTTATTTTCCTTGTCACAAAAATTGTCTGAACAAAATAAATATATTTCCTGTAATTCAAATCAAATAAGAACGTACCGTATTTATAATTAAAGACGAGAAAATACGCTCTTTTACAAAACCTGGTGATCACATTGACCAAAAATATTTTTCAGACGAAATTTTGGATTCTCCAGCGTTGTGGAAAATATAAAAAAACAACTCTAAAGAAGGATGGGTTCTTCTTAGGAACCGTGTATTACTTAAAACCGAACACTGATTACACAGAACAACTTAACTTCGATTCTGCATGAGTAAAACTATTTATATTTGCACTCCTTACAGAAACATACATCCAGGTATACATATGCTACAATATTACCACTACGAACAACTTACGTTTTGGACATAGCTTGACGATTTCGGATATAAATAGATACAACTAAAAAAATACAGACAACAAATTCCATTTTTTAATCAACAAAACCTGTGGATTCTTTTTCAGGACATTTAAAGAATATTTAACATTCCACGATTCATGGACTCACTTTTGAAAGAAAAACCCGTGGCGAAAGAATTATCGTCTTATGATGTCAACGTTTTTCTATGATTATATGGACGAAGAAAAATAGAAACAATGTTCAACAGAACAGATAGTTAGAAATTTCAACACGCCGCAATTAGAAACAAACGCTATGACATGCACATTGCTATTATGTGTCAACAAATAACAATCACTTTAAACAACATTTCGTGAAAGAATCACTCAATGCTCAAACAATTAATTCTACTCAAGACTCACATATTTAGTATGCGCCGGTAATTAGCCATGTAATACAAATTATACTTTGAACAAAAAGAGGCAACATAACACTCAATAATTCACAGCAAAAATTACGAATCTTCTAACATATTGTCAGCAACACACTATTAACTCGACTATTATTTAAACAAACCTTTCAAATTTCAAACGTGTCTCCCAGAAAAATAAACGGATATATCTTAATTGAAAATCCTGTCATCTGACAGAGAACACCATTATAATGTCAAAGTATCGTATACCGATCAAGCTACGAGAAAGAAATGTTCATTTGAATTCCGTCGATTACACCTAATAAAAATTCATCATTCGGCAACACACATTCGAATTCGAGAAATCTGTCAAAACGAAGTTGGTGCATCATTCTAGAATAGAAGTAGAAAATCATTTCGATTTCTATGCGAAAATGATTTGGAGAAGGGACAGTTTTGTCGGAGCAGCAACAGCGCAGTGAATATTATCATTACGTATCGACTCTTTATTGAACAGCCTCTCTAATAAGCCAATTATAGTATTAAAGCGCGTTTATGAAAGGAAATCACGGCGTTTTTCTCTCTTATTTTTCTGCAATCTTTCAGACAACAGACATTACTATATCATAATGACGCCTAGCCCTGTTGTGAGGGGAACAGTCTCGACAGACGAACGAGCAATTTTCAAGGACTACTAAACACAGCGCCAGCACACACACACACACATATACACACACCCATATATATATATATATATATATATATATATATATATATATATATATATACACTGTTAACCGAACGCAAACATAGAGTTCATACACACACGTAAACGCACATTGTACCAGTCAAAATGAGCACACATATACTCTTACACTAACACAAGCTAGGCACGTTAATTCACATATATGTCTGAATTTTCATTTAAAAACGCGAAACTTACTGTCGAAAATACATGCGTTTAATTACTTCTTACAAACAACCTCATTCTTTATCCAGAAGTTTATCAATCTCTTTGAGCTCACATATTTTACAAACATATGATTTTCCATTATCTTGAGTTTACGAATAAAATCAATTAATTTTGTATAAATACACGTTGGCATTGTTTCCTTACTCTCTACAGGATTGTGCATTTATAAACTATTCAAGATATTGAATATTTTGGGGTTCACTCTGTGAACTTACAAAATTTAAAGCGAAACAGTAAGTAAATACACATAGTTTATTTACCCTTTCTCGAGGAGGTTCGAACCAATTCTTTAGAGGCGGGCAAACATCTCTTTTAGAAGCTCTGTCAGTCGGTTAATATTAGGTACACGTTTTAAATAGCATTGTTGTTAGTCTATCATGATTCATAGCATTTTAATTGTTAAACGCGCAGATTGCAGTGACGCATCTTAAGGATATTCGTGATCGTTATTGTTTTTTTTAGAAAACATGAATTATTATTTATACGAATTCGATAACAGTTTATTTTCAATAAATGCAAAGCACATCTGAACGATCTTTCTTCCTTTATATCCTTGTTGTGTTATTGGATTTTGGTAAAAAACACAGACATATTCTAAAACGAAAAAAAACGATCAATGGTAAAAAATGTGTACATTCTAATATAACTCATATGTGATTTAAATGCTATTTGAAACTTAAGCGTATCGCACCAAATGACCGATTCCTTAGACTTTTGACTAGGAAAATGTGTAGTATCCCTTCTGGTAGAATACTTCATATTTTCCGTCCTCAGTAAGTGAACGATAGTTCATTCTAGACGAAGTCCATCTTTATCTTTTTTCTAATCCAAAGTGTTACCTCGCTGCGTGGTTGATGGATAGATCCCACATAAATACTAATCGTGTGTATAACTCTAACTTTCTGGGGTTGCAAGTAAATAGGGACCGCCAATGGACACACGTAGCCTTTTAGGGAGATGCATGGATATATTTAAATTGTATATTCACAACTAAAGCCCGATAAAGAGTGTGCGTGTGAGGTAGAAAGGGCGTATGAATAGCCATAGCTTGTTATAGAGAAGTCTGTACGCATATAAACATTCTATTTTTAATTAAACCGTGACAGACAAACACAAATGCTACTTCAAACTTTAATCTGACAGATAAACGAAAACAATGTTTCATACCTAAGCGGTACAAACATACGAAAGGATATTTGAAATATTAGTTTGACTGACCGACGAAAAATGTTTTTCAAAATTAAGTCTGACAGACCAATTGCCGGATACACACTAAGATACAGGTGCTTGGATGCATCTAAAATAAATAACGTCTAATCAATTTGCACGTAGAATAATTAAAATGTTATTTTGAACAGAAGTGTGACTGACTGACCCACGGACAGAGCCTCCCTTGTAAAATATGTAGTCGCATCTTAAATAAGAAAAAAACTGACGTTTTTCTTATTTGTTTAAGTTTTTGCAACACTAGCAAAGAGATCTAAATGGGCTTTGTTCTTTTATACTGGTTATTGTTTTAATAACGTTTTTGGAAACACGCGAAGACATTCTGCACACTTCAATAGTTGGAATATTTGCAACGATCTCTCCAATTTTCACGCATCAAAGTTTCCCTATTTAAGCAGTGTTTGATGTCAGAGAAGGCATTATATTCAAGGGTAGAAACATGGTCGAATATTGGAGAAGTGGATATCAAGTGCATTGTTAAGTTCGTATAACAAGGTCTAATTCGTCAAATATAGAATAACAAGTGCCTTCTATATTAATGACATGTTATATTCAGATGGGTGCAGGCATGTGAGTCAAAATGAATTTGCTAGTCAGATAAAATTTCAGAATAAATATTAGATTGGTTAATTATAAACTTAGTTATAACAAAATAAATAGATGGGCCGACTGTAGTCGAAGACGACACGAAGCTTTCATATTCATTGGCTACTATACAGAAACGTGTGAGAGGAAACGTAGAGTACTGTTGTCATATTTGAGCTGGTGAATCTCTGTCCAATTTAAGAGTTATTTGTAAGGTGCAGAAATGTATCTGTAATTTTATTGGCCTCACAATGTTTTATTTGTTACACAATCTCTCTCAAAGATGTGACGTCAATCGTCTTAGTCTTTTCTATAAGTACTATTATAGCATGTGCTCTTCGGAATTTTGTAATCTATTCGCTGCTTCTTTTGTTCTAGCTCGTTTGACTTGTTGGTCTAGTGGTCTCAATCAATTCGCTGTTTTGATAACTCATTGTAATAGAGCTTCCTATTCCAGTAGCTTATTTTCAAAAACTGAAGTTTTGTAGAGCTGTCTTCCTTTTAAAAAACAAAGCAAATGTGAACCACATGTATATGTACTACCAAATTAACAATATACACATCCACGTTACGATATCAATATGAACGTTTACTGACAAAAATGATATTTCAAACCTCGACAGCAACGGACGGTAAAACGTTTTATACAAAAGCGTGAACGCATGCGACTTTATCAATGTTTGTTACCCCAAGAATTCTGTAATAACACAAAATGCATGCTAAAAATATACCTAGTTCTGTGATTGAGTTATTTCTGAAAAGAAATACTTTGTAAATTAAAGTAATATGCTGTAACAAGTTAATTCACTGGAGAATTATACTTTCTCCCAGTTCTCCCCGTTTTTTCGACTGTTCCTAGTGCTCCTAACAATATTGATAGCATATTGATTTTCTTCATGGTTCACATCGATTTAAATACTCTGGCAAGTTCAATGTATTTACTTCGTGTTTCTGTCTCCTTGATCTTCACTCTGTTGTCTGCTGAAACGTCAACATCAACAACTTGGCAATATTTTACCTTTTTGTTGACTATTATAACATCCGGTCTTTTTGCTTGTATGAGTTTATCTGTTTGCCCTTCCATGTCCCAGAGGAGTTTGTAATTTTCATTTTCCAGTACTGTCTCTGGTTTATGTTTCTACCATTTGTCCGCGTGATCGAAATGCAATAGTTTGCATAGTTCCTAGTGTATTATTTTCCGCACGCAGTCGTGTTGGTTCTTTTATTCTTTTCATGGTTGTTTGCTGCATTCACTTATTATGTGATTTACTGTTTCGTCTCTTTGTCCACACAATCTGCATTTCATTTTTTCCTTAGTTTAATCTATTTTAGCTTTGATGTATTTAGTCCTAATCCCATTATTCCGTGCAGATGTCAGTGGATATTTCTTTTTATTTGTTCTTTTCTTAGCAATGATCAATAATTTTGGTTGCCATTCTTATAATACATTTCTGTAGCTGGTTTCCTTTCCATTTTTTGTGACTTGTTGTACCTGATTTCGGTGCCCCTGCATTTGTACTTTTTCTGTGATGTGATGATTTACTTTATTTAAATATAAGTCACCGCTTATGAAGACTAAAAACGCCTGATGATCAGCGTCAACGAGAAAGATAGATGTTCAGTGGAATGATGAATAATATTACGAGAGGCTAGAAAATGAATAATAGAATGCAACACAATGTTATTATTAAGATGACAGTTTATGACAAGCATTTTCTGACATTGAATTTAAAGATGACCGTAGTGTCGTCCGCAGGAAAGCCACCAGTGGTAACGTGTCTCACAGATGAAAATGTCATGGATATTCGATTTTATGTTACACACAATAAATAAGTGAGGGAAGTTTTTGTAAGTGTTGTAGTAAAACGAGTCCTTGCTGCGATTGTTATACTAAGAGTAACACAATATTAGGGCTCAGTCGAGCCTTTCCCATGTAATTGAAAGATTAGCAGCGTCTGTGCTGTTAAAAAGTGTGTATAAAATAGAATAGGCGTTGTTCCTTTCGCTCGGGAAATCGCGTTTCAAGTAGATCAAGACATGCCTGAGTGCAATAAGCACTACATACTTAAATGTGTCCAACATGACTCTTGGTGCGTATCTTACTCTTTAATCATAAGCATATTCCCCGATGAATGTATCTGAAACTATAAACGTTTACGTAAAATAATAATAATAGATTAATTTTTCTAAAGCTTTACTCATCAGAATTTTAATAATAACCTGTTGAAATTCCCCTAACAAATGCTTAATTGTTTTTAAACGATGTCTAATAATTAATTTAAAAAGTGAAATACCTTTTTTTCTCTAATCTATTGTTAGTGATTTCACATTCAAGAGAATTTTATTTATTTAGTCAAGATTCATAACTAATCTGGTGGAAGATAACGAGAAAACACAGGCCCCTGTCGAGATTATCAGACTTTCATGAGAAAAAAATTGTTACTTTTGTTGTTCTGTGTTTGTTCACACCGTCGTTTTAAAAGGTGCTTGCCCCCTATACCAGACTTGTAGCGTATTAGATGTGAGAGTTACAATATTATGTAAAATACGGTATTTCTCACATAAGGTTAGATTAAGAAGGTAAAGCGAAAATTTCCATAAGCAGTTAAAAGATGAGAATGATGGCTATACGTTGAAATATTACGTCATGGACATATTTGGGTTATAGTTAAGTGCAGAAACGTGCCTGTAATTTGATTAGCTCCACCCATACTACTTCTCTGTAGCCTATTTCTCTTACAGACATGCAGTTGCTAGTCTCAGTCTTTTCTATAAATGCTATACGGCATGTGTTCTCCAGAATTGTATTATCTGTTCCCTGCTTTATTTGTTCTAGATCGTTTGAATCTTTCGTCTAGTGATCTCCATTAATTCGCTGTTTTGATAGCTCATTGGAATACAGCTTCTTATTCCAGGAACTTCTTTCCCAGAACTGTAGGCTAGACGAACTCTCTTCCTGTAGACTGTTTTCCTCTTACCTATTGCTTTGGTATTTTAAAGACGAAGGTCAATAGAAAATAATAATCATTTTTTGGTTTTGTTAGCAACTCACATAAAGTAGCTTCCTGCCTTGTCCGGAGCGATTAAAAAAATTAAAATCTCGATGTGATACATGGCGATAAAGAATTCAAATTCTTTCTTTTGTTAGAAGTGAGCTTATTAGGATCGGTAACTTTTAACGTAGATCCGTGTTCGTTCACTCGACCGTGTAACTATAAAATATTATGCATTTATAAAACATCAAAAGGATTACGCCATTGAGCATGATGTGGATTGGCGTTTATACTTGTAACCTTACTTCAGAGAAAAATTGAATAGGAAGACAGATAAACTTCGTTTGCTAGAGAATATATTCGAACACTTTTACGATTAGACCTAACCACAAATTGAGTTAACTATTTATTACGTGTCAAGGACAGACAATTGTTATTTCCCATCGATGGGAAGATAACTGCCCATCTAGTTGGCATAAATACACGATTAATTTAACCTTTTAAACAGCTTACTAATGCTACGTTATGTTATATTGCTGTTTAGGGAAATAAGCTTTCAAGTTATATATGAAAAATAAATAAACACACTTTTGACTATACACATTAACAAGTTTATAAATGCTAGTTTGTTTTGCATAGAGAAAGATATATTCATTTATTTCGTTTTCATCTATTGTTGGAAATATTCATTATTCTATTGGTCAATTACTTGTTTAAGATAGTTGAACTGGAAATTACATAATTAATTCTATTAAAAGTTAGAAATTTGTCAAGGGTTGACGTCACAGACAGGAAGTCTGAAATCAAACGTGGAAAGCCAAAGACAAATATATTTCTCGTTGGACTGTGCCAACGCTAAATAGCGAATAAACAGTGATAATCTTAACATTTTACCCGGCGGCTTGACGTTATAAGAGCGTTAACCTTAATAAAAGGAACGATGCATTTATATATATATATATATATATATATATATATATATATATATATATGTGTGTGTATATATATATATATATATATATATCGTTGTGAGATCCAATTATTTGGATATCAATAATATTAATTAAATAATAATTTCCGTCCCCAAAACGTGTACCCTCTAGTATATTTCCTTCTAGTGACTCCCCTTACAAGTATTTTACAACCATGTCTCGGTAATACCAGTAATAAACGTATTCAATGTAATGGTTTAAGCTCAATATACGAGATAGAGCAATTATAAAGTTTACTGAAAGAAGAGGGGTTCACATGTACGAATGACAACTCTTTTTCAACTTCGATTGTTCAATGCAAGGTGTATACGGAAAAAAACATGTTTATTATTCTTTCTTTTAGTCAAGGCTTTTCAAAGATTAACAGAGGAATTACATAGATGGATAAGTTTGCAGTAGAAAAGCTAAAATTCCAAATTTGAAAAAAATATTAATTAATGGAGAGTGAGAGTGTGCGTGTAACAAAATGTACGGTCTGTCCAGTTGGTGAATGTCAGTTGATAAGGTGTTTAGTGAAAACAGATTTAAAGATGAA
>OY744519.1:190236320-190238820 GCA_963556195.1 Sepiola atlantica | reverse complement strand
AGTTCTATCAGAACGAAAGTTTTGCGAAAAATAACATTAAGACGAACAATAACATAGCCACTAGAAATAGTAAGAACTTAAATGATAATAGTAATCTCCTGAATAAATATAAGAAACTTAATAATGTAACTGTAGAACGTGTTAATTACAAAGTAAATGTTTAACTATAGGCATCGTTTATCAAGTTACAATATATGCGAAGAAAAACTTGAATAGACACAGAAACATTAGCATGTAGGAGAAACATCTCTTGGATTTATAACTAACTACAATAATATAAAAGCGTAAACAAAACCAACAGAGCGATTTACAGTATCACTAAAAAAACATTGTTGAGAGCTCAAGCAAGATCGATGCTCAGCAGTAATCGATAGCCCAGAATATGCAGAAATTAAAATAACCCGTGTAGATAATGTTTCAGTGAAAAGCAAATAATTGTAAATCCCCAAAACCTATTCTGGTGATACCAGATCAGGCTGCCCTGTGACTCCCTGAGACGAAATTCACCTACATTGACGTTTTTTTTGTTTTTTTTAAAACTTAATTATGTTCTACAGAACCAAAAAAAAAAACAACAGCCCCTCTCCCTTTCTCCCTCCCCTTTTTTATGTTATTTTTAGAACTTGAAGCATACATCTTTTACTATAATGACCGGATTCGGCATTGGATGGCCCGAAAAGGGTTGATATGCCGTAAAACAAAACTACCAAACCAAAAACGATGATTAAACATTTGAAGATATAAAGAACTTGAAGCATATAAACTTTTACTATAATGACCAGATTCGGCATTAAATAACCCAAAAAGGGTTGATATGCCGTAAAACAAAACTACCAAACTACCAAACTACCAAACCAAAACCTATTAGATCGTGGAAGCGAAATAACAACTAACTGTAGGCATAAAATCGACTTCAGTTCAGGATAATTCTCTCTCTTTCTGTCTCTCTCTCTCTCTATCTATTTATCTATCTATCTATACATACATATATATACTTATATATACATACATACATATATATATATATATATATGATTTAATTAATCAAATTGTAAGTACTTGGGAAAACAGAATACAAAATGGGACCAGAAACCCACGGAACTCACATATACGAATTCGACCGAAATACTAAATGAACTTTTCGGGAAATTAAAAACAAAGTCTTATCAAAGGAAACACACTCCGTCTTATTTAATAATGTTTACTATAATGTAAAATATGCTGCCTAATTACAGACACTATATATGTATATATATATATATATATATATATATATATATATATATATATATGAAAGAATCAATGCCAAAGTTTTTTCCACTTAATATTAAAATATTGACATTAAAACGGTTTTAGCTTATTTAATGTTGTGATACAGAACACTATTTTAATATATATATATATATATATATATATATATATATATATATATATAAACATCCCTCTAACATTACGTTATTTTTATATTCCTAATTTGTAGATTTATTGGTAAAACACATTTTTGATTAATATTGTGTAATTTGAAATTTCATTTGTATATTTTTTTATATGTACGCAATAGTTTCGTCGATATTAAAACGTCTGATGGCACCGGGATGCTAGGCCTTGACACTAACTGCACTTTGACTGGTTCAAAAGGTTAAAGGAACTATTTAAAATAAGGTTGTTATTACTAGGCTTTTTGAGTCCATTATTGTATTATCTTTAAATAGACTCGACGGTTTTGTTGAAATTAGACGGCATTCCCTGTAATTAGCTTCTCTTTTAAGGGTTTTATTATTAACAACTATAACATTATCCTTTGAATTAGTTTGGAAATGTAGTCTATGTTCTGTTGTAACGAAACCATGTCCTCTTTTTAAAGTGAAGGGAATATGGTAGTATCTTTTCTGTGGGCATTATACCATACTGTCAAATATTACGTTCTCCTTTTTAGTGGTTATTTTCCATGTATTGGTTGCTCTATTTTTGAAATGTGGTGCACTATTAGTTCTGTGGTTATTGTACAATTCTACAAGAATGTTTTCCTCTTCTGGGGTATAGTGTAGGATATGTTCGTTTTCTTGCTGAATTCTCAAATTATTCAATACAATTTAATAATTTAAACTCCGGCTAATTACGTTGCCTTCCGAAATACGACTAGAATACTTCTTTCATTGTTTCGGCTTTCCGTTTGATGTAGCACCCATAGTTTGACATATAGGATGTTTAAGAGATAATAATTCTATGTTCTTGTCTTGAAAACAGTGAAGCCTTTCCTGGAAGTTTTATAGCTCGGCTATCATTTCACTGGCATCTTAATACATAAACCTGTTTATTATTATTGGCCATTTTTATTTTATTAGACAAAAAATCCCAATGTTTCTGAGGCATAAAAATAAGTTTTTAGTTAAGGTTTACGACAGACACAAAGTGTTTTATAATCTAAAAAAATCAACGAAGCATGTAATCTACGGGAGGCATGATTCGGCAAGAGTCGTGTTTTGAGATGGGGAAATAG
>OY744519.1:190143820-190231320 GCA_963556195.1 Sepiola atlantica | reverse complement strand
ATTTAAATTTAGATTTGAAGAGAATAAATGAAGAAAAAAAAAAATAAATAAATAAATAAATAAATAAATTAAATAAATAAATAAATAAATAAATAAATAAATAAATAAAGATTGATGAGTCATTTAAAATGAAACATAATAAAATTTAAAAAAAATTGGTATATTACTAAACTAATGTTTATAATGTTTTAACCTTAGTTATATGATTGCTTAATTGAATTTTGACGTTTTCTGCGTTCCTACTCCCAATTGTTTTCCCCTATAATACGATGATCTGACACCGGTTTTTCCACGTTTTTCCGACCCCCTCGGTCTTCTATTGTTGTCTTCTGATAATGAAAGTTGTTCTTTCGAAAATTTAAGATTACCCTTTGCCGATCTGTTACTTACCAAAAAAAAAAAAAAATACTATTTGGTATTTAATCAGTTTTCGTGAAATTATTAATAAATCGTTTTGAGTTTCACTTTCTCCCTGCGTTTATTGCTTTTCACTTTTCCATCTCACGGCAACCACATCGCATTGCTATAGCCTTGGACGACTAATTTACACTTATATATATATATATATATATATATATATATATATATATATATATGCATATTGATTTTTTAATACATGCAGGGATTCTCGAATACATGAATACTACATGGGCGCAGGAATACCTCTCTCGGTGTGATGAACCCATAGACGTTGGCAGATCATCTATCAAGGGGAACGAAAACTCTAATATAAAACTGTGCTACTGACTACTCACGCCTTGGTAGCAAACCGTTGGGGAGGGAGGCCTCCTTAGTCTTGATCGACAATTTTCCTTGAGCTGGAGTCTCGAACAAAATATCCGGATTGCAAATTTGAAATTGCCTTAGGAGTAGTTCGGCTCTGTCTATCCCCCGACCTTTGTACTCCTATTGTGTCTATTTGCCAGGCGCAGAGATACCTCAAATACACCCAGTACTCTATTGTTGACTAACTAGGACAATGAACGCCGTTTTTCCTTCTCTCTATCTAGGCACCCGAAGGAAAGTTTTTTTCACTAAGTCTCATATGGCTAGTCTTGGTCGCTCTAGTTCCGACAGGTTGAGGGTACAAGTTAAAGAACTTGTCAGGCTGCTGTTTCCGAGTGGAAGTGCAAGAGACCGAATTCTGGGGTAGCGCTAAGAACGGCTGCTCTATTAACAGTTATATAACATTATGTGTAATTGTACGTTGCATGGTGCGCATGGAAAGAGACTCTACGCTTATTCCTGATCGGCTTTCCCGACGACACAATCCCCATGAATCAAGGCTCGACTAATAGTCTGTATGTGTGAGTTAATTGGCACCAAACAAGCACCAACTTTCCCCACCCCTCTATCAAATACACAAATAAAATACAAATAAAAAGAAACTAACCTTAATTAGATACCCACAAAAAACATATTCACCTCGGCCCTTAAGGCTAGCATTTGCAAGTATCCGAGGGCTTCGACCCAACATCAATGACGTAGAAACCTTTTGCTAGTAAACTCCCCAGATATCCTAGCATAAAGTGACACAAACATACCACTTTAATCACTTCATACGATTATAACATAACTGTATACTTTCCACTCTACCGTAAACACTCTGGCATACATATGCACGGCCTGCGACTTTATGTTTCGAGCACCCTCCGTTTGATTAGAGAACATAGGCTAGAATCAGATAATTAAGTCGTCAGGAGCCTTAGACCGTAACGCACTTAACTTGGTCTCTAAATCCATACATATATCACTCTCACTTGACTCGAGGGCCCAAACACACGTAGTTGGGATTTCAATATACATCAACGTGACTGGTTAGAATTCTCCAGCTATACGAATGCAGCTGGTAACTCCACGTATAGTTTCTCTGTAGCGCACCCCGTTTCGAAGACTGTCGCTTTCCTGACTCGCCTCTCTGATCGTATCGACCAGCACACCTCACTTTTCGACCTGTACTTGACCTCACTGCGCGAAACCTGTGCAACATATGTCCATAGGCCGCTCGGGAACGCTGATCACCTTGTGGTAATTAGTGATATTACCCTAAAAGCTCGTCCCGAAGCTGATGAGCTGTTGCTCAAAACGACGAGATACTACAAACAGGCTTATTTTTTATTGCATCAGGAATCACATAAGAGACCCTCATGAAGTGATACTTTTTCTCTCTCTGCTGATCAGTGGGCAAATGAAGGAAGCAAATGCGTCAAAGCAGGTATTTTAGTACATGTCCTCATGTGAAATTTCCCTACCAAGCCCCACTCTTTAAAATGGTTAACCTATAACTGTGCAGCTGCTATTGCTCAGAGGCAGCAAGTATTCCGACAATTCGACCGGCATATATCAACTACGAATAGACATACATTTATAGCATCAAGTAAGAATTGTAAGACTGTGATAAGTAAAACAAAGAGAATGTATACAGAGATGACAAACAACTCATTCAGTCGCAGAAAGTAGGTACTTATACCAGTAATAGTAATAAAAAATACTCTTCTTAACTGCCCTCTGTTCTCTCCAAACTCTACAATATATGTATGCCGAATCTTGCTTTCCTGGTAGCTGGAAAAATCCTCTGTCTTACCAGTCTTTAAGACCTCTTGAGATAGAACTGACCCTCAGAATTATCGCCCCATCAGTCTACTCTCCATCTTCGCACATATATCTTAACCTTTAATCAATCTAGCAATAGTGCAGCACCCCGTAAGTTAAACTTCGGGATAATATAAATATGGGTTTAATAAAGCACGGTCTAGTGCACATATCCTAGCGGTAATCTCCGAACATCTCTACTATACACTGGACATGGCAAGTTAAGCTAGGACGGTAGCGCTTGATATATCCAAAGTGTTATGGCGCCGTACTTATTACAAACATTGTCATTGACTTGCCCATTGTCAATAAATACTAGGAGTATGTGATTCTCAGTTGTTGCTGGACACCCCAGCCCGTTCAGTTTCTCAGCAACTTCGGTTGATTTATGACTTCGGAATGGAGTAATACCAGTCGTGGATTCGGTCTTGAAAATCAGTCCGGTAGAAATTATGGCATGTGGGTGGCCTTTTATCAGTTGAGCTGGAGTATATTGTCCTGGGTTGCCTTTGGGATGCACCCTTCCAGGCGCTGCCTCCCCTCTTCGGGGTAGAGTAAGGTAATTGCTTACTGCCTGAAGCGCGGTGACCGGGGTATACCGACGTGGTTGCCTAGGCAATTTTCGCACGGCCAGAGTGTTCCTTCTTTAGACACGCTGGCTTAACTCATTCCCGACCTTGTGTCACATATTGCTGCGGTGGGAAGCAATTAAATACCTGTGATGTACTCCAGCCGTGCAGTCTCTCAGTTGATTGAAGATTTTGGAATGGGGTAATACCAGTCAAAGATTCGTTCTCGACAATCAGTCCGGCAGGAACTGGTCCATTTCGGTCGCCTTTTATCTGTCGGGATGAGGTATTGGTCCTGGGTTGAACTCGGAGGTGAACCCTCCCAGGTCTTGTATCCCCTCTTTGGAGTGGAGTAAGTTTATTGCTTACTACCTGAGGCGCCTTGACCGGGAAATACAAACGGGGCTGCTCATGCCGTTTTTCTAGGCCAGAGTGTTTCTTTTTTAGTGGCGCTGGATTGACTCACCCCCTTCACCTTCGGATCATGTGTCACACATTCATGCGATGAGGAGGAATTGCATAGCTGCACAATCCCAGTCTACCCTGGCAGTTAGGACTGACGGTTTACTTTTCTTGTTTCTCCATTGTAAATATTATTCACGAATATACTTATTTAACCTAACCCCCATGTCTGTTTTTTCATTCCGGATCATAAACTTAACCACAACACTAAACCTTTTACAATGTCGAGGTCAGTTCATTAAAAAAAAATGCATATGGTATTACTTGACGAATATTGAATATAATAAGATCCTACCTTTCGAAAATGAAGATCAAGGTTGTCCTCGATGCCCGTTTATCTAAACAACATGACCTAAATTCAGATGGACCCATGGATCGATCGTTAGACCGTTATTGTTTCTAATTTTCAATAAACAAGCTCCCTGATGGTATTGTATTTGTTGATGGGTGTATTTGCTGACAGCACCACGCTCAACTTTCACCATGTGGTCAGAACAGACGCGCACATATCCGAGGTAATGTCTATGTCCTTGGAAAGTGACCTCCAGTCAGGAGTAGAATAGGGTCATAAATGAATTGTTATATTTAATGCCGCTTAGAGGAAGCTTCTTTAGTTCTACAACTACAAGAAACCTATTCACCCATCGATTGCCATGGTAAATACTACCTTACGTGAGAGTCCAACGTTCAAGCTCCGCAGCTTAACATTCACAGGTAACATCAATTGGAACAAATCCATTGAAGGCATTGTCAAGGGTGCTGGAAAGAGTGTGAGCTCCCTCTTCCGTATTAGAAAACTTCTCCCACCTGACAGTATCTTATCTCTCTAGAAAGCCACCATCCGGCCATGCATTGAGTAGTGTTTTCATATATGGGCTGGCCCACCATCCACAAGTTTCTTCCTCTTAGACAAAGTCTACAAAAAAGAGTCGCTATACTAATAAGACCCTCAGTATCCACGACGCTCCAGCCCATGTTCCATCGCCGCAATGTTACAACATTGTGGTTGTTTTACAAGTACTTCAATGGAATGTGCTCCGATGAATTGCTGTTCTCGTGCCCACTCGACGTAAATACACTCGGCCGACCTTACAATCAGTTTAATCCCATCAATTCTCTGTAGATTTCCCCAGCCATTCGAACTCCCTTCCTTGCTCCCTTTTTCCTCGACCATACCCATATGCAGTCATTTAAAAACTAATGTGAACAAGCATCTCGCTGCACAGATCCCAATTTAAGATGACTCGCACAATGTACATCCTAATTCTCAGTAGCCCCTTACGGCTACAGTGGCAACTTGCCCTGTTTGGTGCGAACTATGTTTAAAAAAACAGACGAGAAAACTGGCTCTACGTATTCCTGTCAATACATACAAACTTTACCCTGAATCACAATTGCAGTGAAGATAAGATGTTAGAACAGAAGTTAATATCAGAACTTAATAATATTTTTTAATATATTGAGTGACAGTTTATTCTATAGTGAAAAAAAACTTGGGAAAACAAACGTTAATGAACTGTGTATTTGAATGATAATAAATTGAATTACTATGTAAGGAATCAACATGTCTTAGAAAAAAGGTTGGCCATTGTGATTGAATTCATAAGATTACAATAGTTTTTTTTTATTCTTCAAGTAAAGGCTTATTCTAAAGTGAAAAAAATAGAGCCACCCTTCGCTACCAGAGTTATACCATTCTCGAAGTTACGCATGCATGTGTAAGTACGCTGCAGCACGCTAAGTAGTACGTTAGCAATTTGAATATTAGTACCCGTTGAAATATATTCCGCCTGTTCAGAAAAAAATATCAAAAGCAAAATATATCTGGAAAATTCAGGAATGGATTAATTAATATAACTGAAAGTATGCATGATAACATCGTAAAGGAAAATAAAACAAACCTTCAGCAATGTTCGCGTGCCAACGTCGGTATATTTATTAATATGCGAATTACATTTCTCACGCCAACAACTGATCTGAAAGCTTTCAAAACACAATAGCTACACAGCGATGTCTTTGGGGGAAGTTAATAAGTGTTATGTTCATATAGAAAAATAGTTGATGGGTCAAGTTGTGACATAATTAAAAATGCCCAACTTTGTTTACTACCAGCCTTATTTATTGATAAAAACGACGCCATAGTTTGAAAACATTGCATTGATGCATGCAACACATCACATCAAACTGTTTTCAAATAAAAATAGAATTGTGAAATTCTAGTTATATTTCCTACAAATAGGGCATGGAAATAATGTGATTGTTTCGAAAAGTTAGTTATAATGGTGATACGTCATCGGACTTCATTTCTTTCGTTTCACTGTCACATTGGCGCGTTAACATATGAGAATTGGTATTACGCTTATGTAATGGCATAATCCCGCCACCAGAAAGTATCACTTTTATTCTCGTGTATTGTTTTATTTTTCATGTGATTTTAAGCATGATCTAACATTCATCCCACAAATTATAGTTCCCTGAATTCAATCTTAACATATATAAATTCGCATATACGATCTGTAGAATGCGAGACAATACAGCAGTCTAAATGTTGTTGGGCACTTATAAATCGGACTATATAACTCTGAAAAGAGAAAGTATCATCTTAATAGTCTCATAAGAGTAGTACATTTCAATAAGAAGTAGATTCAAGTTGACATGATCTGAAATATGCAGCCTTCGACATAGCAATGCACTTAACGCAAAACACATTTGTTTTTCAATTTTAATCCAGTCGAAATTCTAAGAAGTCAAGGGGGACCCTTCCAGGGGCTAACACTTGATCTCTATATGAGATACATAGATATGCGAATATTTCATTCATATCCTCCTTTACTTGCCAAATGTTGAGTTAGTAAATAAGTTAAGAACATTAATATGAATTTTCCTATCTTCAATTGACTAGTTCACTGTGTTAGAGTATATAGTTCTTGTGGTCTCTTGGTCTGACCAGATTCCTGGATAAAAATTAATCTAGTCTGGTAGAGTATGAAACTAAGTGCTGTAACATGGATAAACATTGCTTGGAGGAAGTGCACTATTACTCGCATGAGCTATTGTATAGCCGTCTCGAGGGGATCTTAATTCAGCTTAAAATACTACGTTATTTTGAATATCTGGCCAGGGTTTTCTTGTAGGGTGACGTTTACTCATATCAGGTTGTCCTGACACACCCTTGTACAGAGAGACCGAATCCACTTGAAGATAGTGTCTAGTAGGTAATTCAAACTCTCCTATATATATATATATATATATATATATATATACATATATATTATTTTTTCATGTATCAACATAAAATGTGAAAGGAGATATAATCTTTTATGTATCAATTTTCAATGTTTACTTCAACAGTGCTCAATACGTGAGCTGCGCTAGATAGTAAGTTATGAATATATATTTATGGCAAATAAGCTACACAGAGGCTTCCGCGTTTCACCCCCGTAGGAATTGTCAAGCTATATATATATATATATATATATATATATATATAAACAGTCTCCTCTGACTGCAATCGGCGTTTATGGACGAAATAATCGTCAGCCAGAAATTGTCCGTGGCATCTTCCTGTAACATCGATTTATCGTCGCAGACATTTTCGAGATTTATCAAAGTGAATCGGCGCAACTGGTTGGGAAGAACTTCTAAGATTAATATCTGTTTAATTTGCAACAAATTAATCGATCACCTATTGATTACCTTAGGTTAATCAATCAATGGAGAATGATATATGACCGGAAGTGAAGAAGTAATAGCGAGGAGGCTGACCGCACTGATTATGAAGAGCGAATGATGACAACAAGAAAACAGTAGAAGAGAGAAAGATTTGAGAAACGCAAAGAAAAAGATAAATGAGAAAATGAACAACTATAACTCTAACAACTACAGAAAAAAGAAGAGTAGACAATAAGGGCGGAAGTGCGTGAGTTAAAATAAGGAGAAAAATAGACTTTTGCGAGAAAAAGAGAGGGGGGAGTAAAAAAATATAAAATGGACTAGTGCTGCCACATATGGACTGGTGCCGCTCAAAGCACTATACTATCTCTCTTATCTTGACGGAGTACAACACCAACTTCGCTATCTATAGGAGGCTGATATCTTGTATGCTCTACATACTCTTTTTGACCGAATATATATTGCTAGTCGTTTTTTACTTAATCGTTATTTTCATTTTAAATGTTCAACTGAGCATTTATTGCTATTTTCTGTTGTAAAACATTCACAGCAAGTACTCGCCTATTATTATCACGACACATATGTTTTCTGTTTTCCCAGTATATTTAAAACCACACGAAACTTCTATGAACACTTTCTATTAAAATATTCCTATATGTAGAACTCAATACCATCTCCCTGCTAACCAAAACATCGTCGTTTCCAAATCTAGTATTATAAATGTTATGTCGAGACGTTGTCTTCAAGAATAATATCCTATCCTTTCTATCTATCGTTGTCACTCCTCCCATAGTATTGTCCATCAATAAATTTGACACTCCCATGTAGTCTTACCCTCGAGTTGCCCTTGGGCCTTGGGTTATATTTAATCATTAATATAATAAACGAAAAGAAAAATGTGTATAAGACAACGATAAATTCGAAAGAGTAAACAAGAAAATTTCAGTAGCATTAGCAGCAGTTCCCGTCGTCCTAGTAGTAGTAGCATCAGTAGTAGTAGTAATAATTCAGAAATTAAGAAAATAGTAACAGTCTAAAGAAGTACTGATGACAGTAACACTCGTAAAACAAGGAAACGAATGATAATAACAAATACTATGAATAATAAGTAGAATAAGAATACATAGTCCTAATAATAGTGTCACAAATAAAATATGGATATACTATTAAGGATATATAAATAGTATTTAAAATAATGATTATAATAATAAGATGCGGAAATAGCATGACAATATAAATTACATTTTATATCATCATGCTTTTTCCGCATGATACTGACTGATACTATGCCTAATACTATTACCACTACTAGCAATAACACTAATAAAATAATAAGATTTGATTCCAAGAGAGGGTAACAATATGTGTAAGAATAATGACTAGAATAAAATAAGTTACTACTATACTACTTCCACTACTACTAATATGTGATAATAAGGAATCTAATGATGATATAGTGTAACTTAGACTTTGAATTTATGACTAGACAGTCTCGGTTATATATTACTGTCACAGAAGAAACATCGGTGATTCTAATGAGAAAGAAAGTTACAATCAGAGAAACAAGCTTATGTGATGTAAAAGTCTGTTGGACAAAAACATGTGAAAAAGCAACCGATAAGTGAGATACTCGGTTGGTATCTCTACATATATCTCTGCACGATAGAGTCAATGGTAATCCTGAATTTTTTTTAAAAACCTACATTTTTTTAGACATATTATTCATCTTGTTTTGATTGATGAAGGTCGGGGCAAAAACAATGGTGTTTTCTCACATATGTTATATTCATATAAGTTTTCTTAATTAATTTATCAATAAATATAGCGTTGTTATTGGTCATTTGAAAGCACGTTTTTCGCTCTATCGAATCGTGTTCTTCGGCTCCATTTTTAATCTTTTCATTTATTGTTTTTACAGGCTTTTCGACAGCATGGGAAAAATTGAAATCCGTACGATATTCTTGTTCCAGTTCAAACTAAGCCAAAGAGCTGCCGAGACAGCTCGTGACATCAATGATGCATTTATCCCAAGAACAACTAACGAATGTACGGCACAAATGTGGTTCAAGAAATTTCGCAATGGTGATGAGAGCCTCGAAGATGAAGACGGTCAAGACCGGCCGACTACGGTTGATAACGAATACCTGAAAGCCTTAATTGAAGCCGATCTTCGCAAAGTTGCTGATAGAACTCGAGGTCGACCACTGAACAGTCGTTGGCCATTTGAAGCAAATATGGAAGTCAAAAAAGCTGGATAAATGGGTGCCACACGAATTCACCGATAACCAAAAATATCGTCGTTTTGAGGTGTCTTCAGAAACTGTTCATTTCTCAAGCGAATTGTGACGTGTGATGAGAAGTGGATCCTCTATGACAATCGTCGACGTTCGTCATAGTGGTTGGATGCTGGCGAAGCTCCAAACCACTTCTCGAAGCCGAAATTGCACCAAAAAAAGATTATGATGATTGTTTGATGGTCTGAGACCAGTCTCATCCATAACAGCTTCTTGAATCCAGGCGAAAGGATTACGGCAGAGAAGTACTGCCAACAAATTGACGAAATGCACCAGAAGCTTTACCGTATGCGCCCGAGATTGGTCAATATGCAGGGACCTATTCTTCTCCATAACAACGTTAGCCCGCATGTTGCACAACAAACCTTGCAGAAGCTGAACGAATTAGGCCACGAGACTCTGCCTTATCCGCAGTATCTACCGGACATCTCGCCAACCGATTATCACTTTTGCACGCATCTCGACAGCTTCCTGCGCGAGAAATGCTTCAACACCTGAGATGATGTCGAATCGGCCTTAAATGACTTGACCGCTTGCAAAACTCTGGATTTTTATGATGAGTGAATAAGTAAACTTGTTTCCCGTTGGAAAAATGGATTTATTCTAATGGTTCTTATTTTGATTGATGAAGTGTGATATATAAACAGTTATGGTCTTTTGAAGTTGAACGTCAAACACGCTATTGTTTTTGCACCAACCCAATATCTTCACGATTTTTTATAAAATAAGAGATATATTTTGATGATCTTATTACATGATGAACATATCTCATTTTTTGTTTGTTTTCTTTTTCTTGATCTTCCTTTCTTCTCTCAGTATATATATATAAAATTAAGTTAAGTAGATTTTTCCTGTATGTATTCAGACATAATAGGTTAAAATTTAACACCTTCATATGCTTATTTATTCTACTATCAAAATTTCCTAATCCAATATGCATGTTTCCACAAATTATTCATTTATTTAGTTTTCTAAGAAAATGTATCATATTTCCTCTGGATTACCTGACACACAAACATGACCCTTTCGTCGCCCTATATTATCTACACCTATATCTATTAAAATACTGGGTATTTTCTTTATAGAAATCCGTTTGGGTTTAATCATCAACATTATTTGATTTTAGCCTTCTTAATATTGTCTACATAATAAAATATATTTTATATCTAAAAAAGATCGGTCCCTTTCGCGGTTTAAGGGTATATCGTCTGGCCGTTGTGAATGCTTGTTGCTCATACGTTCTGTTAATATTCTAAGACATACCGACATATGATTTAACACGTAACTACATTTTTCGCGTTAGACACCTACCGCATTTATTAAAAGGGTAAACAAAAAAAAATTGAATATTACAGCGATGTTCAGTATTTTTCTTTAATTTATATTTATGAACAATACAAAAAATATTATTTATACACTAGTTTCCTTATTATATGTAGAAAATGTCAATTGCGTCAGTCTAGAAGGTGTTCTTAAGAAGTATAAAACCAATTTCCTCTTGAATAGTATGTATTGGATACGTTATTAGAACAATATTTTTAATATATAAAATGTTTAAAATAAATTTTCCAAACGAACGAAATAAAATAATTCACAAAAAAAATTATTACGGCGATGTTTGGTTTCTTTGTTTTTAAATTTGCATACATAGAACATATTTAAAAAGTGATTTAAACTATTGTTTGAAAAAATATCTCGTTCAACAAACTAAATCAACATTTCTTCAGTCTAGAATGTGTTCTCCTTACTCGAAATAAAAACAAAACACAAATGATAGATAATATTCTGTATTAGATACGTTATTAAAGCAATACTTTTTTCTTTAATTTGCATTCATGAAAAACTATTTACTATTTATAAATAAGTATATTAAACTATTTTCCATAATATTTGTAAAAAACGCAGTTTGCTTTGATTATTATGAACGAAAAACTACTATATTAAACAATATTTACGTGATATGCTGACGGGATGTTTTACTATTCAAAACATTACGTAGGATGTCTAGCTACCGCTTCAAACCTCGATAACATCGTTTTAATTTTTGTATTTAGTAAACTATTGTTACACATATTTTTTTGTCTTCATATACCAACGTTGTAAATTCTATTTTCATCATATGAATTACTTACACTAACATGCTTTTTCTTATTCTTTATTATATAATTGCGACTCTAATATTTATTTATTTAAATTAAATTTTTATATTTTTTTAACTTCCCACTGGCAACGCCCAGATGTGGTTTCTGCAAGAATATATATATATATATATATATATATATATATATATATATATATATATATATATATATATATATATATATATATATATATATATTTGTTGGTGATTTTATTACATTAATTACGACAAAATATATTCTGTTTCATTAACGCTCGCAAAGAACGTCAATTCTTGAAGCTATAATGGAATCAAATGGCAAAGATTTTAAATTCAACCTCAACCGTTATAACTCTATGATTATCATTCTATTCTCATTTTAAATTTAACCCCCTGCACCCCCCCGCCCTGGCTGGAATTAAGGTAATGATGGCCCAGACACGAGAGAACCTCCCACGCAACTTTTTGAGACATGACTTGTTGGGATCTCCCCCTCTCCCCGTCCCTTCTCATGTCCCCGTTATAGGCAGAGCTCCATCCCTGTCCCCCTCCCTCTAATGCATCTTCAAATTTCCGGTTGAGGTTGAATTTAAAATCTTTGCCATTTGATTCCATTATAGCTTGAAGAATTGACGTTCTTTGCGAGCGTTAATGAAACAGAATATATTTTGTCGCAATTAATGGAATACAATCACTAACAAAAAAAAATATTTTGCTCTGAATT
This sequence comes from Sepiola atlantica, assembly GCA_963556195.1. NCBI lineage: Eukaryota > Metazoa > Mollusca > Cephalopoda > Sepiida > Sepiolidae > Sepiola > Sepiola atlantica. Next base: position 190,218,888 of record OY744519.1, on the reverse strand, counting down.
TTCATTGAGCACTCTCATAAACCCGGTTTCAACTTCCTTCTGATTTATACCCCTGGATATTTGTAACAAGTTAATTATATATATATATATATATATATATATATATATATATATATATATATATATATATATATATATATATATATATATATATATATGTATATATATATATATATATATATATATATGTATATATATATATATATATATATATATATATGTATATATATATATATATATGTATATATATATATATATGTATATAAATTGCTATAAATGTCAATATATACTTAGTTTTTGTTATTGTTTTTACTGGCGATAGAAGCATAGCTTGTTTCTTAGTATTTTCCCACTTCCGAACCGGTAAAGAGCATTGTATTGATTTGCTCTTTTTAATTGGACGTGTAGTTATGTTAATTGTATTATATATATATATATATATATATATATATATATATATATTAATTAAATTTTACTTTCTATGTATTCTTTTGATGTGTGCACGTAAACATTAATTAATATATATATATATATATATATATATATATACATACATACATATATATATATATATATATATATATATATATATATATATATACATATAATTATTAAGAATATTTTTAAATATACCCGTATACAGATGTATTAATGTTACTTACACTCATCAGTATGGCAGGAGAGAATCATTGTCGGTAACACGGTTCGAACCCCAATACGAATGTTATATTAGACTCACTAGTTGGAGTGCGTAACGTCTAAATGGAAAATTCAGCGACCATATCAGCAAGTCGTCAAGAGAACATGATAGGCGGAACCTTGAAGATCGCATTACGTTAACAATAATGGCTTGTTGTTAACTTACTTTAAGTGTTCATTCTAACGAGATCCTTCAATAATTATTATAAATAACATTTTCAAATAAACCAATATATATATACGTCTTTCATGCCAAATAGGCAATCGTCAGTATGGGAGGAAACGATCGCTGCCGGCTACACAGTTCGAATCACAAACGAAAGTCATATTTGACTCAGAAGTCGGATCGCGTACCGATGTTACCACTACACATTGCCTTGAAATAGAAAAGAAAATTAACGTATAAATGGCATACGCAGCGGCCATATCAGTGAGTCGTCAAGATAACTCAATGGGCAGCACCTAGAGTATTGCATTACGCTATAAATAACGGCATGTTGTTTACTTCTTAGTGCTCAATCTAGCTAGAAATTTTAATAATTATTATATATAATATTTGTTAATTGACGCATATACACATCTGCTTCATTTCAAACCTGTAATCAAAAGAATGAGAGGAGACAATCCCTGCCGGTAACATTGTTCGAAATAGAATAAAAATGTGATATGCATATATAAAGAGAGCTTCGTAAATAGTGTGAAACCTATTAGATTGTTGTCCTTATTTGACCCTGTATTAACGGGAGAGGCTAGCCAGATGTGTATACAATACACCATGCATCGGAAAATGATGGGTGTGTAGAGATACGGGATGCCAGATACATAACAATAACAGCAATAAAGAGACAAGAACTAAAACCCGTAATCGACTGGCGGCACGTCACGGAAATAGTCTATGCGAACAAAAGCACAGTGGACAAATGACTTTGACGCTTCCGTGATTAGACCGAACAAAGATAAAAATAGAATAATTTAAAAACATATTGCAACCTATATAGGCAGGCCTGAAAGGTAGAACAGAGGATGTTAACTTTTAATCACTCTTATCATATGTGTGACCACGTTATTAAATCGACCAATTGATGATCGTATTGTCGTCACATTATTTGGGACTCTACGTATTATCAAATAGTAAACACAACAATATAGTAAAGATGACCAACAAAGTCTTTTTTCTAAGACTTGCCATGACGCATAAAAAACATAGAGATATCTAGATTAAATCAAATCTACCTTAAACTGTATTTTATTTCTTCCAAATGAAATTAAGAATGGTTTTACATACGCCATTTTAAACCGTAAATCATTCCAAATGTTTTTGGCACTTAATGATCATTGACTTATAAGTTTGGTGTCTTTATTGCAATCGTTTTCTTTAATCGATCGTAAAAAAAAAACACTGAATTCCAATTAAGTGATTCTTTAGTGATTATATATTATTAATTGCCAGACAGAAAAAAGAAACACTAAATAAAAGCTTATAATATATTTTATATTGCAGCAAAACATTTTTGACGAGCTGACAAAACAGTGTCTTTTTTCAGGTAATTTAAAATACTTTCTGGAAACATTAAAACAACCACGCGTATATTTTTGTATTATTTGGATTGTTGAGAAAAACACTTGCTTTTTTGTTGATATATTCAAAATGTTATGACGCACACATACTTAAAATATGAATAGATCAATATATTCAAAAATATATAATTGGTTATAGTATGTCGAACACAGGAGGAACAATCTAAAAATGGAATGTGTATTCATTTCGTAAGCTGGTAGTGCTGCTTAGGTTATGAACCAAAACACGCTGAAGTGTAACAGACGTTTTGACCAGAACCACTTGTTTGTAAATAAAACATAGAAGAATTAATTATATCTAAATATGGTTCCAGTATATAAAATTAATTACTAGTCACAATCAAATATCGAATCCTACTTTAAAGATAAATACATATGTATGTATGTATGTATGTATGTATGTATGTATGTATGTATGCATGTATGTATGCATATCTATATTATTTAAGGATTTAATATTTCCTTTTGTAGTAAGTAAATATAGCGTAAGTCTATCCCTGAACTCATACAGATACAAAACAAAAAAAAACAATTAAGACACCGTCTTAATTAATGTCATAACCTTATTTACAAATGTGTTAGTATACGATGAAATTAGCATCATTATTGATAACATATAAAATAACCTACCTCTACTTAAAATTAATCTTATAATATTTTAAAAGTGTTTATTACCCTGCACAAACCAAGTCCCGTTCTACGCCCATGACGGAAATATTTATTTAAAAAGAGATGGCATCTCGATCTAGTCTCTACTCGGGCCGACCTTCAGCAATTTTTACGTGGCCAACCTCGGAAATAAGATATGAAGTATTATTACTAAACCCTTCATGTCTGCTAGGTGCATGGACAATATTAGTACTACAGCAGAGGATAATGATGCGATAAATATCTAAAATACATTTGAAAACGTACTAAATGATTCTAACATTAAGGCATTCATTACGACTGCATACCTTTATTAACGAATGCATTCTAAATAACAGAAGCGAATGTTCACATCGATATGAAGATGCAACCATAAAAAATCTATTAACTGCGCAAACATTCTCTTCAAAAAATAAAATAGCTTAAACAATTTTTCAAAGGAATTAAATAAGTCTTAATTACTAAGCAATCCCCCCAATTATCTTGTAGATGAACTATTTAAATCAATGATTAGAAACTTTGAGAATACTAATAATAACGAGCTGAACGATGTACACTATATTAACCAATTATATTAATACTTATAATAACGAGCTGAACAATGTACACTATATTAACCAATTATATTGTAACGAGATGCATCCGAACTTTAAATGGTTTGAAAAAGAGTAATTAAAACATAATAGATCGATGTATATCGCGCGTCAATTGTAATAATAATTACGGAGGTATCATTTGTTATGAAATATTCAAAATATCTAACCACATCATTAACAATAACACTTCTCACGAAAACAAACTAACGTAATATATCATGGTTCAATGCCTGATATGGAGAATGCATCACTAACTAATTGTTACATTCATACAGTAGCACTGAATTTCTCCAAGACTCACAATATACCTCTTCGACTCTATTTCAATCTCTCAACACGTACTCAGCACGTTGCTTAAATTTGGTAGTCTAACGGGAACCTATCTATCGACATGATTATTCCGTATGTGAAATTTGGAGATACATAACAAGTCAGTGTTAATACTGTAATCTACGATATACTCTAGTTGTTATTCTACCTGTCTCCAACTATCGGTCATAGTCTACGTTCGATATTCACCCTGTGCGGATTGAGTCAGCTCTATCCAAACGTAGACGTTTCTAGGACATAACAAACTATCAAGCGGTCCCCGTCGCATGTCAACAATTATTACAAAAGTCAGAACGGATAAATTGTAATACAAATTATATTGGACTCTTTATGTTTGCCTTAAAAAGCTTCTATTTTTAGATCATATTTTTACACACCTTTCCAAAATGTGCAGTTATATGCCACTAAATCATGACATTCGATACGTTTTGTAGTCACAGGCAGGCAGGGAGATATTCAGTGATGTGAACAACATTTTATCAAATTCACCAGGGTTGAGAACTATGCATATCTCCGGATCAAGTTCAGATTTCATAAGGCTTGCTACTTTCTGGCCTTTGATGATTACTGATTTTGCATCCAAGCCACGTTAACAATACATCAGCTGGAAGTTGCTTACATGATAATATATATATATATACATGCGATTAAAGGTATGAGTTTGATAGTAATTATTATTTAATGTTAATTATACAAATCCTACTAAACATACAATCTAATATGAAAGGGTATATATACACCAAGGTAGGATTAAAGCATAATACATGGGACACCCTTTACTTACTAATTGGGAATTTTACCGATGATGATTTAAACCTTTGCTATTCGTCAGATAAATTAGCAGATACAATGCAAATACTCAATATGTTATGCCCGCTGACTTTGAAAACGCGGCCAGAAAAGGAAAAATCTTGTTTTCTCTACCGCAAATGTGTGGGGACATGTGTCATATTTGTGTAAAGTATAGCGATTTTTTTACGTTGTTAGAATGATTCAAGGGAACCGTTTACTTTTTTATGTAGGTTAGTAATTAATGTATAACAAAAATACTATTTAAAACGTAAGCGTGCCAGACATACCAATATGTTATGAAGACGAAGCGTGGAAAAACAGAAATATGTTTCTTAAAACTTAGGCGTGAATGACCGACTAATATATTATTTAAAGCTAAGCGTGAAAACCCCAACAATATGTTCCTTAAAACTTTAGCGTGGAAGATCGACCAATATATTATTTAAAACTAAGCGTGAAAAACGCACAAATATGTTCCTTAAAACTTTAGCGTGACAAACTGTACAATATATTATTTAAAACTAAGCGTGAAATTCCGACGAATATGTTATTAAAACTAAGCCTGAAAACCCCACATACATGTTCCTTAAAACTTAAGCGTGAAAGACCGACTAATATATTATTTAAAACTAAGCGTGAACAACCCACATATATGTTTCTTTAAAACTTTAGGGATGAAGACCGACCAAAATATTAGTTAAATCTTAATCGTGACAGATGAACTGATATATTCTTTAAAACTTACCAGTCGCAGACGACCAACATGTTATTTAAAACATAACCGTGTCTGAGCGACCGACATCTTATTAAACCGTTAACGTGTAAGACTCACAAATATGTTATTTAACAATTTAACGTCGCATACCGACCAATAATTCATTTAAAACATAAGCGTGGCTAACGACCAATACGTTATGTATAACTTAGACATCGCAGACATACCGATATGTTATTGTAAACTTAAGAGTGAAAGACCGACCAATATGTTATTTAAAACCTGAGCATGACAGACCGACCACTATGTTATTTAAAACCTAATCGTTACAGCTGAACTAATATGTTCTTTAATAACTTACGCATCGTAGACCGACTAATATGTTATTTAAAACCTAAGAGTGACTGATTGACCAATATGTTATTTAAAACTACGCTTTACAGACGCACCAATATGTCATTTAACATATAAAAGTAAGAGAGCGAAAAATATATTATTTTAAACCAAAGACGAACAGATCGACCAATATGATATTTAAAATTTTAGTCACAGACCTACTAATATGTCATTTTAAACTTTACTGACACATACCGGGCTATATGTTATTTAATACCTAAGAGTGACGGCTAATGTATCGGGCAAACCCTCTATAGGGATGCTCGGCGCATCTAAAATAATATGCATGTGAACTGAAGTGTCACAATAGAATATGTTTAATTAAAGTTTGCTTGAATACATTTGACTGTTTAATTTTGTAAAGTTTAGAGTTTAAGGTTTTAGTCATCCTATTTATGGTCGAATATAAAAGACATTGAGTAGTTTTACTGTGGTTTTCATGTGATATATTTATGGGTTAGCATAAATATTCGGCTAGAGCGCAGGTATATTTGCTAGTTTATAACTAACGAACATTGCAAATCCTAGCTTTTACATTTGTAGAAACGGGCGTATTTGTGTAAACTCTTCCGGTACACAAAACGCGATGTTGGATGTGTTTTATCGTGGGTAGCATTGATGAGGGCAAGAAAAAATATTAAGGGCAGTAGTAAAGAAATAGTTTTATTTGTATACATAAATATATATTTTAACATGAACAGTTTACAAAAAAAAACGGGAAATGGGAATACACAACCTGTCTGCACTTTGGTGGCTTTGAAAACTAAGCCGGAAATAAGTAAGGTCGATAACCTGTATATAAATCAAATAGAGATCACTCACATAATTCTTAATCAGCACTACTATTATATAATTCTGAATATTCACAAAACAAAAAGAAAAGAATATGATGAAATATTTTTGAGAGCAGTGAAACCAGCAATTATATTTTTCTCAGGCATCCTCATAATTGTATATCATATTTAAATGTATATACTTAGTGAATATTATTTTGAAATGTTAGGCAGCTCACTAAAAAGCGACGCGACTGTACTACAAAAAGAAAAAGTCATTATTTAACCAGTGTCTCCACCAGTATTGCGTCGCGAGCTGTTTTTCCCTTTTCGCAAGCTCACTTTATTTTTTGGCAATAATGAATACACTAATATTTCTATTTTCTCGTCTCGATGTCTATAATCCTATCCAGGCTACCATGCATGATCTCATTGGTTATTTCAGCTTTAGAGACTGACCAATGAGATTGAAATATTCTATTTACTCCGTGAACCGGAAATCGTATTCGTTATATAATCTTACAGAAATATTATACAGTACAGTAAAATATGATTTATTCAATTCATTAAATTGCAATGAATACAAGAATGTATCAAGAAAATTGAAATAAGATGTTTAAATTTATATTATTATTGATTGTATTATCTTATCTCAGATTTTTCTTGCGTTTCACTAATTTTTTTACTGGTTAATAAGAACAAAGGGTGTATTTGACCCTAATGGCACGATGTCAAATTCTGTAAAAAATCTATAAAATCTCAACAATCATGATAATCAAAAAGAAGATATTTCTATTTTATTAGAATCATGAATTTTAATTATCACTTAAGAGCTGATATCAATTAGATATAATGTTTCTGATTTTTTTAGATGAGCATTTATAATTTTTATCATTTTGATTATTCGGACTACTGTTCCCATCTTGAGTGTTGTCATCACAACGTAAAAGAAGCAGCGTATATGTTCAGCAACAATGACTTACTAAGCATACCTAGCATAACAGTTAATACAATATTGGAACCAATAATTATAAATAATATATAAGGTTATAATACATATACTTCTATAATATGTATATATAGATATATATATATATATATATAGATATATATATATATATATATAGATATATATATATATATTACTATTTCATGTATCCACATTAAATTTTATAAAGAGATATAATGTATATATATATATATATATATATATATATATATATATATATATATATATATATATATACAGTGATATGTAGTAATACATGTAGTGATATATAGTGATACATAGTAAGACTACACATTGAAAACAAGAATAGGTTAAAGCCACCCAAACTAGAACTGTCCGCAATCACACGTGGTGTAGTGGATATAGTACTAAATAAAATTCAGTTTAAGTGACAGTCATCTGAAGGTTGAAGTTCGAATTATCGGTGCAAGCGATGCGAAGAATTGCGAATCACTGAAGACTTCTCCCAGTCATTGCTGACGGAACGAGAGCATGCTATTCCCGTGGATTAAATATGGGGTTCCGTTCGAAATTCTGTCGATATTGCCTAGTTCGACAGATATATTTACATGAAGAAAGCGGCTGGAACGTTGTGAAAATAACACTCAAGTTGAGAATAGTAGTCCGAATAATCCAAAGTATACTATTAGATATATAATGAACAATTTTAAGAGAAAACTATTATCTAATCTCTTACACTTTCTCATGCACACTTCATAACATTGCATAATACATTATATAATCTAGATTTTTTGACTACTTTTCTCGGGTTTTATTCTCACAAAGTGTCGCCCGATGTAAGCTCCGATGATATTCAGGTTCATCCTCTGGCACTTGGATATTATCATATCGACATCAGGAATCTGTCCGCAATTCTTAACGTAACCTTTTACTTAATCAAGGGTAGTGGCTAGCTCTCGTTCCGACAGCCATGATCGGGTAGAAGTCTTAGGTAACTATCCATTGTATCGCCTATACTGAGGATTGAACCTGAAATTTCCAGACCACTGCCTCTTAGAAATTATTTTAACTTAGTAATTTTATCTGTTTTACCATAGGCCATTGCTGACGATTCTAAGAATGCAATTACGAATTACTTAACATATCGACCGGTCTTTTTTGTTGGAACAATATCTAGCTAATGCTGTAGGATCCGTGAAAGATTCGGTTTAAAATTTCGTACGGATACCCTAGTCTGACATAAAGATTCCCGAGTTCGATATAAAGATTCCCGAGTTCGACAAAATGCATCTGTAGAAAGTCGCAGGTAACATCGGCCGAAAAGCTGTGAGAATAACACACAAGATCAGAACAGTAGTCCGAATAATCATAATCATACAATTATCAATTCTTATTTAAAAAAATGTGAAGCATTTATTATACTATTTTGAAAAAAAGGGGGATGGTGTAATGTTGCCATGCAATTTTACTAAAACATAAAGGGAGACGTTGTTACTTTCAGAAAAGTACCGGACAGCATATTATGTTACTGTGTATAACTATCTATTTAGTCACCCACAGGCAACTGATTCGTTGTATAACGACATTTCAGTGCAGATAGACAAACGATAGCGGTAAGCTGATATTCTTAATCCAGGAGCTATGTCAGACGGCAGAACTTCGCAAACTATACGCTAAAACCAGGGTTACGTTGTAAGGGAAAATAAAAAGTTCATATGGGTTTACATATGCATTATCTATGACTAAAATATTTTAATTCTGTCACAAAGAGACATGCGTTATGCTTAGTTGGGCGAGTTTATTCCATTAATATATAGCTTAATCTACAAGTGGAAAACAAATACGTACCTATCTAAAAGATATGAACTCTTCCAATGTAATACACAACGCATGCATGCGCTGCACCTCATATTTTAAAAACTGAGAAATCCGTTAAAAGCAACACCACGTCGATTTTCTATTCTGACGGATAACTACCAACAACAAGTGAATTGTTACAATCTCATACTCTCATGAAGCTAGGTATAGTAGCGAACTGATTAGCCAAAATGCCGATGTAAAAATGAAACAAAATATGTTTAAGTTTATTTTTATTAATAAATGTCGCACCTAAACATGCTTGCAAGTCTTTATGACTCATTTATTATCATCAAATTCTTAGAAAAACGTTTTAAAAAAATGAACTATCCTAATATTATGCCTATCTATCTATCTATCTATCTATCTATCTATCTATCTATCTATCTATCTATCTCTCTCTCTCTCTCTCTCTCTCTCTCTCTATATATATATATATATATATATATATATATATATATATATATATATATATATATATATATATATATGTTCCATCAATCTATCTCTGTAAATGTTTATATATTCAGGCGTAATTACTTAATCTCCGTACGGGCATAAACAAAACTGTTTCAACACTGTTCTGTTCGCGTACTTAATTTTACCCGTCATGTGACGGCGTTTCTTGTAGTGCTTATTTATGTTTTTATTTGCATTATCGATTTCAGAGTTATGCTGTGCGCTAAGTGACAAAATTGCATTCCTTTACTATAAAGCTCAACCTACGAGTCGGGTGCAAATATGTTCCTTATTTATTTATATATTTATATATGTAAACATTCATAACTTCAGGCGTACTTTCTTCATTATTTTGGACCTCAAATAAGTTACTATTGCAACACTGAATTACCGTGTTCTATTAGGTCAAACCTACTACGTTCTTTGGCCTAAATGTTCGGTCATTATCATCGGATTGAAGCCATTTTGTCCCCGAGAACACATTGACCTTCTTTTACCTGTTACCGAAATGTCAAGCTTTTGGTGCACATTTGCAATTTGTCAACGTAAACGTTTCAGCTATTGTTTACGCTTGAGCATCCCCAGCGAACAATGGGTTCGTTTCTAGTTGAGATCATCGACTAGTTGCCCTATACATATGCGAGTGTTTGGCCTTTTCTCACACTTTGTATCCCATGGAACGCGATGGCGATTTCCGGATCAGAACGAACGGAGGAAAAAAAGCCATTTTGGAAATGAATAAAAATACTTTAGAAAATATATTTGCAAAAAGGAGGAGGATAGAAGATTCATCTTACATTATTGTTATTTCCGACTCATTCTGAGTTGTCATGAGGGGTAGTACCAGTGATCGCTCACTGCTAAAAGCAATTGTTGTTATGTGAAGTCTGAGTTTCAAAGTATTTCCATTTTACAAACACTCTACGATGTTTTTTCGATCACTTTCTGAAATATTATTACATTCTCGTGACAGACGTTTCCCATTTATTTATCGTTGCTATCGACTGCTTGTGTTGTCTGGAATTCTAATGACACTTAGTCTCCCAGGACTCTCTGTGCTTTACCTTTGTATACACCCCCCCCCCGATACTTTTCACGGCTAATTTAGTGGGGCGGGTAAAGGGATGTCAGATTATGTATTTTTCTTGAACATTTATTTTTACATTTTCAGTTTCCTGTAATTCGTGTATTGTTCTTATTCACATGTTGCTTTTGATTACGAGGCGTAAATCCGTTTAAACCTAGGATTCGTCTGTGCCACTTGGTTATATGGGTTGGCCTCCGCACGCAAAGATTGTTCTTATTATTTTTGATGTCTTTTTTTCAGTGCTGTACTTTGATTCAACTTTTACCTAAACTTTTTTCCAGGCTGATCGGATCTTATCTTAGTTGTACAATTATTATAATAATTGTTTTGTTATTATCATTATTATTATTATTATTATTATTATTATTATTATTATTATTATTATTATTATTATTATTATTATTATTATTATGGTTGTTGTTTGTTATAATTTGCATTGTTTGTTTTTATTATTATTGTTTGCTATTATTATTTTTGTTTGTTATTCTTTTTCCTCTTATTATTATTGTTGGTTTGTTATGAACATTATTGTTTTATAATTACTATAGTTGTTTGTGTTATTATTATTTTTATTATTATTATTATTATTATTATTATTATTATTATTATTATTATTATTATTATTATTATTATTATTATTATTATTATTGTTGTTGTTTGTTATTATGTAAGGCCCTATGTCGAATATGAGTAATTAAACTAGTATGAATTCTGACAAGGGGCAGCTTGGTATTGCTCAGTGCAAGTTAGGCTGACCCATAACTTAGGAAATGAATCTATTCCCAGAACGTGAACAATTAGACAGGACTCACGTGTTCTATCCAGGAAAGTGAAATAAAAACCCTGAAACTCAAAGAATGTCTTAAGTCTTTTTTTCTGGGCGGAGAAAGTTTGTTTCAGCTCGCCAAACTGAAGAGGGCACTAGCTTTATCATAACCGTCTCGGCGACGACAACACACAGAGACAGGAAAGAAAAATAACTTCATACAGTATCTACAGTGACAATGAAAGAGAAGAGGAAGTAAGAAAACCACGGCAGTCACTCAGCAGCGGTGAAATAGAGAAGATAGAAATAAAAAGGTAAATTTACGCTTTAAAGTTAATATCCACATTTCAGACTGTTCGCTTGTCTTTAAGAAAGCACTTATATAATTATGTGGAAATGTAAAAGAATTGGAAAATAATTAAACATGTAAAAAGAAAAATTGAAGAGTTCAAACACAAAACGCGATAAATCCAATCCATTTAAAGTGAGCCCTTTAACAATAAAAACACTAGTATATTAAATCTAGATTTCGAATTAAAGCGTATTGCAATTAAAATCAAAAGGAAATGACTTCGGTATCATATTATGTAAGGCATAGTGTTGGGGTGTTGTTGAATGTTAAAATGCAACACTTTTAGTAGGGACAGATTTGTGATTTTGAAAATGGCGTTTATCGCGTTTTGCATTCAAACTCTTCAATTATAAAGCACGCACACACGTATAAGGAACACTCTCAACACCCTTAAATATATAAGATACCCTGAAATGGCGTAAGTGAAGAGAACGGAAAAAAAGCTTTAAGAACTACTAGTAACGTTTTAAAAATGAAAATGAAACATTTGTATGTTATTATTATTTTTTGTTCATTATTATTATTATTATTATTATTATTATTATTATTATTATTATTATTATTATTATTATTATGATCATTATTTTTAGTTTGCGTTGTTATCATTATTGTTTTATGTTAATATATTTTTGTTTTATTGTTATAGTTATTGCTGTAATTGTTTTAATTTTGTTAGTGTTGTTTGTGTTGTTGTTATATTATGACGGGCCCTGTATTTCAAACGGGTAGATTAACTAGTATCAAATAGCTAATTTTGTTATCGAAAAATAGGTTTTGTTTCTGGACTCAGAAATGAGTCAGAGAAGTGTTTGATCCAGGAGCAGTCATAACAAATTTAGACACCTGACGTGACCTTTGAGTCAGAGATCAGAGTGAGACGCTTTGTCCCCATATTCTGCGTGGGAACGAGAATTACGTCACCACAGAGAACAACAACTTAGTTTTTAGAATCAGTCTGGACCTAGAAGCGAGACCGTGCAGATCGGCTGCGAAAATGTAGCCGGTAAAAAGGCAAGGCCCCACTGTGGGGGGGCCAAAAGATACCCCAGAAGAAAAGAAAATAGCCGAGTATGAGAGAGTCGAAGCCGGAATCCCCCTGATAACAACCGAACCGAGAAGTAAGAAAATGGTGTGTTGAGAATAAATAAATTTGTGTGAAATATCCCCTCAAGAAAATCAGTGTCTCGTGTGTTCATTCTGTCGGAGACAGATTTCTTCCTTTGATCAGGACGACACAGCCAGCGGAGACTAGACGAATCACAGGCCACAGAAGAGAACAGAAATCAAGGTAACCTTTGAGATTCATTTGAGATTTATTTGAGAACTTTTTAGAGACGTTAAGATACGTATAAATGAAAAGATTCGTAATTGAAAAAGGCCTGAGATGCCGTGAACGGTCGTGGTTTTAAGATACGTATAAATGAAAAAGGCTTGAGATGCCGTGAAAAGATACGTGGTTTTAAAAAGGCCGGAAGGGCCGTAAGTTGACACGTGAGGATTTAAGACTGTGGTTACGAAAGACTATAGAGAAAAAGTGATATACAGTTCGAATTTTATAGAGTAAAATGATTATGAAAATGATATAGATTAAATTGTATCATCAGAAGTATTAAGAAAAATAAGATTGACATCACTATTAATCCTCTCATGAACATTTCGCGTTGTTTTCGGCCGGAGAGGATGTGATAGCGAACTGTGAGGTGATTTTGGAGAAATGCCTCAGTCCGGAAGGATTTCTGCGTGGAGTAATAAAGAATCTCTCCCCCCCTTTATGCAACATTGTCATTGTTGTCACTGCTGTTGTAGTTATTTCTGTTATTGTTGTTTTTGTGGTTGTAATAATCATAATGATAATAATAATAAATTATACAATGTTATTATTTAATTTATTTACGTTTTCTATGTATCTTTTGTACTTCCTTTATTATTATACTCACTTTTAGTATACATTTTCTTGAAGCTGTTCATTGTAATCTTCAATTTTGTTTTTTCATAGAGTAGTTTAATTCTTATTTCTCTGAGAAATATTTTTTAAACAAGGAATCATATATATATATATATATATATATATATATATATATATATATAATTATATATATATATAATAAATGGTCTGAACTTCAAAGTTTGATAAGTATGAGGTTTCCACGGACTAAAAGGACTACAGTTTTGCTACGAGTGTTTGATGATTTCAACAATTAACTGTTATTTACGGTAATCACAACAACGAGGGTATATTTACTGATAATAAGGCAAAGCTAGTTTTGACGTTTTCGAAAATCTAATCCTCGAAAAATACTAAGCACGTTACGACAAGGAAGCCTTATCGAAGTACAGTTGAAATAAGTATTGTACAATGTGGAGAATTCTAGTTTGTAAGAGCATTCTCATATAAAGTCAATGATTAATTAGAAAGTACATTTCTGTTCAAGGATAGTTTGTAATATAAAGATGAAACATTGCAATTACAACTGCATGGTTGTATGTCTACATATATGGTTATTGTCTATTTGTTAAATAAAAAAGAAACATTTGGAATGGCTTATTACTTCAGTTTTCTTATTTTTCAATCAAACATATCATTACGATTTCACGGCACATGTTCGCACATTTTTTTACAAAAATGACTATACGAAATAATTTATCTAAAATATATTATAACATGCTACATAAGCAAGAAGTAATATAGTAATAAAAATGCCTCCATTTTTTCGCAATTTACGTTTTTCTTTGTTTTCATTTATTTTTCTGAAATAGCTTTCGATGTTAACGTTTCAGCGGCCATTGTTTTCTTATATAAGCAACGAAAGCTCGTCATTGTTTTTACCAAAAAAAGCATTAAATTTCCTGAATAAAAGATTAAAACAAATTAGTAAAAATCTATATTTGAAATTCTATACATACAAACCGCCGTTTAATAACATGCACTTATTAAATTTTGTTATTATCCTTTGTTGAGCTGGAAGAATTATTAACAGTGGAAATGATTAATTGTAATCGTCAGTATTTAAGTCAGGTATCATGAAAAAAATCCTGATTATAAATTGAAACGGTTTGTTAGTTGCGTGAAAAGTAGGACCGAATTCTTAGATATGTGATAAGAAATATGCATGGTCGGTTTGTAATTCAGATTTAGAAGAGATCGAAAAAACAAGAAACGGATATTCGAAAAGACACGTCAAATCGATTTGCGGATTCAACGATGAAAACCATATTTTAAACTAAAGCGTGACATATCAGTGAAGAGTAAGCGGTTTACTGGTTTACAGCCGACACTTCTTATTGAGATGCATGAGAGTAAAATGTAATAATGATTTTAAGGATAGACAGATACTGGCAATTCAAGTAGAAATACTTACACAAATTTTATAAAATATGTATGTCCATACTGAAATGCATAATGTGAACAGATCGGGTTTGATTTATTTTTTTACATATGCTGACATTAGTTATCAGCATGAAACTCAACATACACAGTAATGTATATGTATATGAATGATACAATTTCACAGACACAAACATACACACACATATATATATATATATATGCAATAACAATAACATGATAATATATATATATATGTATATAATAATAACATAATAACATATATATATACATATATATATATATATAATTAAATATATATAGATACACATACATATATATATATATATATATATATATATATATATATATATATATATATATATATATATATATGTATATCTATATGGACGAACGGAAAAATTAAATACAAGAGCAAAGTTATAAAAACGATATATTTTACCAGTTTCGTTCTGACTAACGGGCGTCTTTTTTTCAGAAATTATGGATCTGAACGAAACCGGTAAACCATTTCTTTATAGGATCTTGTCATATATATTTTTTTCTTTTTCACACATCCTTTCTTTCATGGCATTTAATTTACTGATATATATATATATATATATATATATATATATATATATATATATATATATATATATATATATATATATATATATGTAAAGGAGTAAGGCTACCAACATTTGTAGAATGTTTTTTTCAACATTTATTTATTATTTTGTTGTTTTTTGTCAACATTTATTTATTATTTTGTTGTTTTACCATTTGATGATTTTATATATAACGCGTTTCAAGCGGTGGCCCGCTTTCATCAGATATGAAAATCCATTTGAAGAAATGTCTTTCGATTCGAGCAAATGTTGTTTCATTTGAGGAATTTGTTATTGTTTTTGCAAAATAATAAATAAATGTTGAAAAAAACATTCTACAAATGTTGGTAGCCTTACTCCTTTACATATATACTTTTCTCCTGTTGGAACTGCACTAATACTGCACTACCCTCTTTTCTATATATATATATATATATATATATATATGAATATATATACATATTTATACACACACATATATACCCCCCCACACACACACATATATATATATATATATATATGTTTGCTATTGTTATCAATTTCCAATATAAAAAGAATTGTTCGAAAGCAAATCAATGCAATTTTAAAGAAACACATTTTTTTTAAAGTGACTTAAATTGTATTGCTTCAAACAACACTAACGTAACAACTATTTTTACGGTTAGAAGACAACGAATATTGTTTAAAAAAATCAAATTGCTGTAACTTAAAATAAATTATTACATAAGAGCCACATTTGTTTTATTTATTTTAATAATATTTAGTTCATAATTAAAATAATTTGTACGAAATAATTTTTTATTCATGTATTATTATTGACACAAACAGACATTTACTATTTTAAAGAAATATGTTTATTAACCGTAAGTTACAGATATTTATGTGGAAAGCAACGTGGGCGTACCACCGATGGCTTCTAGTACGTTATAAGTTTTTAAAAACACTCCAACGCGACAATGATTGATAGCGAAGTTTCTAGCGAGAAACGAACTGTTTTTAGCTCAACTTCATACATATATAGCATTGTCCTTATATGTTGTGTGACAAAGAGTTTCTTCTCAGTGTGGTCTTTGTTCTAATCGAACTGGAAATGATTCTTCAGAGACAGTATGAAACAACCGTCTGAGTAACCCAGTGGGAACTTCTGTTCTTCATCATCAAACAAACACCGATTTTTAAAGTCATCCAAAACGTTCCGAAATAAAAATGTACCTTCCTTGGTTTGTGATCTTCATGTTGAGTTTGTGTGAAAGGGTTGTTTCGGCGGAATATCAAACAGGCTACTGAACATGTTTTTAGAGCAGATTATATCAGCGTAATATCGATAAAGTTGATGGGAAAACTTTATACACGTCCTTCTCACCAATCAAACTTTTGAATCTTGCACGCTCTTAGAACGTAGTCACGCTCTCATGTAACATCTCAATATTATAGAGCTCATTTTTACCGTAAATTACTCAACAGTAAAGACATATTTTTCGAGAAACCAAAATTAACACCGCCTAAAGATGATTTGACGAATAACATCGAAAGTGCTCGCAAAAAAAGGAAAGAAAATGAAACAACAAACAAATAGAAGTTACATACATCAATTTGACCGAAACACTAAATGTACCATTCAGAAAAAATTGAAAACATAAAATAAGTCTTATCAAGCCAAAACATTCCGTGTTATTTAATAATGTTTGCCTAAATATATATATATATATATATATATATATATATATATATATATATATATATATATATATATATGTGGGTTAGTGTCTAAGATTTACTCTACCAATGCTCCCTTAATCTCACGCCTCATTCTCTCACACTTCTAAACGTGCTGTGGTCATTGACCTTATCATGACCTAAAGCATTGACATGTCGTAACCAACCTTTAAAGACTGTGTATTATTCAGCTTGGCTTCCGATGAAACCAATACAATTACTAACGGGGAAACATGATTTAATACTATTTGACATTAAGCATTCCATCTACTACAACGGTAAGTTATTTTGAAAGACAATAATACTTACTTGAAACCAACGGGAGTTGATTATATATGCAAAACATGAATCGGATAATTAAATCTAAACTTGCGTCTCTTGGGAAGTAACGTATCTGTCGAACCGAGGCTCCATACGCACAACAAATAAACAAAAATGAACGCAAATATCTGTTATTTCATTAAAAGCGTCGCTTATATTATAGAGAACACGTGTGTCCCCCTGGCTTACACGACATAATTAATAGTCGCCCGACATTTTTGACACGACTTACTTGGGGAAAAGCAAGAATGATTGTATCTGTTATTGGCATTCTATTGTTTAACTCGGCTTATTTGATTTCAGGAGACAGACAACTCGGCGAGATAATCCGCGTCACTTCGCTGACTTTCTTCGTCGAATTTGTTTTGATATTAAGTAGTTTTATTGGTGGTGTAATTAAGAGAAATCTGACAGCGAATTCAATTTAGAGGTTGCGAGTTCATTCCCTACAGAATGAACTAAAGATAACTTTACTTGCATGTGTTATAAGTGTTAGCTTCATCTTTGTTTTGCCATATTTAACGCTTATGCTCCTATTGTCATAGGATGTCACCCTTTTGAATCGGGATAAACGATAGACATACAGGGTTCGAGATAAATTTGAAATTGTTTGGAAAATATAAATTATCATATTTGATCATAATTGATGCATTCTCAGAATTAAAAGTGCATTGATGATTTTTTTTCTTGAGTGCAAGTAAATGTAGGTAATCTCCTCGAGGCTTTAGGAGAACCGTCAGGCGACACGCAATCTGCAGTACGTGGCCTACACGGTGTCATTCATGAGACGCTTGATCATTACTTATATCCTAGTAAATAGCTTGATCACTACTTATATCCTAGTAAATAGCTTGATCACTACTTATATCCTAGTAAATAGCTTGACCACTACTTATATCCTAGTAAATAGCTTGATCACTACTTATATCCTAGTAAATAGCTTGATCACTACTTATATCCTAGTAAATAGCTTGATTACTACTTATATCCTAGTAAATAGCTTGAGCACTATTTATATCCTAGTAAATAGCTTGATCACTACTTATATCCCAGTAAATAGCTTGATCATTACTTATATCCTAGTAAATAGCTTGATCACTACTTATATCCTAGTAAATAGCTTGATCATTACTTATATCCTAGTAAATAGCTTGATCACTTCTTATATCCTAGTAAATATCTTGGCGTTGGTGTTGCAGGCGTTAAGGCTTACATACTTATTATCTGTGTCGCACACATAATAAGCCATTAGTTTGCAATCTGTTGTGTTTAGGGGTATATGTTTTGAATGTTCAAGTCGATAATATTTTCAGATATACATTTCTAGGTTTTACCCGATGTGTGACAGGGAGAAGAGCCCCACTGCTACCCATATGGTCTACCCACGGCTAACAACTTCAGCTAACTCTTCACAACAGTGCATAGCAACTGAATATAACCGACTGATTAAGTCTAAGACCCTTTCCGAAAGTATAAGGGGACATGATTCAACTTTCGATGGAAACACCCTCAGTTATTATCACAGTTTAAGGTAACTTCATGAAGCGCACTATTCGCACGGACAGTAAGAAAGTCGACTGTTTTTCTACGTGTTATGGGTTTTATCTATTTTAGCTTTAATGTAATTTGTCCTACTCGCATTGTTCTGTGCAGACATCAGTAAACATTCCGTTTCCCTGTTCAAATGTTGTTTTCTTAGCCATCACCAGTTATTTTTGTTGGTTTCTCTTCTTGTCAGTCTTATAAAGTGTCCATGTAGTAGTTTTTATTCACACTTTTATTTTCTCTTCGTTTCGTTTCTGGTGTCGGTGCTTATTTAGTTGCTCATTTGAACGGTATAGCTTGATGCTGTGATTAGTCTTTCCGTGTTCTGAGTTATGAATTTCTCCATTTCTTTTTGTTTCAAATACAGTCTTCTATAAATACCAGTCCTCTCCCCTTTCGTTTCTTCTCATGTATAGTCAGTTCGTATCGTCTTTTAGGTTTAGTGCGTTGAGCATGCTAATTTATTTTCTAGTCCTCTGGTCAAGGTTCCTGAGTTCTACTTTTGTCTAGCCTATGAATGGGCCAGAGTATCTTATTAGTTATACTGCCCATGCGGTTATTATTATTATTATTATTATTATTATTATTATTATTATTATTATTATTATTATTATTATTATTATTATTATTATTATTATTATTATATGCTCACTATTGGTTGTCACACTAGTCATCGTCAACAATTGCCCACGGACAACGACCGGTGGTGTTTCCTGGACGTTGAGATACTACAAGTCTCTCCAGATGTCTAGTACTCTCCACGTATTTTACATGATCACTGCAAATGACCTTGTTATATCGCAACAACCTCTTGCCATTGAATCCCCGCTGGTAACAACCATTGCGCTCCGCTGGGATTTTGGTAGCAGTAAGCCTCCCTAAGGTCCTAGTACTATCTGCACTCTTTCAGTGGAGGTCTACTTAGTGCTCTTCCTCCTACTCCTCAACTCTTCGCGACTCTTGTGTGTTTTAGTAGCCGATGCTGGTGTCATCATTTTTTATGGGGAGGGGGTTAGATTTTTTTTTTTGCAGTTCCCGTTTCTTTAATATTATTAATGATATTATTATTATTATTATTATTATTATTATTATTATTATTATTATTATTATTTTTTTTTTTTTTTTTTTTTTTTTTATAGTCGTCTGAACTTTTGCATGTTTTTTATTTGGAGTTTTCTTATTTGAACATCAAGTCAATTTCTTTGACTGTAGACATTCAACTTGTTCCTTAACACTTTCGCTGTTCTTAATAGGCACTCCTTTTGCAGAATTAGAAAATGTATTGTCTCGTCAATCAGTTTAAGCCATTTATGCTTTTTTTTCGTTATTGTCAGACGCGTGAAAATTCCAACGATAATCATTTTTACTTATTTAAATGTCTATAGTCTAACTAATTTCCATTGTAGATCTTGATATTAATTTATAATTTCGCGTTTTTTCTCCTACACTCTAATATCGAAATGTCAGACTATACCAACGATTAAGCAACTTCTATTGTGTTTGTTTAGAAAGATTAAGTCGCGTTGAGAATGTTCAAGAACCTTATCAGTTTGCATGTGCATGTCCCAAAGAAAGTTGACATTGTCGTTTCCCCGTAACACTATTATTATTATTATTATTATTATTATTATTATTATTATTATTATTATTATTATTATTATTATTATTATTATTATTATTATAACTTGTTTTCTATCTACCTTATGGGCAGCCGTGTTACAGAATATGCACGAGCTATTTGTGCATATATAAAGCAAAACAGTTTTGAGCAAAATTGTTAGACATAAATTTACTCGAAATGCGTGTAATATATAAACATAGCTGCTTTTCTAGTGATCTTTTGTCATACATGAATGTGTTATTCTTATTGACTGGTAATATGAAATTATATTCTATAATCGTTAATGTGTTGTTTTACAAACAAATGAATATAGTTTGACTATAGCAAAATGACAAATGTATATTTTTTGAATAAACACTGAACTAAACAATCAATGTGTTACGCACAACTAGATAAGGTCAGTGGTAGAAACTCTAACAATATTTTCTCATATATTGGCAGGGTTCAAAATGTCAGCGAATGATTGATCCTGACCTCGAAACGAAGAGGCACCTATAGATCTAAAAGTCAACAGTCATCTTGCATGAGAAGCAGATGTGTTGCTGTCGGACTTTCTTCTTATTTAATAACCATTTACTATAAAAATGATGAGAAGCGATTCTACGACTCTTTGACCCAACTGTCAATTAGAAATATGTGAACCTAATAATAAGGAAACGGAACTCGCATTCATTATCGAGTCATGACAGATATTATTTCAGACTTGGAAAAAGTTCACGAATGTTATTCTGTGTAACTAAAAGCATTCCCCGAACCGAACAGTTTTGTACCACTTATATGTGCACTACGAAAATGATAATCATTATATGATGCTAATAACTCTTATTCCAATAAGTTCAAAATAAATTACATAATATTGATTTCATAAAATGTCTCAAATTGAAAGCAGAAGAGAAAAAAAAATTGTCTATGGATTAAATTTAATTCAAATCTAAAATACACGATTTATTGATAGAAAGTGGTTCCCATATCATGATCCGTGATACCTATTTTCAAATACTCAAAGGAAACTAAAATTTATAGTGTTTTAATAGATATATATGTATTGTTAAAAATTCCCAATAATCGGTGTTAAGTGAATGTTCATGAAAGATTAACCGCATTGTTGTTATCACATTGTTCTGTGTTGCTGTTTGTAGCGATTCTGTTTCTCTGAACAGGTTTCCATTCTTCTTCTTTTTCATCTTCTTTTTCTTTATTATTCTTATATTCTTATTCTTATTCTTAGTCTTGTTCTTATTCTTATTTTTGTTATTATTCTTGTTCTTATTATGACTTACTCTATCTAACCTACTGCCCATCTTGTTAATAAAAGGCATGCTCTATCTCAACATATGTGAAGCACAAAATGATTTGAGCAAAATCTTAAAAATTAATCCAAAAAAAGTTGATATGCTGTAATACAACATAAATAAACACTTCTCTTTTTTAAGGGTCTTCTCAAATACTTTATGGATATAATAATGTGTTATTGTAATTGTGTGTAAATATAAAATGATATTCTCTTAAGTGTAGCTACGTCTTTGATGAACAAATAAATATAATAAATCGATACAGGTTGAATACTGGCAATATATTATGACATTTAATCTACAGTTTGGCCTATATTTTAGAAGTTTTGAATGTCACCAAATGATTGATCCTGACCTTAAAGCAAAATAGTTACGATAAATTTGAAAGTGAACAATAATCTTGGATAAGCCGCGAATGTTTTGCGGTCGACCTTTCTTCTTATAAACCATTTACCATGAGACATGATGAACAGCGAGTCAAACAGTTATTGATCCGATTGTCAATGAGTGGCATATTTACTTATTACTACTAATAATACTTTGTTCTTCTATTGCTCAGTAAATGATGTTTGCATGAATAAACAAATGATGGCTAAAAACACACACCGACACACACAGACACACACACGCACATATATATATATATATATATATATATATATATATATATATAACGTAAAATATAATAACACGAAATTACATGATTGTCGATGCAATAATTTATTTCAACCTTGCGGTTTTATTCAAGCATCAAATTTGACAATTACATTTTTGAGACTGACAGAAAACTGAATTCACCCTCGACAATTCAAGTACAACCAGAGAGAGTGGTGGTCGCAGCCAATCTGAACACCCATTACAGAGCGAGTAGGAATTAACATCTTATATTTAACTAAGGCAATCGAAAGAGATCTTATGTTTTTTTTTGTTTGTTTTTATTAAAATAATAACGTCTGTGTTAAACGCACATATTCTTTCTACATTTCCGACTTGGTGACATTTAACGTTCATACGCCTCCATACACACGCACACATATACCTATTCTTAACATCACACACACACAATTTTTGGCTAGCTCGAAATTCAGTTTTCGGCCCGAGAGGAGGAAGAGAGATAAGACACTAACACACGTTAGATTGTCATCGGCCGATTGACACTTGTCGTGCTTTCATTCTGTCTAGATCCGAGTGATAGTATCTATTTGAAAACTAAAAATTATTTAAGATTATATTCTAAATGTAATATTTTAATACTCTGAGTTTCACAAAATTCATCTTACATTAGTTTTATAATCTATGGAAGCCTATTATTATAGCCTAATTCCAGTCTAATATTGTCTAGTTATAATATTAGACACTATACTTAATTTAATTCAATGATTAGTGTATTATCAGTCGAAAAATTTACTATCTTATTTTAAGTAAATAATCAGAATAAACGAATATCTTAAAGTACAATTATATATGCATACATCCCCACATATACACACACATATCTCTACACACACATACATATACATATATATATATATATATATATATATATATATATATATATATATATATATATATATACATATATATACATATATACATATATATATATATATATATATATGCATGCATACCTATACCTACTACCTTGAATTAAAATTTTTTAAGACATCGAGGATAAATGTGTTTCGTCTTTAAGTATTCATAAAAAAATATCATTACTAAATGAGTGTATACCTACACACATACACACATATCCATACATATGCACATACACACACATACACACATACACATATACATACACACACATATATACGCACATGCACACAGACACAAATGTGCAAAATAGAGACACACATACATGTATACATAGACATACACAAATGCACATATGCACGCATACATATAAACATACACAGTCATACGCATACGTACACACATACCTATACTCATATACGCGCACATGCCCATACATGTACACATACACCTGCACACATGTATACACATATACACACATACACATATATAATATAATATATACGGCCTGGAACGTTTTAAATAACCGGGGTAAGAGTTTAATTAAATATAAACATATATTGACAAAATAAATATGCAAGATATACACCCCCCACACACAGGCCGTATATATTATATTATACATTATACATATCTCGAAGTTTCCACGAAACTACTTTTCCATTTTTGAATCTTTCGTCACCAGGCACTTTTTTAACGGACATTGACCAACTAGGCAGACTTTATATTTTGATAACCTAGACACACACTCTTACTCTCCATTACTTTATATTGTTACTTCAATTTTTCAAATTTTGATTTTCCCTATTCCCCTGCCAACATATCAATCAATGTAATTCCTCTGATGATAATATTTTAATTTTTGAAAAGCCTGTCTTAAGGGAAAACAATATACATGTTTTTATTGCAGTAATCAATCGGAGATGTAATAGATTTAATAGATTTGTCATCCGCACATCTTTATGTCTCCTCCTTCATTTATCTTTATATATACTAATATATATATATATATATTTATATATATATATATATATATATATATATATATAGATATATATATATGTATATATATGTGTGTGTGTGTACATATATATACATATATATATATATATATATATATATATATATATATATATATATATAATCCGGTTATCCAGAGTTCATCTAATATATGCTACAGAAGAAAATAAAGAAAAATGCCATCAAGATCCACAGAAAGACGGAGAGGGTGATAGATCAAAACGAAACTATCGGAAAACAACTCAGATAGAAAACGGATAACGAATAAAGAACAATGCACGAACTCCCCATGCGTCTGTGGACAGAAATGTAACTCCCAAAAAGGAATGAAGATCTATCAAAGCAAGATGCTTCTCACCCAATGACTAATAAGCAACGCTCTGTTTTCACAAATAAAATATCGGAAAACCAAGGTCAGGACGCAGCCCAAAGTGCTGAGGATATCCATGCAGTTGTGCCAGAGAGTGAGATGACACTTCCCAGAATAAAATTCTCACCGGCCAGCAGTTCAGAAGAATGATGCATGCTTGTCCATACAATAAGCAATGCACTACATAAAAAAATATATAGACAGAAATATGATCAACAGTTGGAAAAAATTGGTCATGTTATATACCATTTGTATGTCATTGTATGGTAAAAAAGGGAACTCTACTAAACCATCAGTTAATAAAAACAGACGACAGGGAGAGAGATGGAAAACTTAGGAAATAGGGTGGCTCTGGTTGAAAAAGAATATCACAAGAATATAATAGAAAGCGCTCACTGTATAACTATCTCTGTGAGAGTAAAACATTATATTTTACTTATTTAAAATTATTTATGAACTAGCTTCCTTGGACGATTTGGATAATGTATATATGTTATTTATTTAAGTACTTATTTATATATATGATTTATTTATTTAGCTATTTATTTAGCTATTTATTTAAATTTATTTATTTATTCATAAAATATCTTCGATATAAAGGAACGTTATTATACAACAAAGACGTGAGACGCTCAGCCGTTAAAAACAAAACAAACAAATACAGACGAGACGCTGAATCATCTAACGACACGTGAGACGCTAAGCCGTTTAAAAGTCCGTTGTTTTAGTATCATTGAACAGTTAGATTGAAATGCGATTCAGATAATGGGGCGTCACATCAGTGAGGGGGTGGGGCGATACGCAAAAAAATGTCGAGAGAAAGGCTCTGAAACGGTGTGCATTCTCTTCTGATGACCCGACATTGTCTGGATGCTGAAATGGAGTATTCCACCAGTAAAACATCCGATGAAAAAGATATATATATATATATATACCAGATTACAATGTAAGCTGTTTCTTCCAAACAACAATATCTTATGTTATCAGCTCGCTTATCTTCTCTCTCTCTCTCTCTCTCTCTCTCTCTCTCTCATTCTCTCAATTTTCAGTATTTTCCTCAACAGTGCTCGATACGTAAGTAGAGCTATGAAAATATATTTATAGCAATTAAGCTACACAGAGGCTCCCGCGTTTCATCCCCGGGAAAATCTGCAGGCTAAAATGCATGGAGTTATTTTTGCCGGGTGTTTTTATATACACGGCTAGCTAGTAAACCAATCATATTATTTGTTGTTTTCTCAGCCAGTCATTGGGCTTCCCACGAACAAATGTCTTTTTTGTGTTACTTCCTATATCCTGTTCTGTTGTTCTGGTTTCTATAGATTCGCCAATATACTGTTTATTTGTTGTGTCAACATAATAGGTGAATTCATTTTAACATATGGTCCATTGTATTTTTATTTTAAGTTTTAATTTTTTAATTAAGTTTTTGTTTACTTTAGTTTATTTTGACGTATTGGTTTATTTATTTATCGTGAGCCTAAGGTTAATTTATTTCTGTGTAGGCAGCTGTTTGCTATATCATTTCTACAGTTTAATAAATTTCAGGGGTGTTTAAGATTTAGGATTTCAAATTTTTCATTCAGACATGATCTACATGTCTACATGTACTGGCCTGTCGTATAATTTACCATTCAATTATTGGTGATCTCCCAATAGTGGTAAGCTAATTCGATGTTCTCTGTTTTTAAATGTGCTTTTGTAGTGATAATATCTGGTTTTAAAATATAGGGACGTCATACCCACGTAGTATTTCTTATAATACGGTCTTTCCTTGGCAGATATTGTGGCTTGGTATACAATACTTTTGGTTAGGCATTTATTTTCTAGTGGGAAAAGTGTACGATTTATGCAGTTACATCTTTTCTCTTCATTTCTAACTTTTGTATTTCTATTCGGGTTGTTACTATTAGTGTTTTGTTTATTTCTATTTGTAATGTTTATATTTCTGTTCTTCTTGGTGTTATCTTTGCTATATTTTTCACTTTTTTATGTAATTTGTAATTTTTACCTCTCTGCTGTTCTCTTTAAGTATTTTGTTATTGTGTGCGTTAATTATAATTTCTAGGTTTTGGCAGCAGCTGTAGGATAGTTTTAAGTTATTTTTATTGAATTTTTCATGCAGGAAGTTAGTTACGTGGAAGTGTTTTTTAATCAGATTGAGGAATTATTTGCCCAGTTTAGTTTTTAGCATCGGGTTATAGGGCGGAGTATTGTAGATTATATTTATTTTTCTTTTATTTATAATGTTGTTGTAATTATTAGTGTCCTGTTTTTTATATGTAATTTCGGTGTTATGGTAACCCCATTTTTGGAGATATATTGTAAATGTTACTTGATTTTTTAAAAACAATTTCGTTGCTAGAATTATTTATAAGCGTACGCTCGATAAAATTCGGAAAATATTTTATGATTGATGGGGGTGATTAGACTTTGGGTTTACGTATATTGAATTGTCACTATATTTTAGGTATGGTTCGTAAGTATTTTTTATTTAAGTTTAACGTGACATCTAGAAAGTGAGTTGTTTTTATGTTAGCCAGTACTTCTACTTTTAGGCCTAGTTTTCTCATTTCCATATGTATAATTTTCTTGAAGTTTTCTCCACTGACTTTGTTGGGATCGTTTATTATCGCTAATCCATCGTATCTGTATTATCAAATATATTTGTGAGTGTATATAAAATTTAAAAAAACAACAAGATCTAATGCCTCCGCAGAACAAAGGCCACCCATGGCCGAATCAAAGGAGTTTGTCATATGTGTTTAATCCATTAGTAATCGTTATTAATTAAAACTGATCTCCTACATTTTTTAATGGTGTGAATTTCATCCTTGGATATATTGGTATACATCTCGTCAAATTATAGGGCGATGTTGAAGAGTTCTTCTGATATAGACGGGTAGAAGTCCACTATGGGAATGAAACGCGGAAGCCTCTGTGTAGCTTAATTGCCATTAATAAATGTATTTTCATAGCTTACTATATATAAATATATATATACACGAGGTATGTCTAATAAGTATCCGACCTTTATTTTTCCGTGCGAAATAGAAACGATAGGGCGACGCCACTCTACATAGTGAAGGCAGACACGTTCATGCGCATGGGTGAATTTATTCGCCGTTTTACTGCGCGTCAGTCGTTGAGTGAAGTGCTACACAACGTGTTCGTCGGATTACCGATTATCTCAATATGACTGAACGTTTTGAACAATGGTACTGCATTAAATTTAGTCATAAACTTGCTGATTCTCAAAACAAAACAATTCGTAAGATTCAGAAGGTGTTTGGAGAAGATGTGATAAGTATAACAAATTAAGGAGCGGTTAAACTGATTAAAAAATGCCCGTACCTCACCGGTGTGTTATCAGCGTTCTGGCAGGCCCCAAACCTCTCCGAGTACAACCGCTGTTGTTAAAAGTGTGCGAAATCTGTTGATGGAAGATCGTCGTTCAACCGTGCGGGAAATTGGCCAAGTAGTCGGAGCGAGTAAAGATTCCGCAAATTCTGAGAGTTGCTCAGAAATGTGTGCCTAAGTTGTTGTCTCGGGACCAAAAGGACCTCCGTTTTGCACAGGATCTTCTGAAAACCCCCAACACAGATCCTGGGTTTATGAACACCGTGATAACTGGAGATGAGTCATGGGTGTACGGGTACGGCCTAGAAACAAAAAGACAGTCGTCGTAATGGAAGCATCCTGAATCTCCAAGGCCAAGAAATCAAGGTGATGCTGACTGTCAACTTTGATATCAGTGGAATTGTGTATCAAGAATACGCACTGGAAGGAGAAGCAGCAACAAAAGAGTACTATCAAGATGTTCTACGGCGTCTCCGTGACGCAGTTCGGCGCAAAAGACCAAGTATGTAGACGGCGAAACACTGGCAACTGCATCACGACAACGTCCCGGCACATTCATCCCGAGTGATCCAACATTTATTGGCCAAACATGGAATTTAAGTCGTCGCCAACTTTCCAGACATGGCTCTTTGTGACTTCTGGTTATTTCACAAATTGAAGACATCTCTGAAAGTTTCCCGTTTTGCGATTAGAGAAGCGATTATACGGAACGCGACGGCGAAGATGAACATCATTCCAAAAGAACACTTCCAGAGGTGTTTCCTGCAGTGGATAGATCGATGGGATAAGTGTATGCAAGCACAAGACGCGTATATTGAATGGGGTTTGGGTCCCAACCCCATCAGATATTTTAAATATATTTTCTGGCCTTCGGTCGGATATGTTTTAGACATGCCTCTTATTATCTATTAAAATTACAATTACAAAAACTGTTTATTGCATATAATGTGTTGAAAAGAAAATGGCATGTGTAGGGGGTGTTCATTGTTGGTTCATACTTTTCCCAAAGGCATTAATGCGTTAATAATTGTAATTGATCCGATTATATTCAGACTAGCTATAGTCAATTTCATCGGCGATATCCATTAGGCAAAGAATGCGCCCGTTTTCTCATAAAATGAGTAGAAGTCGGTCGGATGATTAATGGTTGGGTTAGCAAAGAATACACGTTTGTGCTCGAACTTCGAATTCACATCCCATCTGATAAGAGCATTATATCGTGTTGAATGTGACGAAGATTAATGGAAAACTCGTCAGTCGTTTAATTCATAAGATTCGTTGTTTACAAGCGAACATCCGACTATTTGAAGAGACAACATGTAACAAAGACAGCGCCATCTTATTCGCTTTTCTTTAATTTTTTCTTTTACTTTATTGAGTGTCAGGATAATTAAGAATATGTTTACACAGCTGAACCCTCTAGAGGCAAGAGGGGCCAGGGTCGATATATCGTTTCCTACGAAGAGTTTATTAGGGTTTAGTTTATAATTCCAACACGGCAGCAATTGTTCCTGTTGAATGTTTTACGAGAACAAGAAGTGAATTATTAGAGAACTAAATACTGTTAAAAAGCCTGCTGACACGAGTAACTTACAGTGATCGCTCATTGGTAAAAAGATGGTGTCCCCTGTCGCTGATATCAGCCGTTGATTTTCTCAGCAGTTTGAATAACAATAAGAATTCCCCGGATTCCAGAATACTACAAAATCCTTCAGTACAGGTCTGGATCGTGCTCTACGTCGTCATAGTTTCCATTCATTGGGTGTTACTGTCCGAGTGCATGTTTATAATCTCTCTTTTTTCCATATATACATATATATATATATATATATATATATATATATATATATATATACATATATATATACATATATACACATATATATATATACATATATACATATATACATATATACATATATATATATATATATATATATATAAGGTGAGTCAATGAAAAATAATTAGACCTGAAATGGAAACAGATCAATATCTTCAGTTGTTCAGAACAAGGAGTATATAGTAAATAAAAATATTTCTTCTTCTTCTCTTTCAATTTCATCAGTAGGAATGAAATTGAAAAGGGAAGCAGAATAAATATTTTTTTTTACTAAATGCTCCTTGTTCTGAACAACTGAAGATATTGATCTGTTTTCATTTGCAGGTTTAATTATTTTTCATTGACTCCCCTTATTTTTGCTCTATCCAGTATATTGAGCTTTCCTCATCTCACAATAGGTCTAACCCTCTAAAAGTTACCTTTTAGTTATTAACCCTCATATATATATATATATATATATATATATATATATATATATATATATATATATATATATATATATATATATATATGCAATACTTAAATAATAACACAAATGTAAAATAACATAAATTACAAATTTATAAAAAATCATTAAATCTTTAATCAAAAAAAGTAAATATGGGACTATTCTTTAATTTATGGATTTCAAAAGCAATCACTCTTATCATAAAAAACAAACACACTATAATTTACTAATCATGTGTTAATATTAGTTTGAACACTCTACAAACACATTCTGTATTTTATATAGCAATGCCTTATCCTCAATATTCAGCATATACCTATCACGATAATATTTAATATGAAACAATTATTTTTATATTTTTGTTCTCTCTCTCCCTCTCTCTTTTTATATATATATATATATATATATATATATATATATATACATTATATATTTATATATATATATATATATATATATATATATATATATATATATATATATATATATATCAGGGTCGTCGAATCAGATACATAGCAACTACATTCAGTAGCAATTTTGATGGTTCTGAGGTATATTTCCAGGTAAGGAGGTGTTGTAAGATTATGAGATGTAACCTATATATTAAAGCTAGAATAATAATATTTTGTTCGATTCGTTTAATGTCTATATTTTATTTCTCGTTGTGTTTACGCATACTTATTTAATTTCAACTTACCTGTGGTTAGTCGGTGTCACTTGACTATATGTGCTAGCAACCGCACTCAAGTTTTTAATCAGTGTCGTGCTTTGCGTCAACCCTACTTTTGATCTCAATTTCACAAATGTCCAACTACGGACGGAAATAAAAAGATATGATCTGATCATCACCCCTTCTGTTATCCTGGCTGTTATCAACAAAACTTGGCACCTTAAATACATGTAGACCTAATCTCATCCCTGCTAGTGTAGTAAAAAATATGTTCTGCTAAACTGGTCAGTGTCCTGTACAAACAAATGCCCTGTCGAATCTTGCTTCACTGACAAATGTAAGATTTCTTCTGTGGTACCAGTTTTCGAGAACTTGTATAAGAAATGACCAGTCAAATTATCGCACCGTAAGTGTCTTCACGCTTTTCGATAAAATCCTAAAAAAATCGTTAATCCATATAACGATAGCCAACCACCTTGAAAATGCGAAACTTCTTTCTGACTAAGAGTATATACCATACCCTGGATAAAGCAGGTGAAGCTAGGGCGGCAACGCTTTATGTATCCAAAGCATTTAACAAAGTCTTGCATGAAGGAACATTTATTCTTACGATATTTCTGGACGAATAGTTAACACAATCAGATTCTTTTTAGCTAACAAAAAATATCTACGGTGCACTCGATGGCCGTGAATCCAAATAGTATCCCACTAATGCGGATGCGCCTCTATGAGTAGATACTTGAAGTTTTATTAACCCTGAGTTGTAATTAAATACATCATTGAAGCAATCACACCCGAGTATATTTGCTAATGGCACAACGCTCTAACGGAACATACCAAAAAGCAATTGATGAATACATAAAAAATGGCTTCCTGTAAAATGAAGCAAAACATATAGTAATATTTAATGCAACAAAGAGAAGGCTCATTTCCTTAAACAATTATAAGAAAGCTTTCCGACCATCGATTGGCATGAATCAATGCACCTTGTACAATAAATCCATGTTCAAACTCCTTGAGGTAACATTCGCATGTAACATGACTTACAATAAATAATTAGAAGATGCTTCCTAATCGGTTGCAAAAAAATGTGGAGCCTCTCGACAGTACCAAGAAAATTCCTTACAGCTTTTAGTATCTTTTTTATCTCTATAAAACCACCGTTTTCCCATGCCTGAAGTAGTGTATCGATATCTGGGCTGGTGAACTATCCTGATCAACACATATGACTATCCTGATGCAATCGCGTCCGAGATGGGTATATTGGCTGATAACAGCTCGATTAATTCTCGACATACGGACAAATCGGACACAAAAATATGTGAAACAATTCATTAGAGTGGAAAACAGAATCTCTAACCTACTATGCCCCGCACTGTCTATCAAGCTTCAGCCCTTGTGCTATCGCCGCAATGTTGCATCCATGTGTTTCTCATACAACTACTTCCACGAAATATGCTCTGATGAACTCACTGCACTTGTACTCTCTAAACGTAAATGCACACGACAAATTAGACAAGAAGCAAATTATCACCCCTTAAATGTAGAGGTCCTCAGATACCGGACCATATTTTACTTATATAACTTATTTCTTCGAACCGCATGCCTTTGGAATAACCAGCCTGCTCCCTGTTATCCCGACTGTACCCACGTGAAATAATTTGAATGTAAGGATATCAATAAGTTGCTGCACATCTCCGCACTAAAAGTGTCACCCATAAATTGTGTCCCTAATTCAATAGATCTCCTCTGATTATTGTTACTACAGCATTTATTGATTTTGCATATTCACTTCAGCTCTCTAACAAAGTACATCTATTTTCTTGGATTTTTTCCGCCCATAGCCTAACCCTATTACTACTGGAACGTTTAAAATGTTTGTCCCTAAATCAAAGTAGCCGCTTACGTCTCCGTTGCAATAGGTCTTGTTTGGGGTGCACAGAAGTTAGAAAATAGTGCTCCTCTGATTATTGGTACATCAGCATTCATTAATTTTGGATATTCACTTCAAAGTATATCTATTGCTTTAGATTGTTTCCACCCATAGCTTAACCCTATTACTACTGGCTCGTTTAAAATCTCTCCTGGCCAGATATATCTCTCCGTCTCAAGGAATTTTATATTTTTGCTTTTCCAATACTGTCCTCGAAATATTCCTCTGTCATGTCTCTGCATGTCCAATCTACATTGGTTTGTGCAGTTTCAAGAGTATTATCTTTACAATTAAGTTATGTTCTGTTTCTATGTTACTTTGGAGTAAGTTTGCTGCGTCAACTTATGATGTTGTTTACTGATTCCCTTTTTAGTTCTAATCATTTTTTTAATTTTGACTTTTATGTAGTTCGTTTGGAACGCATTGACGGAGTCGCACATCCCATGCATGCCCCCCCCCCAAACGAAAACGAGGCCACCTGCGATGTCTTAAGACGGGATCCTGGTGCTGAGCGATCCGTGTCTTTGTTAGTTCGCGTTCTTATTTTTGCTAGACGGTAGGTCGAGAGGTGACGATTGTTAAGCGGATAACGACACGGACTGAAGACCTGGGTGTTTCAAGTTCGAATCCTGTCGATTCCACAGTAACACTTTCACTTATGGATGTTGGCAACCTTCTCGCGATGCTACTCGTAAGTACCAGACGTCTTTCCGGTAAGATTTCTAACTAGAAAACCATCGGGGAAACTAATGTTAACACCAGAATCATTTGATTCACACGAAAGAAGTAGACGGTAGGTAAAAGAGGCCCTATCCGATTAATCGGCTGGCCGCGTCATCCCATTGTATCTATAAGTTCATCCCCAAACGTATTATTCAATCTTATTCCTCAAATAATCAAAACCTCCTTTTTGTTGTTTTTTAAATTTTTCTCCTAAAATAAATACTAGAAAGCGGTTGCTGATGGTCAGTTACGTTGAAAACAAAGACAATGTATTCTGAGAGCAATCTATCTCGAAGGCAATTTATTCTAAGAGATATCTATTCTAAAAAACATGTATTCTAAGAACAATGTATTCTGGGAAATATATTCGACAACTATATTTCAAGCAACACACAACGAGTTGGTTGTTGAAGCAGGGTCTGTCGCTTGTAGTATTGTCGAAGTATCTTCCGACTTGTGTGTGGTTATTTTAAAAAGAATAATGTATTCTACGAATATAAATAATTTCCCGTCCTATAGAACTATATTTGACAACATTATTCGTCATTGAATAATCCACAAATAGTTGATATGCGGTAAAACAACCTAAACAAAACCAAAGCATTATTTTATGTGGCTATCTGTAGCTATCAGGATGTTTTTCATGTGTATTTTACGTTAATCCTATAAATTGTTGCTGTAGCTTCTACTTTTATAATTTGACTTTATTCGACATTTTCTGGTTTCGCTACTTGCTCTCTGCATTGTACACTACTTTAAAGGTTCTTTTAATGGCGGTAATAAACTTCTCTTTATTTTCTGTTATATATTTAGAGTCATTTAATCACATTGTTTACGCAGTCTTCCTCTTGATTATTTTGTCTAGGTTCGTGTGTTCGCTTTTATTAGGTTATGACTAGTTCCGAGTATATTACTAAAGTTACTACACAATTATTAATTCTGTCATCAGTTTTTTTATATATATTTCAGTTTAAATGTTTTGTTGTTTATTTTCTCAGGTATTCTTTTTTTAGTCAACCTGGTCTATCTTTGTTGATATAGTTATGCTATCGGAATTATCATATATTTATAATCATCACCTTCACCAAATATCTGTACCACATCTTGATTAGACACTTACATGCCTTTTATTTAAATTATTATAAAGTTTTAGTCAATCAATTCAGAGGAACGTTTTTATATCAATTAGTGATATTTATTTGTGGAAATGCATATTTAATCATATATAACTTGCCGCCTTATGTTTTTTCATTTTA
Source organism: Sepiola atlantica (assembly GCA_963556195.1). Taxonomy (NCBI): domain Eukaryota; kingdom Metazoa; phylum Mollusca; class Cephalopoda; order Sepiida; family Sepiolidae; genus Sepiola; species Sepiola atlantica. The sequence goes on along the minus strand of OY744519.1, from coordinate 190,183,286 downwards.
TATATCCTCATGCTCTTGCTTTTTTATCACTTATTTTTTGCTTCTACCCGCGCAAATTGGATGACGTCAACGTTTCCTAACGTCATCCATCAAATTAGACAGGGGCTAACCACCCACAATGTTAACGTCATCATCGTATGGTGGCATCCATGTAAACAGAAAGGCGTACGATAACAGTGTAAAATGAACGACTTCACAAATTGATAATGTCATTCATTAAACCAGCGGGAAATAGAAGGAATACGTCCGTTATGACGTCATATGTTAATATATGACATTCTACTTTATTGGTGTTTCCACTGTGCAGAGTATAAAAGTGTAGCAGTTCATCTAATAGACGGACCATCCATACGTCTAATAATTTACTATACAACTAAATAATGTGGGTCTTCTTATATTGTTATCGTCTTTCCTTGTCATCGTGCATACTGAATGATGACGTCACAAAATGAGACAAACATAAATAAAACGTATGGTAATAAGAAACAGAAAGAAATAACTGACGTATATAAGTAAAAGAGAGCTATTAACATTTAAAAAGAGAAAGAGTTGGAAGAAAAAAGAGAGATAGAAAGAGAAGGGGGAAGAAAGAAAAGAAGGACACAGTAAGAGAGGCGGGTAAGGACGCATAAAAAGCGAACGATTTGTACAAGATTAATGACGCCACAAAATTAGTTAAAACGCTTCCAAAAGCTACAACTAAATTTTAGGATATCATCGATATATTTAGAAATTCTAAAATGTTTTTTTTTTTATATTAATATTATATATGTGGATACGAAGTTTACCTTTCGGTGCCCACATGCAAATGCATAAACTCGTCTCCGCACAATCGTCTCGACCGCGCGTTCGCTTGGTTAAAAAAAACAAAACAAATAAAAATATTTTAAGCCAATCAGATGCATTTCTATGGATTTATCAAAGTTGCCGTGTTGATCCACCCGGAATCTATGTAACCCCAGATGTTTTCTTCAACAGAAGGTTTAGCCCAAATCCACGACAGAGCTAACATCGATGTTTTTTTCCATCTTTGTCGGGCCTTAGGAAAACTGAGAAAGCATTTTCGAAACTCACGCATTTTCAGAATCGAAATTAATATTTTAATCGTTAAACTCGCAGAATCTTATTTTCTTTATTTGGTCGTTCGATCTGTGTCGTTTCAGTTCATCACTATAAAATAGTTTACGCTTCATTTAAAATAGTATTGTTGTCATCCATTTAGGATTTAGTTTGATGCGCCCATATATCTCTATTATAGATTTTTCTGCGAGATAGGTGCGTATATAGTATGCGCACCGGGTCGGGGATAGGTACGTATTTGTAGGCGCACTGCGGTAGAGATAAGCACGTATATAGTAGGCGCACAGGGATAGATATATGCACGTATATAGAAGTTGCATACATGAGTGGTACTTATAATAGACATATGTCATACTTTTACCCCGGGCAACGGAAGAGGAACAATGGGGAAGAGACAGCTTTCGCCGTAAGCAACAGGGACTAGGCGGCAACGAGGAGAGGGGGCGGTGAACTAAGGTGAACAGGGAAAAGAGATCTCCAGGCAACGCCGGGTAACCCGGCTAGTTTAATATATTTGGTCGTTCGATCTGTCACGATACAGTTCCACACAGTAAAATAGGTTATTCTTTATTTGAAATAGTATTTTTTGTCATTAATTTAGGATTTTGTTTGATGCGTCCACATATCTCTATAATATAAAGTGTATGTCACGATGAAAATATTAATAACATGTTTATCACTAAATAACGTCATGGATCGGACGTATCTTAGAATATCCTTTCTAATCTTATATGTTTTCGCTGCTCTTTCTCTATTTCGATTTCAACCATTCAGAAAGCCTTATGTTTAATGATTACGCAGGCTAGAAGGTAATTAAACTTGTTTCCTCCAATAACCTACATTGCTCCCATGCACTTATTTATATGACATGATAAATTATTTCCCCTTGCCGATTTCGTGAAACTCGATACAAAGATAAAAAGATTAATGTTCCCAGCGGCAATAATAAGGTTAAGATGAAACTTCATATACAGTAAATGTACAAAAGCAAGGAAATTCCCAAATGTTTACACTTTTATTGTCATTAAGGGTATGCGAGCACAACAGGGCTATGTATTTTACTGGTAGGAATTTTTGTTCAGCGCACCTCACACACTTCATCCACTCATGCATAGGGAGTTATACTGTAGTGATGTGATAATGAAATGGTTTGGTTGATATGTAGTCATACCCGTAACGACAATAAAAGTGTAAACATTTGGGAATTTCCTTGCTTTTGTTCATATAGTGTATATGAATTTTCATCTTACCCCTATTAAGGGCATATGAGTTTAGTATACTTGCATTTTTCATGGAATGTCACTACTTTTGTAAAGGCTATGCCTCAATACAATGCCTTCTCATAAGGTTTTTTGGAATTTTCTGGAAAACTAAGGTATCTGCTAAACTGAAATTAAAATGCCATCAACTAGACCCTAGAACCTCTATCTCTGCCAAACATCAAGTGAATCAATCAAATAGTTGATGAGATACAGTGTGGCACATACGTACGTACGTACGTACGTACGTACACACAGATAACATGATTTCATGATTGAACTTTCTGGATCTCTAGGTTGCCTTGACTAATGATGCTGAAATTCTACACACTTATAGAACCTATCGAATAAAAATGTTGTGCAAAGTTTTAACTAATTTGGTTTATTGGTTTTTGAGTTATGATTGATAAAAAAATGAGATTTCCAGCATAGGCCATTACTGTGTCTATTAAGGGATAGAGCGCTCTCGCGCCTCCCTCGACACACACACAAATATTAAACATGCAAATGGACGCCGCATTAGACGGTAGCGTATACATTGGTTACAACAAAACCTGTATAGCTATAATACGTATTTATTTTATCTTTAACACAATATGTGTTACCCGAAAACATTTTCAGATTAATAGATTATTCATTCTGTTATCTAGTACGTCTGAGAGCCAGGTGCGTATATTTCTTTTATTTATACAACTTCCGATCAGAAACATTTATATCGTGGAATGTTAGCGAGTGTGATAAAATACACCTGAAAAAGGCTGGAAAATACAGCGGTCGAAAACAACTAATGCAATACAACACTTCGAAAAATACAAAAACTGCAAATGATAAATAAACTTCTTCATAAAAAAGTAAATGTATTTCTTTATTCGTTCTATTTAGACCAATATAAAGTGAAGTATTTGTTGTTTAAATTCTATCTCCCACCTTCAAATGTAATATTGAACAGTTCTTGCATATAAGTATCCGTGTTTGTACTGACATCTTTATATATACTGAATAGAGGCTAAGTATAGTTTCATGGTTTTTTTCTTATTTATAACAATATATCCTTTTGCTCGCTGTCTTGTAAAATAGAGAACAAATTCTGCGACCACAGATAGTTTTAACCATCTCCAAAATGTTGCGAAATATTAGAGGAACCGGTGTACTTCGTTTGAGAACTTCCGAGAAAAACAATAAATATATATATACAGTTAAATCAGAATGTTTTAGTGATACTGCTATTGTTTTAGATAACGTATTTATGTTGTCTGCTATTATATATACGTCTATATATAATGTATATATATATATATATATATATATATATGCATATATTTGTTTATATATATATATATATACATATATATATACATATATATACAATGAAATACATATTATAAATAAAGATTATACATATATATATATATATATATATATATATATATATATATATATATATATATATATATATACCGACCTGAATATATGCACATGCTTATATATTTGCATAAGCTTAGTATATATATATATATATATATATATATATATATATATATATATTTGCATATGCTAAGTATATATATATTTATATATATATATATATATATATATATATATATATATACACGAATATTATCCTTTGTTTTGAGCTTATGCTTATATGTATGTATACGCTCATTTCATGTCTACATATATACATGTATATGTTTACACACATATATATATATATATACATATATATATTTATATATATATATATATATATATATATATATATATAGACATAAACATGTATATGAATAGACGTAGGTAGGTATGTGTTCATGCGCATAGCTCTATCTACATGCACATATTGTTGGCTCATTTGTGCGGATACCATCTTGAGACATATTTTCCTTGAAGGCCGAAGCGTGTCCGGAATATCGATGCTCTTTTAAAAGCTGAAAACATATGCCTATGTGTGCCGTACATGTGTAAGTTTCCTTAACATGATTATTAATCGTTCAACCTCATACGCTTCTCCTGACTTTCAAGTTGAGTTTAACTAAAATTGTTCTGTTTTTTTTCTTCAAACCTGTTTTTTTATTAAAATAGATTAAAGCTGCCGGGAAATATTTTTTCTGATTAATAGACTGTTTTACTTTTAGACAGAATCAAAATTAATCGAGAAATTATTTTATACCAGTCGTTATACTAATCAAAGTTATTGTATACTAGTCGTTATACCAGTACAGATTTGTGTATACTAGTTATTGTACAAATTAAACAAATTCAATACTAGCATTAATACTAATTAAAATTATTTTATACTAGTAATTATAAATAATAAACAAATACGTGAACACATTTTGTTCTTTTGGGTGTAGAACACAGACAATAATAATAGTTTTACTTTGGCATAATAAAAGTTAATTGAGAAATTATTGTATACTCGTCGTTATATAAATTAAAAGTATTGTATATGAGTAGTTATAATAATTACAATTATGTTATACTAGTTGTGATACCAATGACATTTACTGTATACTTGTGGTTAAACTAATTAAATTTAGTGCATACTGACTGTGATGCGAATTTAAATTAGTGTATACTAGTCGTTATAATAATCAAGGTTATTGTATACTAGTTGTTATACTAGCGCAATTTACTGTATACGTGTAATTATATCATAAAAGCATTGTATACTAGTCGTTATACAAATAACATTATTGTATACTAGTCGTTATGATAATCAAAGTTATTGGATACTAGTTGTTATAGAAGTGGAATTTACTGTATACTAGTTGTTATAATAATTACAATGATTGTATATTAGACGTTATACCAATATAAATGATTGTATACTAGTCGTTATACAATTACAATTATTGAATACTAGTTGTTATAATAATAACAGTTATTGTATACTAGTTGTTATACTAGTGTACTTTACTGTGTACAAGTAGTTATATAAATTAAAATGAGTTAACACTTGTCGTCATACCAATTTCAAGTATTATATACTAGTCATTATACCAATTACAATTATTGTATACTAGTCGCTATAATAATACATTTTATTTCATAATAGTTGTATACCAGTGTAATTTACTGTATACTAGTAGTTATTCTAATTAAAATAATTGTATACCAGTCGTTATACCAATTACAGTTAGTGTATACTAGTCGTTATAATAATCAAAGTTATTGTATACTAGTTGTTATATCAGTGTGATTTACTGTGTACTAGCCGTTATACTAATTTAAATGATTTTATACAAGTCGTTATAACAATTAAAATTAGTGTATACTAGTCGTTATCAAAATTACAATAATTGTATACGGGTCGGTGTAATAACGAAAGTTATTATATACTTGTTGTTATGCCAGTAATATTAATTGTATACTAGTCGTTATAACGATTAAAATGAGTATAAACTTATCGTTATAATAATCAAAGTAATTGTATACTTGTTGTTATACCAGTAAATGTAACTGTATACTAGTAGTAATACTAATTAAAATGATAGTACACTAGTTGTTATACCAATTACAATTATTGTATACTAGTAGCTATACCAATTACAATTATTGTATACGAGTCGTTATACTAATCAAACTTATTGTATACTAGTTCTTATACTAGTGTTATTTACTGTATACTAAGTTTTATACCAATTAAAATGATTGTATACTAGTCGTTATACCAATTCAATTAATGTATGCTAGTCGTTATAACATTTACAATTATTGTATACTGGTTGTTATAATAATAAAAGTTATTGTATACCAGTTGTTATACCAGTAAAAATACCTGTATACTAGTCGGTATGCCAATTGAAAAGTATTGTATACTAGTCGTTATAACAATCAAAATTGTTGTATACAAGCCCTTATAATAATAAAAGTGATTACATACTAGTTGTTATACCTGTGTAATTTACTGTATATCAGTAGTTATACCAATTTAAATGAGTGTATATTGGTCGATATACTTATTAAATTATTGTATACTAGTCTTTATAATGATCAAAACTATACTATACTAGCGGTTATAGCATAGTGATTTACTGTATAATAGTTGTAATACCAATTACCCCGCCTAATAAACTGGTATTGTCCGGGCCTTTGGGTCTGGATTTACGCCGGCTTATTGGGGGTTGCCGGTCCTGTGCAGTTCTAGGAGGGGCATCCTCCCAGGCTTTGCCTCCCCTCCTTGGGGAGGAGTAAGTTTATTGCTTACTGTCTGAGGAGCCTCTACCAGGGAATGCCGACGGGGCTGCCCAGACAATTTTTAAATGGTCAGAGTCCTCACCTCTCGAGCGCTTGCTTATCTAATCCTACTTTCCCGGCCTTGTGTCACAATTTACCTTGTGGGAGGTAGATTAATAAAACTAATTACAATGGTTGCATACTTGTCGTTATAACAATTAAAATGAGTGTATACTAGTCGTTATAATAACTTAAGTTATTGTTTACTAGTGGTTATACCAATGTAATTAACTGTATACTAGTAGTTATACTAATTAAAATTATTGTATACTAGTCGTTATAACATTTAGAATTATTATATACTGGTCGTTATAATAATAAATGTAATCCTAGTTGTTATACCAGTAAAACACATTTTTACTAGTCGTTATACCAATTGAAATGTATGGTATACTCTCGTTATAACAATTAAACTTATTTTATGCTAATCGTTATGATAATCAAAGTTATTATATACTAGTTGTTATAACAGTGTCATTTACTGTATACTAGTAGTAATACCAATTTAAATTATTGTATATTGGTCGATATACTAATAAAATTATTGTATACTAGTCTTTATAATAATTAGATGTATTCTATAGTTGTAATACATATTACAATGGTTGTATACTAGTCGTTATACTAATTACAGTGTTTGTTTACTAGTGGTTATACTAATGTAATTAACTGTATACTAGTATGTATACCAATTAAATTATTGTATACTAGTCGTTATAGCATTTACAATTATTGTATACTAGTCGTTATAATAATACCATGTATTGTATCCTAGTTGTTATACCAGTAAAATACCTTTATACTAGTCGTTATACCAATTGAAAAGTATTGTATACTAGTTTTTATAACAATTAAAATAATCATTGTTGTTGTATACTAGTTGTTATACAAGTAAACAGTTACTGTATACTAGTAGTTATACCAATTAAAATGATTGTTATACCAATGAAGATCATTGTATATTAGTCGCTGTACCAATTACAGTTAGTGTATACTAGTCATTGTAATAACAAAGTTATTGTATACTAGTAGTTATACCAGTGCTATTTACTGTATACTTGTTGTTATACCAATTAAAGTGATTGTATACTAGTCGTTCTATTAATTACAATAATTATATACTACTCCTGATGATAATCAAAATTATTGTATACCAGTTTTATACCAGTAAAATTAACTGTATACTAGTCGTTATAACAATTAAAATGAGTGTATACTAGTTGTTAAAACAGTTAACATTATTGTATACTAGTCATTATACCGATTAAACGCATGCTTGAAGACCTTTAGTTATGTACAGTTTTGAACACAGACAATAATAATTGTTGTTGTAACTGAACACCTCCTTTTTAATTGAAAAATCAACAGTTTAGAATCTGAAAACGACTTGCGAATGTTGCACTTTCAATAAACCAAAAGATATTCAAGACACGGGAATTCATTATTAATGTGTAAGGAAACATTTCTGACATAATAACAGTCACAGACTCCTTCTTATAAGACATATGCTGCAAGCACTTATCCTACTACCTGTACTGCAAATAACTATCGTTTCTTCCTTTGTAAGCATGAAATAAAATGGAGTTTCCATTTACATGTTTTTTTCTTATTCACACCCTCTAATCGATGGAGAATGTCACGGTAGAATTGCTTTATATTTTTTTAACCAATAACAACAAATGTGTGTTATCAATTATTCTCATTGATAACTAAATTGTATTTCTTTAATTACTCATCTGATGTTTGAAAAAACGTTTAAAATGTCCGTGTTGATTTTAAAATCTCTTTTAGATGCTTGGTTTGGTCAAATCTACACAACATCGGCAGTTTCGATATTTAGATGTTCACTTCCCGTGGCGTAGACGTTTTGTATCGCCTGTAAAAATATCGACCGGTTGATAGTCTTCAAACTGTTTCCATCTCAATATTAGATACAATTGATATAATGAAAATAAAATATAATAAATTAAAAATATTTATGAACGTATATCTCGGGTTATAAGTGTATTTATTTATTTGTATTTCGAGTTTTATATTTTTCCATGTTTTGATATTATTTTCTGAATGGATAGGCTAAATAATTATGTATGCGTTTACGAATCTGTTGTAAATATGTAATGTTTATAAAATATTTTTTTGCTCCGCACATCATATTTTAACTTCTTGATTTCATTTGATCGTAATTTCCTCTTAACTATTCACTCGACATATTAAATTAGATCAAATGAGATTTCTATAAACGTAAACTTTCAACCAATGACAAGCGAATAAGTTTTGTTTAAGTTGCCTGAGAGAATTGAACGCGCACATCGCAATTTTTATGAATTTCTCGCGTGCAATTCTTATTTTTGCAAAATATGTCTTCTAATTTTATCCTCGCAGACATTTTTCTAAAAAATCAATGAGGAACGACATGAATTAAATCTTCATTTCTGCCTGAAATCAGTACGTTTTAATAATGTGCATGCGTCTGGGGAACATGCATAATGCGAACAGGCATTTATCAGTAAAAGAAAGTAAACACGGACTTAGTTTAAAATGGATGAAAGACGAAGTAAGGAAACAGTGTTAAATATCAACACATTATGAATGTGTCCTAGTCAGGCAGCATCGCTAACCTATTCTGATTTTCATTGATATATGGCGAACATTTTAAGATATTGAGCCACTCGGAATTTTCTCTTCATGTCTGCCATATTAAATTTAAAATTAGAGCCATTTGAAATCTACATTTTCGCTTATCTGTGGATCTAACATTTATATTGACTCGAGTCTAACGTCTAAATGTATGTTTTGGAAGGCAACGAATCTAATGATAACAATCTTCGTTTTGTATCTTTTAGCAATGAGCCGCCATGTGGGATTTTATAATCTCCGCCATTTTAAATGTACATTTGCGATTTCCTCTAGGTGTAATCGCGCAAGTGACTTGATTTATCTGTCTAAATCTATGATTAGGGGGCAAGGAATCCAACGGTAACAAGTTGCATTGTGCATCTTTATTAATTTTGCTGCCATATTGAATGACCTGGAAAAGGATCAGTTGGGCCCAAACTCGATTTCGGGATGAAAAATGACACAAAATATGGTATAATAAATATGACCATTTCTGAGTCAGATCTGACCTTTGTTGTGTAAAATCAAACTCTATTCCAAGTCATTTTTTATCCCAAATAAAGTTTGGCGCCAACTGATTTTTCCCGGGTCTGTCACATAATTTTTAAAAGTGTAGTCGTAGTAGCAGTTTTCATGGCATTTATGATTACAGAAATGCTACCTTGTGTCTTTTCAGGTTCATCGTGATGCATGCATGCCTGTAGACTGGTGGTGCTGGTTGTTCTTCTGAAGACAGTTCGATCACCAGGTCCAAGAGGTTCACACTAGCCCATGCTGAGCGAACGTCAACGACATCACTACACCTCACCACTACTGATTGGAGGTTATGCATCATATGTCAATATGGTTAGATAGAGACATTGATCAAACCTAAAGAGTCTAAGAAAACATACATTGGGCACAGTTCACTGGCAGAGAACTTATTTAAATTCAATAAACTTGGAGAGCTTCCAGGATCACTCCAATTGGAAAGACTTGATGATGGCCATATCATTGAAGCTGTGATGGTTGCACATGGCGCACAATATCACCATACGTGCAGGATCCAGTACAACAACACTAAACTACAGAGAGGACAGAAGAGAACACTCAATAAATAAAGTCAGGAACAATATTTATGCAAACGCATCAGGGCGCTTACACGTTCCAGTACAGAGAAGGTTGCAGGAACTTGTTACTTCTGTGGACAAACTTCAGGGACTAATAGTATTCGGAAAGCTGCAACATTCGAAATTGACAGACGTATCCTTGCCTATTAACACCTTCTTGGTGATACAGAACTGCTTGGCCGTCTCAGTGGTGGGGACATGGTTGCGTTGGACGCCCAGTAGCACCTGCAGTGCCATAGGACGTTATAACCGCGCGAGATCGATCCAATCAATAAGACCACAGGACTCCAACCAAGAGAGAGAAATGTCGGCAGTAGTCTTTGCTGAACTCGTCCTCTACATTGAAGAAACAAGACAAGATGAGCAGTCAGCACCAGTATTTAGATTGCCCGATTTTTCTACCTATATTAGTCGATGATGGAATAGCTCGGAGTGCAGTTCGATACGAGAGTCTACACCACACGACTGAAACAGAGACTGCTATCTCAGGTTCCTGATATGCGAGCACACACCTAGGCGAGATACATATGGATGGTATTTGAAGAAGATCTCGGCGCTGCTCTTGACAAAGCCTTCGAACTGGACAGTGATAGTTGTGCAATCCATCTTACACGTGCTGAACACATTGTTCGCTGTCATATGTTTGGAGAAACCAAACCTTTCACAGAATTCCCTGAAGGATGTCAAGACGAATCTGTGCCATCATTGCTGCTTGAACTAGTCAGCATGATTCTCGAGGAACCCAGCATCAAGGACCAGATGGAAGACACTAACTCTACAGCAATTTCCGCAACCCAGATACTGAAGTACAACAGCGTCAAACACAAGCGAACTTGTGGCACCACATCGTCCACCTGTGTCAAGCACAGTGTTGCACAATAGACCTCGCTTCAAAAATTAATAGGCATGATGTTGCATGCTCATACACGCAATAAAGAATCTGTCGACAGTCTTTCACACCTTGGCTTAAGCATCTAGTATGCCAAAGTGCTCCGGCTCTCAGCACAGATGAACAACCGTGTTTGCAAACAGTTTCACAGAAACAAGTGGTCTGCTCTCCAAAGTTGGGTGGCGAAGTGTTTACAACTGCCGCTGTAGACAACATAGACTACAACGCCAGTGCAAGAACATCAACAGTTTCCTTCCATGGTACCGGCATTTCTTTAATACAACATCCTTCTCATACAGGTGAAGGAGTGAATCGGTGAATCGTCGTTGCCGGAGAATCTGGGAATGCACGGTCCAAGACCGTCGCTACTTTGCCGCACTATTATACTGACGTACGCCCCGTCACAAGCAGCATCAAGGGGTCGCATGCCCTAGCTGCTAGAGGAAACTTGCAACAGCAGACTGATAAATTATACCAATAGCTCGCAATGTACAACAGGTCATAGAAGATAAAACTGGTACAGTAGACAATGAAAACACATCTTTGGCTGCATTTCACGCTAGCCAACCCATGCAACTATGACGAGGCTGACAGTCGAATGTTGCTGCATGCATCAGACGCGGCTAAGCACGAACATCATTCAATTGTCATCCGGACTGTAGACACCTATGTAGTGGTGCTGGCAGTTTCCGTGGTACAGTAATTGCAACCAGAAGACAAAATATGTTGGCATTCGTAGCAGACCCAAGTTTCCGATACCGAGCAGCAAATGAAATAGCAGCCGGACTGGGACCAGAGAAGGCTTGTGCACTGCCAATGTTTCGACGCTCTAACTGGAGGCAATAATTTGTCAAGCTTTGACACACATGGCAGGAAGACCGCATGAGCAGTCTGGGCAGTACAGTTAGAGTTAACTGAGTCGCTGATGCAGCTGTCTTCCGTACCAAGTGACATACCAATTAATGGAATGGGCATCATCGAGAGGTTCGTGATCCTGTTGTATGATCGAACCAGCAAATGCACGGACATTGACAAGGCCAGGAGGAAACAGTTCGCAAAGAAGAACAATGTTCAGCTGATCCGTCCAAGGAAGGCAGCTTTAGAGGAACATGTCAAGAGGGCAGTACATCAAGGCTGCCCTTAAGTGGCTAGCCCTATGTGTGTGTGAAGGGGACTGCACATGAAGATAAGTCCACATCATTCATTTACTTGTGGCACATCTGAACTGGTCAATATGACACTGCTTATGTACACATATTGTCAGTACCGATATATACCTAGCATCACATACCAGACCATTGTAGAATGTCAGTACACACCCAACCTAATGTATTACACCATAGCATGTAAGAATTTTAACTTAGATATTTAATGACTTAAGACATGTTTTAAAAGTATAAAACTCAAAATTAGTAGTTGATGTAAATTGATATTTTTTATTTAAAGTTAGGCTAATGAACATTATCACATTCAATTAGGGAATTTAAGTTCTATTTGTGCGAAGGGCGGCATATCAAGAAAGACTGAGTAAAGATTCCACGAACGTTGTCAAAATATGCCTCATAGCTACGTGTCAGTATATTTTACTTCCCAGAACAGGGCTCAACTTTAATCTTATTAAAGGGCTTATAACAATATTAATTTTAAATAAAATATATAAAATGAGTTTACTTACATATGCTAGATACCTTAACCTGAAAGTGTGAATGTCACAGTTGACGCCAGCGCATGGTTACGGAGTCTAGGTTGATTCTGTGGCAGGTGTTAGAACCGTGCGATTGTCCCAGATTATCATCCCTGCGAAAGCTCGAAACGTTAGCGTATGTAGGTAAAAATAATGAAATATTGTTTATTAAATATATATATATATATATATATATATATATATATATATATATATATATATATATATATATATGAAATTCAAAGCATAACAAATATCTTAAAGATGCATCAATGGAATCTGCACGTTTTTCAATAAAATAATATTTATATTTTAATGGCAGAAAAACGAACATTTTATTACAAACTTAAACGAAACGGACCAAATTAAGCATTACAGAGGAACAAATATATGAATACAGAGCTAAGCATTACATAACTACTAATATGCTATTACTAACTTAAGCGTGACAGAATAACTTACAACCAAATTATGAAAAACCAATATAATTTTTACTACAAACTAAGCAGAACTGACGTACCCATGTTTTAGATTCTTGCACGCATGTAGAAGGAGTTGTGTCTATTTAATGTGCGCATCAGTTATCAATATTATATTTTAAAATAAAATGTGACAGACAAATTTACGGGTGAAAGACTAACAAACAATTTCTCTCAGAGAGTTTCCTGGAAGCGTATGTAAAATAGAAAAAATATAAAAGATATAGAATATTTTTGTCATCGACATTAGGGAATTTTAAAGATAAACTATGTCGAAACGAAAAACTTAATCTAACACCTTCAGTATCTTATCTAACAAAAGATAAAATAATTTGTGTATTTGGTTCCGATGAGGGAAGTGTCATGAAACACAATCAATAGTGTATGTACAATAGAGGTTGATGGGCAGGGTTAATAGCCTCCCGTCTAGACAATGGTCTTAATACTCAGATTTATTGCCGAATAATTGCAAATGGGTCACCAAGAAGAAGTCCATTAATAGGGGCTACGATAGTTGGGGTGAACGGGGCAGACGCAACCTATGACAGACATCTCGCATAAAAAGATGGCCGACATTGTTTATCGGATATTTGATGGAAAGCGAATGGAATCACTTTATGATACTCGTAAGGTTGATTGTAGTTGGACTATTTCTCCCAGAGGAATCTTCTGTCTATTTTGTTTCGAAATCATATATAGGTGATGGACGTGTTTGATTCAGCTTCGTAATAATGTAAAAGGATGTCCCTAATTTCATTGACGAGTATAACTTTCTATCCAAGGTTGAATATACGAATTTGCTTCGGCAGCAATTTCAGACGATTCCTCCTGCAAGTTTTTAAAGAAATATGCCTTCACATATATACTATATTTTAGCAGAAAGTCCCTCTTTTTATAAAACTACAACGGAAAATTTCATTGCTATCCAGTAAATATTCATGACCATAAATGAGTTTTTCCCAAGACTAATAAATAAAAGGGTTTATGAATTTTGCAGTGAATGGTCCTAGCACGTTACTATATTTCAAATAAATTATATGTCAATAACAACAATAATGATATTAATAAAGCTTCGAGGTTAAATAATGAAAAAAGAAATCGTAATTTTATAAGAAAAAGTAAAACCACTATATACATGAAAAAGAAGAAACTTCAGGAAGAGACGTGGTAGAAAAACATCAACGAGATGCAAGCAATGAAGGAAAAACGTAATGAAAATAAATATATTTAACATAGTAATGCCACCAGAAGAAATAAATAATCTACTTCTAATCTCATATGTCAGCCTCACTTTTGCATGATCCAAAGTCAAAAAAACAAATTATAAATATAAGAATATATATATATATATATATATATATATATATATATATATATATATATATATATATATATATATTGGGTATTTAGATCTGTATGGCTAGGTTTCCTTCCTCTTATCTAATTACTTTTCTGGTACCAAAGGTACTTAAGCGTTATTTTTTATTTATATTTTTTAATGCAACTTTGATTCCTATATAATTTTATTGCTAGCTACCATATTGCAGAATGGTTCTTGGATATAGTGTTTAGATAGTATTATTATTATTTTTATTTTTTTATTATTGTTATAATTAATGTTATTTGATATGCAAATTACTATATAATACGGTAGTCTTAAGGGTAATATATTATTATTATTATTTTATCATTATTATTTTTTTTTATGTATATATTAGTGATATTTTAAGCTGAATTATTTCGACACTTGATTATTGGGGAAATGGTCGTATAATCAGTACCATTGGAGAGCCATGAATATTATAACTGTCCTGTTTTTAAATCTCCGAAACAGTTACATGGTAAACAGCTGATGATCCTCGTGTTAATATTAGACGCTTAAGGTCTTCTGTTTTTGTTTCACTCTTAGATAATTAACCCCCCTTTTTTATTTTTATTTTATTTTTTTATATATTTTTTTTATTTTACTTATATTTATCCATTTATTAATTTTCCAACGAATGTTAAGTCTGCAATATCTTGGATTTAGTTAGTTTGTCTGGGAATTTAAACTGCATTTTACATTTTTTTTTTTTTTTTTTAATGACTCAAAGCTTCTTTAGACAATATATATATATATATATATATATATATATATATATATATATATATATATATATATATATATATATGCCTATCTGGTGTGATCAGAAAAATTAAACAAATGGATTAATTGTAGAAGCAAGTGTAAGATGTGGTTTTCTATACACTATACAGTAAGGAGTACATTTAAAGGTACACGGGTTTCTGATCTCGCAAGCGATTCAGGACATTAGAAAAAAGAATAATATAATACCATCTCCCAACACCACATAACATCGTCATTAGACTAACATTGCAGACTATCGTTTAGAAGATTTTGAGACAATAGAAAATTCGAGGAAGTAAACCATCATCAAGAGGGTAACTGGTAGAATACAGGGAGCACTAGGATCCTAAAAAAATGTTCAAACTTCAGGGAATGCACGTGGCCATTATTAGCAGAAATCAAATAGTAAACAGCTATTGCGAGAATTCTACGTTATACATAGCCGTACAATTTTGTTTCAAATTATGTGTTATAATGTTGTCAACAATAATTTACGCTAAGCTTTTTTTTATTGATCACTCAGATATAAATAACTAAATCAGCCTACGTGGAGGTTATCAGGTATCTTTTTATTTTTATCTTATTTAAAGGTAACAAAACTATCTATCAAACAGAATATTGAAATTGTCTATTAGAAAAAAATAGAGGATGTAGCCACACGTTTATATAGTCTTGAACTCATAGCTCAAGAGTGAACATGAAGATTTTATATTTAAAAAAAAAATATATATATACTGCCTTTGCAAACTAACTTTTTCCTGATTGAAATAAGTTAATCGAGGAGAACACATTCTAGATGTATATACACAGTCATCAACTGACAGCTGTCTCGTCGTATCAAAGATCGGCAGTGTGTCTAGACATGGTGAGTTTTTAAAAGCTTTTATTTGACACCCTACCTCTAGTAAAGAGGTCATCAATCTTATATGTACGCAATACCCGTTCATCACAAAATGGCGAATAAAATAAAGTAGAATTAATAGGAAATAAAAAGCCTTCTATTGCTTTCAATCTCACTGAGCTGCGTTATTCTTGAAGCAAAACTACTTCTATTCAAAAATTGAAATTAATCATAAACACGGAAGATTAAGAAGAAAAAATAAATCGAAGAAAAAATAAGCAAGAACACAAGAGAAAAAAAGCCAAACTCTCGTAATTTTGTAATTTCCGTTAGTGCCAAGCGAAATGTCTTTACAATGACCGAAGATTTAAACTGAGTTGATAAATATTCGATTGCCTTTTACCAATTCCATCTGTTCGGCAAAATATGAGTACAATGTCGGTATGATTCTGTAAATACGACCACACTTCTTCACTAATTCGATTTTCAATCACATTTCATTCTCACTGGCTGTCTTATTTCGACATATGTAATTATACACAGTCGTTTTTGTCATATAAAAAGATACGGTATACGGTTTCGTGGTGATACATTTTACTTATTATCTGTGATTTGGACCTGACTGGCTCATCCACAGTCAGGAGCACTTGGGGTTCAATCTTTGTGATGCCAAAGAAAAATATGTCCAACATTTTGTAAAAATATCTTCGTAATTTTATCAATTATCTGTTCATTTTTTTTCTGGTTCGGATTAGTCACTTTGAAAAGCTTTCTTTTACGTTAGGGTTCTCAAATTTGTAGAAGTTATATGATAATAAAGTCCAAGTTTGTTGAGAGACATTCCTACAAAAGAATATTGAGTATTTACGAATTAATATTCAAATTAAAAAAAAGCTAATCATTATCAATAAGAAAACACTTACATGAATTATGTTACACTTAGTCCGCTTCACTTTGAGGAAATAACTTATATACATATAAGATAATACTTAACATATGATGTTTATTGTTACAGGAAAAGCAATTGCTATTTACAGAAGAAAACCATTAAATATAAAAAAAACATGAAAATAATATCATAAGCAGAGAATGTTTCAGTTTCATTTGTAACGGCAATATACCGCTTATGCCAACAATCGTGCATGTGCATTGCATGAAATTAAAAAATGGAATAGTTTGCCGCCATCGGCATCATCTTGATTAGAGCTAAAGAAAATCGATAAATCTAGCGACGAAGTTTTCTTAAAGATGTTCGGATGGGTTCCCATTTTTCTTCACATTGGTGGGTAAAGTTGTGAACTTATATTACTCGTCGCAGTCGAAAAGTAGGTTGCCATAGAGACAGGAGAATGCAACTCCATCATCTGCCGACACGTTTGAGGCTAAAATATTGTTTCAGTTTTAATAGAAGCCTCGTTATAGTTTTAGCAAAATTACAATGCTAGACAAAAGGCGTTAATAAATACAGACACACACACACACCTATATATATGTGTATATCTATATATGTACATATATGTGTATATATATATATATATGTATATATGTGTATATATATATGTACATATGTATATGTATATATATATGCATATATATGTATATATATATGTATATATGTATATATATGTGTATTTATATATATATATATCCATATATATATATATATATGTATATATGTATATTTGTATATGTATATATATGTATATGTATATACGTATATATATATGTATATATATGCAAATATATATAGGTCTATATACATGTATATATATAAATATATATATTTATGTATATATATATATGTATATATGTGTATATATATGTATATATAAATATGTAAATATATATGTATATATATATGTATATATATGTAAATATATATGTATATATGTATATATATATGTATGCAAATATATATGTATATATATATGTGTGTATGTGTAAATATATATGGTTTGGTTTCGTAGTTTTGTTTTACGGCATATCAACCCTTTTTGGGTTATTTAATGCCGAATCTGGTCTTGTTTTCTTCTCTTTTTTGTTTCTTTCCCCTTTTAATATCTGTTTCTATTTAACCCATAGTTGGGACCCTAACAGGTACTACCACTCCGGGTCAGGGTGGACCTAGGAGCAATGGTAATTAAGAGGAGGCTCCACATTCCCCAAAGTCAATAAGCCGGATCTCACCATCGGATGTAGTTTAAGGTCATATCCAGGACCGGGAGTAGGGTAAGAAAAATAAAAATAAAAAAGGGGAGGGAGAAAGGGAGAGGGGCTGTTGTTTTTGTTTTTGGTTTTGTAGAACATAATTAAGTTTTACAATACAAAAAAAAAAAAAAAAAAAAAACGTCAATGTAGGTGAATTTCGTCTCAGGGAGCCACAGGGCAGCCTGATCTGGTATCACCAGTAAATATATATGTATATATATATATATGTATATATATATATATATATATATATATATATATATATATATAGTATGTAGCATTTTTCTTTTCCTACATATTTCATTAAATACAATAAACAACTTCTGTAAGAATACCTTTCCCTGGTCCGTTTCTTGTGGGAAATAAACGATGTATTCGCCAAACTCACTTTTAACCATATTACTTAATTATATTACCGTATCCATCATAAGCTGTGGTTATCAGTAGATGTCATGATGTTACGATATGTATATTTTTTTTTATATACTTAATTTTGAACAACAAACCAAATCACCTTGCCGTATGAATAGTCACAGGTGGGAGAAAGAGTTTTAAGCGATAGAGAGAACGAACTTCAGGAGAAGCAGAAAATGCAATGAATTTAATCTGTGAACCCCGAGAAAACTTTGATAAGAAACAAGGACCAAGAAGGTTTAATGTATGAAAGCAGGAATCAACAATATAAACTAAATGAAGGTTATCACAAAATTCGAAATACTTGAAATATTTTATTTTAAAATATAATAAATGTTAAAACCGTTTGTATATAATACAAATTATATCTTGACAAACGGATATGTTCAGTTATGAAGGCAAGTGTTACTTGCCCTTGTTGTGTTGTAGTAGGAGTCGAAATAAAGTTGTTATGTTGGGCGCACGTCTTTTCGTCTTTGTCTACGACTATGATTATCAGTAGCACTTGACAATGTGAACCGTTCAACAAACTGAACGAAATATAAACAGAGTCATCCATGGAAATTACAAAAGGCATAAGGGAATACCTACGATTGAAATACACGTGCTGGCACTTAACAGGATTAAACAAATAAAGTCATTTAGTATCTCAATCCACAACCGAAACCAAGTCAATGTATAGATCAGCTGCACATTCCAAGTGATCCGATTTAGATAGGAGAGAAGACACATCCGATATGAGAGTAGTAGTGTAAGCATAGGTGTTAATCTACGTGATAATATTATCTGGGAGATCATTGATGTCGAGAAAAACAGTGTTGGTCCAAGAATAAAACCCAGGGAAACAAAAGTACTGATAGGGAAAAGGGATGAAAAGACACCATACAGAGTTACTCGCAAGCGTGTATAAGACAGAAAAGATTTAATAATGTTAAGAACCGCATCACTTATATTATAACCTAGAAGGTGTTATAGAAGACTCGAATGCAATACTCTGTCGTACTTTTTTGAAATGTCAAACGCAATGGCGCGATACTCTTTTCTATAAATCCTCAGATACGCTAACTTAGAACAGTTTAAAGATCAACAAAATACAAAAACGACGAACCCCATAGTGAACATCGCTTAAGATACCCAAACATTCCAGAAAATTAGCAAGCTTGCCGTTGACCAACTTTTCAAACCCAACGGATAACAAAGAGAAGAATAACATGGAGATTGTTAGCTGGTTCTGCACTTTTAAAA
This sequence comes from Sepiola atlantica, assembly GCA_963556195.1. Taxonomy (NCBI): domain Eukaryota; kingdom Metazoa; phylum Mollusca; class Cephalopoda; order Sepiida; family Sepiolidae; genus Sepiola; species Sepiola atlantica. Next base: position 190,163,098 of record OY744519.1, on the reverse strand, counting down.
ATAGTAACAAAATTAAGCAGTTTCCAACAAAGAAGGAATAAGGCTTTAGACAAACAAAATTAAATCATGTTGAGATGATAGATGAAAGAACAGAGTTTTTGAGAACGTCAACAGGAATTGAATCAAAATCGGAAGCCTCTCCAGGCTCCATACAAAAATAAAGAATCATGTCCAACCACCGATTTCTATGAATGATAGTACCTTACTTCGTTTAATATTGACATGAATTAGAATAAATACATCGAATGATCTACCGGGCTAAACACTATGTCAGACCTGCTAGTATTTTATACATATTTAGAGCAACACTTCGACTGTGCATGAAGTATTGTTGCAACATCTGGGCTGGAGCAGCAACCATTTGTTCCCCCTTTTGAACAGAGTACAAACATCTCTCTAATCTTATATGTCCCGCATGTCTATAACGCTAAATCCCTCGTCAAATCGCTGCAATGTTGCATCCCATTTCTTGTTTTTTAAATACTTCCACGGAATGTGCTGAGACGAACTTACTGCACTGTAAATAGCCACACCAAACCCGACCTGCAGAAAAATACAACCCTTTACATCGAAAAGGTAGCCAGCCGTCTGAAAATTGTCTACTCTAATTACTAGTGAGAGATCAACGGTAACCTGCTGTTGCTATTACTCAAAATAAATTGTAATCTGTTTCGTTAGAAGTCTAGAAATCCGGGGAAACTTGTTGGGATGGCAAGGTGGCTTAGTTGTTAACGATGCGGACTGTGCCGGGTACGAATCTCGTTCGTTTCACAGAAAAACACTTTCATCAAAACCAACACCTGACCTTGCGTCTAACCTCTTGGTAAACGTGAAGGGGGCTTACCTGCGAAACGTCCTCCTGTTTGTCTGTCCTGTGCGCTGCGGATGAAGGAAAAGATTCAACGTGGCGTCCGTGAATCTTTATTACGTACGGTTCACGCGGAGTCTCGCGAAGTCAAATTTTAGACATGTATGTTTAGGTGTTCCTCAGCCGAATAAAAGCGGGTCTCTTACCGTCTTCAACAAAACGGTGCGAAGTCAAACCAGTCCGTTATTACGTTCAATTATTTTGCATAGTAAGTTCGCTGTTATTATTGTTATTTATTGTTATCGTTATATATTGTTAAAGTTGTTGATTTTTTATTGTGACTCCTTATTTTTTTTTATTTGGAGTTCGTTATTTCATTTTTTACTTTTCTCCGGCCATGGCGACTGCCAGCTGTATGCCGGGTGAGACTCCTGCCAAAATGTCTGAGAAGCCGTCTCAGCCATCGGATAAAGCGGATAAATCGGATATATCGGATAAATCAGATACATCGGAATGGAGTAATCTTCCTGCTCTCAAAATCGACGTCGGCGAATTTGTTGCTAATGGAATGCTCTGAATATATAACAGAAACCGGAATAATAATCCAACTACCCAGATTGGAGTTCGTTAAAAAAATGATTCTGATGTTTGTCGTTGATCGAAGAACGAAAAAACTTATTAGATCAACGAAGGAAACTGTTGCTAAATTAATTGCAACTACGGGAGTGAGAGCCGAAAGGATAGTCAAATGCAAAGGATACAATACCTGGAATACCCTTTTCAAGACGCAAGAAGAATGTATACAGTTCTCCAAGACGGAAATTATTACTAGGGACTACATAGTCCGTATGGAGTACATGGGAAGACGAAGGACGACAATTTCTGTGTCCGAGGTACCTGCTGTGGTTCCATGGGAATAACTTGGCGCGTTCTTACTCAAGCACGGTGACATCACCGCAATTTCGGTCGATGAATTCCACGGTAAATGGTCCTTCGATGTGTGGCTGAATGAGTCTGCGTTCAAGAAAGTGCCTTACTACATACAAGCGAATGGTGAGAAGCTGCCCGTTGTGGTGGCTGGTAGGCGTCCGGCCTGTTGGATGTGTGGAGAGGTTGGACACCTTACCTTTACGTGCCCCACCAGATTAAGACCGACCCAGCCAAACCCCCAAAATAGGGTCCTAGAACACCTGCACCCGAAAAAACCTGCTGAGAAGACTAATCCCCCCATCCCACCCCAAATTCAACACCAAAGACTGTTGCCCCAGAGGTATCTCCCACCCCAAATTCAACTCCAAAGAATATTACTCAAGATGAATTTGAAGAATTATGTAACACTTCAGAAAACCCCCCAGAGAAAAAGGAAGTATGGAACATGGTTACGGGAAAAGAATCACCTAAATCTTACGCGCAAGTAATGACGGAGGAGGAGAGGATTGAAATAGAAACTCACAATGACCCAGGAGGTGAAAAATTTAAAGAACTCCTAATCCTCAAAAACAATCTTGACAAGGAACGGAAAGAGGAGGAAAAAAAGAAGAAAAAAAAAAGAAAAAAAAACCGTTGCCTGAGAATCAAGTTAAGTCTGGTAAAACCACCTGCCCACCCTAATATCGTAGCTCCCCAGCAAAAGTTACACCTCCCCCTGTAAAGTCGGCCCTACCAGTGAGGGAAGCCAATATGACCCCTTTATCTAAAGATAAGTCCCTGTCCCCCAGACCATCTCCATTCTGCACCCCCTGCAACACCCCTAAAAATACACCCCGTCCCTGCCCAATGAAAACTGACATGCCGCCCCTCTTTCACCCGCCGCCCCCTCCACATCCCAGAAACGTCAAAGAAAGCCCTCTCTTGAGGCTCGAAAAAAGAAGCCTCCCTTTTATACAGGCAAATACGTCTGCAAGCTAACCCCAGAGGCGGAGAACATTATGGTAAACCATCATGAGAAAAATTACCGCCACCTAGTCACCTTAAAAACTGTCCATAAAAAGGACATCACCAACCCGGAAAATTTCCCTGGTGCTGACAGACTCCTAACTGTAGTCAGATCCAGAGAAGAGGCGAAAGGTGTTTGGTCCATGATGGAGGAGGCTAATAACTCCTTGAAGAGTTCACCTCCTCTAGCATTTTTTAATGACGACGAACTGAAACAACTTAAAAAGTATTGTGTTGGGAGGGTCCCAGTTCGTATTCATCCAACACTCTATAGGGCGATAAAATTAACCTCCCCCTTAGACATTGGCGGTTTGTCCCTGGACAGTCTCATCACTACTGAGATGGGACTAGGTTCTCTGGGGTCATCTGTCGGTGTCCTAAAATCGTCTATGTTCGTTTCGAGTGCTCAACTCTAAAGCTCTATAATGGTACTCAGATTAGCTAGCCTAAATGGCCGAGGGTTGAGGGACACCGCTCGTAAACTTCGAGTTGTACGTGACCTTCAACGGCTCGGCGTGGACGTATGTTGTTTACAGTAGACCCACTTTATTCCCAGTGATTATCAGGGTGCGCTGGCGAGAGACTTTCAGCTCTATTCAGCATACTTTGATACTCACTCAAGAGGGGTTTCATGGCTAGTCAAGCGTACACTGAATGCGTCGTGTGACCCAATCTATGCGGATCCTGAGGGAAGGATGTGCGTTCTTGATGTTACCGTAAATGGTGTGACTTTTCGAACTCACATGATCGGGGATCTTAAGGCATTTTGTGACTTTATCGATAAGTTCGATCTTGTCGATACATTTCGAAATGAAAAACCCCGTGATATAGTATGGACTTGGACTGCTAGGCGCGGCTCCGATTTAGGGCAACGTTCGACTTACCTTGATCGGTTCTTAATTAGGAGAGTCGATGTAGGGCTTTTAGATTGTCCAAGTCTTTATAACAGTTTATTCGGATCATAGGCTTGTCCTGGTTCGGGTAAACTTAGATATTCCTAAGCCTAGATTGGCTGGTTACTGGAAGTTCAACACATCGTTGTTTATTTGGAGGACTTCCAGGAACAGCTTTTACTAACAGTACTGAGGGAATTGACGGGTGCCATCATTGGGAATAAGTGGTGGGGCCACCTTAAGAATGTTATTAGGTCCTTCGTTGCTGATTATAGTCGTTGACTCAACCTTAGATCTAGGGCAACGAAAGAAGCACTAGAAACTAGATTAGATCGGGCGATTAAATCGGGGGATAGCGTTACCTTTACTTTAGCTAAAACTGAACTGAACTCCTTGGACAACAATGCAGATCAGGGATTGTTAGTTAGGGCTTGGTTAAAAAGAGTGCCGCACGAAGCGACAAACATGGTCCCGTCACTGCGTGCGGAGGAACGCCGACGGTCTACTGATCGACACATCGTCAGTGTCACATTATCAGATGGGCGTCTCGTGACTACAAACGACGTGATTTTGGAGGGTTTTTGCTCTCATTTTCAGGATCTTTTTACCAATGGGCCCGGTCTGATCAATGGCTCAGCTCGACGCCTATTTAGCTGACTTTTCTCGTCTCGAGGCGACCGAAGCAGCGAGGTGCGAAGGGTGTATAAATGAGGATAAAGTCCTGGATGCCCTGAAACAGGTTGGGCTGGATGAGTCTCCGGGTATCGATGGTCTTCCTTACGAATTGTATTTGAGGTTGTCGCCCATTTTTTTCCCCCTGCTGGCTGTGTTGTTTAACTCCTGGTTTAGGAACGGGTCTATCCCCCAGTAATTTACCAGGGGTACTATCAAATTCCTTCGCAAGGACAAGAGTGGTGGGGATGGTATAGGTTAAATACAGAGTTAAAGATTTTGGCCAAGATTTTAGCCAACCGTCTGCAGGTTGTCTTGTTTCGTCTAATAAGTCCCGAGCATACTTGTGCTGTTAAGGGTCGGACTATTCAAGATAACTTGCACATGGTACGCTTGATCATAGAGGAAGTCGACACTTAAGCCGCGCTGATCAATTTAGATCAGGCAAACGCATTCGATAGGGTCGATCATCGTAACTTGGATGCTGTCTTGTCTTCGGCTGGATTTTGTCCCCATTTTCGCTCCTGGATTCGCCTCTTTTATGCAAACCCACGTGCGTTGGTTGAAGTGAATGGAATGAGGCCGAAGCCTTTCGATTTGTCGAGATCTATTCGTCAGGGATATCCGCTTTCACCAATGCTTTATGTGCTTGCGTTGGAGCCTTTCCTTCGCAGGCTTAGGGTGAATCCGGTGCTTCGTGGGATTACTTTGTCTGGTGCTTGCTCCATGATTAAGTACTCCGCCTATGCCGACGACGTCACTGTGCTTGTAACGAGCAGTGCTGAGATTAGGGTCGTCGACATGGAAATAAGACGGTATGAACAAGTGACAGGGGCCAAAATCAACTGCGACAAGTCTGTTGGCTTACACATTGGTGCCTAGAAGGGGTGTCCCCCTTCAGGGGCCCTTTGGCTGGACGGATGGGCCTTGCAAGATACTTGGCGTCTGGTTTGGTCCTGATCTTCAGTTGGAGAAACATTGGTCGGAAGTGTTGAAAGCGGTTATGGCTGCAGCTCGTCTGTTGTCACTGACTTTAAAAGGAAGAGCGGAGGTGTGTAATTCTCACATTTATCCTCTCATCCTCTACCGTCTTTCTATGCTCCCTCTGCCGGCAGCCACACTAATTGAATTAGTGAAGGCTCTTTTCGCGTTTTTCTGGTGCGGAAAGCAGCCCATGCTTCGCCGGGAGATCTGCTACTTCCATCCGTCTGAAGGCGATCTGGGTATGCCAAGTGTTGAGATTCGTCAACATACGCTTCGCTTACACTACCTAGTCCGAATGTGTACATCCTGTGAGGGAAACGGTTAATTCTGAAAGGAAGACACAAAGAAAGCCTTTCCGGCTTTGAAACGTGTGCACTTGCATGGGGGTGAGGCATTTCGTTTACCCCGACGCGAGTGCTCCTTTTATCGCGAGTGTCCACAGTCCTTGAAGTTCCTTCTAAGGGTGTCAGAAAGCCTCTCTGACACCCGAGTGTTGTCTCGTAAAGCTCTATATCGGGTTATGGTGAGGGGATCTGCTCGTGACAGTGTTACTGAGGAGTTCGGTCTTACGAAGGGAGAACTTCGCTTGATCAGGCTTTGGGTGCCTGTGTTGAAATGTTTCAATAATTACGAGGCATCACTCACCTGGCTGATAATAAGAAATGCACTCTGGGTCGACAAAAAGCTTTACCTAGCGGGATTAAGAGATACACCGAGTTGTGTTCGATATGGTGATTGAGAGGAAACGACCAGTCATGTTTTCTTTCATTGTCCCATCGTTCGCCCGCTGTGTGAGTTAGTTGAAGGCTACACGGTTCGCATGTTGAACGGACAGTTCTTCGTCTTGAGTCTTTTTCGACATGCTGCAATTGGGACCCGACCATGAGTGGGAGGAACGTTATGTGTTTCTTTGCCTACTAGCTGTTATGAGAGGAGTGATTTGGTCGACATGATAGAAGGAATTTCACTGCTCCCCAGCTTGTCCTCATTTTTTAGTCTCGCCTGAAAATGCGTATCAAGCTGGAGAAGGTGAAACTCTCTTCTGCAAATTTCAACGAAAGCTGGATGAAAGTTGAGCGTTTGTGTCGAGTGAATGGTGCTAATTTTGAGTGGTACTTGGACGTGCCTTAGACTAAATATTGGGTAGTCGAAACGAACACTGACCCTTTTATTTGACCCGGTTAGGCAAGATTAGTTATGTTTTGTTTTCTTCCTTATTTTTAACTTAGCTAGAGGTATGTAAGTTATCATAGGTCACCTTTTTTCTTTTTTCTGTTTCGTCCTCTTTTATTGTATAATTCCCATTTCCTACCCTAATTAGCTGACTGATATGTTGTTTTGTCAGAGATGCAGGACTACTTTCGTAATTTCGAAAGTGGTGTCAGAATAAAGCTTTCATGTCCTGCATCGCTTTTTTTCGACTGGCAAAACTACTTATCGTCCACATTTTTTAGTGGGAGTTTCTTATGCTAACACTTAATTTTATTTATTTTGTCATTGCATTATATATATATATATATATATATATATATATATATATATATATATATATATCATTTTTATTCCTCCACTTCCCATTTTCATGTATATATTTTGTCATTTTTGAGTTTTAAGTAGGTAAATCATGGAGTAAATTTGTTTTGGTGATTGTGACAAGTTAAGTTAAGAATGTTCGTTAGGTCAACATTTTTCCCTATCCCCCTTTTCGGCCTTGTGCCACATTTGAAAATATGTTTTCAATAAATATCAACAGTGCGAAGTAAGTGCACGTGTGACGAACGTAGAGATCTGCTTTGGAAGCTGACAGAGGACTTTGTGATCTACGGACAAGTGATTTGTGTTTCTTTGGACCTTCGTTTTTTACTCCAGAGTGATTTGCGTTTTGTTGGACCTTCGTTATTACTTCATAATACACCGCTGGTTATGGCTCAGAAGCAATCACTAATAATAAATTGTGTTACAATTAAAAAAGAATATGAAGAAGATGAAGAGAAAGAAGCCGACGACGATAGGGATGATGATCTACAGGTAAATAATACTCCGCAAACACAATTACAAATATAGAAAATACATAACACGCACTGAAATCATCAGTGTTACTATATAGAAACATACAGCTAATCTTTGAGAATGGTTTTATTAAATCCTAGCGTAAATGACGATTTAAATCTTTCGTGTCTATTTCGAGTTTAAATATTGTTAACAAATTTTAATAATTGTTTAAAACATAAATTAAAATTCAAACAAAATATATTGAATACTTTTCTAAATGCAGTAAAATAGAATTATCTTTTACAGCTGTATGTATTATTTAATTATGTGTTTGTTGAACAAAAATGTAATTCCTACAACATTATCTCATAATTGATACGATGTGAATTGCCTAGTCCGCAATTTATCTCGTGTTAAATTGGTTCAATCAAGCAGAGATAGATCCATTTTCAGGTTTAATTAACACGAACCAGAGTTTCAATCGCTTGTTCTCACCTGTAACACATTCCAACCAAGTACATGTAGTGCTAAAACCACTGTCAATAATATTCTATTCTTCGTCGGAAACTGTAATCAAAACTTTACTCCTATCAGCAAAGTTTCTTGTCAAGAACTCATTCTCTGTGGAACACATTACATCGGTGTTGCTTCCAAGCTGACTAAAACAGAGCCATTTTCAGGTCTAATTCACACAGATTCTTGTTGAACTGTCTGCTCTAATAATTAATGTCTGCCGAGTTTCATGAATCGTCTTCAATCCCCAAGATGTGTGTATAACCTTACACATGCATTAACCTTTATCCGAGAGTTAATTGGTCTTGATAAGCAATGACGACTTAGACGAGAACATATAATGTAATCAGCAAGGAGACAGATTGAATAGGCACATCTGATGTTGGATAGATCGACCAATCTAGAAGACATTCTTTGTCTGTCGGCCTATCACGTTGAAACCGCTTGCAAAGCCAGTTAATCATTCAAACTTAAAAAGACACATCTAAAATTAATTCTCCTTTTCACTATATCTTCTAATATGGCTTTCTTTTTTTTCTCTTCATCTATCATTTACTAACAGGCTTGCGATTAAATTAAATAATATTAATAATGGTGGTGATATTCCCTATTGTTTTTGATACTCTGTTCCAATACGATGTTTTATAAGAAGTAGCATTATTCCCTTGTGTAAATAAAGAGAGAGTGACCGAAGCGTAAGTGGTAGAAATTCAATAAAATAAGAACAGGGGATCAAATCTCATAGAATGGCAGATAGTGAGAGTAATATAGGTATAAGTGCTTAGTACGAGATGGATGGCTTTAGTAAGTAAACTTTCGTGTGAATAAATATATGAGAAAACACTTCGGGGAAACAACGTGTATTAACTTAGCTTCGGTATAATAATAGTGTTAACTAACTGTGCCAGAATAATAAAAAGAATGTTAAAAAAAAGTGTTGACTCTAATTCAATTTACAACCGAATTTCGTGCAACCCACTTTCTCTCTCCAATCCAAATTGCTTCTCTACCCTTCCCAGCTGTCCTCTACATTTATATAAGCTGATATCCACATATGCAAATCAGAGACCACAATAAAAACCTGCCCCTAGGAAGAGAAACCTTTTTTAAATTTGCAGACACGACATGCGTAGCACCTCATTCTTTTTCCGACGGTGAGTGTCCATCTTAATTGTTACAAATAGATGAAAGCAATACGAAATATACACAACATGTCATGTGTTTATTATTATCCGATGTTTCGGATTACATTTCATCTTTCTGTATAAAGGATATCGTGTGAGTTGATTCGTCTGATTACAAAAAAAACGAAATGATTTACATTTTATCTTCTAATTTTACTATGCATTTTTTTGTGTAGCTATACACTCTACGTATCATGAAAGTACTTAACCCACCTACTTGAATATGTATATGTTATGCGAGTAGGCATACTAATATCCTGGGGTTAGCATTCGCCCAGACAAATATAACATTCATCTTTTCGTTTGGATGGTTTATTCGAAAATTACAGAAATGAAAAATAAAATTAAAAATGGTAGTATTAGGTTCAGAGATTAGGTCAACAGTAAACTTCTGTTCTCATTATTTCCTGGGAAATGCCGATGTGCTTCGAGGGGCTTAAAGAATATAAATTTACCGATAATAAATTAAAAAATATTATTTTTAAATGCCATTTTACTTACAACACGTCTCACCAGATTGTTACGGAGTGCATTATTGGGCCCCACCAAAAAATGGAATATTATTAAATGAAAAATATCAGAATTAAAAAAGTAACATGGTTTTATGGTGAGTATAGTATATTACGTTCTTAATTTGAACCTCAGTTTCCAAACATAATTCGTTCTGAAAAGCTGTTTTTACACTGTATTATTGGAGAACCGAATCATATAAAGGGAGTTTATTCATTAATTTCTACACGTAGACATGTTTTATGTATTTAATTAGATAAAATACAAAATGATAAAGAATCAGTTATTTTATTGTTTCCAATACAAAGTATGATGTATAATATAAAACCTTGTTTCGTAAATAGAATGTACTATCTGTCTCTGTGGCTCCCTGAGACGAAATTCACCTACATTGACGTTTTTTTTTTCTTTTTGTTTTTTTGTTTGTAAAACTTAATTATGTTCTACAAAACCAAAAACAAAAACAACAGCCCCTCTCCCTTTCTTCCTCCCCTTTTTTATTTTTATTTTTCCTACCCTACTTCCGGTCCTGGATATGACCTTAAACTACATCCGATGGTGAGATCCGGCTTACGGACTTTGGGGAATGTGGAGCCTCCTCTTAATTACCATTGCTCCCAGGTCCACCCTGACCCGGAGTGGTAGTACCTGTTAGGGTCCCAACTATGGGTTAAATAGAAACAGATATTAAAAGGGGAAGGAAACAAGAAAGAGAAGAAAACAAGACCAGATTCGGCATTAAATAACCCAAAAAGGGTTGATATGCCGTAAAACAAAACTACCAAACTACCAAACCGTACTATCTGTGAACATTTTACAAATTAAACAATTCTAGTGTATATTTCGACTACATATTCTGTAATATATTTTTTTTAAATTTAGTAGACATTCAGAAAGGCAGTTTTTAAGAAAAACTAAAAAAGATTAAAACACTAACACATTGATTCATTTAAAAAAAACTAGATACGGATTTTACACCCCAGAATAAGAAACACTGCACAGAACTGCTAACGGTTTATCAGACGGTATGATTTGGTTGCCATCGGCCTTTTTCGGGAATCGAGAGTTTGCAAGAAAACCGAGGCATTTCCGGCTATATTATTTTTCGAACTCCGAATTATCCCACTTCCGAGACATTATTGAAACGAAGTGTGACTGTATATATTATTCAGTAAACGCGTTTGTTGATGTACTCGAGCGATAACTTATGTAGGTAATTTTCTGAAAGGCGGTGTTGATTTATTTACAGATGCGTCGTGTTTTCCTACTTACAATTCATGCAAGAATTATCCATTGATCATTGCAAAGACTATTGAATTTTGCCTCATGCATTTGTCGCACAATAATGGTAGATTCTTACCAAATCAAGACAATTCAATCTGCAAGAATAAGTTGAACAAATATGAATATAATAATTCTTCAGGCCTTTTGAAAAATGGTGCATCTTCTGACCCACATAAATAGTAGACGAACTCGAATTTTCATGACATACGTTTTTACGTGAATTCGGAATGCTGACGGTCAGATGTGTAATTAGATTTCTCCACCTCGGTAACTCTTTGCATATGGATAGAGAAAATGACGTTTCCCAAACATTGCAATCGCACAGATGATAGTAAATAGCTTCAAGCTTGAGTCAGAGTTGTCGCTAACTATACGAATGTATTCCTGTTAACAGTAAATTACTTTAGACACAACGAGAGGACAAACCGACCTCTGCCACCTCAAATCGTGTACTCTAGTTTTCAAACGGGTGAAACTTCGTTGTTTGGAAACCTTTGTCTTGTAAAAGTCTAAATTGACCATTATCTTGGTCTGACTTGCAGTTCGGCACCCGAAGTTCTTACTTTTATGCTGATTGATCGAAGATTATAGTTGTGTATAGTTATCAGGAAATCGTGGATTGCAGACATTTTGTGAGACATTGCAAACAGAAAAAAAAGTTTGCTTCCTTACCTCCCGACCCCTAACTGACTAAGGCTTATTGGAAAGTAGTATCGCAAAATGCCGGACACGCTAAGAGTCCTCCTACTAATCTAAATACAACTATGTACATACTCAGCTTCTCACATGTGCCGAGCGTATAGCGGCCATTACGTCAGACTAACGGACAATTGTCGTTCACGCAAACGAACTCGGCACAGAATTGTAACGACAACGGTCGATAGGTTTAGAAAGTAAGTAATGATAATAAATAATTGTAAGGGAAGTTAACAGAACTCGAGAGGGGGAAGAGGTGAAGGACATAAAAATGGAGAGAGTGTGCGATAGACACTGATAGAAAAGTGATGAAGATCCAAATAAAAAATAACTCGATATGGTAAGAAACAGTGTGGCTGGGGTAGAGAGAGATACACTTTTAAATATAGATTTATAGGCGAGTAGTAAAGTAAACATGCAAGCGAGAGAAATAGACTAAAGTAGTCTAATGAATAAAGATGGCTGAAAATCGTATTTTTACGTCTACATCTATTTATTGAGTTTACCAGAACGTTATAAGAAAATATTGAAGGTAAGAATACAAGAAATATATTTGAATTCATATTCACTATGTCTCAATGAACAGTGTGTTTTGTAATTTAGAATATTCAAGGAACAAAGAAAGGGTATGGACACTGTGTTAAACACAATATATATATATATATACATAAATAAATTAAGGAATTATATTATTTCCAACTCATTTCATACATATGTACAAATATAGGAACAACATAATTAATTAATGATACACATATAACGTAATAAAATAAATAGGACGGGATGTATACACTTACTGTCAATATTTAAACTAATACGAATGATACCCTTCTCTCCTTATGGCGAAACTTTGTAGTTTACTTTTATTCATTATTTGCGTTTCTAAAATATAGTAACAAATCAACACGCTTTTACTTTTTTATTACTATTATTTGTTCTCTCTTCTTTCTTTTTTCTCCCCCTTCCAATATAGGAATCAACTATTGGGCGCGCGGTTTAAGACGTTGGATGCAAGTTGAAAAATACTTGTTATCCAGGGTTTCGAATCGTACGACCGGTAGTGAATAGTCATATCTCTATGATGAGTCCTGATTGAAAAGGGACGAAACGTATACGTACATAGATTATAAACAACAACAACTATTTTATATTTGTCGCTCCTCGTAAAATAAGTAGAGCCCTCTTAATGGTAGTACAAACACAGCATGACGTCACTTGCTTTATAATGCATCAGTCCTTCTTTAATAGTAGTAAAATGCCTGAATATCGTGCCGCTTTAAATGTGTTAAAATTATCATTGTTTATCGGCTATTCAACTATTGGGCGCGCGGTTTAAGACGTTGGATGCAAGTTGAAAAATACTTGTTATCCAGGGTTTCGAATCGTACGACCGGTAGTGAATAGTCATATCTCTATGTTGATGAGTCCTGATTGAAAAGGGACGAAACGTATACGTACATAGATTATAAACAACAACAAATATTTTATTTATTTTTATATATATATATATATATATATATATATATATATTTATATATATATATATATATATATATATATATATATATATATATATATATATATATATATATATGTCAGGTTTTTTGTAAAGAAAAGCACACATATATTTCGATAATATTCTTGCATTCAGAAAATTCAAATTCCATCTCTTAAAAAGAACAGATAGAGCATACACCCCCATTGAAGAAGTAGCCGTGGGCTTCCACCTTAACTGCATGGCAGGAGTTTAACCTACTGCGACCTTTATAATTTGAGCGACGCTCACAGACCGTTTTTGTCTTTGAATATAGCTCGTATTTGGTGTTGCAAGGCTATACGGTTATCCTCCTTCCAATATTCGCCAAACATATATAAGTATATGAGCTTAAAACCAAATCATCTCTTGGACCAGTTGTTTTGACCGGTATATTAGTAGTACTTCTCGGACATCTAGGGTTTCACACGAGCGTGGCATGGAGATGAAACTATTGTTACTTTTCTGCAGTCTCTCTATGCATCCAGCGCTTAACAACGGTGAGCAATCTAGATTGAGTCTGGGTCCCTTTTTAAAGATATAGGGAGATATTACATGACATTTGCTTGAAAGAGTTCAAATGGCCATCAGAGTTTAATAGCGTGTTGTCTTCATGGCGCAAAAGACTTCGTGTTTATTGAAAAGTATGTATTTACTCCTCTCCAGGAGTTAGGCACAAGGCCAGTGTTTATCTTACTCCCACTAGTATGATGTGACCCAAGTTGGGTCAGGAAAGTGGGGTTTAAAAATAGCCTGGGAAGTCCCGTCGGCATTCCCCGGTAGGGGCGCCTCAGGCAGTAAGCAATAAACTTACTCCCCCTCCAAACAGGGGAGGCGAAGCCTGGGGGGGAGATGACCTCCTAGAACTGCACAAGACAGACCCATAGACCGGTGTAAATCAAGCCCCGAAGGCTAAGACAATACCAGTCTATGGGGGTGCAGTATGCATCGGAACAGATACTACACTTTGATCTTAGCCAAAAGTAGCCACCTGTTGTTTTCAATGGTGTGCTGGAAGAATATGACGTGTATCATAACAATTATAAATAGTATATGACGTGTATCATAACAATTATAAATAGTATATGACGTGTATCATAACAATTATAAATAGTATATGACGTGTATCATAACAATTATAAATAGTATTCAACGATTCGGAATTTTTAGCTTCAGCCACGGGTTTTTAAACCCACCTAATGAACTGGTATTGTCCTGGCCTTTGGGTCTGGATTTACGCCGGTCTATTGGGGGTTGTTGGTCCTGTGCAGTTCTAGGAGGTGCACCCTCCCAGGCTTCGCCTCCCCTCTTTGGGGAGGAGTAAGTTTATTGCTTACTGTCTGAGGCGCCCTACCGGGAATGCCGACGGGGCTGCTCGGGCAATTTTTAAATGGCTAGATTGCTCAAACCCTCGAGCGCTGGCTTATCTAATCTCACTTTCCGACCTTGTGTCACATTTTACCTTGTGGGAGGTAGATAAATAATGCTTCAGCTCACTATGTTATATAATGGCTTGGACGCATCTGTTCGAGATGGGGTTTGACTTCCGCGGTTATGGCGAGGTCGCCCGGTACAGTTCGGTTCTGTGAGGTTCCCACGGATACGCACTGACATTGACGAAACCTTAAATTCACCTAAGGTCACAGAGTTCAGATCACACCTGGTGTTGATCGCGAGAGTTAGACGAGAACAACACGAGACTGACTGGCGTGAGAACATCGAATTGAGATTTGAGTCAGTTACTGTCTGGAAGCGAGAAAGCGAACATCTTAGAATGTGTTTTTAACAGAAGAGAGATTCCCTAAACGAAGATAGGCGAAAGAATCCTTCCCTCTCCCTCTCTCTCTAGAATTGTTAGACAGTTGTAATCAGACTACGAGATTCGTGAGTCACTCTCTCTCTCTCTCTCTCTCTCTCTCTCTCTCTCTCTCTCTCTCTCTCTCTCTCTCTCTCTCTCTCTGTCAACGTTAGCAGAACATACTCCTACGACAATTGAAACGCCGCCTAAAAATAAAATAATGAAATTGTAAAGATTGTTGTCTTGTGAGGCGGGCGAATGGGGTTCTTTGTTGCAGGCACCTCCCGGAAATGGCTACGGCAGCAGAGACGAGGGGAGACTCAACCACCGGACGACGAGAACGGCCGGAGAAGATTTGAAGGTATGAATTGTTTAAAGGCCATGCATCAACTACTTCTTTGACTAATTCGAAGGTTGTGATATCTGGGTTGTAGAATTGCGACGGAGATATGGAAGCAATTGTTTTCAGGAACAATCGTAGCACACGTTATTAACATAAACACCAACAATAATTCCTAACGAGATATATTTTTTAAAGAAATACTAAGTAGAAGACTAAATTTACATTATACATGAACATAAGTTCTTTCGATTTTTCTTTTCCCTCGAGTGCACAACGACTTTCCAACCAGATTATCTAATATTAAAGACTACGGCAGCTTACGTGTTCCCTTATTTCATTAACGGATATAGCTGTCTTTCCCAAAAGCAGAATATAGGAAACTTTTTTGGCAGCCATATAGGCCAATTCTTTATGCGTATTTTCGGAAAACATGACTTCCTTTCATTCTTTTAAAATAATTGTAAGAACTTTCACCTCGCTCTTTCATAACGTCTTGATCCATAAAAAAGTGGGAGGTATTTTCACTCTCACATCAAGATCTACTACAACTGCTATTAACGTACACCCGTAATTTTCCTCATGCGGTAACAATTTGTCGTAGCACCGTAATAATTCAATATTTTCAATCTTGCTATTGTCAATAAGCTACGTTACACCATCTACCAATATACGGAACGACCACTTTAACTATATTTTTGGTGCCATTTTTATCGGTTGTTCAAAATATTTTATTTTACATTGTCGCGGTCTGAACCGCTATGTGTGTTTACTTTTGGCTCAGACGAAATTATAGAAAAAAATGACAGCAGCAGCAGTTTTTTTAACCCCGTGCATGCTACGTAAGACGGAAAACTACTTGTTGCTGCCTGTATTTGTTATCGCGGATGTTCTTATTAACTCTTCGGCTGGCAAATGGAAAAATAGAAGAAATATCACAACAAACTATTTCACCCGTATCGTCTATCTTTTTGGGTGGAAGGATTAAAAATATAGTTTTTATGGGATAGCAAACTATATTACTTATACAGTCAAGCAACTTCTGGACTGGATTGGGCGACGTAATCTATATATTTATTAAAACCAGCGACTGTCATGACACACGCTCTCCATGTATTCGCCAGCTTTTCACTCGCAAAAGCGATTCAGGGTTTTTTACCTCGCCTTATAGACCGGTATTGTCCGGGCCTTCAGGTTTTGATTTACGCCGGTCTATCGGTTGTCCGTCCTGTGCAGTTCTAGGAGGTGAACCCTCCCAGGCTTTGCCTTCTCACCCTTTGAGAAGGGGGTAGTGTATTGCTAATAGCCTAAGGCGCCCCCACCGGGGAATGTCGACGGGCTGCCCAGGCAATGTTTAAATGATTAGAGCGCTCAAATTCTCGAGCGCTGTTTTTTTTCCCCACTTTCTCAACCTTGTGTCACATCTACCTTGTGGGAGGAAGATAAATAGAAGCGATTCAGCCTGGGGCTTGGCGTTTTGGCCAAGATCAAAATGTAGTATCTGTTCCGATGGATCGTCTTGGATTTCTGGGCTTCATTCCGCCGGTCTGTAGCTTAGCCTTGTGCAGTTCCAAGAGGTCAACCCTACCAAGCTTTGCCTCCTCTCTTTGGGGAAAAGTAAGTTTATTGCTTACTACCTGAGGCGCCCCAACCGTGGAATGCTGACGGGGCTGCCCAGCCATTTTTTGTAGGCCAGAGTGCTCACCTTCTCGGGCGCTGGCCTTTCAAATCCCACTTTCACGACCTTGTGTCACATCTTACCTTGTGGGAGAAAGATAAATAAAAGCGGTTCAGCCTGGGGCTAGCCTCTTGGGCAGGATCAAAGTGTAGTATCTGTTCTGATGGATACTGCCCTCCATAGACCGGTGTCGTCTTGATTCCGCCGGTTTGTGGGTTTGTCCTGTACAGTTCTAGGAGGTCCACCCTCACAGGGATTGCCCCTCTTCTTTGGTGAGGAGTAAGTGTATTGCTTACTATCTGAGGCGCCCCTACCGGGGAATGCAGACGGGGCTGTCCGGGCATTTTTTGTGGTCCAGAGTGTTCACCTTCTCGATCGCTGGCTTTTCAAATCCCACTTTTAAGACCTTGTGTCACATCTTACCTTTTGGGAGGAAGATAAATAAAAGCGGTTCAGTCAGGGGTTAGGAGATCCCCACATCCGACTGGGTGGACCAGTTGTCGAGCCAGGAAGAAGACATAAGCAGCAAACATGAAACATCACTTTTCAGAGCTAAATACAAACTACTAATGCGATTAACACTTTTCTGCCTGCTCGATCACCTGAACTCCAACTTGCCTCTCCAGTCTCCTGTTCCTGCTTCGACCCCAGTACCTGCACCAGCGGCCCCTGTTCCATCTCACTCGGCTCTTCTTGCACTAGCAAGCCTGAGCAGACTCCAGATTTCTGCACCAATTTCCAGCTGTCCTGAACAGACTCCAGCCATCCTCGGCATGCTCCAACAACTACCTTGGAACTTTACAACATGACACTCCTCGGTAGCACAGCACTCTGCAGCACACTCCGTCGTCCTGTCTGCTCATCAGATCAGCATCTCCTTTTACAGGTACGTCATACCAGCCTTTTCCTTCTTCCAGTGAAGTCACCCCTGTTATACTTACTTTTTCCTTCTCAACCAGTTATTACCTCTTATTGTAAATAAACGCCTCTCCTTTTAAACTGTTAATCTGCGTTTGCCTTCTCTTCTTTGATATTTGTCGTAATTTGCCTGTGCCCATATTCTTAGTTGCAACAACACAACACACACCCTACTGCAACAACATTCTAGATTTATTATTTTGATTACTTTAGAAGATTAGTAAAATGATATCGTTTTTCATTAACAGTCGTTTCTATTATTTTTACTGTTTAATGCTTACTTATATAAGATTAATTTCAGATTTACTTTTTTCGAATCATAGATTTCTGTTAAAAATATTATCCGACATGATTCTGGATACATTGAATTAACCTTCTATTTTCTATTAGGGTATTGATCTTCGGGCATTTGTTTTATGAAAATCGCCCAGAAATGCATGAAGCCACTTTTTTATTGAAATCGCTCCAAACAAGGCATGAAGCAACTACATATAAGAATATAAGAAAATGCTACTTCGAGGTCGAAATCTAACCAGAAATAAGTGTTAGATTGATAGATTCCGACCAAGAAAAACAGTAGTCTTCCCATAGCGGACGGAATGTGTAGACTAAAGGACAAAATAAGGGAAGCGATAGTTACGAGGCTGCCGAAAATAAACAAACAGCCACTTTCTACTCTATTGATATAAAGAGCTAACACCTTGTTGATATGAGGCGCTTCATTTATTTCCAAAACCAAACGGAATAGCAGACGGTCATTTCAGAAACCTGAGACGACACTGCAGTAATTTACACAATTTTCCGTCAAATATTCGCCTGCACTTTTTAAATTTACAAATACGTAATTTCTATTTTATTTATTCTGTTCAATCATTTTGTTTTCTTCGTTCTAAAAAATATATACACCGCAAAATAAATATGTATAATGTAACAACCTTTATAATTAATGACCGAATACCCAACACGTTTAAACATCAGGTTCTTACGTAAGACTTTTGACATGTAATAATATAGATGTGTCACCCGTTTTACGTCACTCGATCCACATAACAGTAATGTGTTGCTATAGTTATATAAGCATGTTCAAAACTGACGTATTTCCGATTTTTAAATTTTAACTTACCTTCAAAACAGCCTTCTGTTGAACGTGTTCAAGTCAATGTATTATTTGTTTAACTGAATATCACAATTTAAAATAGCTGTGTTAGTTACAAGACAGCTTCCACACATACATAACCGTCTCCTTTCAATAGGGAAGGGGTTTATTACCTGCGTCATTTTAATCTGTAATAGAATGCCGACGTGTCCGAACAGGACATTTTAAGATTAAATTTGTGTTTGTACATTGACACACACACATACACACTCGTCCCAATAAAAAGTCTCGTACCCTTCTTTGTTATACATATTACTAACTTATATATTTAGTATTAAAGAACATTTAAATTAATGTCAAAATTAATATCAAAAGCTGCGTTAAAAAATCAGGTAAAATATTTTTATGGAGTTTAGAAGTGGGCTCATGAGTTTCCTAGTTCT
>OY744519.1:190103820-190138820 GCA_963556195.1 Sepiola atlantica | reverse complement strand
TAATATCAGCACACGTAGTAGCACTATTCGTAACAGTTTTACCACACTCTCTGTTACAGATCCCACATGCTAATGGTAATTACTGTCAAATATGATGTATTTTTGTCAAATAGTTTGAGAGCCTATACATCTTTACTTTTTGTAGTAATAGCAGCCCTATTAGTAGCACTATTCGTAAATGTTCTACCACACTCTGTGTTACAGATTGCACATGTTATTGGTTAAAGACGTGACATGTTGATGGTGATTAATGTAAAATATGGTATAATTGTGTCAAATAGTTTTGAAGCCTATAAATGCTCATAAAAAAGAAGGAGGTAATACATGGGAGGAGGTATCATGACAACAAAACAGATACTACACTACCTCCACACTTCTCAAAAAGAGGGAGGTAATACCTGGGAGGATCGTATCATGACAACAGAACAAACAGTACACTACCCCCACACACCTCAAAAATGTTTGGCTCATGCCGGACGGACGTAGCTGGACAGACAGACAGACGGACGGACCAACGAAGTCGGAGAGATGGACTGACGTAGCTGAACAGACAGACGGTCGCACGTAGGTCGACAGATGGACAGATGTATGTGGACGGATTGACAGACGGACGAACGTATCTAGTCAGACGGGCGTATCTGGACAGACAGAAAGACGGACGGACAAAAACAGGTCGAGAGATTGGCGGACAAATGGACAGATGGACGTATCTAGACGGACGGACGTAGATGGACTATCAGATATACGGACGCGCACGTAGGTGGAGAGATGGACTGACGTAGCTGGACAGACTGACGAATACGCACGTAGGTCGATAGATGGACAGACGTAAGTAGACGGATTGACTGACAAACGCATCTAGAAGGGCGGACGTAGCTTGACAGAAAGACGGATGGACGGACGTATCTGGAGTGACAGACGGACGGGCAGACGGACGGCGGACGTAGGTTTACAGATGGACGGACGTAAGTAGACGGATTTGCGGACGGACGTATCTAAATCGAGGAACGTAGCTGTACAGACAGACAGAACGGACGGGCGCAGTTGGAGAGATAGACCGACAGACGGACGGGCGGACGTAGGTGAAGAGATGGACTGACATAGCAGGACAGACAGACGGACAGACGTAGGTTGACAGATGGAAGAATGTATTTGGACGGATTGGCGGACGGACGTATCTAGACGGACGGACGTAGCTGGACAGACAGACGAACGAACGAACGTAGGTTGAAAGATAGACTGACGTAGCTGGACTGATAGACGGACGCACGTAGGTCGACATATGGACGCACGTAAGAGGTCTGATTGACGGTCAGACGTATCTAGACGGACGGGCGTAGCTCTACAGACAGATTGACGGACGGACAGACGTAGGTTGACAGATGGACGGATGCATTTGGACAGATTGACGGACGGACGTATCTAGACGGACGGACGTAGATGGACAAACAGACGCATGGACGGACGTAAGTAGAGACACGGACGGACGGACGGACGGACGGACGTAGTTGTACAGATGGACGGACGTATTTGGACGGATTGACCTAAGGACGTATCTAGACGGTCGGACGTAGCTTGACAGACAGATGGATGGACAGATATGCTAGAAACCCAAAGAACATTTCCTTAAATAACTACAAGAAACCTCTCAATCCACCAATTGTCATGGCAAATTACACCCTACCTGAGAGTTCATCATTCAAACTCCTCGGCCTAACCTTAACAGGTAACATGAATTGGAACAAATAGATTGAAGACATTACCAAGGCTGCCACAAAGAAGGTTGGCTTCGTCTACCGTGCTAGTTAACTACTGACACATGACATTATCCTATATCTCTACAAAGCCACCATTCGCCCATACATGGCGTATTGTTTCCACATCTGGGCTGGTGCATCATCTACTATTCTCTCCCTCCTTGACAAGGTCCAAAAAAGAGTTGCAACCCTAAAAGGTCCCTCACTGTCAACCAATCTCCAATCCCTTTCTCATCGCCTCAGTGTAGCATCCTTGTGCTTGTTTTACAAATACTTCAATGGATTATGCTCCGATGAATTGGCTACTCTGGTGCCTCCTCGACGTATATTCACTAAACCAACTCGACAATCAACTAAATCTCATCCATTCACTGTGGTTGTCCCAAGATGCCGCGGAGCTTTCTACTCAAATAGCTTCTTGTCTCGTGCTGGTAGTCTGGGGAACTTCTTCCCTGCCCCCTGTTTCCCCCTACAGTAATGACATATTCATGTGTATATATATATATATATATATATATATATATATATATATATATATATATATGTATATAATTTGTGCTATGATGAAATAATTCCAGAAAGAAATATATATATATATATATATATATATATTTGTGTGTGTGTGTGTGTGTGTGTGTGTGTGTGTGTGTGTGTGTGTGTGTAAGTAAGTAACTTTCGTGTACAACAAAATCGATAAATTTCAGAGGAAACATTTTTTTAATGAAACGGGCGGCGTGGAAAAAAAAAGTAAAATTGTTTAAATTTTCCTTAACGGCTTATCGTTTGACCCTCTGAGAGGAAACGTCAGAATGATAAATTAAAAACTAAGAAAATCGAATGGGATATGAGGGGAATAAAGTTGTTTTAGTCGGAGAAAACGATTGAGAACATTTTTTTTAAGTAGATCTATAAACGTTATAGTGGATTTGTAATCATTAAAGATCTCCAACTTATGCTTCAAAATCTTTTGTCTACACACACATACATGTATATATATATATATATATATATATATATATATATATATATATATATATATATATATATATATTAACTGGAAATTGTAGTTTGCTTGAAGCATTGCTGGTAAATATAAATGTAAGCTAGTAAATACAGGCAGGAAAAACATCTGAACACCCACATTTCTTCCTTTCACAAATACATAATATCATGTGGCAACACACATCGCTCTATTAGTGTCCGCATCCTCAACTCGGTCCGCAATATCGTCAACTTCGAATTTCGGAAGCCATTCTAATCTCTAAATATCATCCAGGTTGAATAACATGTATGAACTTTGTTCTCCACTCATTTTCTTATGGTTACACTCCTTGCCTCTCCTTGCCTCTGCCTTTACCATCTATTTGCCTAGAACCAATCCACTCCACACCTCAATTGCTTTTATTCTGTGCTGAAATTACATAATTAATGTTAGATATGAGAAATTTAAATATATTAGTTTTAAGAATATTTAGTAATAATTATACCCTATAACATTAATAAATAAAAATTTAAATAAATTTAAAAACAAAGGGAAAAAACAAAACAAAACAAAAACAAAAATAACAAATAAGAATTAAGTAATATACACGTCATATATATGTATATAGACTTTATTTATATATATATATATATATATATATATATATATTTATATATATATATATATTTGTAATCTCTAAATGAAATTTAAGTTAATTAATTTTAGGAATAATTACAGCCTATAACACTACTAATAAACTAAATATGAATCAAGAAATATACACTTTATATATATATATATATATATATATATATATATATATATATATATATATATATATATATATAATCTCTTAATTTCCTCCCACCATTCCTTATCATTACATTGAGTCTTCATTCTTATTACTATGAAGTTAATTTTATTTCACAATTGATGTCAGTTTGGAATTTAAATTGATTCATACCAGATTCTAGATTTCATAATTGCATCTCCTTGACCGTTCGTTTCCCAGTGACATATTAATGGCTCAAATGTATCAAATTTAAAATTAAACTTGAATGTAAAAAAAACAAAACAAGCGAAGTAAAAAATAAAAAAATAAAAAAATATTATTTAATAATAAAGTATATAAATAAACAAATATTTATTAGATGACAAGTTTTAAGCTGAATAATTATACAATTTAATTATTATAGGAATAATTAATATTGATATCCAATTATCTCATCTAAGCTCATTTTCTGTGTATCTTCCATCAATTCTCTGCGGTATTTCTTCAACAGTTGTTACCATTTCGCTTTTTCGACCACTCGGTCATATTTTTGATATTTTGATAATGAGAGGTCCGGCTCTCGAAAATTAAAGTTTACCTTTTCCGGAACATTTTAATTGCTTGACAGTAAACTTTTTTCTATTTACTGTTCTGGTATAAAATCAGTTTTTACGTGAAATATTAATAAATTGATTTGAGATTCAAATCTTATTTCTCTTCTTATTTATTTTTGTTTATCTGTACCACCTTCCGGTACTTATATCACATTGCTCGTACTTCGGATTACAAGCTTACATTTACACACACACATATATATATATATATATATATATATATATATATATATATATATATGTATATATATATACCAGATTGAGAGATGCATAACAATAGAAGTTTTCTTATATATAACAGTTGAGAATGGTTAACCGTAAAAGTATCAAACATATTTTACATTTCTGATATTCTGTATATCAGTATTACACATTACTGATACTTTTTTGTACAGAGATATCTTTATACTTGATTTCTATGGAGCTCACATCTTATAATGTTTGTTGATCGTACGAAACGGAAAGAAGGATGCTTGACTAATAAATGCGTCGCCAGATGTCGTGGTAGAAACGCTACCGAACTTACTCAAGCTATTGTTATGACCTGTTTTAAAACGTTGAGAAAAAAGCTGAAACGATTTTATTCTTCCGGTGTTTGTGCCTGCCGAATATTTTGAAATTTTGTGTCTGTTTTTTTTAAGTTATCAGACAAAAGAAATAGTAGAAGCTAATAAAAAATGTGATGATATTAAAACGCATCAATTTTAGCTGCGTATTATGCGATGGCAATTGTTTTTTTTTACTTCGATTCAACTAAAACTAGGCAATATAGCCACTGACTTGTAAATAGCTACTGCGTGATGCCAGACTTTTAGATGGCAACCCGTGCACGAGGTTTGAAATCAAACATTTTATTTACATTAAATTAAGATTGCTGCATGTTTGTACTGCATTGGAGACAGAGAGCAGGAAGGAACTTCCAAAGGTTCGCGTTAGAACGAATAATCTAAGGTAAAACATAGTATGCTTTAAAACGTGACGGACCAACATATTGGCCGCACGATGCAACCTATTATGTAATAGCTTGGACGCATCTAAAGTAGCA
The DNA here is from genome assembly GCA_963556195.1 of Sepiola atlantica. Classification (NCBI taxonomy): domain Eukaryota; kingdom Metazoa; phylum Mollusca; class Cephalopoda; order Sepiida; family Sepiolidae; genus Sepiola; species Sepiola atlantica. The sequence goes on along the minus strand of OY744519.1, from coordinate 190,133,650 downwards.
TGTATAGAGTAAGTCTTCGCATTCAGTTATGAAAACACTATTTTAAATCCAAGATTGAAAGATCGACTGATATATATATAATCAGAGATGCGTGAAGACACTCAATATATGTAATATCTCTTCAGTAACATCTGGCAGGAAGAAATTGGAAACTGCGCTCCCTTGAAAAGGAGGTAAGAAAATCCGACAGTAAGCATAAAGGTACAATGAATACAGTAATGCTAAAATAAAATAATCAACTATTCATGGTTCTCTGTCTGACCCTTTTTATTCACCTTATTCTTGATTCGACTGCCCCATCCCATTAAATGTTTACTTCCAGAATTTTGCAAATCCAGTCAAAAGAGAATTGTTAATAGCGTTTTTATAAATCGTTAACATGATACATTAGCAAAAGAATCCAATAAAAAACGAACGTAGCCTTTCATGCAGGTTCTCGCCCATCAGTTGTAAATTCAGACGGGACAGACGGCGATTTTTTACATTACAATTATGTTTGTTCAACTCAAATTCGCTGTACTAAGCGACGTTGCTCCGGATGCAGTGATTCATTTTGGTTTGGCAATTTTATTTGTTGGCATATTTTTTTAATTCATACAGACAAAAAATTTAAAAAATGTACTTTTTAAGGTATCTAAATTCTGTTTTATTTTGATTTTTATATGTAGGTTATTATTGTTAAATATTCCATAGTACAAGTCTTTTATGCTAGAAAAAAGTTATTTAAAAACATGTTAATTATAGATAAATATATTACATTTACAAATAAAAAGTGAGTGTTCAAATTATAATTTACAGCTTAATTTATTTCTAGGAACGATTTTCAAAATCGGAGGCAATAAATTTATATGTCAGATATAGGAGTGTAATTCCTGATTAAGTACTGATTCTGAGTTAAGGTTAGGGTAATGGGTAGGACTTCTGTGATGCCTATTGTAATGACAGGCATGTGCCCTTCTTTCTATCATAATTTCATATGATTATCTTACCGCCGTCTACCAGCAATTGAAAGAAATCACACTTGCGAATATGTTTTGTCAATTGAGTAAACGTTCCAATCATATGCACTTTCAATATCTGAATACGTAAATAACCTTAAGAACGAACCGTTTAAATTATACATAATAACGGTTTACATTAGATCGATTATATCTCTATTTGATTTTAACAAGTACACGTATTCTTACGATGTGTTTATTCAATTCTAAGTATTACATATCATAGAGTACTAGAGTTGTGTAGATGCATTCAAAAATGCGATTCAAAACTTAAGCCTTATGATGCAAATATAAACTATGTAAATATTAGGCAGAAAAGTCACAAGAAAATTCATGCTGAATATCAACAAATGCTATTACTACCTTAAGCCTGAAATTTAAAAAAATAATCAATTTAAAACTTAAACTGGAATGTCCAAAGAAAATGCTATTTCAAACGTAAGTCAAAGAAGACCAAATAAAAATGATGTTTCAAACTTGAATCCAAAATTATACAAATGCTATTTTCAGCATAATACTTTTAGTTCAAAGTAAATATTATTTCAAAAATAAACAAATAAACTTCTATTTCAGACGTAAGCTAATTAATCAAATGAAAAAACTTGAAAGTCTTATATAATTGGTATTTCAAAATAATGATCAGAAAGTATGAGGAAGATGACATTTAAAATTTCAGTCAGAAAGTCAAAATGAAATATATTTTGTTTTACTTAAACCTGAATAGAAAAATATATATTTAAAAGGCTAAAGCGCTAAACATTACAACCTGGATTCTGAAAGTTCAAAAATACTATTTCAGACCCAAGTCTGAAAGTCATAAAAGAAAATCTACTCTTTAAAAATTAGGCGTGAAAGTCATAATAAACTGCTAATTGAAATTTAAGCTAAAGAATAAAAGAAAAAAATGCTATTTTAACTTAACCGTGAAATTAGTACTTCAGAGTGAAGTATAAACGTTTAAAAAATCTATTACTTTAAAGTAAAGCATGAGAGTTCATAGAACATAATATTTAAAAACAAAGGGTCAATACCCTAGAAATTTATGCCACACTTAAGTTTGAATATCTAATGAAGATAGTATCTGAATAGTAGGCTTGCAAATCCGAAATGTCATTTAAACTAAACTGCAAATTCCAAATGAATACTATTCAAAGTTAAAGCCCTATCATCCAAAGAAAATGATATGTCTTTATTAAGCTTTAACATCCAAAGAAAGTTCGATTTCAAATAAAGCCTAAATAAATAATTAAAATTGTATACATTTCTTGTATGATAAACCAACGAAAATAGCAGTTTAAACAAGAATTTGATAGTCTAGTCTATCTTCACTATACATAATATTTCGTACCAAAGCTTGAGTGACCAATATATTGTTTGACCGTATTATCTATGTACCGATCGACAGAGCTAGCCGCTCTTACATTTGTTAAAACGCGCGTAATACCATATTGCAATCACGTGATATGTAACATCATAGCTCTGATTTTAAACTGGCATTGTGCCACAGTTTTACTCATAAGCAGACAAGTAAGTGTGTTTCAACATCGTGACTATTTGTGCTGAAACACAAATTACTGAAGAGAAAGCGCCCAAAATGAGCGCGTTAATTAAGGAACACTGGACGTGACTTAACAGCTTTCGACTGATCAACACGATCTAATTGCATGGTTTTATTGTCCGGACAGCAGCATTTGAATAATGACCAATCAATAGAACAATGAATGTAACCACATTGAAAACCATCTGCTTTGGCATTATTTGTGGCCAGACGTATGAGCAGCGGTACACGCTCACGACAGACCAGACCGATTGTACTTGAGACGTGTCTATTCAATTTCCTGGTTCTCGATCAATATGCTATTTCAGACTTAAACTTTAATGTCTGATGAAAATCCCACTTCAAACCTAAACATGTCACACCAAAGAAAATGTTTTTCAAATATCATAATGACACACCAAAGGAAATTGTTTTACTAAATATAATCTTTAAAGACCTAACACATACCAAAGAAAACATGATTTAACACTAAAGCAGGACAGACCAAAGAAAATGTTAGTTCTTACATAATTATGACAGACCAAAGGAAATGTTATTTCTTACATAATTATGACAGACCAAAGAAAATGTTATTTCTTACATAAGTATGACAGACCAAAGAAAATGTTATTACTTACATAAATAAGACAGATCAAAGAAGATGGCATTTTTCGTGACGAGATACCAGACTCCCATCAGTCAGTAAATTAGTGAACACGTCTAGACAATAAATACGATTACATACAATAGTATGGATATTCGATTGTATTTTGTAAAATCCTATTGTATTACATGTATTTAATGTTGTTTGTACAATATGTATACGTTAGAATAGGCCGTACTATTTAAAAGCTTTACGCTCTGGATTATTTTGTTATGTATTACTACTTACCAATTTATATCAGTATTTTAAGTAAAATGTAATACACTAGATCACATCATATTTTAAACTGAAGCATACCACATCCATGAAAAAGTGTTTGTAGATGATCATGACAGACTAATTAAAATGATATTTCAAACATACTCATGCAGACCGAAATAATTCTAGTTTAAATTTTAGCGTGACAAACAAAGTCACATTTTTTAAAACATCATCATAACATTCGGATTAAAATACGATTTTAAACTTAAGTATGACACGTTAAAAGAAGTGCTATTTCGAACTTGCGTTTTCCACACTGACAGAAAGTTCTATATACTTCAGCATGATAGAAAGTTCTACTTAGAGTTTATGTTATATATATATATATATATATATATATATATGTTCCGAGATTCATTTAAAATTGTCTTAATTTTATCCTTGTGTCTGACCATCAGATTGAATTAAAATTGAAACGTGACTATTTTAAACTAAACTAGCTAAATTCGGTTGGTTAGATACAAATCAATTATTTAGTTCCTTCCAGTTACACAGTGTTATTTTCATAATTAATATGACACTCACTTTAAAATAGTGCTGAAATATTTAATTACGTAGTTATTAATGATCTTCACTTACTCAATTTTAAAGAGCAGTATGGAAAAAACAATGAAAATATGTATGCTCCCGGGCAATGCCGCGTGTCCAGACAACTTGTTCTTAGTGTTAAAAAATGTCAGACTTCGTTTTATCTTTTAAATTGAATTGTTTTATTGTCTGATTGTAGAGAAATTTCGGATCATGTATGTTTTAAATATCCTGATTGTCTATGGGATGTTAATGGATACCTGGGTGGTAGATGATTTAGAGGATAGTTTACCAAATGTATAAATAGAAATGTTGCCCTTGCAGATAAAGACCGATCAGGATTAGCTTAGTTTCATGATAAGATCCATCTGACGTAATTTTAAGTAAACGCTGCAGTATCGGATGCGGAGTTGGCAAATAAGCTTTTATCAAATGCTACAACTGTATATGTTCATTTTCACCAACATGAACACTTGTTAAATTCGTACTTCATAGTCACTATTAATCGCGAGTTGAGATATACAAACAAAACGAAAACTTATGAGATACATTGACTACTCCGAAAAGAAGTAAGTATGCGATTCAATAAGCATCGTTATAAGAAAAATAATAACAATAATTGTAATAATAATAATAATAATAATAATAATAATAATAATAATTATAATTATAATAATAATTATAATTATAATAATCATAATAATGCTAATAATAATAATACTGATAATAATAATAGTCACACAACTATTATCATTTTTTAATGAAGAAGTATTCTTTTAAAGACTAAAGGAACAAGACTGTTCGAGTATCAATCTGATGTTTCTCTTCCAAATAGCGTCTCTAGAAAGAAAAGTGTATAGTTAGAAGAGAAAACAGTGGCGATTATCAAATTGCTAATGAGAAATGACCGACAAAATCCGTGGACGCAAACACTAATCTATTTTCGGTGGAGGGAGAAAGAGAGTTCCATGGTTCTAATCTAAAAAGAAAGAAAAAATAAGGCTTGCATATTTCGTTTGCTAATTCGTGGAATGAACTGTATTTTTCCGAAATAAAACAGCCAATTAATATCATTTATTTGTTAATCAGCAACATTTTGAATAGAAAAAAATGATCTAATATTCGGATAGTTAATTTACTCAACAAACACTTGTTTAAATACACACATATAGATATATAGATGTTTAGCACAACGATGAACGCCTTTTTGGTGGAACTAAAATTCCACACATCTAAAAATGTTGTACCTGCTTTTTGTTGTCTTCGTGAGCAGGCGAGTAAACTCCATACATTTTTCGTTGCATTGAAACGGTGCGAAGGCAGTAAAACATTCGATAGAATTCAAGTTTACAGGTTGTTTATAAGAACGCTGGGTTGAGAGCTACTGAGTTACGTATCAGATCTATGTTAGCTTACACCGGCTTCACTAAAGACTAAACATCGGAACTGCCGATTAACTTACTAACAATGGATTAGTTAACTATTGCACTCTCTCTCTTTCTTTATCTTTGTCTATTTTATTTTGATGTGTATTGTGTCTCTTTCCTTCTCTTACATATGTTTTACTCTCTCTCTCTCTCTTTCGTTCTTATTAAAACGAAGGAGAATAACCAGTTGTTGATTCATCATCAGACAGGACGAACGTGCTCGAGAACAGTTCCCCTAACTATCGAGTTATTTGACGTATTCCTTTCGACATGTAAAATTACATGATATAAATCTTTATAGGTAAATTATAGTGATCGCTCTTTTTATATAAGCGTTCAATTTTCAGCCGCGGTTAAAAACTACATAATTCATTCACTGGAATAAATTAATGGCGATATAGGCTCGTCAATCTCAACTACTGGATTAACCGCTTGATTGAGGGAAGTGTAATTATCATTGCCGATCGGGCATCTAATAGTGTCGTACCATGACGATAAGAGCCCTTCTACCCACATAGTAAGTTACACTCGCCGGACAAACTATAATACTACTTATGCGTATAAGTAAAAGAAACATTTACAAACACACACATTAATATATATATATATATATATATATATATATATATATATAATTATTTTTATTGATGCAAACATGTGCATTATCTGCGATACTGGCATGTCGATGTTATCGATCAAGAACTGTTAGAAACTGAGATGTCATCAAGCAGACAGAAAATCTGGTGTTTCCCTCAAATCACAGCATGAAGGAGGGAAGTGGAAAAGACGAAAAAAAGAAACAAAATAAAAAATTAAATGATCAAATTTGAAACAGTAGAAAACCATGAATTAACACATGTTGAAGATAAAAGTGCGTCAATTTCCCGTGGCACATATTCAAGTCTGTCTAATGTATTGATATGTATTAAGAGATGTATTTCGGCGGTGTCAATATTATGCAGGATATTGGAAGGAAGACGAGCCGCTGTCTTCAGTCTGGATTTAGCCGAGCTGGAGAGTGGGCGGAGTCATTCAGATATAATTGTGTTGATTTTTCACTTTTGATTTGTTTATGTGATTAAGTTTTTATCTATAGCTTTTTTATTTAATATTTTTTTTATTAAGTTGAGCTGAAAACGGTAACAAAATAATAATAATAATAATAATAATAATAATAATAATAATAATAATAATAATAATAATAATAATAATAATAATAATAATAATAATAATGATTATAGGGAGATTAAGTAAAATTAGCTTAAAATAACAAAAAAGGTTCCTAAAGTTAACTGACAGAATGGTAATTAGAAAACATAATAATAATAATAATAATAATAATAATAATAATAATAATAATAATAGGGAGATTAAGTAAAATTAGCTTAAAATAACAAAATTTCTTAAAGTTAAATGACAGAATGGTAATAAGAAACGTAATAATAATAATAATAATAATAATAATAATAATAATAATGATAATAATAATAATAAAAGTGCCATCGTTTTTGTCGGTGAGCAATAACTGACGATTACCTGTGTGATAGTGAGTACAAATAAAAATGATTAAATAATACTATGAATAATAATAACAATAATAGTATTTATAATCATTGTAATGCGTTCGGAATATTTTAATACTAGTAATAGTAATAATCAAATAGAGAGTAAGGATAATACTATAGTATTTGATATACTAATAATCATAGTAATAACAATGATAATGAAAAATGATAATGATAAAGAAATTATTGTGGAATAACAATACAGATGACAATGGTCTATATTAATAATAATAGTAGCGACAGTGGGAATAGTAATAATAGTAATACTAGTAATAATCATCCGCATTAATAATAATATTAATAGTATTAATAACCACATTGATAAGTTTTTGTAATTATAATTGTTTCAATAAAAGATAATCATACCGACAATAATATTATATATGGTATGGTACTATCCAATAACTGACTAACTATGTTATATGTTTTCAGTTGGTGGGTAGATTAGTACTCTTTTAATTTCTTATATTGCGGTGTTTTAGGGGGTCAGTATTGCATAGAGTAAGTAATTTATTCAAATGAATTTGGTAGATTCTACTTACTACCTAGCTCTACTTACGTATCGAGCACTGTTAAAGTAAATACTGAAATTGATACATGAAAAAAGTGTATATCCTTATAAAATTGTATGTGGATAATTGAAACAGTAAATATATATATATATATATATATATATATATATATATATATATATATATATATATATATATATATATATATATATGGTGTCCGACTGGAAGGAACTTCAAAAATCTTAAACAAGAACAGGCTACCCCCTACAAATAATACACAAAGGTATAGAACTAGCAGAAAACATTCCATTAGAACAATTACGAATCCCCCCCAAAAAACGCAACAAAGAACACATATTAGCATACACACAACACAAACAACCCATAATTATTCACAGACATAACAAGAAACCTAACCTTACTTAATCAAAACAACAAACTAAACAACATATAAAAACAACGAAAGCAAATGCCAACCAAAAACCTCAAACAAATTCTAACCTCATCCAAACTCAACCAACCCACAATACAAGGAGTCACAAAATGCAACAAGGAAATATGTAGGGTATGTGACAATAATAGAGGGGAACTAATACACATTTAAAAACTCAACACAAACATTCACAATACCGGTGTCTATGTGCTAGAATGTACAGCATTTAACGAATCTTACATGGGTGGCACCAACACATTAAATAATATAGTATATTTACATAAAAGCAACATTAAAATCAAAGATAGCCGTAAATTATTCGTCTCCCAACATGTGCACTCATGTAGCGGAGGACAATTTAAAATAATGACAATTTTCCAAGGCCAAGATTACACATACTTACAGACACAAGAAACCAACTTCATATTAAAATTCAATCCAGCATTGAAGAGATCGTAACTCAAACTACACACTATACCGACCACACTTCTATCAATTTTTATCTACCTCTTTCTATCAATCTATCGACTCATACGCGTTTGTGTGTGTGCTCGCGCATATGTGTGTGCGTGTTTGTGTATGTGTGTAAAAATGTGTGTCGCTCACCTATGTACATGATTCAGAAGAAACCGCTTACGCACACACACATGCGCGCGCACACACACACACACCCACACGCGCGCGCGGTCAAAATAGCCAATTTGGAGACAGGGCAATAAAAAATAATACATTTCAAAAGAGAATCTAAGAACTCCACGAAATGGAGATGACCGATAAAATAAAGTTCAAAATAACACGCACTTAATAACCACACACGACTATGACCAAGAAAAGCAGGAACAAATGGAGAAAAAAAATAAAACTAAAAGATATAAAAATATCAAAATACATACACCCCTCCCCCCGCAAACCATCACATGCGCAAAAACGCCATACAATAACACATTTCCCTAAATGAAATAACACTCATTCAAATCGAAAGACATTTCTTCAAATGAATTTACATATCTGATGAGAGCGGACCACCGCTTGAAACGCGTCATATTAAATTATAAAATTATAAAATAACAAAATAATAAATAAATGTTGAAAACAACTTTTTACAAATGTTGATAGCCTTACTCCTTTACATATATACTTTTCTGGAACTGCATCATACTGCACTAGCCTCATTTATATATATATATATATATATATATATATATATATATATATAACAGCAATGATGAGCGTTGCACTCAAATCAGCTGTCTGTCGATGAATATATTTCATATATGTACACACACCTTTTATATATATGTTAAAGTCTCTGGTAGAATAAATGAACTTTCTACTAAACATTAACCAATACCTCTATGTAAATAATTTTTCCTCAAGTGTCTGATAGAATCGTAAAAATATATTTAAACTGTGTTAATAGCACAAGGGAGAAGGCACTTTTTTGCTGATCACATTTTAATGTTATCGGTCGTTTGGGTTTCGAGTCTCCACATGTATTTACTTGCCAAGCCCCGCTTAACTAGTATGCTTTAGACGAGAAAACAGCCCCCTGTGGATGAGTATATGTTATATATATATATATATATATATATATATATATATATATATACATAATTTATTTTTATGAATTAATTTATGATTTGAAGCAAATAAAAACAATAAAATGACAAAGAACTAAACGTCGTGTGCGAGATGCTCTTTGAAATGCTCACCCTCTATCTATCTATCTATCTACCTAGCTAGCTATCTCTACGTATATAGATATACATATCTCTCTGTATATATATATATATATATATATATATATATATATATATATATATTGTGTGTATTTAGGCAGCATTTTTTCATTAATGCATGTGTTGTTGAAAACGACAGAACTCTTCCGTTTAGTGATTCCTTTTTTTAATTTTTTCCATTCGTCGAATGATCTTTATAAAAAATAATGATAAGAATAAAAAATAAAATGAATAAATAAACGAAGAACTGTTTCAATCGTCACATTCCAAAATGTAGACGTCCGTCTTTTACGCGAACGGTTTGCCGGCGTATTTTCTTAAGAAATTCCAATTTTCCTCTCGCTTTTTATTCATTTTTGCCATTAAAGACCTGAAGATGATACAGGAGAGAATCGAAAACGTTAGTCAAACACACGGATCCTACATTAATTCATTCCATTTCAACGTCAAAAATATCATTCGACGAATAGAAAAAAAAAGAAAAAAAAGAATCACTAAACAGAAGAGTTATGTCGTTTTCAACAACACATGCATTAATATATATATATATATATATATATATATATATATATATATATCTGTGTGTCTATCTATCTATCTATTAATATATATATATATATATATATATATATATGTTTAACTGTCTAGTTATCTCTACGTATATACATATACATATCTCTGTATATATATATATATGTATATGTATATATATACATATATGTATATATACATATATGTATATATATATATACATATATGTATATATATACATATATGTATATATACATATATGTATATATATATGTATATATACATATATGTATATATATATGTATATATATATACGTATATATATATATATATATATATATATATATATATATATATATATATATATATATATATATGATATAACATCGCTACTCTGTTTATCTTCTTTGGCGACTTTTTATACATATAATCATAACTTACAGGCATTATCAACTATACATATCCTTATCATGATGACACCGATTATAAAAACACTATGAGGGCAATCCTATTTTGGAACCCTGTAATATATTAACAGCCAATGTGTTCCTTTTAATTTTCACGATTTTCAAAGGTAAGATAAAGATTAATTTGCTTTAATTTACATTTTCTAATATATGAACATTGCTAAATTTTCTTCATAATAAAAAATGACAGTCTATCTCAAATTATTAAAATGAAATTATAATACAACAAATGTTGCTCTCCCAGACGCTTATTTTTTAAATTCGTTAATGACTATAGGACTTTTTTAACAAATGTCTTCCAGTTAAGGAAATACTTGTAAACGTTATGGTACATAGATATTTAATCGAGTCTAATAGAATCGATTATCTAATCAGTCATAACAATCTTAATTTGAAAATAATCGATAACATTCTATTTCCATTCACAGTCAACGTTGATGGACATATTATTTTTGTCACGTGATCTTTATCATAAATACTTTTCCAATGGCACTTTTAAAACGGATACTGTTTCCTCATACAACCACTTACCTTGTAATCATGATGCCCAAACAGTTCAAATGCTGTTCGTTATTTGTGATTTAAAGTAACGTAAAGGAACGACCACTTATTTCTGTACACTTAACGTCTCATATGTTCCAAAAACAAAATGACATTTTTTTCTACTGTTTGGAGCATTATATTAATGTGTTTTAATTATGCCACCTAACTGATTTCAGATATTTCGTTTTCATTAACTGTATAAAATTGAACCTATTAAACATGACCATTCAGTTCTAAAACATTGTCACTATTAAAATGTCACGAACCAAAAAAAACGATATCAATGTGCGATCTTTAATTGGCGGCCATTCATTCTATTCTCAATAAGTAATAACTTACGTAATCATTTTACGTTGAAATAATGCAGAAGAAATAATTAAATGGCGTCCAATGTTCTAATACTTTTAAATTAGCAAGATAATCGGTTTCTGCCCAAGATAGATTATTTTTCACAAGAGCATACCATCGAGAAATCGTCGCGCATGATATGTAAATATGACCTACTATGTATGCCCACATATAGAGATGCACACACTATGCGAACCAATGGTATAAAGAGAAAATGAAGAAGTTCTCGCAATTAGAAATTCTAATAGTAATAATAGCAATTAGTTGATTAACAAATTAACAGGTTGTTATAGGAATACGTAGAGAAATCGTACAAGATATTGCTGTTATAATTGTAAAACAAGTCAACGTAATCTGTACGAATAGACACATATACATATTTGATATTAAAATATACCTAGCTCTTCTTCGGTCAATACTTGCAACAATAAAATAATAAAGATACATGAATGCACTGACTTTTATATACATGAAATTAAAAGTAGAAAGTTGACCTTGGCTTTACTTTCAACAGCCTCGTTACTCTCGCTTCCCTAATTGTGTCGTTTAGTTTTCACATTCCATTAGCGATGTTTCTCACAAAAGGGGGAATATTTCTGTTTTCTGGGTTGGGATCTATCGATCTAACTCTTATCGTATTCTAGTTTATTACCGTGTAGTTTTATTTTAAGCTCCTTATATCAAGTGGCTTCATGCATTATCTAAAGCGGCTTCCATAAATAATAGTGAATACAAAAAGTCAAACGCGTTGGATCATATACATCCATACGTTCAATATTTTTTTAATATTTAGCAACTATAAAACACGGATGAAGAAGACCGCTGAGTATAACAACCGTAACCGGGTCAAAGCTAATGTCTAAAAAATCAGCGTGATTAGCAATTAAATGTAACAGTACGCATTTAAACACAATAAATTCAAAACGATTACGTCGATCAAATAATCACACATTCTATAATCTCGCTAATAAACAGTTCTAGAAAGATTATTGAAGTTGACCGACCTTCAATCTGGTCACTCAAGCCCATTCAGTTTCTCAGAAACTTCGGTTGATTGAGGACTTCGGGATGGGGTAATACCAGTCGAGGATTTGTTCTTGACAATCAGTGGTCTTTAATCTGCCTGACTGAGGTATAGTGTAATGAGTTGTCATAGGAGGTGAACCCTCCCAGGCCTTGCCTTCTCTCTTTATGACGGAGTAAGTGTATTGCATACTGTCTGAGGCGCCGTGACCGTGGAATGCCGATGGGGCTACCCAAGCTATTTTTGCTAGGCCAGAGTTCTCCTTCTTAATGGGCGGTGGCTTGACTCTTCCCCCACCTTCCGTCCTTGTGTCACATGTTGCTGCTGTTAGAAGCAATTAAATACCTGGTCAGAATTTAATGATTTACACTACGAGACAATTTAATATTTGTATGTAAACTTCTCAAATTCTATCAGATACGATGTCAATAGTAACATCTGTTGTAATCGACTTTTGCATTAGGTCTTATGATCCTCTATCAAATATCCCCCAAAATGATTGAATGAGCGTTAGATATAATGGAGCTATCTACATATTAGAGTTATGCTCACAAGAGACACATACATTTTCATTAATATCTATGTATAATTTCTTCAAATATTCAAATCGAAGCAAACACATGTCAGCGCGACAAATAAATTGCCTTTTCCAAACTCCCCATACAGAGCTAACTGACGTATTTCACTTGTCGTCCGGATGAATTGCTTTGTTACATATACATTTAATTTATCGTACCTTCTCTTCCTCGTCGCGTGGAAGAGTGTCGTCTCTGTGTCGTCTAGTGGTTGACTTCCCTCTTCGTTTCTGTACTGCCGTGAACATCGCCGTCCGCTGTGTCTGCAACAAAACCCTTCACGATGCACGAGGCAACTATCCTTTAAAATGTGTATTTGTTTATTTTAGGTGTCAGTCTATCGTCGACCTTGGAGATGTTTCACCAACGTTAAGGGAGATACCAAATTACTACTCTATCATAGTTAATTCCTAGCTGAAGTTCTTAGCCATTCGAGGAGGGGGAAGAAAGAATCTCATGCCTGTATTCTCTTACGGGATTTACTTCCCCTAATCATTTGAAGACTACATAGAGAAATCGTCTGTTCGGCCTGCTTCCACTAACCAGACTCGCAAAATACCGTTTCCCACACAAAAGCCCGTGACGTCACAGAACCCCTATGCGCAGGTGCACCTTGACCCTTGACCTGAGGTCTCGTCAACGTGGTTGCCCTGTCAACGTTTGTGAGTTTATTTTCTACTCGATTGTACGGGTTCACCCGCACTAAATCGCGCAAGCCAAACCAAACGATCTCTCACACATACGTCCGACTTCACAGGGCCACTATTTAACAGTTTTAGGGAAGTTTATCCAGACAAGGCACGAAGCCACTTTATGTTAAGAGCCAAAAAAAGGAAAACAACATTACTTTAAAGTCAAAAATTAGGCAAGTGCTAGATGGATAGTTTCTGCCACAGAAAATAGCAATTATTTCCCCTTTTGTAAGAAACATTGCTCATGGAATATGAGGATTAAATGGCAAAATAAGGAAACTGAGAGTCACGAGGTCGCCGAAAGTAAACCCAACGTCCACGTTCTACTCTCCAAATGCATCATAATATTCCGCATTCAGGACGATAGGTGAGCAACATTCTCCTTTAATTCCATTTGCTATTACATCTTCTTTAATAGTAGAGTTTGACCTCTGGTCTTTGATATCACCATTTAATTGTGTTTACGTTTGCCTCTTTATCTAATCCCATCTATTTTTTTTAATATTAGGATTCAGTTCGCAATTTCGACATCTTTGCGGCGAAAAACAAATTCTAAATTTTTTAAAAAATACTAATGAGCCATTATTAATCTAGTTCAAAACACAGTCGACGATTGATGTGATTGCAAATTGGATGATGAACAATAATATGAGACGATTGGACAGAATTAGAAGACAAGTAAATTGAATTCTTTCATGGATTTCTATTCATTCATGCATTTCGAACATTGATTGTTTAAGATTTTTTCTCACATTGATTCTAAAGAGTTGTCTTTGAAAGCAGTTTCATGATGATTCTAATGTGGTTCTATTATAAAATTGACAAGTGCACAAATCGAAAATACATTACATTCAAGCTGTCTAATCTTCGAATGTATGTATCTTCAAATTATCTGGTAGCTTTTCAGAATATTGTCTACTCTTTTCTAATACTTTTCACTTTAGTTATTAATAATATCAATGCTTAAGATGACACATATTCTCTGTCATTTGTACAGTGTAGATACCTTCCACATATGCATTGTAGTATACTGTCATTAAGACCGGAATTGTCTAGGTTTTGCTGATGTTCGATATAAATGCAAAAAGTTGGTTGGTCGGTTTGATTATGTGACATATAAATGGTTCTAACAGTTGATTCAAAGTGTTTTGTGAAGTAAGACGTTATGTAGCATATTTACAAATAATGTCATTCATACTCTTCTTCCTCTTTTAAAGAGATGCAGAAAGGGAATATATGTTAGTCTTACATTTTTTACCTAATGAACTCCTTAGCTTACACGTCCGTACAACACGAGCATAACTATTGAACACAATTCTGATATATTTAGGAGACAGGTGAAAATTCATATGAATAATTTGAGGGTGCAACAGCAAAGGCAGATCTATTTTTGAGTTATTATATGGTGACATGAATTTTTATTATAACTGAGATGGGTCTGCAAATTTGCAACAATATTAAAACATACATTACGACAACATAAACCGTGAGGAGATACATAGTCAATCAAGCACAACAAAAGTGCGAGGAAGAGAGATGAATTGATCGATTATTTCAAGACATCTTGATAGCTTTTGAGTCTATATTCTTACATATTGCAATTGCATCGCGACCACATATTGTATGATGATAGTCCGTAAATTATATATTTGATGATAGTATTCTGTGAATCAAAGTATTAAGTAAATCTATATTCTCAATTTATAGTTTAAAAAACATGTATTCAAACATTTTCTATCAAATTGTTCACAACGTTGATATTGAACCCCCTTTAAAAAGATAATTTGACATATTTGTTTTCTTTAAATACAGTAGCATTTTTGAATTACAACGGACAACTGCAGGTAAAATTTAGCTCAATGATTAACACTGAAATAAAAAAGAGCTCAGAAACTATAGTAAAATAACAATTTATTTCAGAATTGATATTATGTGATCATGCTCCAAAAATGCAACACCAACACTATTTTTCCTTGTTTCAGATAAGCAAGTAAAAATAGTGTTGGTGTCCAATATTTCAATGCATAATTAGATAATATGTAATACATTTCGTATTCTTCGGAGTCATAATATTTCTATATTGTAATATATATATATATATATATATATATATATATATATATATATATATATATATATATATAGATATATGTGTGTGTGTGTGTATTCATATATATATATATATATATATATATATATGTATATATATATATGTGTGTGTATGTGTGTGTGTGTATTCATATATATATATATATATATATGTATATATATATATATATGTGTGTGTATTCATATATATATATATATATATATATATATATATATATATATATATATATATATATATATATAAAGTATACATTTTTATTTATACAAACATTATTGGTTACATATGTGCATACATGTTTCGGTTGCAATTTTCCCAGAAAGTCAACCTCATCAGACCAAGAATTTTTTTTCATAAATTCTTGGTCTGATGAGGTTGACTTTCTGGGAAAAGTGCAACCGAAACATGTATGCACATATGTAACCAATAATGTTTGTATAAATAAAAATGTATACTTATAAACAGCTCTACTTGTTATTAAGCACTTTTTATGAACACTTGAGTTTCTACGGATTTACATTTACAGAAACTAATACAATACATGTACGATATATATATATATATGTATATATATATATGTATATATATATATATGTGTATTCATATATACTCATATATATATATATAGGTGTATATATATATGTATGTGTATTCATATATATATATATATATTTATATATATATATATATGTGTGTGTATTCATATATATATATATATATATATATGTGTGTGTATTCATATATATATATATATATATATATATGTATATATATATATATGTGTGTGTATTCATATATATATATATATATATATATATATATATATATATATATATATATATATATATATATATATATATTTGTTTCCTCTAAATAGACGTTGTATTCCTGACTGCCTCAAAAGCCTATCAATCCACGTTTTACTTACAAAGGAAAACCTGCAAATGACAGGTTGAGTAACAGAAATGAAAGAATGGAAATTAATTGTTTGAAAGCTTTGCTTTTGTTTAACGAAACAAATATTGCATACTTCTTCCTTAAATGGTGAGAATTCCTTCAGGCATCATTAGACTGTAAGACACGAAACAAATAAGGAAAACCGGCATCAAACCGTGGTCGTTTTTAATTAAAACTCATGTTTGATTCATTATAGTGTCCTATTGATTCCATATTACATAACTTTTATCGAACATATTACAAATCCCAGGTGTGTTATTCGTATAATAGATACCGTTCCGGAATATTGTACTGAATAATAAAAAAAACGAAAAGAGATGTCGTTGGTTACGTATGATCTAGAGTTGAACGGCGGTTACTATCTCATACAATAGTTGTCTAATACTGATGTGTATCGTGTTCGCTCATACCTATTACAAAATGAAAGTGGAGGAAAGTTGATTACAAATAAAATACGGCAGGTTTGGACTTCACCTTACGCTAAAAAGCATCGTTGGTAAGTGTTTTGATTGCTGAGTTGTATCTAAAAACACTGGTTTTGACCACGGTTTGATACAATAAAATATAGCGGCGACATCACATAGTAAGAAACAAGTTTAATGTACCATACTCGCAAAAATTCTGGCAACACCGATATTTAACTAAACTTTAATTCCAAAAACATGTAATAAGGAATACATAATACACAATTAGTTTAATATTTTGTAGGTATATTATTTTGGTGTATTACTGCTACAATTATGTGAGGTATTAAGTTAATTAGAGATTTATAATAATCAGCAGGAAAACTATTGTTCCACAATTCTTTGATTTTCAATTCCAGATCCACTGCTGAGGGGGTTTTAATTCTTACAATTTAATTTTCCATTCATCTTAAGCATTCTCGACAGTATTAATGTCAGGTAAATTGCCAGTTCATGATCCGTTGAGTTCAGTTTTATTTTCAATAAGCCATCTGTAAACTGATCGTTTCCTCTGGCATCAGACTCCATCATGTATCAAATAATTACAGCATTTGACTTGCTTATTATGATTTAGAGATATCTGCAGGATATCGTGTCTCCATTAATAGTTGTTCTTGGAGGCATAACATCGTATGCAAAGGCTAAAAGTTAAATGATAACAGGTTAGTGTTGCCAAACGTTCGGCGAGCACTCTATAACTTTTGACCTGCATTATTTCTGATGGAAGGGGCTCGTATATTAGTTTAGGCATAACGAGACGATGAAACGATCAACTCCAATGTATCATACTTTCAATTTAAATCGTATCCGATTTGGCTTATTACATTAAACACTAATACCAGTAGCAATCTATCAACTAATGACTCTCTCGCTTCTGTGAGAAACATAACAAACGGTTTGATTTTTTTTAGATGAGTGTTGATATTTATTTTTTTTTATTATTTTGATTGTTTTTACAACTCTTCCTATCTTTGGTGCTTCTTTTTGGAACTCGGGCACCTTTTTGTCGAACGAGGCCGGACTCTGATTATAATATTTCCTGGAATACTCCGGCCTTACACATCTAATGTCATTCCATTTTTCGATTTTGTATTAAATGCGAAATTGGTCTAAAAACACCATTGGAAATAGATATTATATATTTCCTCTAAGGTTGCTTCTCTCTTCCTTACGCATCAGTGAAATTACTAGGACCTTTTTCCTTATATCATATATATTTATACACTTCAATGTCCAGTTCTGTTAGTATAATCCGAACTATACTTTTTCGTATATTACACCCCCTATTTCCTTATTATTCCTGTTTCTTTCACCCATAAGAGGTTTTATGAGTAATGTATTCCCACAAAATTATCCTGGTCTATATCTTCCTCTATACTCTTACACTGCACACTCTCTGGCCAGATGATATTTTATGAAGGCCTCTAAAAAAACCCTTGATCCTTTTCAACCTTTATTTTCTAATTTTATTTTATTTGGATTTTTATTTTTTATTTTTAATTTTTAATTCTTTTTAAATTAAAAAAAAAAAAATGTAATTCTTATTCATTTTTCATTAGTTTTATTTCTATTTTTATTTCTATTCTTATCTTAATAGATTTATCTACTATTCTGACAAAACATTTTTAATGCTAATTATTTTTTGCGGAAATTAGAAAAGGTAAATCTCTGGAAAGTGTTGTGTTATTTTTTTATATGGTCCGGTGATTTGTTCATAGGTATCATTGTGTGTTACCTCTTCTATGCTACTGACATATCCACCGGTAGTTCTTTCTCTCGGTGGATGTTTCTCTAGAACGATTTTTAAAATTTTTTCTGTAAGACATGTTGCTATAGGCGCTGATTAAGTAGTGTTGAACTAGCTTCATCAAAGTATAAAATACAATAAAATATTTCCAAACTCTTTACGAAACAATCGTATGTCATAATTGACTTGATGTTCTACTTCTTGCAACAATAGTAATCTTTTAATTCATTGATAGTATATATATATATATATATATATATATATATATATATATATATATATATATATAAGTGTATATGTGTGTGTGTGCGTGTGTGCGTGTGTTTATGCTTATTACGACTTGACTCTTGCTTCTCACCTATTAGGGACGGACACCTGTTTTACACTGGCTTTTCCCTCCCTTTTCTCCATTCACCCCTACCTCCCACCGTACACACCCAATCCCCCATTACACTTACGTAAGCCGAAGGATTGCGACCAGACTTTTTTCTCCTTTTAAGAAACAATCTTTTTTCTATAAGGAACAATCGAAAATCCTACACGTCATAATATTGAAAATAAATAAAAGATATATTAAAATATATACCTTTCACATTATTTTTAAAAATTCGTTTGCCATGACTGATAGTACTCTTCCCGAAAGTCAACTAGTCAAACTATTAAGTTTAACATTCACTGGAAATATTAATTGTAATGAATACATAGCAGCTTGTATCTTATATCGCCATAAGTACACATCAGGTCTTGTGCACACACCAATATATGTCCCTCTTTGAGAGTGTAACGAAAATAATCTGTAACCTATAAAGTCCCACGCTATCTACCAAGCTGACTCCCCTAGGCCTATCGCAGCTATGTTGCATCCCTGTGCTTGTTTTGGAACGTTGTGCGACGACTTTTCTGTAATGTATTCCATCAACGTAGTAAAAAAAACTGTCAAAACCCTACCCTTTTAATCTGAAGATCCGCAGACTCTCGAAAACGTTCTACCCTAATACCTTCTTTCCTAGGACCGTTTCGCTCTGGAAACGCTCTGGAAACGCCTTTCTGGTCTTCGTTACTCTCACTGTATGAATGAAAATGTAATGTGAAGAAACCTCTAGCTGTCAAAGTCTTAATTTAGACTGTACTCTATAAATGTGGCCTCTATTTACTGTGGTCGTTAAAGTCTCAGTGTCAAGGTGTTTTGTTTGGGTAAAATAAAAGTTTTCAAAAGGATACACACACACACATACATATATATATATATACATATATATATATATATATATATATATATATACATATATACATATAGTAAAGAATGGTAGTTTGCTTGAAGCATTGCTGGGTATAGTAGTAGTAAGTTTTTGAAAGGCTGTGAGCAATTCAAATTCCGGGTAAGATGCAAGTTGTAAGGAACAAACACAATAAATCGAATACGAAATAGGACTTACTATTTATTTTTCCTAAAATCTTACATAACAGCAATAGTGTTTTTAGCTGTTTGTGTGATGTCCGGTTGATTAAAAATCATTATTTTATATTTCGGGAAAAGAGACTTCCCTTTGTCTAAAATAATTAAACTAGAAGAAAAATTTCTCCGACTGTGCAGAGAATTTTACAAAACAAAATGGCTGCCAGTTGTAGAACCGCAGCGAAAACTATCCCGCAGGGAATGTAAATTAAATTTTATTTTAAGGTTATATTACATATAAAGCATAGGTAGATGGAGGCAGGCGTTTAGGTGGATGTTTGTATAGTGTTGGGTGTTATGTTGTTCTTGAGGCATCTTTTGAGGAAGTGGATCTGGCTGCTGGTTTTTGCACGCTTCTCCGAGAGTCGGAATAATTGTCTGGCATATACAAACTGTGTCTGGCCTAGACAAAGTGTTAGTAGAGAATGGTAGTTTGCTTGAAGCATTGCTGGGTGTAGTAGTAGTAAGTTTTTGAAAGGCTGTGAGCAAGGCAAATTCCGGGTAAGATGCAAGTTGCAAGGAACAAACACATTTATAATAAACGATTTATAATCGAATACGAAATATTACTTACTATTTATTTTTACTATTTATTTTATAGTTGTATATATATATATATATATATATATATTTGTATATATATATATATATATATATATATATATATCACGTGCCACCAAATTTGAATAAATACATAGAAAATACTAGCAAGTCTACTACAAAGAAGGTAGGATTCTTCTACCGGGCAAGTGAACTGATAAGACTTGCCAATATCTCGATAAATTCACTTTTCGCGCATGCATAGTGTAGTGTTGGTACATCAATGTCGGTGTATCAACAATTATCTTCCACTTTCAAAAATAGTTTCTAACATAATAAGTTTCGCACTGTCTACCAAAACCCAGCCCGTATTCGAATACCGCAATGTTGCACCCATGTGATTGTTTAACAAGTACATCATCCTAATAACAAACTTACTGCCAACAAACCGACATCCGTTCACTGTCAATGTTCTCATATGCCGGAAAATTTTTATACTTAGATAGCACTTTTTATAGAATAGTGTTCATGTCATTCATTAGTGTTTCTATCTATCTCCGTTCAATTTACTTACATTTATACCTGCTCTACTATTAATACAATGAATTTACATGATAAGTGACATAAAAGCAAGCAAACTAATTAACTGCAGCGTATGTAAATGCAATAGTTAATTCTATATAAAAACTAGTGATAACTATGAGGAAGTACCCACACCATATCATTATAGTTTGAGGTGTAGTCATTTTGGATAATACAAATTACTTAAGAGCGAAAATATAAAAATATAAAAACATCAGAATTAAAATAAATAAATAAACAAATAAATAAAAAAATATAAAATATAAATAAAAAATGAAAAATAAAGAAGAATAACAATTGAGTAGCCCTTATACAAACAATGAAGTCAAATTAAATAAAGTCAAAATGATAATTAAATTACAATGTGATGTAATATTAGTTATTCCTAATCTTACGTCTGCTTAGTGTGTGTTCTTTAAAATGTTTGCAGTTTAAACTCGTTTCCTGTCTGACGTCGAGTAAATTTTACCCTGTTTTTAAATTTCACAATTTCCAATTTCTATAGCAGGCATAAGTAACAGGGTGAGTTGAGTGATCTACATGTTTTAGCGTATCTTATTATGCTCTAATTATTGCTTTTTCTCATGTATCAATTTCCAGACAACGAAGTGTTTCTGTAATTTGTATTTCTTAAATATAATCTGTGCATGCAATCCCTATCTTTAAAACTACTTGACGTGCGTCCTATATAAAACTTATTATCGTCTGGATTTTCAGCAGTGTAGATTTTAGCACAATATATTACTGATGCGGTGACGCAATTATTTTTGTCAGAGAGATTCATCCTGTCTCTAACTATTACAATTGTTAGTGGTTGGATTCACTTTAATGTCACTATCTCTGTCATTCCTTTTAAATATCTATTGCTTTGTTTTTATTATTCTTTCTAAGTTATCAGTGCACCTATAACTTAGTTTTAATGTATTTTTATCAAATAGCTTATGCAGAGCCTTACGAGGTCGGAAGTGTTTGTTTATAAGTTGTAGAAATTTGTTTTCCAATGTTTGTTTTTAACATCATATTAAGGGGTGTAAACCAGATTATTTTCTGGCCTCTATTTCTAGAGTTGTTTGCATTTGTCGTTATATTATCATATTTTATATAATCATTTATGAGCCCACTATTCTTTAAGGCAGTGGTTTAAATATTCTTATAGTTGTTAAACGTTGTCTAGTCTTATGAGTTATTACTAATTCTACTTTCTATTGACTTCGGTATGTGTTTAATAAATGCAGGAATGTGGTTTTATTGTGGATGTACGTATATGGGCTAGAGTCTTCTTTCATGAAGGGTTTATATTTGTTATCAGTTAGTTTAAATGTTACGTCAAGGAAGTTAACTTGTTTGAAATTGGCGGCAATTTCAACCTTAAGCCCTAGTTCATTCATTTCCTTATGAATTATCTTTCGGATTGTGTCGCATTTCGTGCTAGTAGATTCCCAGACTACCATTAGACCGTCATCGCTATATAAACCTACATCTTCCACATCTATGTTAATATTCATGGTAATATTTCTTAATATATATACCTACTTGATTAGATGCCCCTGCATAGTCTAGCGGTCCCATGGAAACATCGAAAGATCCGTTTTTCTGTTTTAGTCCATTGCTCGCTGTCGCTAATGAGAATTGTTTTACAGCAACTTTGAATAATATTGATATCTTTTTTCTGAGATATTAGTGGAATCCTTCTCAAACTCAATTGCATGTTCAATAAGGATTTTATTAAATGACGGGTAGTATTGCATATTAATTGAATTGGATAAAGGTACATTTACTCTTGTCGTTTATCATTAGAAACACATTGATAGTATTCATGGTGTTTATCCAGCTATTAGAGTCAAAGACCCTTCAGCATCATGGGGATTCCTCAGTGAATGGATGGGACTTGGCTGATTTTCGGGTTACTTTAGTATGTTTGCGTCGAGGGGGGCATTAGAGCAGCGAGTTCATCGGAGCACAACCATTTAAAGTACTTGTAAAATAGACAGAAATATGCAACATTGCGGTGACGAACAGGGTCTGTAGTTTGGTTGATAGTGAGAGACCTATTAAGTTAGCGACTCTTTCTGGACCTTGTCTAAGACGAGAAAGTAGAGGATGATGCAGCATCCTAGATGTGGCAACACTACTCCATGCATGGGCGGATGGTGGCTTTGTAAAAATGAATTCTAATGTTTTTATCTTCCACAGTTCATATTGTCTCTTAATTCACTTTGAGTATGTCGATCCTTTTTTCCATGCGCCAATATCACTTTTTATTTTCATTTCTAGAGTCCAGGCCTGAGTGTCATGTTCTATGTAACGTCTCATAATATATTTATATATATATTTAACACAGCGATGATCCCCCTTTGAACAATTTTTTTAACCATTTATCCAATCATTTTATGTGTCAACGATGAAATAGAGACTATTATTTTTAGCTGTATACATCAAACTAATAGACCTCATTCTTTATTTCGGTTTTCTTAATTCTTGATGTCATGTGAATATACTGCTATCCATATATATATATACTGTTATCCATATATATACTGCTCTCAATATGCAATATTTCACATTGTGTTATACTTCAAAGTTAATGTCTAAGTATCTTTTTATAACAACTGTTTAGATTAAAATGTGTGATTTATGTCATGATACTTTTTAATTAATATATACATCATGAGCGAATTGTGTCACATCACAATATATATATATATATATATATATATATATATATATATATATACATATATATTGAAAGTCCTATACGAATAAAAAAAGACAGTGGTTCTAATATTGTACACTGACGGACACTAGAGGCATATACTGGAATGAAGTATATGTGTTACCAATTTTAACCTGTATATTTCTATATATTAAAGTTGTCTTATTGCATATCTATTGATTTCCCACTGAAGAAATTCTTGAAATCCCACGCTAGCCTGAAGTTTTGCCACTCTTTCTTATTTCTCTTATTTGTACTTACTTGCGAGAGGGAAACCTATCTTCGACTTTCTGTTCCCTCTTTAGTATACAATGAACTTATTCTATATATATATATATATATATATATATATATATATATAGAATACTTTTTATTAACGTGCGGGGGCAAGGAAATACCCGACTAATACACGGGCGTAGGCTATTTTTACCCTCTTCTGGACTGTTGGACTGGTAAGACATTGTAAGGCCATCCATCTAAGAGAAGAAAATCTATGACAAAAAAAACTTGCTACCAACTACTTACGCCGTGGCAGTAAACCGTTAGGGAGGGAGGCCGACTTAGTCCTGATAGACAACCTACCTAGAGTTCGAATCTCGAACAAAATATCCGGTTGCAAACCTACAATCGCTTAAGGAGTAGATAGGTTCTGTCTATCGCCGGCCCTTGCACTCCTTCTTTGTTTATTAGTCAGGAGCAGAGGTAACAGCGCTGGGACGTCTCTAAATACTTAGTGCCTAGCCTTGTTTCCTTATTAGGACAACTGACGCCGTTCTCTTTCTCTCTATTTGGGCAACTTGGGGAAAGTGTTTTCGTCACTAAGACTTACATGACCAGTCTGGGTCTCCTATGTTCCGACAGGTTGAGGGTACAGGTTAGACAGCTTTTCTGGCTGCTGTTTCCGACTAACATGAAGGAGCCCAAACTCTTGGATAGCGCCAAGAACGGCTACTCCATCATCAGTTTATAATACAGTGAGTAGTTGTATGTGCCATGTCGCGCATAGAAAGGGATTCTGCAATTATTCCCGAGGTCACAACCCTCATGGACCAGGTCGTGAAAATGGACTGGGTGTGTGAGCTTATTGACACCAAACAAGTAACCAACTTGGCCAACCCACTCTATAATCAAAACAAACATGCCATTACAAAAAAATAAAAGCAAACCTAAACCAGACACCCAACAAAAAACACTTTCGCCTCCGCCCTTGAGGGTCGCATTCACAAATATCCGGGGACTTAGAACCAACATCAACGACCTAGAAACCTTTCTCCTGACATACTCTCCGGATATCCTAGCTCTAAGTGAAACTAACCTTATGTCCTAAATTTATTCTCACCACTTTGACATGACTGACTACCTCCCACTCTACCGTAAAGACTCTGATAAACATATGCACGGGTTAGGAGTTTATGTTCGGAACACCCCACTGACTAAAGAAAATAGGTTAGAATCAGATGACCACGACTACATGTGGTTTGGATTGACTTTACATCACAGCGTCAGTTATTATATTTCGTATACCGCTCACCGTCGACCCAGGACTGTGCTCTGCTAAACTCTGTCTCTGAAAGCATAGATAGAGCACTCTTAACTGACTCGAATGCCCAGATACATGTATTTGAGGATTTTAATGCCCACCACCCCGACTGGTTGAGATTCTCCGCTAACTCTCTCTTTTAGACTGTCGATTTTCCGACCCGCACCCCCGATCGAATAAGCCAAAAAGCCTCACTTCCAGACCTTTTCTTGATGTCAATACCCGAGGCTTTGTTGACGAAAGCTCATAGCCCACTCGAGAATGCTGATCACATTGTGCTAATGATACATATCACCCTAAAACTCGTCCAAAAGCTGAGGAACCGTTGCTCAAAACAACAAGATACTACGAGCAGGCTGATTTTGAGTCAATCAGAGATCACATCAGTGCCGCCCCATGGAGGGAAACCTTCTCACTCCCTGCCGACCAGTGTGCAAACAAATTAACTGAATGGGTCAAAGCAGACATTGACGCCTATGTCCCCATGCGAAAATTCTTTAGCAAGCCGAACTCTCCTCAATCGTTCACCTCGGAATGTCCAGCTGCCATTTTTGAGAGGCAACAATCATTCCGTAAATTCGGGCGCCATAAGTCAGCTACTAATAGACAGACATTTATAGAGTCAAGAAATAATTGCAAGGCGGTGATAGGCGAAGCGAAGAGAAGGTATAATGAGTTAACAAAAAAACGCATCCAGACACAGAAACTAGGTATTCGTGATTTCTGGAAAATCTACAATAGTGTAGTAAATAATGATCAATCAACGATTCCCCCACTATCAAACCACAATGATGTCGTTTGCACGGCCAGTGATAAGGCTGAACTATTTGCCCAGCGTTTCGCTGCTAACTCTACTTTTGGCTCAGATAACCACCCCCTCCCCAAATTCCCTTTACGGACCGAAGCCACACTTGATAACCTGGTCATCACCCCATCCCAGAGCAGAGACATCATAAAAAACCTTGCCACGTCCAAGGCTTGTGGGCCTGATCCTATACCTGTAATACTAATAAAGAATGTTCTGCTAAACTGGCTCCTGTCCTCTCCAAACTCTACAATAAATGCCTAGCTGAATCTTGCTTCCCCGATAGCTGGAAAATTGCATCTGTGGTACCAGTCTACAAGAGTTCTGGTATTTGAACCGATCCTCAGAACTACCGCCCAATCAGTCTACTGCCGATCTTTGCTAAAATCTTTGAATTTTAAATCAATCTAGCAATAGTCCGGCACTTAGTTAATGCTAAACTTCTTTCTGACCGCCAGTATGAATTTTGACAAGCACGATCTACTGCAGACATCACAACGATCATCTCTGAATGCATGTATCATACACTCGTAAGGCAGGAGAAGCTACAGCAGTAGCTTTGATATCTCCAAGGCCTTTGACAAGGTATGGCATAAATGGGTTCTCCTGAACATACGCTCATACGGAATTCCGGGCAATTACTTAATATAATTAGATCTTTCCTAGACTAAAGAAAAATTCAGGTCGTCCTCGATGGCCGTTCATCTAAGAAACATGACACAATGCTGGTGTACCCCAGGGATCTATCCTTGGAGCTTTGTTGTTCCTGATCTATATAAATGATCTCCCTGATGACATAGTATCTGAGATTGGTTTATTTACTGACGACACCACGCTTTACTCCCGCCATGTTGGCAAAACCGACGCGATCATATCCGAGGCAATGGCTGAATTCTTTAGAAAATGACCTCCAGGCTGTAGGAGTGAGGTCATTAATGGTTAACTTTTAATGCCGCAAAGACAAAGCTCCTTTCCTTCAATAACTACAAGAAACCTCTCAAACCACCAATTGTTATGGCAAATAACACCCTACCTGAGACTTCATCATTCAAACTCCTCAGCCCAACCTTTACAGGTAACATAAATTGAAACAAATACATTGAAGACATTGGCAAGACTGCAGCAAAAAAGGTGGGCTCCCTCTACTGTGCTAGTAAATTTCTCACACCTGACATTATTATATATCTCTACAAAGCCACCATGCGCCCATGCATGGAGTATTGTTGCCACATCTGGGCTGGTGCATCATCTACTAGTCTCTCCCTCCTTGACAAGGTCCAAAATAGAGTCGCCAACCTAATAGGTCCTTCACTGTCAACTAAGCTCCAGTCCCTGTCCTATCGCCGCACTGTAGCATCCTTGTGCTTGTTTTACAAGTACTTCAATGGATTATGCTCGGATGAATTGGCTACTCTGGTGCCCCCCCCCCCGATGTAAATTCACTAGACTAACTCAACAATCAACTAAATCTCATTCATTCACTGTGGAGGTCCCAAGATGCCTTCTACTCAAATGCATTCTTTTCTCGTGCTGCTGGCCTCCGGAACTCCCTCCCTGACCCCTGTTTCCCCGACAGTATTGACATGCAGAAATGTAAACCTAATGTAAACAGACATCTCGCTGCGCAGTTCCCAATTTAGGCTGACCCCCCCAACCTTCTACCCTTTTTTTCTCAGTAGCCCCTTACGTCTAAAGTGGCGGACTGCCTTCTTTGGGGTTACCTATGTTAAAAAAAAGAAGAAGCTATATTACAATGTTAAATATTTTATTAAAATACCATATATTTATTAGTAAACAATAATCATTACTCTATCTGCTTATATAAAACTATGATATTATTATTATTATTATTATTATTATTATTATTATTATTATTATTATTATTATTATTATTATTATTATTATTATTATTATTATTTCAATATTGAAGATTATATTCAAGTCGGAATAAATTGACGATGAAATGCGTAAATGTGGCGTTGAGTTTCACTTTGCAAGCTTTTCTCCATTCAAAATATTATTTCTTTGACAAGTTAAATCCTGTGAGAATTATGTACACCTGACACGCGGATTAATCTTCGCCGATTGGTCAAATGAAGTCAATACTAATTATGATAATTCGTAGAATATATGTGTCTAAACAACGTCTCAGATAGACAGTCGATGTTCCGGGGTGAAACGGGTGGGACCAACTAAACTGGTATTCGATATTTAGACATTATTTACAACCGGGACAAAAACAGATGTAACAGCAACATCGATCTTTTCCCATGGTTTGCCAGACCAATTATACGTACTGGGATCAAGTGGATAGCGATAAATCAAAGCAAAACAAAAATCGAACTAAAGACTAATCGAAGGATTAAGCGAAAATATAGAAGGTCGATATAGTTTCATAAAACTCCATATACACTTTCGGATATAAAAATATTAGAATGCAGATACACGGAAGGCGCGTTGATTATCAAAACGAGATATGAAATCAGAGACTAAAACTAAAAATGTTAGTAGTTAGTTCACAATACTTGTCTTAAATAAAATGTTATTTTGATCGGGGTCACCTGACAATTTGGATAGAATCTAACACTAGCATCGTCAGGAAAGAGGGTCTGAAAATGTTATGCTTCATCATACATATTTAAAAGCGAATACATCTAAACTGAAACCAATGTGCAATGTATATATATATGGGTATATATATATATATATATATATATATATATATGTATATATATGTATATATATGTATATATATATTGTAATATATATATGTATAATATATATATATATATATATGCATATTATAAGATATATATATATATGTATATTATAAGATATATATATATATATATATATGTATATTATAAGATATATATATATATATATATGTATATTATAAGATATATATATATATATATATATATATATATATATATATTATAATATATATATATATATTATAATATATATATGTTATATTATGAAAACCCTGAAAAGAGAATAGGTTTACTAGTATTAATTGTGACCGGTGTGTGTTGTTCGATTCAGTGCACATTGAGCAGTCATTTGTTTTCA